>CM053572.1:86427393-86497223 GCA_028646485.1 Cryptoprocta ferox
TACTTTATTAAAATACTGAGTTTATTTCACATGTATATTTTTGTCTCCCCACCATTTCCATTTGTCTGACCACCACTACTACTATGTCCTATCATAACATTCCATACATACTTAAAACCAAGCAAAGGGTGGAGTTCCATCTTTAAAAACTAAACAGGCATTTTGGACAACACATTCTTGGCAATGGAACCTGGACAACATTTATCAGACACGGTAGGGAAAGTTCTCACTCTGCATTATAAAAAGGACAGCCAGATATCAACTGTTACAGAAATGAAATAAGACGGAAAATTTTAACAAACTGTTTAAACTATTTTCTTAAAGAGACTTCCTCCACTGCCAGAGATCTTGAATAGCCTGGAAAACAAAAAAAGAAATGTGGTTAAAAGAACCACAGCACTTCACAGACACCAATAAATTAAAGCATGTTTCTTTGTACAGTTCAACGTATCTATTATTTTTCATCCTACCACCAAAAAGGTTCAACTCTAGATAATTAAGAACTGACTGCAAGGAAATTTATACTCAGAAATAATTTACTTTCAAATACTTCAAAATCAGACAAAGTCACGTAAACCTTTGTAAGCAAGTCAATGGTGTTAGTACGCACTTAACAGCTTACATAAATGAAATGGAAGAGTAGAGAGACCAGTCTGGCCAATGTTGCCTATGTCGTCTGTTTTTAGGACTGCCAGACTTGGCACATAAAAATAACAGAAAATGCAGTTAAATGTATTTCTATAACATAGTTAAATATATTTACAATTTCTAAGCCTATAAACCACATACTAAAGAATTATATGCACTTGAAATACACTAAATTAACTACTCAGCCTTGCTCATCTGATTTGTTAAAGCACTTAAAACACCCATTTCCTAAGGTATACCCAGCTTTTCCATTCCTTAATGATTTAAAATGTTGTCTACTGGCAAAAAAGAGCATCCCTCCATTTCTTTGCCTTTCTTCAACACAAGATGAAACCTATACTTGTTCTCATGCTTGTATGAACATTCATGCAGAAGAATCATTCTTCAAATGACTCATGGTTAAGTATAGTCATTAATTATCTACTTCAGGTTGGGATTTCGTCTCCTATTCATAAGTAATGTTTTCAGAAAAAATAGTCTTGGGGTGCCTGGCTGGCTCAGTCGGTATAGCATGTGACTCTTGATCTCCAGGTTGTGGGTTCAAAGCCCTACCTACACTGGGTACAGAGATTACTGAAAGTCTTTTATTTGATTAACTATTTAAAAACGTCACTAAGAACATTTAGAGCATTTTCCTCCAAAGTATGATTTTAGTGCTTCAAATATATAGGATTCTCTCAACTACTGCTGTTGAACAGCCACAGGGTTTCAAATCCAAGGAAACTGAATATCAAAATGTGAGTCTCACAAAAATCCTCCTTCTGATCATTCAGAATTTTGTAAAATCATACTGTTTTCAGTAAACACGATCTTTACATAGAATTGGATGTACAGTTTCTCCACACACACAAAAAAACACTACAATGGTTTTTATTAACTCTTAATTCAAGAGCTCAGGCAAAGATCTACTAGTATTTCTCAAGTCCCTTCTGAAAGGGATTTTACTAGCCAAATCCTCATAAGAAATTTTTCACAAGAAAAATTGTACAAGCCATTTTTTATACATCGTGATTACCTGTATCTGTAGGCATGCCATAAAAATGTGAAGTATTTAAGCTTTGATAACCTCTACAGTAATAATTGAAACTGCTTTTTAAAACTGTAGAATTTTATGCTGGCAGTTCAAAATATGCTTCCGGGTTTTTTATTTTAATTTTAGAAAGAGAAGAGAGCACACATGTGTAAGCAGGGTAGAGGGGCAAAGGGAGAGAGAATCCAGGGCAAGCTCCATGCTCAGCTCCACAGGGGGCTTTCTTCAACAACCCTGGGATCAAGACCTGAGCCAGGATCAAGAGTCCAATGTTCAAATGAGGCTGAGCCTGCCCAGTATGCTTCCAGTTTTAGAGTCAGAAAATACTTCTGATCACAGTGAGTTCAGTCACTTTAACTCCAAGACAGACACTCTGTGTGGAAGGCCTTTATAAACTCTGGTTATTACTTTATCTTCCCCTGAATTTTTCTCAATCACATATTTTATTTTCCCACTTTCTTTGGCACTAGTGGGAGAAATCATGTCTTAGCCTTCCTTGTTAGTGAATGCTTCTTTGCATCTTTCCACTATTTGCAATACTGAACTGTATATTGCAGTTTCACAGGGAATTTTGTTTAACAAATGTCCAGTATTCAGAAAGTTCACAGAATTCACACTTGCATTTTGGGGTTCAAATAAACATAGAAATAGCAACTGTAAGAGAAAAAAACTGAATTTCATCTCAGCCATGTTAATCAAGGCTGAACTTCCAAGTAATAATAGTGCTGAAACACTGAAAGGGTTTCAAATGAGATAAATAGTACTGCCAGGTAAATGATTTAAGTGCTAACTACTGTGGCAGGAAATTATCTCAAAGGACAAATTTCTTCATTTACTGAAAAAAGTTGAATACAGAAGACTTAGGGATTCCTGAGAAAAACCATTTAACATAGCATATGTTCTGTATCTACAAGGTGCCTAGCACCCTTACCTGTTTTTACATTTTCCTTTACAATCTGAGTCAGCAACCGTAAGACAATAAAAAATAAATGCATCAATTTCTTTCTACTAACAAATATGTAACACAAATTAACAGCTGACTCAAGCTAATACACTGAGTATACAATCTGGACTGCTTGCTTCCAGATTTTACACATTAGGTTGATTTCAGTAAGATGTGTTTCCCAAGCACACAAAAAAGCAAAAGACCAGACTACCTCAAGTAGTCAAATGGAGCAGCAGCAAGGAAACCACAGCATATTTCTTTAGCCAACAGAGTACCCAAAGTAAAACTGCGCTCAGTAACCAAGATAATTTACCAACTATATAAAAACTGAGAAAAATGTACTAAAAAATTATCTTCTCAGCCTCTGCCAACTAAATTCTTAAGAGTTTCCATGTACTTAATCTGAGTATTATTGTCTGTGGTTAGAAACCTTTTAAATGAAGCCAACACTTAAAGAAAATAATCATAAATAAATCACAATGAAAAAATCTGGATTTGGTCAGGGATCCTGAAAATTCAGTTACCTCTTGGTCAGTCATCCGGAAGCAATTCTTCACATAATTGATGAACTTGGCTTCCACTTTAGGAAGAGAACCCCCCTAGGAGACAAAAGCATTACTGAGTTTAAGTATAGGAACACTATTTTTTAGATATTCTGTAATTCCTCACAGATTTGCACATTACATGGATCTTTGGTTCATTCCTTGTCCCTTCAACTTTCATTTTAATACTGATTGCTTTTAGGCCCAGAAAGCTCTACTGGGCAACGTATTTATGCCTTTTTCATAGTATTCCTAGGCTTGTCAAGTTTCAAATTATCTCCATCACTCTATAACTACAAAATACAAGCTTCAACTGAGATTCTTCAGGCACTCAAATGTGTCAGCTTGACTGCCTATTCCATACCACCCAGAGTCAAATGCAGAGCAAATATATATACGCCTTGAATACCACATACAAAGAGATCAAAATTGACCATCACTTAATACATACTAAGTACCTAGGTCCAGCACAACAGTAACCTGGAGTCCGTTCAAGAGGTATATGAAGTCCAAACGACAGAAAAATTAGTCCTACATTTCACTGATCTTATCTAAAATTTGCACCTCGTTCAATTATAGACATAGGGGAGAACCACATAGTACTAAAACCAAGTTATTTTCAAAATATTTCATCACCAAATATTTTCAAACACTGCAAATATCTTGGGGTTTATATTCATTTCTACTTTTGAATTACTTTAATATACTAAGTCTATCATTTTGTTCCCAATTTGGTAACTAAATTTAATTTACCATGGAACCTGAACCATCTACGCATTTTAAAAAGATCAAGGTTTCAGAACACCAAAGGAATCGTAGCACAAAGTTAGTTATCAGAAATATGGTATGAGATTCTTAAACTGCCTCTACAACCTAGAATATAAACCTCACTGTAAATTCCCATTTTCAAATTACTGTCACATACATTCTTATTTGATTCATTCAAATATTTATTGAGCAACTAAGGAGATACAAAGGTGATTAAAACATGGTCAAAGGGGTGAGGCAAATGCACAAATCATAGAAGGTATATCCCACTGAATCACAGCAGCCAAAAAAAGTGCTTTAGGAGACCAAGGAGATCGCTTCCAGCGTGGAAGGGGGCGTGGGTGGGTGGCAAATCAGGAAAGGGGATTTGAGATTAAAATAGAAGACTTCAGTCTGGATTGTTGATGACACTCAGTATGGACTACCAATTGTCTCTCCTTTTCCTCTCTCCCCAGCTTGGGGCTTAATTTACCAGTAGTGCCCAGGACTGTTCAATTCGCCTGTAATTAAACCAAGGAGATAAGGTCCATATTAAAATGGGGGGGGGAGGAGGGTTATCTAAAAAGGTCATTTTAGCACTGTATGCAAGGGATAAAAATAAAGCATGATACCAGGAAGACTAGAAAGGTTTACAGTATTACTAAAGCCAAAAACAATAAACACATTCTGCTTCTAATAGTATTTTTCCAACTGACTCTTCACTGCACAAGGAAATCTACTGAAGCCAGGTAGAACCTAGAAAACACAGGAAAAACATGGGCAAAGGAGAGTGAGCAACTTTCCCTCACCATCCCACCTTTACTCTCAAAAATTGGGGTCTAATATTATGACTCACACAATTCTAGCTTTTCTCAAACATTTCAAGACATATACTGATTATTCCATTCCATATTCTACAAGTCCAAATTCACTAAAGAAGTTTAGTTCCCAAGTCAAGAAAGCAGGACGAAAGCAAAATTCATGTTTCCACTACATAAGACAAAAAGTAACTAAACGTAAACGTATTGGTCAAAGATACACATATATTGACTGGTAACACCTTGGTGTAAAAGGCAAATAAAAGGACTCAAATCACGAGTTTTTTTTTTTAACTATACCACCAAGCAACCAGCTGCTTGTAATTTTATAAGACTCATACGCCCTCTGCTGGTTTTGTAGCATCTTACAAACAAAAAGCAAAGGAAAATGTTCTCATTGAACTCCTTTAACATCAAAAGTCAGAAATCTTAAAATCAACTTACTTGTATCTTTCGTAAAAGAAAACAATACGTAACTTCTAATTCGCAAAAAAAAAAAAAAAATCACTAGAGACTAGAAATGAATGTAAGTAACAAGTAATACACTTCTGAAAACCAAGAGCACAAAAGAGGCAGATATATCAAGGAAAAAAAAAGGAATGAATGATAGTGTTCCAAGCCTTCACAATGGTGTATTTTAATAGAGGGGAAAATAAACCTAATGAAGTTTCTTCAGGAAAGATCACTTTACTCACTTTTTCTATACTTGCTTGCATTTTTGCTTTAATGTCTTCTACAGAACTAGGTCCTTTTGGTGTTTTGGGAGTCTTTTCCTGTTTTTTGAAAGATTCTTGACCCTGGAAAAAGTTGAATTTCAAAAGGTCGTTAAGTGTATACTCTGATGTATACTTTTAAGATCCATCCTACCTACCTGGATTTTCTCAAGGAAAACATCATTTACAATCCTTCCTTGTAAAATGTATACAACCAGAATTTAGTTATTGTAAATTCATGTCTAAACAATATCTTATTCTTAAAAATCATTCCATAAGGAATGTAATAGTTTGAGTTTGCTTTTATATTTCACACCAGATTAGTTCTACGCTTAAAAAGGGTATCATCAAAATTGAAAGCAGAAAGCTCCAAGAATGAAGCAAGTCAATGCCCCTTGATGCCTGATGCCCATTCCCATAGCTTTTAAATAGTAATCTCCGAGACCAGTTATTGTGGTTCCTTTAAGCTGCCTATTAGATTCTTACATGCAGCCAGGATTGAGAAACTGCTATGCCATAAATACCTTTCCATGAGTAAGATTCCTTACAGGAGACAACTCCTTTGTGCCGGCTTTCTCTCCCACTAGAATGCCAGGAATCATACATCTGTGACAATGATTACCAACAAGCACACTTTCATGCTTTAAGACACCAATTACAGGTGTTCTCCAAGCACTATCAAATTTCAGACTAGCTTCTCGCACAGTAGAACTTTTAACTTTTCTAACTACCTCAACAAAGGCTGTGTTTAGGTGTATGATGCCACTTACTTTTGATCTTGGTGTTGATGGTTTTGAGTCTTTTCCATTCTGGTTAGATTTTTGTGCATTTTTGGCTGGAGTATCTCGTATAGACTGCAATTATAAATTAATCTTAATCAATGCCCACCTACGTAACAGACAAGAGTGCAAATAACTGCCCCAAACCACATAAAAGTAGTTATGCTAAGACAAAAAAAAAAATTCAGACAAAAGTTGTAAAGGGCTAATAAAGTGGGAGAGGGCCACATGGACAAAGAAAGTAGATTTTTCACTACTAGGAAACAAGACTAGCCCAACTCAAGACTAATTTTTAAAGTATTATATCATTAACTCCTCCCAAGCCAGCTTTCATGAACTACAAATACAAGTAAAAAGCACAACAAAAAATTTCTCTATCATTTGTTACTAGCAACTTATGACCTTTTACCATTGTATCCTACTTACTTTCTTTACTGGAGCCTTTTCTTCAGCTTCCTCATCATCAAAATCATCATCATCATCACTACAAATGAAATGAGTCATTATTACTGATTCAATGCACTCATAAACCAAATAGCCTATGTAGAAATTGACTAGGAACCAATTTCATAGAAAAGGCGACTAATCAACGTTTAGCCAATCAAGGTAATTAAGAGATTTTGAATTTTCTGGAATATACAAAAAGAATTGAAAGCAGGATCTTGAAGAGATATTTGCACATTCATCTTCACTACAGCATTATTCACAATTTCCAAGAGGTAAGAAGCAACCCACATGTCCATTAACAGTTAAACAGACTAAAAAAGTTATATACATTTAATAGAATATTCAAGGTTTCTTGATGGTTCTTAAGAGATTATTGGAATACTCAGTTTTAACAGAAATCCTGTCACATGCTGAACATGGATGAATCTTGAGAACATTAACTTAAGACAGTCACAGAAAGATGCACAGTGTATGATCTCACTTAATATAACGCATCAAAAGTAATCTTTATACTCTTTATAGAAAACCAAAAGTAGAATGTTGGTTGCCAGGGGCTGGAGGAAGGTAGAAATGAGTTGCTTTCATTTAATAAGTAGATTTTCAATATTACTAAATGAAAGAACTTGAGACCTATTAATGCAAAAATGGTTAACATTCCTCAACTGTACACTTAAAAAAATGATAATTATGTTGTTTTTACAACTAAAATAAAAATATTAAAAATTGGGAGATTATAGTTTAAAAACATTAAAATAAACAGAAACACATCTAATGTTCACAGATCAGTAGAAATATTTTACTCAGGTGGCAACTCTCTAAATTATCTACAGATTCATTGAAATCCCTGAGTCCCAACTGGCTTCTCTGTAGAAATTGATCCTAAAACTTGCATCAAAATTCAAGGGGCGCCTGGGTGGCTCAGTCTCAGTCGGTCTGAGCGTCCAGCGTCCGACTTGGCCTTGGGTCATCATCTCATGGTTCATGGAGCCCCGCGTTGGGCTCTGTGCGGACCGCTAGCTCAGAGCCTGGAGCCTGCTTCTGTCTCTTTCTCTCTCTGCCCTTCCCCTGTTCACGCTCTGTCTCTCAGAAATAAATGAAATGTAAAAAATAAAAATAAAAAAAATTCAAGGAACCAAAAGCAGCCAAAAACAATCTTGAAAAAGAACAAAGTTAGGATTCAGTATTTTCAAAGGAAGCCCGCAAGAACTACAAAACAACTGAAATCAGGACAGTTGTTTTTAGCAGAAGGAATAGACCTACATCAAAAAATCTGAAGAGTCCAGAAATAAACCTGTATTTATGGTAATTATTAAACAACATCGACAAGACTGTCAATGGTGAAAGGCTAACAAACAGTGCTAGGACAACTGGAAATCCACATGCGAAATTTAATTCAGTCCTCTACCTCACACCATGTACAAATACTGATTCACAATGGATCAAAGATCTATATTTTTAGGTTTGACACCAAAAGCACAAGAAATAAACTGGACTTCATAAAAACTTAAAAATGTAAGCTAATGTAACACTGTGCTGCCAACTATGATTCAATTTAAAAAAAGAAAATAAAAAACTCTTGTGCAAAGGATACCACTCAAGAATGGAAAGATAACCCAAAGAATAGAAGAAAATATTTATGAGTTGTATGTATCTGGTAAGGAACTTGTCCCAAAACCTTAAAAAAAAAAAAAAAAAAAAACACCTAACTCTGGGGCACCTGGATGGCTCAGTCAGTTCAGCTCAGGTCATGATCCCACGGTTTTGTGAGCTTCAGCCCCATGTGGGGGCTCTGGGAACCTGCCTGGGATTCTCTCTCCCTCTCTCTACCCTTGCCTGTGTGCCCAGGCTCTCTCTCAAAAACATTAGAAAGTCATCCTACACAATAACCCTCCTCTACCCACACCAACCATGAAGGTTTTCAAAGTGCAAGTTAATTTGTTTTTCTTTGTATTTTGTGTATTTTATAATTTTGTATATTAAAGTACTACAGTCATTTTCATATGAATGTATTTGCACTGTAGAACAAACCATCTGAGTTTCCATTACTTCTTATGGGAAATTTGCTTTGGTATCCAAGTACTTTGGATTACACACGTTTCTGGAACAAATTATACTTGCAAACCAAGGTTTCCTCTCCTAGGAATGCTCATTTTTATTTCTTTTTGAGAAACCATGCGCACACAAAAAGGAGATGGGCAGAGAGAAAGAGTCCCAAGTAGGGCTTGATCCCACGAACCATGAGGTTATGACCTGAGCCAAAATCAAGAGTCGGATGCTTAACCAACTGAGCCACACAGATGTCCCAATGTAAATGATTCTTAAAACCCAGTCATACCATCATATATTGTATGATTCCATTTACATGATATATGCAAAAATAACCAAATCTATTAGAGATGAAATACATTAGTGGTTGACTAGAGCTGGGTGAAGGGAAGTGGTTATAGAAAGATTTCTGAGGAAATAGCATTATATGCTAGGCAAGAAGTTTTTTCTCTTCCTCACTAAGTAATCTCTAAATTTAAAACGGGAGCACTTCATCTATGCACAACCAGAGAAAACACCCATCTTTCCAGAACTGGCGTATATCTGCTATATGGTCAAGTATCATGTAGTACACATAAAGCCATAGTCAGTCGGTAGTTCTGTCAATTTTGGCCTTAGAACCCAATTCCTTTATGTGCCTCCCCACACTAGAAACAAAAATGACAATGACTTCTATAAAACCACTATCATAAGCAGTTTTATTTAAACATCCCTAACTATACATTATGACTCCCCATCCCTTCTTCCCTTACATGAAAACTTACTAATTGGACCTTAACATAAACACACACTTCATTCTTCCAACACTACCAAACTTAAAAGAGACATGGAAGAACAGACTGTTCTGCATTGTGGTTACAATGACAGGAAATCCTTCAAAACCCAAGCAGAATCAAGGTAACAATCAGGTCCCTCCTCTAAAGCCCTTCTTCCTAGAAGGGATTTTCCTTCTAGGTGAATATGCTATTGTGCATAGACAGTAAACCTAGACAGAGGTGATCTGTCATCAAGAACTACATAAACTTAAATGTAACTAAGCACCATAGACCGACCATATTTCTCATCTGTTTTAAGCCTATTTCCCCTACTTCCCTTGGAGTGTATCATTTTAATTCTTACTAATGATAACCACACTCAAAAACAGTGAACAATAAAATACCAAGTATATTAAGTTTGATATGCAGATAAATTTTGATTTTTAGCATTCAATTCGGCCTTTTCCTACTTTCTGCCTTCACTGTCCTGCCCAAAGGGCTTTTCAGAACTACCAGGTTGGCTACTCGAGGTTACCGAAAACCTAATTCCCAGATATGATCATTAACTAGTATATATTTGATCAGTCTTTTGTTCTATTTGAATAGAATGGAAATTCAATAGAAATTCTTCTATGTGAATTATGTTTTCAATAAATATTTATAAACCAACCTGGGAACTCAGAAACAAAGCTGACAGGCAATTAAAAGTTCAACTTATTACAAGTTACTGATATTGCTATAAATAGGAAAGACCAATTATAAATAATTTTAGTCTTTAGTGGACATGTATTTACCTTAACCTGAGCTCAATTCGTTTTCAACCAAATTTTAAAACCTCCAAGAAAATCTTAATCTCTTTTAGAAGTATTTTATCAGTAACAATCAGAGAACCAAGGGCCAAAATCCTTTTGTGGAGCGACAAAAATTGTTAAGTGACAACTCACAAAACAAATGTTGCTGGAGCTACTCAGATTCTCTTTCCACCCAAACCATTCATCATAAAACTGTTCAGTGGAAGACACATCAACAGACTTATCATATGTTCACTAAATCTTCCTCAGAAAAAAGAGGTACCTAGTCAAATACATTAGGGAAACGCTGCATATTCTCTTGAAAATTTGCAACACACTGCAGAATTTCCTTTTTAATTTTTGGTTAATGTTTATTTTTGAGAGAGAATGAGAGCAAGAACAGGGGAGGGGCAGAAAGAGGGAGACACAATTTGATGCAGGCTCCTGGCTCTGAGCGGTCAGCACAGGGCCTGACACAGGGCTCCAACCCACCACCTGTGAGATCACAACCTGATCCAAAGTTGGACATTTAACTGAAAGAGCCACCAAGGCACTCCCACACTGCAGCATTTTAAAGGCTCTTAATCCCAATGATATCCTTCATCTCAGCTAATTTAATGCAAAGTGACAACCACTGACCATTTACCCTTTCTTTAAACTATTATTTTCAGAGGACTGTGGTCAATAACTTTCATAAACTACTCCCCATACAGCTACGTCAAGTTCCTAAGAGCACACTTACTCTTCATCATCATCATCATCTTCATCGTCTTCATCGTCATCTTCATCGGCAGCAAGTTTTACTTTTTTCTTAAAAAAAAAAAAAAAAGTACATATATATTAACATATACACACACACACACACTCATGTACAAATGCTAATCTTAATCATCAAACTAAAAGCCAAAATGAGAGATCTTTACACCTATACCTGTGGAACCTTGCTACCACTTCCAGGGGCAGAACGCTTTCCAGATATACTAAGGAGCTTCACATCCTCTTCCTCTTCCTCTTCTGACTCTGCATCTTCCTCCACGGCTAAAATAAAAAAAATTATTTATTAGCCATGAATAAAACTCAGCCAACAAGCAAGAACTCGGGAAAAAAGGGCATAATATACAATAAGAACCATTAAAAAAATAGAAAATCCACAAATAGGGAACAAATTTTTTTAAAGCAACTTTGATGGCCAGTACCCTACTAGGTTTTTAAAGCAAAGGAAAAAAAAAAACCCAGGCTTTTCCAGTTTTAAGTTACTATATACCCATTTCAATCTATTATAAAGAGAGTAGTACTAGAACTAACCATGCTTTTACAAAGTCCAAATGGGGAACAAAGTTAATTGCGTTAAAGCGAATAAACAGCATAATGCATAACGTACCTACTAAGTGCTGTCCACTAATATGCACAGGCCCTGAACCACATTTCAACCGTAAGACCACAGGTGGTGTTATTTCAAAGCCCCCAAGGGAAACCTGAAAAGGAAAAACTTTTAAAAATCACTAAATATTGTGGGGAGGAAAAACAGAAGTTAAACATTTGGTATAAATACCTGTTCATAACAGACTCAGAAAAATGTTAATAGGCAAACTCAAATCAAATGAACCAGTGATCCTGTTTTTTCCACCTCTAACAAGTAGCAAACCACTATGTTCAGGAGTTGACCATTCAACTCCACAGTGACATAAGACACAGCCACTGCTACTGGAAGAATCAAAGGAAATTCCCTTCTATGTCCTTGGTGTAAGCTAAAGGGCATCTACCTTAATGCAACAGAATTAGACCTTGACATAAAATCCAGTGTTAAGTGCCCTTACCGTTGGCTGTACAGACATTTTCAAAGTTGCCAGTGTGACTTTAATTGGACTGCCTTCGTAATTCATTGCCTCTGCTTCAACAATGTGCAATTCATCCTTTGCACCAGCCCCTAAACTGACCTGTGAACAAAAGTTATTTCAACTTTAGTTCATATTTTAAAATTCCCCCAAAATTTGCCTTTAAAAAAAAATAACAAAATTATAAACGCTTTATCACCAAGGATGGAAAACTAATTTGCGCATAACATTTTCTTCAAGTTTTATGTGGCCTTGCCAATCGTTTCTCATATTCAGTAAATTTGAAGTACATAAAAATGTATTTGATGGCATTGTTATAGGTTTTCATCTACCCAGAGTATGGATCATTTTATAATGCAGTCAAAGAAGCAAAGTACACAAATGTGGACAGCTCAACAGTAGGGTTACTGAACTTCAAGTGATTATTAAATGAGAGATAATGATGCCAAGTTTTACACCAGATGTACATAATCAGGTACATACAATACTCGGTTATAAAAAATACTATTATAAAATTATTAAGTCACACAAACAGAAATAGACTGAAATCAAGAAAGGTTAAGTAGTTTATTTTGAAAAGCTTAACTACCGTTCTTAGAGATAACTGGTGTTCGTTTTCATCATTATCCACTTTAAAGTGGTAATCTTTGTCGGCCTTTAGTTCACAACCTGTAAAAAAAAAAAAAAAAAAAAAAAGCAACAATGGAAAGAATTAACACTGAAACTTAAGTGAGGGTAGCCAAAAAACTAAGTTTGTGAACAGGTTTTCCACTATTCTAGCTACCAGATAGCAAGGCAGAAGTATCTCTTCCTGAGTTTTTTTAAACAGAAGTGTCTATAAATATCAAATAACATCCATACACGGTTTTATAAATTCCGTTTTCCCACTATAGTATCTCATTTTCAATCACAGTATTACCATTCTTAGGTAGAAACAGGCTCAAAGGTTTAGTAAAAACTGAAGCTAGTATCTGAAACTAAGTCTAATACACCAGGTTGATAAAAATCCCACTGTGTAAAAAACAAGATTACCTACCTATACAGGACAAGTGGCAAATTTAGACATGAAGAATGGTTACACAAACACCTACATGTACAACTTGTGTTACAAGGGAAAACTACAAAAGTGAAAGAATCAAAACTTGGCACAAGGATCAATATTCCATCTTTGAAGTTAACGGATATGATGTACATTAAATTATGCTCAAATTATGTTTAAGATTGGGTATATCATAGGGATATCCTAGAGAAAGGGATAATACGGTATACTAACCAGAAACCCCGGCTATTCAAAAAGGCTAAATGTAGGAGTTATCTACTCCCATCCCATCAATAGGCAAGTTGTTTCAAGTACCGACAGAGTATCATTTTAATTAAATGATTCCATTTAATTGCCTTGCCATCTAACAGTTACTGGCACATAAATGCCTAAATGTTATCTCCACTAACAAATCTCAGCATGGTCTATAAAAAAACAAACGTGGGACAAGATTTGCACTATTTCATAGCCCGCCTGACAAAGACACGGCCTCACAGTTAAGTTCACTTAAGACAGAAAATCCAGAGCTGGCCGCTTTCTACTATGGCACCGAGTTTTCTGGGGGGAAGGGAGTGCAAGCAAGATTCCAAAATCGTACCGTATCTTACGGACTCAAACTGAAACCTACGCACATCTCCTCTTTTCAAAAAGGCTGTGTGCTCAAGGCCGCACAGAAAACGGTTTCGACCAGCTTCGCTCCAAAAATAAGAAAACCATATACATTCTTACAAATATCGCACTGGCTGTGGAGCGAGGGTCTTGCTTTAGATCTACCTAACCTCTAACTACAAGCACAACCTTCATCAAGTCACTTCAGTTGAGCATCAGCATTATCACCTGCACAGTGGGACCATTTCCACTTACCGACGTGAGACAGAAGTGATCTGTAATCGAGACCTGCCACCGTGGAGCTTCAGCACTGAACAAAGACTTCCAGAATCTTGGCTCTACTAGCCACTTCACCCCACATTTCCCGCCCAAAAGCTTCAATGAGGCCCCGGGATCCCAGGCTCCTGGGTGACAAGACACCAGGGAGCCCCGGATGTAGTGCCCACACCCCCTCCTTCCCCCAACCACGTGGCAACCACGTGCTCCCAGCGGTTGCGGCCTCCTCACGCCCGGCCGCGCCTCCCCTCCCCCCGTAACCGGCCGAGGCACCCCGGCTGAATCGCAGCTCCAGGGCTCCCGACTCGTGAGGCCTGAAGCCAACGCCAGGCTCTAGATATCCCTTCCCCGCGAAAGGAAGCCCATGCCTCCCACCACGGACCTCCACAGCCTCCAGCCCGACGCCGGGGCCCGGCATCAAAAACGCCAGCCAACAATCGCACGCCTACGAAATCACACACCCCAAGAGAAAATCATGCCCATGGCCCCGCCGTGTGCTCCAAGCAAAGCCGACCCCTCGGCAGGTCGGTTCTACGCTAACCTCAGGCCCTGGGCCTCGGACCGCTCACGCCCCAGGCTTCAGGCCGCCCCTCCTTGCACCGCTTCAGGCTTCAGTTCTCCTCTCCAGGCCTCCCACCCCTTAGGCTACAAGGCCCCAGCGGCATGCTTCCCTCCCTAAGGCCTCCAGCCCGCCCGGGTTTCTCTACCAGCCCAGGCCTCAGTGGGATTCCCGCCCCCCCACCTCAAAGCCACCAGGCCCCGCTCGGCCTCGCCCCAAGCCCCCAGCACTTACCGAAAAGATAGTTCTGGGGCCTCAGGGGGCTCATGTCCATGTCCATCGAATCTTCCATGAGGTGGTGGGCGCGCACTTAGGGGGGGAGAGAAGGCGGACGGAGAGAAACGACTACTGTTCCACCGAACAGCCGCGCAGGACGGAATCACACCAGGGAAAGGACGCGGGCTCCCTGCGCACATATATAGGACCGAGAAGATCTCGCGAGAGCTTCCTAAATCCCGTCTCCGCGCGCGTGCTCGGGAGCCCCCCCTCCCTGGACTGTGGCCCTCCCGCGCAAGCGCTCTTCAACCCCACTCCATTCTACCTCGCCCCCCACCTCCTCCAGGTACTTCGCAGGCTCCCACCGAGCACGCGCAGTCGGACCCCGGCCCCACCCCTCCGCTGCCGCCGCCTGTGCGCACGCGTGCTTTCTCCTGGTAGCGCGCGCACCCCCCCCCCTCACCAACCCTTCCACGTCCTCTCGGGTTCTGGCGGGTCGGCCTAACGCCAGAAGCCTCAGCTGCCCACCCTGCAAAATGGCGACGGCATCCCTTAGCTGTGCTAGGTATGGAGAGCGAGCCGGTTGCGAGTGCGCCAGAGAGCAGCTCGGTTCACCTTTCTCCATCACTTCGTGCCTCGCAGGCCTCCAGACAGGCACAACCACCTCGGGATTTTTACTTGCCTGAAGGCTTGGGCTCAGAGTTCATTGTTTCCCCAAAGTTAAAGCTTCCGGTGCCAGAAACTGTAGATTAATGATTATTCTTTGTTGGGGAGAAAGGATGTAGCTGCTGTCCGGACTTATTCAACTGCTTTTAGGTCTTTCCTTTATGAGAAAACATCTCTCATGTTGATCACTCTTTTATGTTTGGGGACTGAGTGAGCGTCTTCCATACGAGCTGGGGGGCCCGAACCGAGCCCAGATACACAAGATAGCTTCAGACACAAGATTTTAAAAGGGCTTTATACCCGCATCATGTCCCCACGTAAGATCCTGTGAGGCAGATGTGACTATCCCCAGTTTGGAGACAAGGCAACAGGCCAAAAGAGTTGAAGCAAGGTTCCCAGATGGAAGAAGTGGTAAGACGGGATTCTCTAGCTAAGTCCACTGTTAACACCCCTCTAAACGAGTTTGGAGGGTTATGTATGGGTCAGTCTCTGAGGCAGTGCAGTTCTTAATCTTTAACATTGCTAAGAATGTTCTGACCTGTGAAGAAAGCATACGACTTATAAGAAATACGTAGAACTCAAGATTTCTTTGGGAGTGAGCGTGGAAATTAGCATTCTAAAGAAGCTACACCTCAACGAACTGAGGGTCCCCTCCCCTGGATCCCCAGGGCTCCGGTGCCTTTTTTTAAGAAATCCCCTAATTATGGTGTTCACATCAACAGGTTAAATAATTTAAGAAATACTGGAAGAAATAAAAATAGTGTCAGCAGCGCCCCACCCCCTTTTCTCCAAATACAATCTAGTTGGGATGATAAACTATAATACATGTGAATCAACTGGGTTTTTTTTAAATGTTTTTATTTATTTTTGAGAGACAGCACGAGCAGGGGAGGGTCAGAGAGAGGGAGGGAGATACAGAATCCAAAGACAGGCTCCAGGCTTTGAGCTAGCTGTCAGCACAAAGCCTGACGCGGGGCTCGAACCCACAAACCGTGAGATTATGATCTGAGCCAAAGTCCAACACTCAACCGAATGAGCCACCCAGGCGCCCCATGAATCAACTATTTTTAAAAAATGTTTTTACTGTTTATTTTCGAGAGACAGAGCGTGAGTGGGGGAGGGGCAGAGAGAGAGAGAGAGAGAGAGAGAGAGAGAGAGACAATCTGAAGCTGACCCCAGGCTCTGAGCCATCAGCGCAGAGCCGATGCAGGGCTGGAACCCAAGAGCCGTGATATCATGACCCAAACTGAAATCAGGTAGATGCTCAACCAATTGAACCACCCAGGTACCCCAATCAAACTATTGACAGTATCATAATTCTAAATTCGGAGAAATCAGTGTAGCTAATAATGTGAATGTGACCAAGCTGTTCTCCACCCTCAACTGAAGAAGAATCTTCACCAGTCTGGTTCTTGGATCTTTTGAGATGCAGAGTATGACCAATTGCTAAAGGAAATCCTGGGACTTAGAAGGATATATGTGTTAAGAATTGAGAAAAGGCAGGGAGGACTATGACAAGAAAAGATAGGACTCAGTAGGCAGAGAGGGAAAGATTAGGACCTGAGGGCCCTGGGTGAAGAAAAACACATATTTTGGAACAATGCTGGGAGTGTCTGACCACAGCAAACCCCCTCAGGCATAAGGTCCCTCTTAAGAATGTAATGGACACCACCTACTTCCCCTCAGGTTCCCTTCAGGAATTTGACTAAAGACCTGACTAAAAATAAGTAGACCATAAAACAAATGACCCACATGGAACGTTATGGCCATAGATCACCTACAATGGAAACCAGCCAATCAGGAATGGACAGCCTAGCACCTAGAGCTATCAAGCCAATATGGGTAGAACTTGAGAAGGAACAGGGGGAAGGGAAGTGGGCAGTGGGGGCGGGGGCAACCAAAACATAAAACAAAGACCCCTGCCTATTGTGGCCTGTATTCACTTTAGAATGCCCCCTCTCTGTTAAGAGAGCTTTCATACCATTCTTCCTTTCTCATCTTATACTCTAGTAAACTTCGGCCTGCTGCTCATTTTGTGTGCACCTCTTCATTCTTCAAAGTGGCAAGACAGGGAATCCCAGGTATTGAGGTAAAAAAAAAATCCTGCAACCTCACTATAGTTAAGAATTTGAGATTACTTAAAAATAAAATCTCAAAAAAATTAAAAGATGTAGGCATGAGAAAGAATGAGAAAGTCTCGAGAGGAGCTATAGGAGAGTGGAGGTTAGTATTCTTTGAGCCCATGCCAGTATAAGTTGGAACTACATTGTAATTTCTTTCTGGATTCTGGATCATGATTATTCAAACACAGCTTTGCACAGAGCCTGAGCCATGTGGGAACCATATCTCATGTTATATAAAGAAATACATTTGTTTCTTAAATATCTTAAGCACGTAGTCTAGGTATTATCTCATGGAATCAGGCAGTTAAAAAAATACTGCATTTTTTTCAGATTTACAAATGTAATGAATGCTCACTTTTTGAAATAAAGTAAAATTATTTAGGCCTATTCAAAGTGGAAAAGTAAAAGTGCTCTTCTTTCCATCTTCCCATTCCTATTCCCAAGGGTTAATTAATCAGCATTAAGACTTGTGTGTGAGTTTTCCTTCCAGGCTGTCTATCTGTCTCCTATCTATCTATACACACAGAGAGATGATATAGTTGGAGGGTCTTTTGTATTTTTGTAATGTGGATGGTTCATATATTCAAGTTGCTTTTTTCAATTTGCTTGCTTTATCAAAGAATATATTTTGGACACTTCCCTATACTAGTACATAATATGGATATGTTATAATTTACCTGTCCATTCCTTCACTGATGGACGCTAAAGTTATCTCCATAATTTTGCTCTAAGAAATAATGCTTTAGCAAATGTTATGGACTGAATGTCTGTGTCCCCCCAAAATTCATGTTGAAGCCCTAACCCTCAGTGTGACTGTATTTGGAGACAGAGCCTGTGAGGAAGTGATAAAGGTTAAGTGAGGAGGTCATAAAGATGAGCCCCAATTCAGTAAGGCTGATATCCTCATAAGAAGAGGAACAGTGGCTCCTGGGGGCTCAGTTAAGCAGCTAACTCTTGATTTCTGCTCAGGTCATGATCTCGAGGTTTGTGGGTTCCAGTCCCACATAGGGCAGCATGACGACCACATGGAGCCTGCTTGGGATGCTCTCCCTCTCTCTCTGCCCCTCTCCTCTTCCTGTTCTTTCTCTCTCTCAAAATAAATAAACAATTTTTAAAAATGAAAATAAAATTTAAAAATGAAGAGGAAGAGACAAAGGCAGCCATCTACAAGCCAGAAGAGAGAGAGCCCTTTCCAGGAACTGAATCAACAGGCACCTTAACCCAGCCTCCAAAGCTAAGGAATGAATTTATGTCCTTTAAGCCACCTAATCTGTGGTATTTTGTTACGGCAGCCTGATCAGACTGATACGGTAAGAATGTTGGTACATATATCCTTATGCATATCTAAGCGTAGTTTCATAAATATCTTCCAAGAAATGGACTTGCACAGTAAAAGGGCCGGTATTCGTTTACAAACCATATACGCACATAATGCATCACTTTATTGTTTACATAAATAGAGTCATACTTTATATGTTGTCATAGCCTGTTTAGGCTGTGGTAACAAAATACAGCACGTAGTGTGTAGCTTATAAACAACAGAAACTTCTTTCTCTCATTTCTGGAGGCCGAATGTTCAGGATGAGGGGGTCACCGTGGTCGGGTGAGAGATCCTCTTCAGATAACAGACTTCCTGTTCTGTCCTCACATGGTGGAAAGGGCAAGGGAGCTCTGTAAGATCCCTTTTGTAAGCACACTAATCCCATTCGTGAGGGCTCCGTTTCCCTGACCTAATCACCTCCCAGAGGCCCCCCCTACTAATATTGTCATCCCTGGGGGTTAGGCTTTCACCATAGGAAATCGGCGGGGACACAGGCATTCAGATCATAGCTATTGTTCCTCAACTACCCTTCTTGATTTCATGTAACTTAGCTATCCTTCCATGATATACTATGTAGAGGCCCACTGCTTCCTTTTTAGGAGTTGTGTCATAGTGTACAGGATACATACATGCCATTGTTCTGATTCCAGGTTTTATTTATTCTTTCCTTTGTTAACACACTTTGTGATGAAAATTTCCAAACGTCACAAAAATAGAATATTGTGATGAAAACCGACATACCCATCACTCAGTTTCCACAGTTATCAACATAAATAATCTTGTTTCATATTCACCCTCCCACCATCCTTCTCCCTCACCCTCTGCTGGATTGTTTAAAGGAAATCCCAAATAGTATATTTTCATCTATAAATACTTCAGCATGTATCTTTAAGAAGAACAATTCCTTAAAACCTAAACATAATACCATTATGGTACAAATCAAAATTTTAAATAATTACTAATGTAATAATTCAGTAATTATTATATTAATATAATAATAGTTCAGATTTCCCCAATTTATCACCGTTGGTTTGTTTGAATAAGGATGCAAACAAGGCCTACGCGTTATGCAGTGAGACGTGTTGTCACTTAACATGTCCCTTTATTCTCTGTATTTTCTAAAAGTTAGCAGTTAGAGCTGCTCTGTCAAATGGTTAGTGGTTGCCACGAACGACATGTGGCTATGTAAATTAACGAAAATGTGAAAGTCAGTTCCTCGGTCTCACTAGCCCAGTGCCCAATAGCCATGTATTGGATAGCACACAAAAATATTTCCATCACTGCAGGAAGTTCTGTTGGACAGCTCTGATGTAGCGGCTTCGCCAGACTCATGTTCACTTTCTTGACAAGACCACTTCATAAGTGGCAAGAATACTTCCCGTTTTGACAAGAGACACACAATGCCTGGTTGTCTCTCTTTTTATGATGTTATGTTCAGCTATTGTCAGCCCGATTCTTCCTTTATGAAGTTCTCCGTTCACCTAAGTGTTGACTGATCACTGCCTCTTTCATTATTTCTAATTTTATCAGTCCCTCTGCATTTATTAACAAGAGAATTCTTCTATAAAAGAGAACTTTCCCTTTCCAACTATTTGGTTTCCCTGAAAAATAGTCCATAAGTGATTGTATCTTTCCTTTCATTTACTTGTTTTCAGAATAATAGGTAGAACCCTAGCTGTCTACAAAGATGACTAAATTTTTTATTACCTTCCTGTACACATGAATTTTAACGTAGCTAGTATCCAAATTTATGTTAATAATTTTTTTCTTGCTCAAAATGACCCATTTAGGCAGTGAGATCCCCTGCAAGTTGGCTTTAATATCTTCATGAGATGACATTATTTCCTAGTATGATAGAATATTGCAGCCTTACCTTATACGTTTTCTGCCCCTGAATTGCATTCGGCCATTTCTTTAAGGATCCTGATCCCTTTATTTTTTTTGTAAATGTTTATTTATTTACTTTGAGAGAGAGAGCACATTTGTACTCCCATTAGCGTGGGAGGGGCAGAGAGAGGGAGAGAGAGAGAATCCCAAGCAGGCTCCATGCTGTCACACCAGAGCCTGAACACAGGGCTCGATCTCACAAACCGTGAGATCGTGACCTGAGCCAAAACCTAGAGTCAGAAGGTTAACCGACTGAGGCACCCAGGCGCCCCTGGATCCTGATCCCTTTAATGGGAATGATATTAGAGATCACATTTCAGTTGTGAAAGGTGTTTGTTGCTATTGAGTTGGTTGTTTTTTCTAGGACTTTTCAATGGACAGCACATAGATAAAGGCATTATACCATCCTCATTGTTTTGCATTTTCTTTTTTCTTTTTCCCTCACTGAGCATGGACATCACTCCATGGCACAGAGTGTAAAGATTTGTTTGGTCACTTTTTTTTCACATCCTATTTTAGAGCTGTACAGTGTGGATGTACCCCAGTTTACATATCCAGTCTCCTATTAACGGACATTTGGGTTGTTTCCAGTCGCATGGTATTACAATCATTGCAATCAGAAGCAATGAATAGCCTTGAACGTGCATCAGTTTGTGGTTTTACCAGGTTTTGGTGGCATTACAATGGGCCAACTTGGCTAGAGTGGTTTGTAGTTAGGGTGGTTGGCAATATTATTTTCGCAAGAAATCTGGTGGGCAGAGGAGAAGCAGCAGCCATTCTGGTTTCATGCACAGAAGGTTGGGGCAGGTACTTCTGTGGCTAACACTCATGGTGGCTTCTTTACCGCCTCACCAGTTCGGCATGGGGCCACGTGCAGGCTTACCACTGTTCCGCCTCCCCATGCATTCTCATTCAGTTTCCACAACTCCAAGGCCTGGTGGGTGCCTAAGTCAGTGGCAAAGACACCACCTCCTATGAGATAGCCAGTCCCTTAAGCCTGGAGGCAGTGAGAACTGGCTTCGGTTTTGGTCTGTCCTCATGGGTTTCAGCTCACGTTCACGAATGCCTTGTTCACTGCCAAGCTGCAGTATCAGACATGAGGACAGCAGCCTTGCAGCTCCCACACTGCAACTGATTTTGGGTAGGTGTTGCCCAGTCCCGCCAGCCTGTGTCCTCACAGTATCCTCTACAGAGTATGTTGCGAAACCTTTGGATTTTTGCCAATCTTATAGATAAGTAATATGACCTTGTCGTGTATTTAATTTGCACTTGTCTCATAGCCTATTTTATTTAACCACCTATTGTTTGACATTGGGTTGTTTTTAGTTTTTCAGTGCTGTGGACTATAAAAGGATAAACAACCTTAAACATACATGTATTCCTGAAAGTTAAATCTCCAGGTCAATCCCACAGCTTTGTTTTATTGCTTTGGTTTTTTTAAGAGATAAATGATACACAGTAAAATTCACCTTTTTAGGGCGAGGCTCTACAGGTTTTGACAAGTACATGGAGCTGCACACCAACTACTCCAATCAATATAGAGAACAGTTTCATCACCCCCAAATCCCCAGGTCTTGTTGCAATCGACCTCTCCCCACCACCTCCAGCTTCTGACCATCACTAATCTGTTTTCTCTCCGTATTTCTGCCTTTTCTAAATTGTCATATACGGTACATCGGTTTTTGAGTCTGGCTTCTTTCACTTAGCATAATGAATTTGGGGTTCATCCATATATCCATTGTTCATTATTTTACTGCTAAGCAGCATTCTATGTTATATGTACTATAATTCATCTGTTTGGGGAGCCTGGGTGGCTCAGTCGGTTAAGCGGCTGACTTCGGCTCAGGTCATGATCTCGCGGTTTATGAGTTCGAGCCCCGCGTCGGGCTCTGTTCTGAGAGCTCAGAGCCTGGAGCCTGCTTCAGAGTCTGTGTAACCTCTCTCTGCCCTTCCCCTGCTCACACTCGGTCTCTCTGTCTCTCAAAAATAAATAAACATTTCAAAAACTTAAAAAAAAATTCATCTGTTTATCAGATGAAGGATTTATGAGTTGTTTCCAGTTTTTCGCATTTACAAATAAAGCCACTATGCACGTTCTTATACTGATATCTATGTCAATATACATGTTAATTAAAAATTGGGTAACTGCTCAGGAGTGGGATTTCTGGACCATGTGGCAATAGCACGTTTAACTTTATAAGGAGCTTTTCTAAGTAGCTGTGGCAATTTACATTTCCACAATCAGTGTTTGAGGGTACCAGTGGCTCCTCCTCCTTGCCAGCAGTTACTTCTGTCAGTTCTTTTATTTATTTTTTTAATGTTTATTTATTTTTGAGAGAGAGAGAGACAGAGAGAGAGAGAGACAGACAGACAGAGCATGAGTGGGGGAGGGGTAGAGAAAGAGGGAGACAGAATCCGAAGCAGGCTCCAGGCTCTGAGCTTCTGAGCTGTCAGCACAGAGCCTGATGTGGGGCTCGAACTCACAAACCATGAGATCATGACCTGAGCTGAAGTCAGATACTTAGCCGACTGAGCCACCCAGGCACCCCCAGTTCTTTTTTAATTACAGCTTTTTTGAAGTACACCCGATATCAATAAACTTTCATGTATAAAGTGAGTATACAAACTAGATGGCATGCCTTGGGATTCAGAAACAGTTCATGTCTGGGGTGTCTGGGTGGCTCAGTCAGTTAAGCATCTGACTTTTGATTTGGGTTCAGGTCATGATCTCATGGTTTGTGAGTTCAAGCCCACATTGGGCTCTGCACTGACAGCACAGAACCTGCTTGGGATTCTGTCTCCCTCGCTCTCTGCCCCTCCCCCGCTTGCTCTCTATTTCTCTCAAAATAAATAAAAATAAACTTAAAAAAGTGTCGTCTGGGTGGCTCAGTTGCTTGAGCGTCCGACTTCAGCTCAGGTCATGATCTCACGGTTCACGAGTTCAAGCCCCACATCGGGCCCTGTGCTGACAGCTCGGAGCCTGGAGCCTGCTTCTGATTCTGTGTCTCCCTCTCCGCCCCCTCTCAAAATAAATAAATAAATATTTTTAAAAAAAGAAACAGTGCGTGTCCAACTCAGGGGAATACAGAAATCCTTTTGTAGGAGGTGGCATTTGAAGTGATTTCCTAAAGCATCAATGGGGAATGCAGAGAACCATGTTCTAGGCAAGGAAAAGAAAATGAGCAAATAAATGAAGGGAACACAGATAGGGCTTGTAGGGGATCAGCCAAGTCATTGTTTTGCCTGAGGTTACAGTAAGCAAAATTCTCCTTTCACCAGATAATGGTATTTAGAAATTAAGAGCTATGTGCCAGACGTGCTTTATTGGTAGTAGGATGTTGTCTATCTGTAAGTGTGCACATGTATATGTGTGCATGTATTGTATGCGTGTGCACGTGCGCGCACACACACACACACACACACACACACCACGAGTTCATATCTCCAATTCCAAACCTACATCATAGCTTTCGTTCAGTCTTCCCCTTTAACTGCTTTTTCTGACAGTGAGAAACCTGGCTCTCACTATCCACAATATATTTACTTATTCTCTTCAATATACATAAAGTAGTTTCAGAGTGCTAATCCATATCTGTGACAAAAACGAACTGCTAAGTATTTGTGTTCAATCCCCCCCCCACTTTGGTCTTAGAGCATATTAGTATGTATAGAGTAAAAATATTCTTTTCCAAAGTTACTTAGGTTAATTCTTTTCTGCTGTTACCCCCAGTATGGTTATGTTATTCAATACAGTTAGTTTTTTGTGTATATTCCATTTGGGGCTATAGTTCATCCTTTTTGATTATATTTTATTAATATTTTTAGTATGTGAAACATTTGCATGACTCTGAACATGAGAAATATACAAAAAGGATTGCTCAGAGAGGTGTCCTTATCCTTTCTACCCTATTGCCATCCACTGTCTATAGATAACCAATCTCATTAGTTTTGGATTTATCCTTTTGGTGTTTCTTTTTGCCCAGTTGAGATGCAGAGACCACAATAGGGTGGAGTGTGCGAGGAACTCACTTTGGGCACAAAATTAAGGGGGGAGGAATCTATAGTCAAAATAAATAATATTTTAATGCAGTATTTTCAAAATAAAAATGCAAAAAAGTCTGTGATGACAAAGTATCAAATTTTTGAATAAATAGACCATAGATCTGAGCCATATTGGAATCTGAGGCAAAATGAAAAATGTGTGCCTTTGTGTACATGTTTTTAAGTAGTTGTTAATGGCTAATTTCCCCCAAGAACATTAACACAGAGGAAACAATACTGAAAAATTAAAAAGTAGGTAGATTAATACATTATTTTATTTATATTTTATAGCATAACATATACTTCAAATGGATAAAAAGTTAGTATCTTTTACAGTATCTTAAGATAAACTGCCTTTGAATGGGAATCTCCTCTTCAGTACTTAGAAGTCTACAAGACAAATCTAGAAAATTTGCTACTGTGGAAAATGAAGACTGCTTAAATTGAACGAGGGGCCGGGAGGGGGGAATGGCCTGTGGTTTTTCTTTTTGATTAATTGCTATAACACTATCCTTCAGGCAGCTGAGGGAATTTCATGGTGTTTTTTAAATTTATTTTATTTTTATTTTATTTTTAAAGTTTGTTTATTTTTGAGAGAGAGACACAGAGCATGAGGAGGGGAGGGGCAGAGAGAGAGGGAGACACAGAATCCGAAGCAGGCTCCAGGCTCCGAGCTGTCAGCACAGAGTCATGGTGTTTTTGGACATTATTAGGCAGCAAAGCTCTTGCAGGACAACTTGATGCTATATGGATTCTGCCATTTTGCTAGCACTGTTATGGCTCTTGGGTCCACCACTCTATTAGATCTATTAACTCTATTCATATTAATTTTTGTTACAAATATTACAACAGAGGGTGCTTCTGGGTATTTAGGTCCCCATTTTAAGGCTGTAAATTCAGTTTTCATAAATTGTCCCCATCCGTGGTGGCTGCCATCTTGTGTCACTATCACTCCTCAGAACATTATTTTTAATTTAAATATTTTATTTATACCAAAACAGACTTCACTATAGTTTTACTTCAACTTAACTTACTTAAAAATTATTTAAGGTTGTCACTTATTCAAAAGAAATGATCAAAGGGCACCTAGCTGCCCCAGTCCATAGAATATGTGACTCTTGATCTTGGGGTTGTGAGTGAACCCTGTATTAAAATAATAATAAAATAAAAATAAAATATCAAACATGACAATTCTCTCAAGTGAAAACAATATAAGCAAAGAAGTAGGTTTTGAAAATACTCATGAATTTGCTTCCTTTAGTGCCAGGGGTGTATATTTTTCCTTTTGCCTAAGCTCCACTGTGGTTCACAGGGAATTGTGGAGCAGATATATGCATGGTTTCTTATTTTCCCCTTTCCTCATTACACAAAAGGTAGCCTACTGGGGGCATTCTTTACACCTTGCTCTTTTTCATTGTAAAAGTTGCTCTGTGTCAGTTCATACAGAGATTCAGAGATGCTGAGGGGAGTGACCTCTGAAAGGTCCACCAGAGGGTACAATGTTTAGCCCAGGAATTGTGCCACATCAGGGGCTGTTTGTGAAGAAGTCATGAAAGCACTCCACGAGCCCCAAGGCCAGCATATGGGCACCTGCCGCAGTAGGACAGTGACGCTAGATTAAACCACCACCATCAAAGCAGATCCTGCTTTTTTTCCTCCCATCCCTCCTTTCCATCCTGACTCCAGGGCACCCAGAAGCAGCAGGAAGCTTATGAGTGACCATGGTGAAGAAATAGAAAGAAAGACCACATTTCTCCTTCATTCCTACAGGTTTCAAGCCTACATGGTCTCATAAAATTTCATCTACATTAGGAATTGAAGCTTTGACTTAAGTCCACCAGATTTTTGGCACCTGAAAATGAGACTATTCTAACACAGTAAAACCTTGGTTTGCGAGCATAATTCATTCCAGAAACATGCTTGGAATCCAAAGCATGTATATATCAAAGCAATTTCCCCATAAGAAATAATGGAAACTCAGATGATTTGTTTCACAACCCAAAAATATTCATATAAAAATGATTACAGTACTGTAATGTAATACAAAATAATAAAGAAAATACAAAAGATAAAGAAAAATAAACAAAATTAACCTGCACTTACCTTTGAAAACTTCCGTGGCTGGTGTGAGGGAGTCAAGAGAAAGGAGGGTAATTGTGTGGGATGACTTTCACTACCACTAAGAGAATCACTGCTATCTATTGGCTCAATGGAATCTTTTTCTGCATGGGGGCCATTGTACATAGGTAATAAGGACTAGGTCACTAAAGTTTAGGAGCCACAAGAAATCAATATGGATAATGAGGGTAGAAAACATTGCAGATCAGCTGGCGCAGATGTTGATTACAGTACTAATAAACTCTCATCATCTACTGTATTTAATGTAACTGGCAATAAGGCAGCAGAGGAAAGGGTCTATAGCTGCAGGCAGCCTGACCTAGAATGAAGAAAAAGCATTCCTAAGCTTACTCTTGTATGGAAAAGCAAAGGACTGTCCATAGGTGCTTTGAAGTGAAAAAACAATACACTAGTGCCAGTTGTGGGCACCTTCCAATGTTCTGAAAAATCACTGATTTCTACCAAACACCGTGGCCTGAGACCAACCATCCAAGCCTGGGAGATGATCACCCACAGTCTCGCAGAGAGAGAGAGAGAGAGAGAGTGAACCACTGGCTCAGTTGTGATCATGTGATATCTGGCATCACGTACTACTCGTATTGCAAGACATCACTTATTTATCAAATTAAAATGTATTAGAAATGTTTGCTCATCTTGTGGAACACTCACAGAACAAGTTACTCACAATCCAAGGTTTTACTGTACCTGAAAGTGACAGAAAATCTAAGTGGTCTGCTTAGCACACAACACAGATGGAAAAGGGAAATTGACCAAGTAGGTTTAAAGAGTAGGGGTGAGAAAGAATAAAGCTGTTTCCTGCTTCTCTCCTACCAAGTCCTGCCTGCTAAATATGCCACATTCACAAGAGAACCCAACTCAAGCCAGCAAGGGAAAAAAAGAGATAAAGCAGCATTCAGGTGGGATTTGATACACAGTGGTATAAGGTGCCATCAAGGTCACTATGACTTAAATTCTCTCTGCTCCACCCTCAGCAGCTATGTTCATGGTTTGAATCCCCTCATAAGACCAACATGGACAAACTTTCTGTTAATATCTGGGGCTGAGGGCTGAGAGGGTAGAGACGTCCTTCTTCGAACTATCAAAGAACAGTCTAGGGATTCTCTCTCATTTAATTCTTAGGTCACACGTTCCCTTTCACCCGCATCTATGGCCTGAGAAATGGTATGTGATGATTGGCTCAGGCCCAGGCTTTCTGTTCATGTCATCCAGTCCCTGTGGGAGTGGAAGGAGGATAATGGTGAAGGGTTGAGGCCACTCAGAAGACTTCTAGAAATTGAGGAAGGGCTCAGTCCTATCCAAGGCCCATGACTAGAAACTTCAGGATCCTCTAGGTCATTGTGTGGATATTGAAGAGGCAACTTCAGGATATGTTTTGTCCCAGTAGATACATCTGTTGTTGGTTGAATCTATTAACCTACTCTAAACAGTAATAATAGCAACCAGTTTTTGAGTACCTTCTATGTGCCAATCACTGTATTAAATACTTCTGTGCATCATCTCATTTAATCCTCATTACAACTCTGGGGCTGGAACTATTTTAATCTCTGTATTAGTTTGCAAAGTTTGCTATAATGAAGGATAATGAAAACTGGGTGGCCTCAAGAAAGGAAAGTTACTGTCTCATGGTTGTGGGGGCAGGAAGTCTGAGATTGACACATTGGCAAGGATGGTACCTCAGCCTTTAGAAACATCTTGATGTCTGCCTTCATCTTCATGTGTCATCCTGTGTATGTGTGTGTATGTGTCCAAATATCCCTTTTTAGAAAAAGTTTATTTATTTTTGAGAGAGAGAGAGAGAGAAAGAGCGTGTATTTGCGCAAGCAGGAGACAGGCAGAGAGTAAGAGAGAGACAGAGAATCCCAAGCAGGATCTGCACTACCGCTGCCATTAGCGCAGAGCCCAAACCAGGGGCTCCAATACATGAACTGCGAGATCATGACCTGAGCCAAAATCAAGACTCAAATGCTCAACCAACTGAGCCACCCAGGCACCCTCCAAATATCCCTTAATAAGGACTTCAGTTGTGTTGGATTAGGGACCCACCCTGCTCCCATATGACCTCATTTTAACTTAACTAATTATATCAGCAACAATATAGGGAACTCTATTCCCAAATAAGGCCACATTCTTTTTTTTTTTTAATTTTTTTAATGTTTATTTATTTTTGAGACAGAGAGAGACAGAGTGTGAACAAGGGAGGGGCAGAGAGAGAGAGGGAGACACAGAATCTGAAACAGGCTCCAGACTCTGAGCTGTCAGCACAGAACCTGATGCGGGGCTGGAACCCACAAACTGCGAGATCATGACCTGAGCCGAAGTCAGACGCTTAACTGGCTGAGCCACCCAGGCACCCCAAGGCCACATTCTGAAGTACTAAGGGCTAAGACTTCAACATGTGAAGATACAATCCCACCCATTTTGCAGATGTGAAAATGGGATTAAACAGGTTAAGTATCTTCCCCAAACCCATAGCTAATAAAAGGGAGAGACAGACCTCTGCTTGCCTCCTAAGCCATCAGTTTACCTCTTTGATATTGGGCTCCAGATATTCATTACCGAAGAGACTATGCTTTCTACAAAAGAAGTGAAACCATTTAACTCAGAACTTCTTTCTTATGTTAACCTATTAGAAATAAAAATAATTTTATATCAATGCATATTGATATCTTCCCTATCACCCTCCTATATTTTTGGAGGGTCTACCTGCCCAAAAGAGATTTTGAAAAACTTTTCTTTGAACTAAGAAATGTACTTCCCACTATTTCACTATTAACTATTTCAAATGTTGGCATTATTTGAAGAGATTTAATAAAGATTTGTTGGACTGTATTAATTGAAAAAGACACCATGCAAAGACTATGCAATACAAAATTGGAGGCTAGATCACAGGATGAGCCTGGACTTTCATCTTCCTCTCTACACTTCTATATCACATATTTTAGATCCATTTTTTCATCATGTCCTTGCTCGAGACTCCCAGCTGTAGAGAGGGAGGGCAGAGTTCAATAAAGAGAAAATGTAAGGACCACCATGGGTGGAGATGACGATCAAGTGGCCATGATGTTCTATGTATGGATTTCAAGATGTCCCCAAACAGCCTCCTTCAGGATGGAGAAATTTTGCTGCAGTGAGGCTTAAGCTAGTTAGAAGAAGGAATGGACTTTCCTTCCATTGACCTTCAATAATAAATTTCACCATGTTTTACTGTATCTACATGACTATCTTTTCTCACAGTGAGTTTTTCAAGGATAAGGAACTAATGTTACTTTTGCATGCTCCCTTAATCCATAGACTGGAAGAAAGGAAGGGAGGAGGGGAAGGAGGAAAAGCCAGGAAATATTAATGTCTCTACATTAGGATTATACTAAAGCAGCTCATGCTATTTGAATTCTTCATCTGTTTTCTAGGTCTGATAATTTTTTTCTGTTTTTTTTTTTTTCTGGCCTACCATATGACAATAATTAAAAGAGTCAATGATACCATCCACGGGCTAACCCTTCTTTAAGAATATTGCCTCTGGGTGCTTGGGTGACTCAGTTAAGTGTCTGACTTTTGATTTTGGCTCAGGTCATGATCTCACCAACTGTAAGATCCTCATGTCAGGCTCTGGTCAGCACAGAGCCTGCTTGGGATTCTCTGTCTCCCTCTCTCTCTGCCTCTCCCCTGCTCTTGGGACACTCATATCTTGGTGAGATGTCCAGTGCTCTGGGACATCTCAAGACATCCCTTCCAGCATGAAGGACGCATTTCTGTATCTGTCCCCTTTACCACCAAGAAAGAAGCACAATGCTGAGTGAGACTCTTTGGATTTGGCAGGCAACATTTACTGAGTGATCCAAAGGCTCCCAGGTTTCAATAGGGCCCAGAACAAGTGAAAGCTCTACAGGAAGTGCAGGCTGTGATGCTGCTCCACTGTTTGGGCAACATGACCCAGAAGATCCAATGGTGCTTGAAGTGTCTGTGGAACACAGGGATGCTATATGGAGACTTTGGCAAGCTCTATAGGTGACTCATGCTCAACGCTCAGGATTTATGGGCAAAGTTATGTCATCCTCCATAGATAACTATTCTTTTGAGAATGGCTTGCTCTGGGCACTAGTGGCAACTAAACATTTGAGTCTGGGTCACCAAGTTACCATGTGACCCATGTCTCACTCATCCAATCGTAGAGTTAGACATGCACAGCAGCACTTCATTTTCAGGTGGAAGTGGTATAGATGAGATCAGGCCCAGGGGAATTGAGAGGACACAGGTAAATGTCATGAGCAAGAGACCCAGGTGCCTATGGTCCTCTGCTCACTTCATTGCTCCTCTTCTCAGTCTGAATTATGGCAGACTATATTTCCAAAGAAGGCCACAATAATATGTCTTGTTGCGTGGACTCTTCTAGAACCTTGACACCGCTCCTTCAAGAAGTGGAGTCTATGTACTCTCCCCTTGAACCTACGCCTTAACCAATAGAACTAAGGCAGAAGTGATGTTACGTGACTCCTGATGCTCTTGGGACACTCACTCTTGGAACTTAGCCACCATACTATGAGTAAGTCCAGGCAAACTGTGGAGGTGCCTACATGGAGAGGAACAGAGGCCAGGCCACAGTCCTGACTATACCTTAGCCAACAACCAGCGCCAACTGGCTGGCTGTGTGAGTGAACCAAATTGAAAGTCCATCCTCCAGACCCAGTCAAGTTTTTTTTAATAATTTTTTTTAATATTTACTTATTTCTGAGAGACAAAGAGAAAGAATGCAAGCAGGGGAGGGGCAGAGAGAGAAGGAGACACAGAATCTGAAACAGGGTCCAGGCTCTGAGCTGTCAGCATAGAGCCTGACGCGGGGCTTGAACCTGCGAACCATAAGGTCATGACCTGAGCTGAAGTTGGATGTTTAATCGACTGAACCACTCAGGTGCCCTCCCCCAGTTAAGTTTAAAAAACTGACTATTCAGTTTTCAGAGATACGCCAGCCATTCTGAAGGCTTATTCATGAGCAAAAGAAATTATTGTTGTTATTTTAAGCCACAAAGTTTTGGAGTAGTTAATTACATCACAATAGATAACTGATACATACATAACACCCCTGTATGGCCCTGAAGCATCATGAAGAAGAGACATCCTCTTATTGGGCAGAACTCTAAGCAGTGCACCTGGTCATTCATCCTGCCTAGAAAAAGAGATGGCCAGGGGACAGATCTACAATGATTCATGGGTAATTGTCTGGCTAATTGTTTGGCTGGATGGTCAGGAACTGGAAAGGAGCATTAGAAAATCAGTGCCAAGGAGGTCTGGGGAACAGGTATATGGACAGACCTTTCCAAATAGGCACAGGATATGAAGATATTTGTATTTTATGTGAATACTTACCAAAGAACAACCTCAGCAGAGAAGAATCTCAGTTATCATATGGGCAAGATGTCCTGTTCTAACATCAGTCAGCATCTTTCTCCCATGACCTTTGTCCCTGCTCAAAAAGCTTAAGGAAAAAAAATGAGGGGTGCCGGGTGGTTCAGTTGGTTGAGTGTCCAACTCTTGATTTTGACTCAAGTTATGATCTCACAGTTTGTGGGATCCAGCCCCGCATTGGTGTGGAGCCTGCTTGGGATTCTCTCCCTCTCTCTCAAAATAAATAAATAAGCTTTTTAAAAAAAAATGGCTGAAGTGGCAGAAATGGAGGCTATGCATGGTCACGGAAACATGGACTTTGACAGCCCTACCTGCCAATACAATAGCAAAGATCAACAATTCCCAATTCCAGTGTGGTCCCATTCTCCTGAGGGATCAGCGAGTCATATGATGTTACATTGTTTTCATTGAATCACTTCCAAATTGGAAGGGATAGGACATTGTTCTCACTGGAATAGACACTTAAATTTGTATATAGACTTGCCTGTCCTGTCCACAATGCTGCCAAAACCAACATCCATGGGCTTAACAGACTTTTTCACTGTCATGGTGTTCCATAATGCATTCTTCTGACCAAGGAACTTGGTCAAACAAAGTGAGGCAGTGGATCAATGCTCATGGAACTCTCTGGTTCCATGGTTGTCATCATCTGGCCTCATTGAATGGTGGAATGGCCTTGTGAAGACTGAGTTACATTCTCAGGTAAATGGTAACATCTTGTTGGGCTGGAGTTATGCTCCCCGTTATGCAGTATGTGCACAAAATCAATGGCTAAAATATAGCCAGGATTTCTGGAAATCAAAGAGTGAAAACAAGAATGGTTAATCATGAGAAGAGCCACTTCCATTTCCACGCCTAGTGATCCCTAACACATTTTTGGCTTCCCATTCCCTTAACATTGCTGGTCTAGAGGTATTCGTTCCCAAGGAAAGAAGGCTTCTACCAAAGAACATAGCAATGATTTCATTAAAATGAAAATTGAGACTGCTGCCTGACCATTGTGGACTCCTTAGGCAAAACAGGAGTTTTTATACTAACCAGGGTGAGTGATCTTGACCTATCAAAGGGAATTTGGATCACCAGTATATGATGTGAGTAAGGAGGACTATGTGTGGAATGCAGTCATTTCCCTGTGTCCTACTGATAGAACTAAATGAAAAACGACCACAACTCAATAACTCAGTATTTAAATCAGAGGGTATCAAAGGTGGAGTGTGACTCAGCTGGAAGAAGTAATCCTTTGTAAAAAAAAAAAAAAAATAGGCCTTTATATCCTGTTTTTGAGAGAGGGTTAGCATGCTTTTTATTGTAGGAGGGACCCTTTGCAACATGTTAAACCAGAAGCATGATTTTGCTGTTGTCTTTATTTGGAAGATAAATATGGTTAATAGAGGTAGAAGGGTGTTGTAGGGTGCCAACCTGGCTAAACTGGAACTATGTTACCTGGATTCCCTTCCCTTAACTCTTAGGTTAAGGTTGGCGCCCCAAAAAAGTATGCATGAAATTGGAAGATGAGAATGAAATAGCAGGCATTAAGGCCTGAAGATCAGTATAGGGGGGCTCTGGGTGCTGCTGCAATGCTCTTACCTTGTCCCCCATCTTCTGGCTCCTCCTCTGCATCTTCTCCTTCCATTCCTCTGAGTCTCGGGCCAGGTTCATGGCAAAGGGCACCAGCTTCCTCTGCAGGTCATCCTTGGCCTCAAGGCTGGAGGCTCTGGAAAAGGGATGTGGGTTCCAATATGTCTTCCTGGGTTCCAGTGTGGCCCCACTCTCTTCTGCTTCCCATTCAGTTTCTGTTTCTCACTTCTATAGCCCTGCTGACCTACAGCAACTGTAGCCCAGCACCAGACACAAAGATTTCCATAGGCTTCTTCACTGGCTGTCCTTTGTGGTCCCTGGCTAATGACTTCTCTGTTCCTCTAACTGTCCGATTCCAGACTTCTACTGCCCCAACTAACCCTAATCTCACCCTGACCTTGCAAATTTCTGTTAAAAACAAGACAATGGTACAAAATAGAGTGATTTATGTTAAGCCCATGTAACCAAACTAAGATTTAATTTAATTATAGTTTCAGCTCTCCTAGAAACAGAATCTTTATAAACTGGTCAATCAGCAACTCCCTAATCAGTGCTAGTTAGGTAATCTGCCTGATAGACCCTGCCATCCCCTAGAGGAAAGTAACCTTATAATAGCCAACCTGCTTTTTTGCCTAATATACCTTCCTTGTTCCTGCTCCCTTCTGCCTATAAAAGTCCTTTATTTTGTACAGCTCCTCAGAGCTCCCTTCTATCTGCTATATTGTATGGTCCCCAGCTTGAATAGATTTTTGCTCAAATAAACTTAAAAAATTTAATATACTTCAATTTATTTTTAAATATTTTATTTTATTTTATTTTATTTATTTTTTAAAGTAACTATATGCCCGATGTGGGGCTTGAACTATGAACCCAAGACCAAAGGTTGCATGATCTAGTGACTGAGCCAGCCAAATGCTCCTATTTTTTAATATATTAAACACACTTACATTTAAAAAATGTTTCTGAAATTCAAATTTAATTGGATGTCCTATATTTTTATTTGCTAAATCTGGCAGTCGTAATCAAGGAATAACAGGCAGTGATATCTGATAGTATACACAGGATTTTATATATATACTCGGTCTTTCATTCTGCCTAAAAAAAAGAAATGGCTAGGGGTACAAGTCTACAATGACTCATGGGCAGAAGCTAACTGTTTAGTAGAATTAGACAAAACATCAATTTTGATCCTTAATGAAATAATAGATCCAGTTCATGATTTCAAGGAACATTTATATCATTAGGAGAAATGTTGACAACAATCTTTATAGTGGAGGGGTCAGGGCCACACCACCTGAACCCACTGATCAATCTTAGAGTCTCTGAAATAAGGATAACAGATAATGTAATGCAAAAGAAAGTACACAAGGGTGTTCATGAGCCCCTGCGGTCAACAAAAAAAACTTCAGTCTAAGCAAGTCTTTAGAATAGATACCAGTTTTCAGGAAATATAGGGAATAGTAGAAGAACAAGTTAGATGATATCAAGAAAAAGCAATCAACCGGGGCACCTGGGTGGCTCAGTCAGTTGAGCGTCCAACTTCAGTTCAGATCATGATGTCGTGGTTCATGGGTCTGAGTCCCGCAGTGGGCTCACTGCTGTCAGTGCAGAGCCTGCTTAGGATCCTCTGTCCCCCTCTTGCCCCTACTTTCTGCCCTTCTTATGCTTGTGCTCTCTCTTTCAAAAATAAACATTAAAAAATTAATAAAAAAAAAAGGAAAAGCAATCAACGAAATACATAATGTAAAACGTTTCACACTTAGGGGTGCCTGGGTGGCTCAGTCGGTTAAGCATCCAACTTCAGCTCAGGTCATGATCTCACGGTTTGTGGGTTCAAGCCCAGCGACGGGCTCTGTGTTGACAGCTCAGAGCCTGGAGCCTGCTTCAGATTCTGTGTCTCCCTCTCTCTCTGCCCCTCCCATACCCGTGCTCTGTCTCTGACTCTCAAAAATAAATAGAAACTTTAAAAATTTTTTAAAAAAGAAAGTATGTTTGGGCTATTATTTTTGTTTGGTAAGTTTATTATTTTTGTTTGGTAAATTTATTATTTATTGGCAACATGCTGTATTGCCAAATGGGTGGAATGAAGTAGATGCTACAGATTGGCTCATTCGTCTCCATTCAGCCACTTTGTGTCATGGCTTCCTGCCTGCTAAAAACAGGAAAGTAAGAAACTACATTTCCCAGATACTCCTACAGCTGGAATTTTTTAGATGGCCTACCTTCAATCCAGCAGTGTGCTGTATGAAATTTGGACAATAAGAATTAGTATTATGAGACACAAACCATTATTCTTCTGCTTCTACTAGCAAGTAAGACCATAGAGGCATTTGGACTTTACACAGCATTTGTAGTAGAGGACCTAGGGTCTAATTCCAGTTTGTCGGGGTGGAGAGGCATCCATTTTAATAGTATAAATCATGAGAAAAACACTGCAAACCTAGAGCGTGCGATTGTGATGACAACTGGTGATTCCAAGCTTCCCGAAGAGGGCAGAGGTGGCTCCCTTGGTGAACCAGTTCCTCACTGTGGTTCTAGAATTCACTCCTGGGAGCTCAATACACTCTTCCAAATGTTCTAATGATTTCATAATCACCAGTAATAAATCTTCATTTCTTGAGTAGATTATGTTATCTGCAAGGGCACCTTGTCCCATACCCTGACCCTTGAAGGTTCAAGGAGACAGACCCTTTCACATCCCACTGATTGGAACATAAGGTGATACAATCGTGGTTTTTGTGCCTTTAAAACTAGTATCCTTTGATCCTGTAATTTACTTCTAGAGATGTATCCTAAGGAAATAATCAGATGCGCTCAAAGTTTTGTGGCACAGACAATGACAATATTTGGCAGTTGTTAAAAAGAATGTTTTAAACCATAGTGAATGACATGGAAAAATATTCATGATATCATGTAAAATGAAAAAGGCAGTTTGTATATATGTTTATTTATGTATTAGATATATAAATATAATTAATAAATATTAATATATAAATATATAAACTGGCTTTTTCATTTATTTATAGATATATACATATATATACATATTTCAGCATTATGGGCAAAATGACATGACACTTTGGATTTGTTTCTAGCTACTTTAGCCAAAAAAAAAAAAAAAAAAAAAGCCAGTAGAGGGAGATGAAATACAATTGACAAAATGTTGATAATTATTGAAGCCAGGTGTTGAGCAGATAGAGATTCATTATAGTTTTCTTCTTTTTATGTATGTTTAAGAATTTCTATCATATAAAGTTTTAAAAGTGTAAAAAGAAAACAAAACAAGATAAATTGCATGCATAGCATGTGCTCACTTTTATAGTGATATTAATACACACACATACATAGAAAAGAGACTAAAACATACATGAAGATGAAAAGATCAGAGGTTGCCAGGAGTTAGGAAGAATGGCGAGATGACAGAGCACAGAGGATTTCAGGGCTATATTTATTTATCAAACTATTCTGTATGATATTACCGTGGTAGATACATGACATTACACATCTGTCAAACCCACGGACCTTTACAACACCAAGTGTAAACCTTAATGTAAACTATGAACTGTGGTTGACAATGATGAGTCCGTGTAAGTTTGCTGGTTGTAAGAAATTCCCCACTGCGGTGAGAGATGTTGAAAATGGGAGAGGCTGGAGGTGGAGGGGCAGGGATTATATGGGAAATCTCTGTATCTCCCACTTCATTTTGCTGTGACCCTAAAACTGCTCTTAAAAAACCTTCTACTTAAAAAAAAATACGTCCAAATGTTAATAGAAGTTATCTGTGGGTGGTAGGATTAGCCTGATGTTTATTTTTGGAATTGCCTGCATGTTATCAAAATGTGTATTACGAGTTTATATGTTAATGGGTTCTGTTTATTTATTTATTTAATGTTTATTTAAATTTTAAAATATTTTTTTCTTTTTTAAATTTTTTTATGTTTTTATTTTATTTTGAGAGAGAGACAGAGAGACAGAGAGTGAGAGGGGGAGGGGCAGAGACAGAGAGAGAGAGAGAGAGAGAGAGAGAGACAGAATCCGAAGAAGGCTCCTGGCTCTGAGCCATCAGCACAGAGCCCAATGTGGGGCTTGAACTCACGAACTGTGAGATGATGACCAGGGCCGAAGTCAGATGCTCAACCAACTGAGCCACCCAGGCACCCCTAATGTTTATTTATTTTTAAGAGAGAGACAGAGCACAAGCAGGGGAGGGGCAGAGACAGAAGGAGACACAGAATCTGAACCAGGTTCCAGGCTCTGAGCTGTCAGCACAGAACCCGACACAGGGCTCGAATCCACAAACTGTGAGATCATGACCTGAGCCGAAGTCAGACCCTTAACAGACTGAGTCACCCAGGCACCCCAATGGGTTCTGTTTAAATGGAACTAGCTGAGATAATTTAGAAGATACGTTGATATGCAAGTACGCCAAATGTTGATTGGCAAATTTGGTGAACACTGGTGGTCAAAGGGGCCTCGTAGGTCTCTCAGAACAAGGGAAAATTTATTCTCAGCAAGTGTCAGTAGAAAGATCCCACACATCAGGACACAGATGAGCTACACGAAGATGTGAAATATATCATGAGGTGGCCCATAAACAGACTGGTGGGCTTGGTGGCAATCCTGTTCCACTCCAAGAACCTATAATCAGCACACAATTTCAGAGAACAAAGAAGGAATGTGCTTATCACTTAGAAACCTAAAACCAGATCCCTTGTTTCCTGCCTTGCCTGATGGAGGCTATGGAAATCAAAAGGGATCCCGTCATACTCAGATGGACAGGAAAATGTAAAGTGGTGTTGTCCTCTCTCATTCCTACTTTCATAGATGCTTTTCTGTTTTTCATGGTAAGTCAATACACTGAAATTCTGCATCCTATACCTGCTTCCTTGTTCATTCCACAGATGTTTGTGAAGGGCCTACCAGGTGAGGCAAAGGGAGAAATCACAGACAGTTCTTAGGTTTCGGAGCTGAAATCCATGAACAGAGCAGAGAAGACCTGGAGGTAAGGCATGCTGGGGCTGGGAGTGGTAAAACAAGAGGTCTACTTTGGTGGTACAAAACGTAAAATGCTCTTTATTTATTTATTTATTTTTTAAAAGTTTATTTGTTTATTTTGAGAGAGAGAGAGAGCACCACTGGGGTAGGGGCAGAGAGAGAGAAAGAGAGAGAATTCCAAGAAGGCTCCGCACTGACACAGTGCAGAGCCTGGCTCGAACTCACGAACCGTGAGATCATGACCTGAGCCAAAATCAAAAGTCCGGTAGTTAACCAACTGAGCCACCCAGTCACCCCTAAAATGCCCGTTAGATGTGGAGGCAGATGAATGCAGGAGCCCCATAGCTTGCGGGAGAGGATGGGGATGGAAAGAGAATTCCTGGGAGTTCTGTCAGGCACATTGGTTTCCTAAGCTTACTGAGATCTGGGTTCACAGTCAATATTCAAGTTCTAACCCTACCAGCTGAAGACCTGAGCCAGACCTGCCCTGACTGTTGGGCTGTCTCCCCGCGGAGTTCAGCTGTGCTGTCTCAGGAGTGCTAAACTTAGAGAGTACAGCAGAGGGCGCTGTGAAACTAACCTGCTCCGAAGGCCCAGCGAAGGTTTATGACGCACATTTCAGCTTTTAGCATATTAAAATAATTAAGAAAGGGGCTTAAGGTACCATATCTTGGTTTGTAACCTAAAAAAAATCAGACTCTGTAATATTTTACCTTGACATACCACTAAATTTGTCCTGCAATACAAACCATGCAATTAACAAATATTAACAAATGGATGATTTAAGTGACATAGCTTATGATTTATAAGCTTTCTTTAAATGTACAATGAGTAGCAAAGTGTTAGTGTTTCAGAAAGGATGTATTTATGCCTAACTATAGGCAGAGTCAAATTCCGATGAAGTATTCTTTAAACAAGTTACGAATAGATAAAATACAGATAGTAATTGCACTAAATGTGTTCATTGACAAGTGATATTAGCAACTTTTCCCTCCTTCCCTAACCAGATGTGAAGTGCTTCTGATGATGCATATTACTCGCGGATGCAAATAACATTAAACCAAAGGGGGAAAAAAGGAAAAAAGTAGTAAATACACGTGCAATTCAAAATTTAAAAATAAATATCTCTTCATTCACTTTGCAGCTTTCTGTAGGATTAAATGAGATAGGCTGTTAGTCTTTGCAAAACACTTAGCACAGAGCCTGGCACAAACTAGGCAGTCAATAAACGCTAGTGCCTTTCTTCCTTTGTTTCCTTTATTGAATTCTCTTCTCAATTTACTTCTTATAAAAATATTGTGTTTCCCACATAGATTAGTAACATTAAATATCGTTCTCTGTTATTGATTTGGGATGTTAGGAATTCAAAAGCTAAGATGCAGGGGCTCACAGTAGATAGAAAGCAAACTTACAACTGAGAAATCACTCTGTGGGTTTGTTGTTGTCGCTATTTGCTTTGGATAATGTGCAATTATAGAAATTTACAAAGATCCTTTTAAGTGGGCAACGTCCTGCTTTCAAAGCCAGTTTGCTCAGGCATAGATCAACTCAGAGACTGACTGTCGCCTTACTATTGAATTCGAGCTATACTTTTGACAATATGGCAGCCACATCATCGCTTTAATCACCCAATAATCCACTGTGTCTCTTTATGCTAATAAATAAAACATCCTTCGTTAAATATTTCCTAGTAAGCAATAGCCGACCTGTAATCTCCACCCCTATATGTTACAAAGTAAAATGATCTAACAGTAATAAAATCAAATCAAATCATGTCTAGGAGTTTTATAGACAACTAATAGCTGCGATTGCAAAGTGCACATCAGATACCAATTGAAGGGTACTTTTCTCTTTAATATAATGTACTATGCATATTTCACTAACTGTCTCATGATATCAAATGAATTTAACAAGATGATTATGTAGGTCAAATTACTTAGTAAGTTCTTTTAAGAATGGCTTTTAGACCTATTATGACTTTTAATGGTGCAATTTGTTAAATGATTGGAATTTCTAGAATCCTGCCTGCAAGTGCCTGTCAGAGACACTTGCTCTGCCCTGGTGATCTATTTTTAAAACCTACTTCTCGCTTGTGGCAATTGAAACAAAAACGACCACCGAAGAGCGACTTCTCAAAGCTCATTCCTCATTTTCAATTATTTAAACTGCTTCTTTATCACCAAATCGTAATTTGAATATTCTGCTTTCAAATAGCCTTCTGACCAAATTTCTTTCAACTTGGGATGAAGACGTCCTGAGAGTTCTTTTTTTCTCCCAAATATTTAAATGTGACCCTGCTTAGTTTATCTTAGGAGCTATATACAAAATAGGTTTCACCAGAGCTTAAACTTTTAAAAGTGGTAGGCAGTTCTATAATTGTACATCTGTGATGGCAAATTTAAGGGAAAACTAATGAAATATGATCGAAATATTCAGTCTTTGCACGTGGAGTTGTCTTTTGGTATTTTGTAGATATTTCAACTCAGTTTAAGAAAGCTTACTATTTAAGACAAGTTTTTAAAAAATGCCCATTGAAAAATCACATGTATTTCCTATATTTAAAAGCCATTTTATAAAGTATTTGAAAATGACTTAATGCAATAATTAGTCTCAGACGTCAACATCCTTTCAAAACTAATCTTTTGTCTTTGGTTTCTCCACACTTTACATTGAGATTCCTGTAAAACTCCAAACAGCCTTAAAATCTTAGTGCTTCCTGGTAATTCTGATCAATAACAGAAGGCTCCACATCCCAAAGTTTGACATTCTTCTTACTGTAGAGCAGAGAACATTCTGGAGCAGAAGTTCCATGTACAGTTGGGGGATAGAGGTTCTGTTCTTCCTCCACCCCTGGACTCACAAGATGGCCCTGGAAGAGAATCCCTGGGCCCCATGGAGCCCATGTCACAGCTTGGAAATGAGGCTAACAACTCCTGATTCCTACTCCTTGGGGTAGTTATAAGGCTTAATGAGCTCATTGTGCACATTCTCATTTTCTCTCTCATGCCTTCAGTGAGTCCTAGGTAGGGGGCAGAGTAAAAGCGGAATATGGAAGTCTGCTTGTATGTCTGGGTGAAAGTCACTATAGAACAGTGTTATTTAATTTTTCTACTTCTTTCAGTTCAATGGATGCAACATTCACAATCCTCTCTAAGCCCATCAACCACAAAAACTTAATTAGATATTATATCTCCTTGGTTTAAAATAGTATTTAATTTTACATAATGTGTTCAGCCAAAATATTAGGATTCCCTAAACAGAAATGTTCCCTCTATTTTTTCCCCTCGGGCTTTTATTTCAATTTTTTTGTAGCTTTTAAAAAAATTATTCTCCTTAAAGTATGATTTCGGCAGTTTCCCTCTGTGAAACATCACTAACTCCCCTGCTACCACTACTTAATTGAAGATGTAATCCCCACTTAGTGACTGTGCAGCCTCCCAGATACCAAGTGTGGCAACGAGTAAATATTAACATTCCCGTTAAATGCACACTGCCTCTTATTCCTTTCCCCCCACAAATTGTCTTCCTGCTCCTCCGAGTGTCATCTAAAGTGAGATTATATTAACTGTGCCTTATATGGGGCTTAGAGCACTGGAGTTGAAATTAATGGGCAAATATCCTGTTCACTTACTGAGTAAATGAACACTCGATCTTTGGGCCATACCCAGGTGTTACAGACAAGCGCGGGCGAAGAGGGCACATCCAGCAAAGAATGCCACATGACGGGCTACATTAGCGTCCTTTCCTTGCTTGAGGGACAAAAAATAAAATTAAAGCAAATTTCGAAATGAATAAATAACCCTCAGAACACAACAGCTCGGGGCTGTATTGAATCCAGCCAAGACTACCCTTTTAATGATCTCTCCAAAACACGTTGGTGCTCTGTTTCAGTCCCTGGGAGTCTTGGTATTCGGTCTGTTTGATTTTCTGTTCCAAAACCCCTCAGTTCCATCTGTGGGGTGAACACTGAGACCAGTGTAACAGGACGCCCCCCCCCCCGCCCAAGCTCCAGGGCGGATACCTGGCATCTAATCCAAATAACTCGAAACAGGGCCAAATTCAGGTGGAAACTTCGTGGGTTCGGAAGTAGTTGGTTTTCCTTCCGTGTGGTAGACATTGAGGATTCCCTAAAGAAGCGTTTGTTTCCCAAGTGACAGCAGGGGGCACTAGAGTCTACCACACGGAGACTAAGGCTGGCTCTCGCCACCCTCACCACAAATTGTGTGACATGCCAAGGTCAGGAACATCTCCATTAATAAAGAAAAGACCCCCCCCACCCCACCCCACCGCCGCCCCACCGCCGATTATTCTGTTTGTGTGCTCTGGTGCTGTGAGAGAGCCTTTCATTGGGGACACACTGCTTATGTTCTGATCTGCTTGGAGGTGTCTCCAGTGCGCATGTCCCCATTAGCATCGACACATTTGTGTACGTAAATGCACATGTATCATTTTTTTAATCAAAACTAGAAGGGAAAATTATTACATAACAACAACTTCAATTCTACTGAGAGACCTGTCCCGGTAATCCTAAGGGGCTTTGTGAACATCTGCTCAGCATCAGTCCCCCATGAAGAAATCATTCTTACGCTCATTTGAAAGACAGGTAAACTAACGGTCAGACTGGTACAGATGACAAAGGCAGTCTCCATCAGCGAAATAATAAAGCTTGGGAGCACAGCTAGCCAAGGCTTTCAGCATCAGACAAGCATTCATTTGTTATTCCAAATAGCATTTAAGGCTGACATTAGTTATGAAGGCCAAAAACCATGGTTAAAAGGCTTCTTCTTTCCTGGAGCACCTGGGAAGCGTCCAGGCCATTAACTGTGCTCAGTGGCAGCCCCGTTTATTCAGAAAGCATTTGTTACCGAGGAAGACTAGGAAATGAGTCAGATCGCTTCCTGACCCATCAAAATGTGGGAGATGGATCTACTTGTGTCTCAAGCATGGACATTCTATCTTTCTCAGAGGGACCATCCCAGGGCTCCTAAGGGGGCAGTCTGTCCTGGGGTTCCCTCTTATAGAAGGGTCTGGAACAGATTAATTTTAGGATAAGGCTCTTGTCTGCTTTCTTCATTTGTTGTTCCTTTGCATTCCTTTGAGGGGCTCAAGGTTTCACCATTTTGCAAATGCGGGTTTATGAGCCATATAACCATTTCTCTACAAGACAACTCCGTTTCTGTCATGAACATGGCAGAAAGGTCATCTCGGTCAGGTCACTGTTTCTCTGGGTTGCTCTCAGTTCCGGGGGTGACAGGGTGCCAAGGCAAGCCAGACAGTTGTCCTCAGCCACTGTCCTGCCTGCTGGCACTCGGGTGATGACCAGGACCCAACCTTGGTCCTGTGTTCCTGCCATACTGTCATTCTCTTCCAGACTGCCCCCACCTGGGGCATCTGCGAGTCGTTTTACATTGTCCCTGTGCCCTCTGGGGTGTGGGCCACTCTGGGAGGGGATCTCAGGCCAATCTGTCTAACTTCACAGCCATTTCTGCCATGAATGTATCTTCTCTGCATGTTGAGTGGGAAGGAGGGCCCAGGCTTCAGCTGGGACAGATTTCTCACAGCGTTCTGGGTTTTCTGCTGTTCCCTTAACTCTCAACTTCCTTTTGCTCACTCCTCTCCTGCAGCCTACAAGCTTCAGCCAGCTTTGCTCTGTGGACTCATTATCTCCCCTCTCAAATCCACTGCTCAGGCCCGCAGTCCCACAGAGCTTAGGCTTTGAAACTCCAAGGATTTTTCTTATCCTACTGCGATATCCCTTCCCTCAGGCAAAGATGCCACCTGGTCTTATTCTGCTCTAGACTGAATGAGGGAGGGGCAGGGAAATCAGGGGTCCAAGAAAATACAGAGAAGAAAAAAGATCAGTTGAAAATCCAAAATACTATCTTTGCCCATGCACAGTAAAAGCAATCATAAGATATAAATAGAGAATCAGGGACAAAGAACATGTAATAGAGGTAGAAAATCAAGTCCAGAGGGATGGCTAACCTATAATTGAGCTTAGAATTTGTCTTTGAGCTTCCTGGCAGCCAAAGGGAAAATACAGAAAGGAGACACAGTCACGTTACACACTTGTTTTCGAAGCAGAGAAAATGTACAAACTCATAAGAGCAATAAAAGGTTTTCTTTTCCTCTGAGTTTCAAAAGACTTGTCACTTGGGACCTTACAATGGCAGCCCCAGGGGAGAGATGAGCAAGCTGACAATCAGGGCAGATCCAGAAATTAGCTGCAGGCTTTTCTGTAGTGCTAGTCGCTGCAGACCACAAGTTTGAAGACAGAGCAGAAACGTTGCCAGGCTGGCTTGGCATCCTATCAACTAGCTTTCTGCTTGCTTTCTTTCCCCACGTCCCCCCACCTTTTTTTTTTTTTTTTAACATTTCAAAGTTTGGAATTGATTTCAAAAATACAGGGACAAAGAAAAGAAAATTAAAACACCAAGGAAGAGTACAAGTAGTGAACATTCTGTTGTCCTCCTTCCCCGTGTCCCATTCCCCAGCTGCCTTCTCCACAGCAGTCTTGTACCTGGCTCCTCCTTCCTTCCAGAGTCAGAGTCGATGCATGTGTGAAGACTATTTAGCCTTTCTCATCTTTTTTTTTTTACACAAATGTAAGTTAGCCTGCACCTCATTCTGTACTTGCTTTTTCACCCAGCAATCTATCTGGAGGTTGTTACCTATCAGTCCATTATTTAAATGGTTGCAGAGTATTCAATGATGTCATCATTCTCTATGTTATTGAGTCCAATCCCTATTGATATTTATTTAGATTATTTACAATCGATTGCTTTTTTAAATGGCACTGCAATGGAATTACCTTGCACGTACTTTTTGAAACACAAAAGTGTATCTATTGGATAAAGACCTCTTTGTGGAATCATCCAGTTAAAGGAACGGGCATTTTAAATTAGTAAAGACATTGTCAAATGGGACGGCAGAAAGGTTGAACAATTAATGCTCTTGCCAGAAGCCTATGAGAGTGCCTGTTTCCCTGACTCTTGCCAACATAGTGGATCATAAACATTTTTTGCCTTGGCCAATTGGGTAATTTTGTCTTTCTTGATTGTTGGCACTGGCCATTTATCAAGGAGGAAAATTAGGTGGAGGGATGCTCGACAGTCAGGTTCATCTGAATTATACAGACAGGACTGGCTACATCATGTGTGGGTCCACCGCACAATGAAAACCTGGAGGCTTCTATTGAAAAATTGAGAATTCCAAGATGGCAGCAGTCGAGCATGGAACCAAGTGGGGGGCTCTCCCAAGCGCGGGGCAATTGCACAGCTTGCAAGCCCATGAAGCTGGCCCTGCCTACAGGGAAAAAGAGAACAACGGGACGCCAAGTAATCATTAATCATGACAAGCCCGAGATGTCCATCAGGGCAGTAAATCATATATGGAAAATGGACATATCAGACTGCTCTTGCACACAGCCGAGAGCTTCACAGACATGGCTATGCTTGTGTTCACAGACTCAGATCAGATGTGTGTTGTTTTGGCATCTCAGGAAATAGAGCCTATACCAAGAATTATTAGTTAAACCCTATGAATTTGCTCTGGTTAGAGGTGGTAGTTTCATAGGGTTCTGGGTAGGTAATCCCATGTTGCCATGTGCAGGTTCCCCTGAAAGCAGACCATGAGAGAAGGACAGGGGTACAAGTAATTACCGGCAGCCATCCCAGGAGACAATGGCAAGAGAGTAGGGAGGTGAGACAGGAAGGGAAGTCAGCCAGTGAAAGGTGTGTTTCCACGCGAGTTCCCACTGTGGCAAGTGGTGTTCAGTGTCACTGGGGACCTCTAGGAGATGGCAGAATATGCCTCTCAACCCAGGGCCAGCGCCCTGATCCATCAGCGCCTTGCCCATTGTTGGTGCAGGGCAATAAGCAATACCTCACCGCTGGGGGGGCAACAGAGCTCGTGCTCCCACGGCCAGGGTTGAAGCCTGCAGGCTGTGAGGCACAGCTGTGGACCCCAAGGAGACGGATGGTGTAACGGAGCTGTTGGTGTCCCCATGCCCATCCAGTGCCCTCCCTGTGCAGTCACTACAAAGAGTCAACCATCATAGGTACAGATGAGCTCACACGGGCGGTAGCCTTCACATCTGCAGTGATACAGAGGACAGAAGTGCAGTGTCGAAGTCATCAGGGTAAGCATCCTCTCGCTGGGTTTCCTCCTGAAGCTAACTTTATGGCAAACATAGTCAGAGCTGCCTTACGATTGGTAGACTCGGGATGTGCTCACTGCTGGCTGAGGGTGGTGGATGCCTGTGCTGGGGCAGGTATGGGGGGTGGGGGACAGCCATACACAGGAGCGAGGAAGGAAGGAGCAGCCTGGAGTCTTTGCCAGAGCTCTTGTGCAATAGTTTGCAAGTTGGCCATACGTTACACACAGTGAGGATTCTCCCCCTTCTAACAGTTTCTCTGTTGAGGCAAAACGCTTGTAGTCTCCCACTAACTCAGTGCTTCTATTTCCGGGAGCTAGTCAACTGACCTCCCCATGACTAATCCACCCTTAATAACAGCCTTTCCATCCCCTCCTTGGTACCTGTGGGCTCATTTGGGAGAAGTGTGTCATCCGCCACAGCTCCTGTGGTTCCCCAAAGGCCCATTTTTGGCGAAGGCAAGAAATTCTTTGTCTTTATCCTTAAAGGAAGGATTGGATGCTGAAATTCTCTTTAAATGGTGATCTTTTTGTTTCCATTGGAAAAATCTTCCTAGGGGCCTTTGATCCTTGAGCATATTTTAAACAAATCAAGTAAGTAGATATGCATCTTTAACATGTCGCAAGGCTGTTTTTAAAAAAAGTCTTTCCAAAGTTTGGATCAGCATTAGCCCTGTTTGTTCTAGGAGCTGAGAACCTGGTACCATTCAAGAACGGGCCCCCTTTCCCAGAGTTACCTCCGGGCTCCTTCCCTGATGGCCATCCGCTCTGAGTTGCCTGTCGCCTCTCTGGAGTCAGCTGGCAGTATCAAAGCCAAGACCGTATGAAGGAGGCCAGAGGGAGACAGACAGAGAGAACAGCGGGGGCAGGCGGGCAAATGCATCTGTGGTCTCGGGTGTTTCTGCCAGAACCAACACGCTGCTGCCTTTTTTTTTTTTTTTTTTTTTTTTTTTTTTGCTTGTCAAGAGTCTGCTTGGAAATGAGTGTATCCAGACTGGCTTTCTCTTTCCCTGTTCAAAGTTCTTGTTGAGGAGAGCTCGGTGATGAACCCCCAACGGTCCCAGCCCACCCTCAGCGCTTGCACTCAAGGCTCTGCATCAGTGTGCCTGTGGGTGGGCTTCTCTGCAAGTGTATTTGCAGAATGGGCCACTCCACCTCCAGAAGATAATCAGTCCTGCTATTTATCCAGCAGCTGAGATGTGTGTGGTGGGCAGAGAGCAGCAAAGCAGGTATGACGGTGCCCAGATCACAGGGAAGGACGCCTTACTGCAGAGTGGTTAGGTAACTTGCCCCGGGCAACAGAATTACCAGGCAGGATGCTGGGATTTGAACCTGCCTGGTCTCATTCCCACCCCTGCCTCACTGTCACAGGTGACTGGAGTACCACAGGGGAGTCTGGACTGCAAATCGTCCTCTGCAGTCTCCTGGCCTCGGTCAGTCAGGCCTGCCACACCTCTGCTCTCCCTCTTCAGAGCTGTCTCACTTTGGAGGAGATTTCTGGAGCCCAGGGCCATCCTCCCTCACCCTTCTGGGAGCCGCTCTTTCACAGCCCGAACCTTTAGTCCTGTTTCTAGCCTCCCTTCCAGGCCCACGTTCCCCCCTGGCCACCAGAGGGACTTCCCTGAAGTTCAACACCTCTCCTCCAGCACACACACCTTTGCATAAAGTCTTCCCACGCCTCAGCACACACGGATTGCTGTCCCAGCTCCTAGACAAGGAAGTCAGCCCCTGTGAACGGTCCCTTGCACTCCCAGTTGTCTTTCAAGCGCTGGCCTGCCACCTGGTTCACTCCCTATTCTTGGGCAGCTTTTCCACTGAGTCAGCCTCCTCTGCACAGTTAGCCCAAATCCCTGAGACAGACCTCTTTCCTTGTTTCTCCTTTGCGTCCCTCTGGACCCAGTCCTCACACCTACCCCCCGCCCCCCTGGTAGATATGTGTCTGCCCAGTAGAGGCCCTAGAGTACAGGCAGCCTTTTATTGTGATGTCTCTAGCACCAGCCACAGGGTAGGGCCTAGTGAGGGAGGAGGAGGGAGTCTGTCGAACCCAGAAGTGGAGAGACCGACTTTGATATTTGTAAGATGGTAACGACACCTGGAAGGGTTCTACTGACCCCCCTCCCTTGCCAGGGAAGATTTCAGCTGCAGGTTTTGATCAAGGAACCTGGAGATGTCACGCACAAGGTGAAAGACAGGGAGGGCATTAGGGGTTGGAAGAAAGACAAAGGAAACCAAACAGATTTCAAATGGCACCAAGTACATTTTCAAACTTCCTGCCCTAACGCTGCCTTTCTGTGCCTGACTCACGTACTTGTCCAAGGGAACCTTGGGGCCAGGCAGGGACTTCTCTCCAGGTAATCTCCCAGGCTTCTGTCCTTTCGGCCTTCTTGTCATCTGCACTGAAACTGGCCTTGTGTCTCCCACCAGTGCCCAGTCCCCACCCTGCACATTCTGCAATGCAAGTCATCCAGGGTGAGTAAATGTAGCCCAGACCTAACATGTATCTAAATTCACTCATTACTGGAAAAGCTATTGGTGTTGATGTGTAAGGACATCCATTTTAATTATGGAAAGGGACCTCCTTATCAATTATTTAGAGCCCACAGAAAATAATACAGTGAAAATAAGAGAGAAAAATTAGCTCTGTCTTTTGCCTCAAATTTGACATGGGGGCCACTATGGTACATGCACACCCCACCACACTACACACACACACACACACACACACACACACACAGGCAGAAACCCACAAAAACTGAGGTCCACCCATAATTTTGATTCCATTCTCCAGATTCTCAGAATGCTATGTTTTGAAGAGGGATAAAACAGCAGAAATTTAAATGTTGGCCGTTTGAGAAAAGCCATTGGAAAAAAAAATGTCATGAGCTGGCATAATGGATTTCAAAGAATATTTAGTTGAAGTAACTGATACCCCTCTGAACTCAAATCAGTCTGCAGAGCTAGTCAAAACAAAGTGAAAGATTGGAGATAATTATCCAAATCATTTAGGGTAAAAATACCTTCTGAAGCATCCCAGTAATTGAGATAAGAAGGTTTCCCTGGGCATTTATACTCTGAAGTTGCTTAGTTAAAAAGTGTCCTCAACACTTTGCACATGTAATAGCATTTTATCTTACGAACATTTTAGTTTCAAGGTATCCATGCTGGATTCTGAAAATTATAGGAAAATGCAGGACATTTTTAAATCTTTAAAACTTTGGGGTTTGAGACCTTAGTGAGTTCCTATCATTTTCTTTTCAAAAAATGTTTTTTTAATGTTTATTTATTTTTGAGAGAGAGAGAGACAGAGAGAGAGAGACAGAGAGAGAGACAGAGAGCAAGCAGGGGAGGAGCAAAGAGAGAGGAGACACAGAATCTGAAGCAGGCTCCAGGCTCTGAGCTGTCAGCACAGAGCTCGAAGCGGGACCCGAATCCACAAACCATGAGATCATGACCCGAGCTGAAATCCGGTGCTCAACTGACTGAGCCACCAGGCTCCCCAAGTTCCTACCATTTTCAAGGCATGGTGCCCAGCTTCAGAAGAAACAAATGCTAAGTCATGCCCTGCTTAGTCTCACAGTTCAACTTTTGATGTCTTACCTTTTTTGTGTTTCATTATTTTTTGGTTTTTGTTTTTTTAAATCTTGGTGTCCTAGGTGTTTAAAAAAATTTAAAAAACTTGGAACCATATAAAGTAAAAAAAAAAAAAAGGGGTTTTGGTGGTGGCACTATGGGTCATTTTTTTTTTTTACCCTCACTACTCTACCACATCTTAGACATTATTATAACTTTTGAATTAATTCCAAATACATTTTCTTTAAGTTTTTGCAAATGACCATGTGATACAGTAAAAAGTGAAGGCCTTCCCCACTCCAGCAATCTTTCCTCAGCAATAACTTGAGCGAATCCTGTCAGCCTTTGGTTCTGTGCCCATATAAGGTACACCGGCAAGTATGTTTTTTTAATGGGGTGTCATATACATATGATTTTGCAACTAAATTGTTTTACTTAATAATGCATTGTGGACACCTTTCCATGTCAGTAGCTATCAAGCTGTCTCCAATTGTTTTGATGGTTGCCTTTCATTCCATAGTATGAATGATTTTATTTTATGTGACCGATCTCTACATGATGGACCTATGGTTATTCCAGTGTTTTCTATCTGACAGCCACTGCTGTGATGAATAAGCAGGTACATGTAGCTTTGGATATTTATGCTAGTATTCCTAAAATGCCTTTTTAAAAAAAAATTGAGGTGAAGTTCACATGACATTTAATTAACTCTTTTAACGTGTACAATTCAGTGTGGCATTTCGTGTCTTCGCAATGTGGTGAAACCACCACCTCTCTCTAGTTTTCGAACTTTTTCATCCCCCTACAAAGACACACCGAACCCATTAAGTAATCACTCATAATTCTCCCCTCCCCCTGCCCCTGGCAACCACCCATCTCTTTTCTGTCTTCATGGATTTACCTTTTCTGGACATTTCATATAAATGGAATCATATAATGTGAGACCTTTTTGCCTGACTTCTTTCACTTAGCATAATGTTTTGGAAGTTCATCTGGGTTGTAGGACATATGGGTACTTCCCTCCTTTTAATTCGCTGGATAATATTCCATTGTGAGCACAGACCATAATTTGTTTATCCATTCACCCACTGAAGGACTGAAACCCCATCTCAGAGGGAACAGCTGGGAAGAGCCAGGGGTTCGGACATTGGTGCTCACTGGTCTCAGGCATTGTGTCTTTTTCTTGAAGAAGTCTAGGCTGTCTTGCTGCAGATTTTGGAGAACTTGTGTCCAAGACCTTTTGTTGGTTTTGTTTTCGGTTTTTGTTTTTCTCTTTTATCCAAGAGTAAGATAAAAGAATCATTGGCCTGCAAGTGCCTTATCCTGTGGAGTTTTCAATTTGAAAAGAATGTTAGGAAAGTAGATGGCTGGGTCAACTTTTTATTATGCATGCTAGGAAAGAACCCTACAAAGGATTCCCACTGCTACTAGACCAGGCCCTCAGGGGCTGGCAAAGAGGGCACTGATAATAGCCTCTTATACTTCAGCCAGGGTTGTGTGGGGTTGGTGGCGGGGAGGGGGGTGATTTCCTATAATCCAACAAAATATATCCATCTAGGGTCAGTATTTCTCCTGAGCACTACAAATGCAAGTTCTATTCCTCTCTCCTTCTCACTTCATTTTTAACTTGGTCCCTTAAATCTTCAAAAAAATTTTTTTTCTTTATTTTTGACAGAGAGAGATAGAATGCAAGAAGGGGAGGAACAGAGAGAGAGGGAGACATAGAATCTGAAGCAGGCTCGAGGCTCTGAGCTGTCAGCGCAGAGCCTGATGCGGGGCTCAAACTCATAAACCAAGAGATCATGACCTGAGCCGAAGTCGGACGCTTAACTGACTGAGGCACCCAGGGACCCCTAAACCTTTTTAAAAAGCCTGTTTTTTGCCAAGCACAGAGGATGTAAAGAAGGTAAGAAATGGCCCCTGCCGTCTCATGTCACAGTAGGGGAGATGGACATGGAAAGAAAGAGTGCTGCCCCTCTGGGGCCAAGAGGACAGAGCAAGGATGATCATGCACCAGCTCACCCAGATAAAAATGGGAGCATCCACTTGCTTGTCTGGATGCCCATCTGACTGACATCTGGTGCACAAAGGTGCAGAGGAATCATGGGGTTGCTCGCTTCGCCCCACAGGAGTCAGTGCTGTGAGGTTTCCACTGACCTGGGTTCAAATTTGGCTCTACTCCCCAGCTGCATAACGTGGGGCAAGGGCCTTACCCTTACAAAGGCTTCACTTCCTGACCCCAAAAAAATGAGGCATGGGCTGGCTGTCTGCTATCAAGTTTAGATGTATGTAAGCACATGGCACATAATACTCAGTGAATAACATTCATCCTTTTCCTAGTTCCACGTTGATCCATCTTCCCCATAGCTTTTGAGCTAACACTCACAGTCCTATTCCCAACTCACCAACAACAATGGTGCCCCAGGAAATGCCTCTGGAGGGCTCCAGGCTGGCCTGTACTCTGCTCCTACTTTGCAGAAAATTTGGTGTCTTTCGAGTTAGAATTGGCGTTCAATGCTCATTTTATTCAGCTCCCAGCAAACCCGCTTTTTAAAGGCTGAGCCTCTTACCTCCAGCCAGCGCTCCCGGGAGCCCCCCAGCTCCTGAGAAATCACCCAAACCTGGCCTCCCGCAAGAGGGTCGTCTTCTCCTGACAAATCGAGCCCGAAGCTGTTAAGATCTTTTCTGTTAGAACTTTTTAACGGCGTCATAAATCTTTTATTAACATTTGGTATTATACTAATTAAAACTGTTCTCTGTATGTATTATTAATTTCCCTAGCACTTCTTGCTGGGGTGACATTTTTAGCCAGCTAAGCAGAATGTAGCACAGTAAATAAGAAGAAACTCATTTCCAGACAATTAGCCTTGCAGAAAAATAAGTTGGTTAATGGAAGGCATGATGATTACAAATTTTACCTAAATAAACAGGGTATCTTAATGATAACTCTTCAAGCTAAGTAAACAGATTGGGGTGGTAATGTCCTAAGCAATACTTAAATGTAACAGTTTAATAAATTGGTAAATTACTCATTTCATCTTAGAACAAAATGGTAATACTGTAGTAATAACCTAGTATATATTCCGTAAATATGAAGCATTATCACTTTAGCTCTGTAGAAATCACCACAGTGATATGTCAGCATTGATCTAAAACTGCAGCATTTTATCTCAAGTTTATTACCCATTTTTGAGAATCGCTGAGATTTTCAGAGCATAATGGCAATAAAAGAAGAATTTAAAAAGCGCTTTAATGTGCATAAGTTAATCAGAGGTATCCTCAGGGGGAAAAGGAAATTTGGTAAAACATGAATTATAAGCATCATTTAAACTTACTTTGGACACTAGAGATAATAAATGGTACCATAATTTAGAAATAGCTTTTAACATCAATGACGGTAAGTACCACTTTACTGTTCATAAGAATTGCAGAGCAATGGTGCTGAGGCCAATTTTATTAGCCATTTTTTTCTTTATAAAAGCAATCCAGCCCTTTCCACAACTGAGGAGACAGGAACAAGAGTTACGTGCTAATATGCAAAATGCATTTAAGTTTTTTGAAATAGAGAGTAATAAATTGTGCCAAAAGATAGAGTCTGGAGACAAATGAATGATCATTTAAAAAGAATAAGGCGCTCTCAGAGTTTACATATTTGGGGAAACTTGATAAAAAAAAAAAGCCAACAAATTGTTCATACATTTTCCCATTTGCCAAAGCATGCGGTGTGCTTTCAGATCTGCGAGATGAAGCCATAAATCCCAGCGATTGGGAGATGCCGCAACAGAAATATATTTTTGTAAATTGTTGCCATTGACAAATCATTTCTAAACCATATAAAGTGCAGGTTCAACTTTCTCTTCACGGTGCCCTTCCTGCAGAGAAGCCTCAGACTCTGACCTCGGCTTACCAAGCACAGCCCGACGGGGTGGGGTTGCTGGCTGCCACTCAGCTCAAGCTGCGCAGCTCAAGCTGTGGGTGGGACGGTGGCCAGGACTCACTGAACCACCTACTAAGTGCCCGGTGTGCTGAGCATTATGGGGCCCAGGAGAAGCTTGTCTGGTACGGTGCATGGTGAGGTTGGCAAAACCTGGCTTATGTGGAAGAAACAAATCCAAGATGTCAGCCCAGACCTTGACCTTCAGGATTTAGTAACTCCAGGCTCAAGGTCTTCTGCTTTTCACCTGAAGAATTTGAGGAAAAACAAAACAATCCACCTTGCCTGACCTTTAATTCTTAGATGCAATCAGGTAACACAGACGCCCCTCCCCTATTTTGAACATGAAGTTTTAAAGGGGCCTAGGGTCTTCTTCAAAGGCAGCTCCTTCTGGAGGTAGGTGAGGATAGATTTCAATAATGCAGTGGGGAAGGAGGCAAGGAGAGGAGAGAGGAGAAGATGAAGGCAATGAGGGCAACTCCCAGCAAGGCTCTTTGCTGTGTACTTGCAGGCAGAGAGCGGGCCTGCAGGCCTTTTGTCCACCCCAACCCCAGTTCATCTATTTATGTTCATCTTACCTCCAGACACTTCATCACCGTCTGCTCACAATATATCACTGACATTCCCTCCCGCAGAGAGAGCCCAGGAAACAGTAAGTTGGCCTGGCTTCTTTGTGGGGAAAAGCCACAAGCCTCTTCATGTTTCGTGTGAGAACTATACCTTCCATAACCATGGCTGCCCCATCTCCATAGAGCATTCCAACTTTGGTCAAAGACCTCAATTTTTGAAACAGAGTAGAGCATCCTGGGGTAGTAGATAGAGAACCGCTGTAGTCAGACAGCTATGTGACCTTGGGCAAATACATGTTGCTAAGCCTTAGTTTTCTCATCTGTAAAATGGGGTTTCAAAACTGTTTTATAGGATTATGATGAGGATTGAGTGAGAATATATGTGATGTATTGAGTACGGTGCTTAACACATGGTAGGCTCTCGGCACATATTGGGTTTCTCCCCTCTGTGGAATCTGAACATCTGGATTCCAGTCCACCTCCTGTTGGATTTGGTAAATTATCCAACACCCCCAAACTCAAATTTCTTGTCACCAAAATGGGATCTACTTTATCTGTTTGTTTTAACATTTAAGTGAGTTCACTTGTGTAAAATGCTTAGTCCACAGCCTGGCCCACAGTAGATGTTCTGGAAATGCTACTTAACTGTTGTTATTTAATAAACATGGACTGAGCAGTTGCAGTGTGCCAGACATCAGCAACCCAAGTAAAGAGAAGTCCCAGAATGCAGCAGAGAAGCTGGTTACTCTTACTTAGAATAATCTAGATTTTCAACAGTCTAGAAGATTCTGTATAGGGGAGATAGTGCATAGACTGGGTGAGTCAGGGCTCTAAACTCTGACATAATGGGTTTGAATTCTAGCTCCATCGCTTAATGTCTGACCCTGAGCAAGTGACTCGTCTTCTCTGAGTTCGCTTTCTCTATGGGAGGAGAGCAACAACAATTCATCTTGTGAAAATTCATCTACACAGATAATAAGTATAGTAAATGAACCACAGTGCCTATCGTGCATCAGGCTCCTGGTGAAATGCTCAATGGATTATGTCATTTAAGCCTCAAACAACCTTGTGAGGAAGATCTATCCTTACAAAGTGCAGACTAGGACACTGAAGCTCAGAGAGGCAAGATTACTTGTCCAAAGCCACACAGCTGGTGAGTGGTAAAACTGGGACTTTAACCCAGTCCAATTAAAGCTCCATACACGCTGTGGGCATTTTGGTAGATTTGGGACAAGCACACATGTGGTTTGTCTCCTGGATGTGCTACCTCTCTTCCTGGACTGGAAGTCCTCAGGGTCTAGCAGCTGAGAGCTACATCATGGGTCATCAGCACCCCTGGGGGGGTTCATTAAACTGTTTGTTAGCCTGGGCTTGGGGAGAGGGCAGTGGAAGACCCCTGAATCCCTTAGGAATTCCTTAAGGTGGAAGACCCAGTGCCTTCCCACCACCTTTAGGGGGCTCAAAACAGAAATAACAGTTTACAATACTCTTGCAAACACAACCCAGGATATTCTGATTTGTATCTCAAGTTGTTTAGGGATGATGATTTTCAAACCGGTCAGAATTTCCTCTAGCAGTCATGAAGACATTGTCTATAATAACAAGGAGGTTTGAGGGAACTTTTGGGGCTAACAGCCAATGAGCTGGACTCAGTCCACAGGGTTAAAGTCCAGGCATTGGAGGACTTAGGGATGTTGCGTTACTCTGCACAGTCTCAGTTTCCTCGTCTGTAAAATGGGGATTACAGTAGGACCTATCTCCTAGGGTTCTTTTAAAGAAGGTCCTTCTGGAGGTAGGTGGGAATAGACTCCAGAGATTGTGCAGATGTTCTCATCAAATGGAAGCTGCTAGGCCCTCTCAGCCTGGGCTTGGGATCCCCCATGGGAGAGTACAGGTGGCTGCAGCTCTGAGGGGACTCCAGGAACTGGGGACTAGGTGTGGGACCCCATCCCTGCTCAGAGTGTCCCCAGCCTCCCCCTCCAAAAATGAACTTGAAACTATAGTCATTAATAAAGGCGACCACTCCCAGAGCCCTCTCCCTGAGTCTTCCCGGAGTTGGGTTTCCTCTCTGCTCTCCCTATCCCCTACCCCCTCCTTAGTCCCATTACTTCCTAGGAACAAAAGTGTGCCAGCTGTGGCGACAGAGACAGCAGATGCGAACGCCGAGCTGTTTAGCATACTGGATATTCAAGGGTGCCCCTCTGAGCCCGCACTGCGTTCTCCAGCCCCAGGGGCTCAGCAGGTCCTATTAGTACCCACGAAGGCAGACCTTAGCGAGAGAACTGGGTCTTTTCCTGGAGCGCTGTGTATTTTCCTGCCCACTGCATCCGGACTGGCAGGAAGAAGGAGTGAACTGTTCTGGGTAGGGAAAGAAGGAGGCAAAGTGCGCGGTCGTCCCAGGTTCCGGGCCTTCCGGAGTTTCAGCGCGTTGCGGGTAGATCCATCGATCAATAAGGCTTGATAGCAAAGCCAATACATTCCAGGTAGCGGGCCAGCACAAGGGCCGGCTCCTTTAACATCAGGGGAGTCTGGCTCAGCACAAATCTCTCTGATGACCCCGTGGCGGGTTGAACTTTTACCAGCTGCAATGTGTGGCCAAGTGGGGATACAGCCAGTCCCGCAGGCGGCCAGGCATTTGAGTCCAGAGCGGAGTTCCAGCACGAAGTGAACCTGGGCGAGTCTCCTGCCTTTTCTGCTCCCCAATTTCCTTATTTGTAGGACGGGAACACAGGACTGCTCTGGGGGTTCAGTGAGTGGGTTGTTGGAAGGTGTAAAAACCTCCGATCAGATATTCTGTTCAAATATGTTTTTTCTTCTTCCAGCCCACCTCCTCTCCACACCAACTGGGAGCGAATCAAAGGGGTCTAACAACTAACTCATTAATTGGCAGCAGGTCTGACACTTCTGAGAATAACTTCATTGGATCATTTCAACTAAAGTGAGCATCAGATATAGCCACTGATCTCAAAGTAACACCAGGATACTGGTGCGTCTAACCCGATGAAGCCAGGTCCCAGTTCGGGAATGACTTCTCTTACAACGACTCCACCTTTAGTGATGGCCGGAGAAATGGCCGCACTGGGGGACACTGCCCTATTCCTGCCCTCTCCTCTAACATCTCCGATTAAACGCCTACATTTTTTAGGAGGCGTTTAATTAGATTTCTTATCTATAACTATATTTTAAATGCTTTTATTCTCATAATAAGCTGACAATCAGCTGTACCATAAGCCATGGGTGTTTTTTTTTTTTATTTCCCTTGAAGAGTCCTTAATGACTAGATAGCTCTAATTTTACACATGCGGAAAACCAAAGCGCAGAGTCCACGCCGCTCGCTCAGGGCCACACAGAAAGGGAGTGACGGAGTTGAGTGGGGAATTTCGTCCAGCTGGGTGGCACGGGGGAAGGCACCGATCACTGTCGCAATTCCGCGAGGAATCTGCGAGTTTCTGACCCACAAGAAATTGTGCGACTGGGTCTGGGAGTCGCTGAGAGGAGACGCTCAAAAAGAGCGGACGCTTGGAAATGAGCGGCCTCGCCGCTAGCGGCGGGTTTCGCGTTGGGAAACCCGCTTTGAGTGTTCAGAAACCTTCACGACAGAGTGCCGCCGCCTGCGCCACGCCGCCGCTCTGCCTTTCAGTTGCGCAGAGGCCGAGGTGGAGATTCTGGAGAAGGTTCCCAGGAACCTTCAGTGCGGTCGCAACCCCGATTTGGGGCCTGGCGGTCTCGGGGAGAGGTCGGAAGCCGGGTCCTGAGGCCCCTATCCCGGAGCGCCTCGCCAGACCGCGGCAGAACAGACGCCCGCCGCCCTCTGCAGCCGCGGCCTCGGCCGCCGAAAAGGCGCAGCTGGCGGTCTCGGCCCGGCCTGCACAAGGGGGCGCGTCCTTCGGCCGCAGGTTTTCGAGAAGCGCAGCAGGCCCCGACAGGCAAGGGAAGGTTGCCCGGCTCAGCGGCGCGGTGGGGCCTCCGGGTCTCACCGCCGAGCTGGGAGGGAAGCTAAGTCTTCCCGCTCCTGCTGGGAGGGCAAATGTGCACAAGCCTGGGAGGCCAGGGGCGCCGAGCACCCCTGGAACGCGCGCAGTCCAGCGCCCGAGCCCGGGCCGGAAGGTCCTTCAGCCCCACTGATAACTCCCGGCCTCGTGTCAGGGTGGCTGCAGGTGCCCCCCTAGGCCACCTCCCCAGCCCTCACTAGGCTAAGTCTCCCTTTCCTCCCAAGTATTAGCGCGATTGGTTTGGGGGAAAGACAACGCGGGGTCCGCAGCAGCCGCGCGAACCAGAACTAATTTCTGAACTTCTTTGAGGCTTCCTTTTTCCAACTGCAAAGTGGCGTGGGGGATCCACACCCCGCAGAAACTTGTGGGTCATCGTAAACCACACTGCCTGCAAAGCTCGCTGTCCCTGGCCGGTGCTGTACAGTTTTTTGCTGTAGGGAATCGTTCCCACTTGACTGAAGCGAGAGCCTGGCCCCAGAGCTAGTGTCTGTCTTTCTGTTTGTCCTTGTGATCAGCTGTGGCTTCCCAGACTCTACTGGTTTTGGGGTCTCCCCGGGGATAGTTGAGCACAGCCTAACTCCTAGGCTCCTGGCCGGCAGCCTCGCCCCTCTTGGCCTGGGGCCCAGGCATCCCTGCCTGCGGGGGTACCCCTGAAACCAGAGCACTAGGAGAGCCGGGGTGAACAGTCTGCACAGGCCGACAAGCTGCCTCTTGCCTCCAAGTGCTGTATCTGTAAAATGAGCTCGGCTTTAGGGACCCTTGAACTGAGGCGAGGCTAGGCAAGGCCACGGGGAAGGGCAGCGAGTCCAAGTCTTCAGGCTTCACCCAGAGGCCTGCTGCTTCTCATCCTTAATTCCCTCTACTGTGGGCTGGGCTTCCACACATACCCGCTGCCTTTGGAGCCTCTGGTGCTTCCTGGGGCACAGGTGGGTCCTAAACTTGGGATGAGATTGCCAAGGAAGCGTCCATGTGGGCTTCTCAGCCTACTCCGCCTACTCCGAGTCTCTTTCGCCTACACTCAGCCTTCCGGGCGTCTGCCTGATCTGGATATTTGTGCGACTGGATTCTGCCGGGCGGGCAGTGAGGAGTGGGAGCTCTTAACAGGGCCCCCAGGTGCTCCAGTCCCGCACAGCCACAGTGGAAATAACCTTCAGGCTTTGCACCTCGGTTGGAGGGCGTGAGGCACTGAACACCCTTTCGTGGCTCAGCAATCTGTCCTTCCCTTTGGGGGTGCCCACACTGCTCTGGGTAGGAGTGGGCGAGCCACAGTCCCCAACTGGTCCCACACCAGTGGACTCAGCACCCTAACTCTGAGGGACTCCTAGTCCGTCTCTGGCTGGGCAGGGCTTGGTTGGGGTGAAGCGCTCAAAGAGGACGAAAGCCCCAGAAGCCCGCGGAGGGGAAAAAACTGATGTCCCTCAGAGCCCAAGCAAGACTAGGTCCCCATCTCCGGGCTTATCTGAACACCGACCCCAGGTGGGCCTCTGGGTCAGAGACCTTTTGCGAAAAGGGAGGCATCAGAGAGAAAGAAAAAGACGTGTGTGTTCCCCAAAAAGGCCCAAGAATTGAGGGCCACCCTGGCATGACAACAAAAATAATTTAGAAAAACAAAACCACTAAGCCTCATTATAGAGAAAAAGATTAAAAGTGAGGGAACTGGAAAGCGACGCCAGTCCCTGAGGAAGGGGCCGCTTGGCCGGCAAAGGCAAAGAAGGTCGTTCTCTGAAGAACCACTCCGGTCGGTCGTTCAAAGAAGCCGGAGTCCCCAGCCTGATGGCCCAAGTTCCCATCCCGAAGGAGGCATTCATCATGCTTTTTAGCTGAGAAAATAGAAGCATTTCACGGAAACACCAAGGGAAGGCACCTGAAGGTCTGAGTCCCTCTGCCTCTCTGGGATGTCTGTAAGTCACCAGCGACCCGGATGCCGGGTAAGGCAGCAAGCACGGGGAGCTCCAGTTGTGTTTCTTAGACTACCCGCACCCCTTTCTCGCGCCCTGCCAGCGTACACAATCCCGCAGCCCGCGTACTACGAAGGCGCCCAAACAGCCGAGCCCCGCGGGGCGGCAGCTGGTCCGGAGGGAGGCGGTGTGACGAGGCGGGGGAGGCGGTCATTGCGCCTGAGGGGCAGCCCCCGAACTGGGTAGCCCCAGGCAGCTAATGGGAGCTGGGACAGGAGGAGGGCACGAAGAAGGAGAGAGTGACCGAGAGAAAGATAGAAGCAAAGAGATTCTGAGACCAGAAGGAGAAAACAAAAAGGACAAGAGGAGGGAAGGAGGAAGAGAGGCAGGAAAAGAAACCTCGAGAGAGAGAACAGAGAACGGGAGTCTGAAATGGGGGGGGGAGGGGAAGAGACGACAAAGAGTTGGAAAAACTAAAAGCAATAGTGAACGAATTACATAGGGAAACAGAAAACTGTAGAGGAAAGGGAAAAGTTATAGTAACACAGAGACCAAGAGTAATGAATAGAGGAGAAAATAGAGAACATCGTAGAGAAAGAAGTGGAGAGACAAGAAATAAGAAAACATTTAAAAGACCTAATAAAAGGAGGGGGGAAAAATCAACGCACAAGAGAAAATGTTCACGGACGCTTGGACTGCCTGTCTTGTTGGAAGGGACCACCGAACGCCCAGCGAATGATCCAGAAACTCCCAGCTTCCGAGCCGAGGTAAAGCTGGGTGAACTGGGCCTGGCCGCCGCTTTCACACCTGGGCTTGGTGTTCCCGGCGTTCTGGACGCCCCGCCCCTCTCGTGTCCTGTGACGCCGCCCGGGTGCGGTGACGTCACACGACGCCACGCTCCACCTGTGGTCCCACGCAACCCAAAAGGGTGCAGGTGTTCTGAGTTTGTGCCCCGCACTTACTCCTCAGACGCTGAGCGTTTGGAGACCCAGGAAGTGCGCGGGTTCTGTGCACACAGCCCGCCCACAGTGCGCCCAGATCCCCCACAGCCAGTCCTTGGGTCCGCCCAGGGCCTGAGGCCTCACTGGAAAAGGAGGACGGTGGGCAGGGGAGTGAGGGCTCTGAGATCTTAGAAGTTCGAGGTCACGGGGCCTCTCACCTCCTAGGTGGGTCCGGCCACTGACGACTTGGAAGTATCCGCTCAGCCGAGGCCTTTCATTCCCAACCCTGCCTGGCGCCGGCCTGCGACTTCTGGGCCTAGCGTGCCCTTCCCACGTCCGCCCTACACCGCCGGCACCCAAACTGCCGGCGGCCGGCACGCACTGACCTGCACCGCGGATCCTCCCCGGGTCCCGGGGCCGGGGTCGCAGCTGAGGCGAAAACCGACGAAGCTTGGAGAAGTGGATGCGCCCCCGCACACCGCGGCTCGGCCTCTACCGCCGAAGGGGTGGGGCGCAGGGCCGGACTCGCCGAGCATTATTGGAACGAAAACGAAATAAAAGCGGCGTTAAGTGAAATAGCTAACTTTTTTATTAAATAAAACGACTTAAATAAAAGGAACGGAAAAGGAGAGGAGTGGACCCAGCCTAAACGCAGGGTGCCCCAGCCCTGGCGCTCCCCCCAGCCACCTGGTCGGCCGCCCCTCCTCCAGCGGCCCCCGCGGGGGAAGCAGGTGGCCGGTTTCTAAAGAAAAAAAGCCAAAACTTTTATTATTTACACGTTTGGGCAAAAGTACAAAGTATAATACAGGCGCCCGGCCCGGGGGGGTGCGGGCGAGGGGCGGAGAAACGTAAGGCGCTTTCTTTGTCAGGCCCGGGCCTGGGGCGGGACTGGGCGCGGGGCGGGGGCTCGGATTGTGCAGCCGCGCGGAGCCCGGGCCCAGCCCCCCTCCGCGGCCGGCGGGGATGCGGCCGCGCCCCGGGGCCTATTCGAGCTCGGAGGCCCCTGTCCCTTTCGGCCTCGGGTCCCCCCAGCCCGGCTGGGGGCCCGGGGCGCCCCGCCGGGTCGGGGCGGCGATCCTTGGCGACGGTGCGCGCCGGTGGCTCACACCAGAGAGGTGACGGCGGGGACCTTGGAGCTGTCCTCCTCCCAGGGCTGCAGATTCTGCAGAGCAAACAGCGACGAGTTGTGCAGACAGAGAGGGTCGGGCTGGATGGAGTCGTTGAGGCTCTTTTGGAAGGCGTCGTGTTGCAGCTGCAGCATGAGCCGGCTCGCCTGCTGCCGCTCCGCCTCCCGCTCCTCCGCCGTCTGCCGCCTGCACCGGGGGAGGGAGAGGGACAGCACCGTCATGCACCCGGCACTGCGGGGCCGCCGGCGGGGCCCCAGCCCTCCCGGGAGCGGAGGCCAGCCGGGAGCCTCGAGGCGCAGGACCCGTCTGCACCCCTGCTGGCGCTGTGCGCCCGAGGCCCGCGCGTCCGGGGAGTGGGTTGGCAACGTTTGTTTTTGTTGTGTGCCGGGCGGTCGCCGGGAGGGGACTCCGCCCGCCTCCCACCTGCACGTCCGGGTATTGTGGCTTCGCCAACAACAAAGATGTTTCTTTTGCGGGCTAACAAGGGCAGGGCATGCGTGTAACTGACTCGGCCCTGCGGGCATTCGGGTCGCTAGGGTCCGCGGGTGGGAGGGCTGACTCTGCACTGCCCACGCGGTGTCCCTGGGCCAGGTCAGCCTCATCCAGTTCTCCCAGGCCCTTCTCGAACCTCTCTTCCAAAACGCGATCGCTTCGCCGTTCACGGGTTGGATGAAAATAGGGATCGGATAAAAACGGGGCTGGAGTCAGGATGGGGAACCCGGGGGAACACGGAGCCCGTGCGGACTGTAAGAGACCCAGAAAGGCTGGTGGGAGGGAGAAGGAAGAGTGCCAGAGACCCCTGGGTGAGGGTTGGATGCGGTGGATGCTGGTGAAGGTGCAGGTGAGAGGAAACTGAGCGACCGCAGAGACAGAAGAAAACACGGAGAGTTTGAGAGGCGCACAAGAGCGACACAGGGATGAGAATGGAGGAGAAGCCGAGGCGCGAGAGAGTGGGGAGAGAAACACAGGCCGGCGGGAGGGAGAGAAGGGAGATAAAATTTGGGAAGGAGTGGGAAGGCGCAGCCCTGGGAGGGCCGGTAGCGGGTAGCATAGAATGGGGAGTGCGCGAGGCTGCAGCGCGGGGCAAGGTGAAGGGCGGGTGCAAGACGGGCTGAGCCGGGCCTCTCTCACCGCCACTTGGTCCTCCGGTTTTGGAACCAGGTCTTGACCTGCGCGTCTGTCATTTTGAGGGACTTGGCGAGCGCCGCCCTCTCGGCCGAGGCCAGGTACTTCTGGCGGTGGAAGCGCTTTTCCAGCTCGCAGATCTGCACCCGAGAAAAGGACGTGCGCGGCTTCTTACGCTTGGGCGGTGTCCTGTTCTGGTAGGGGTGGCCGATGCGCCGGGTCACGGTGAAGGGCGTGAGCGCCGCCGCTGCTGCGGAGACACACGAGGCCCCCTGAAGCCCAGCCCGGCTCGACTGCCGTTCAGGCCCCACGCGGACCCCATGCCGCCCGGTGGGGCGCAGGGTGCTCCGCTATTTCGTTGGTCTCCCGCGTCCCCAGCGGCACCAAGCCGGTTGGGAGATACTCCCCTCTTCCCCTGGGCGTAGGCTTATTTCCCCGAAACTCCCTGATTTTCCTCCCCCTACGGTAGCCCGGGGCCCCGGGCGCTGAGGCCTCCGTCGCGCTTGGGCCTCCGGAATCGTTTCCCAGAGTGGAACACCTAGGGCGCGGCGCCTCTGGCCCCGGGAGGGCCAAGGCCCGGCGCCTGTTCGCTCGCCCTGCTCACCTGTGAAGCGGTCTTTCACGAAGCGGCGGCTGCTCTCCATCCAGGGGAAATTGAGGCCGCCCAGGCTGGAGACCGTGGGCACGGAGGGCATGGCGGGCAGCGCGCTAGGCAGAGGCGGTGGCACGGCCCCGGGCAGCGGCCTGTGCGCTGGCACTCGGATCACTCCGGCGGGCGCCAGGCTCAGGTTGACACTGTAAGATCCCGGGTCCTCGAAGGGCGCGCCAAGGCCAGCAAAGGAGGCGGGCAGAGACGGGTACGTGGCGCCCGGACGGCCCCCGGGGGGCCCTCCCAGGTAGCTGGCGCCGTCGGGGCCCCGCGGGGCCGGTGCGCTGTCCTGGTCCGGGCTGTTGAGGATCTGGTCGATGCCGAAGCTGATGGGCTCGTGCGGGTGCGGGGTCTGCGCGCTGGCGGGCGCCTCCATCCTGGGCGGGCGGAAGGGCTGGGCTGGGCTGGGCGGGGAGGCGGCTGGGTCCCTGTTACGGCGCGGCCATGGAGCGCCCGGCGCCTCTCGTTGCACTGAAACTTTGCCAAGAGTGCGCGGGCCCGACAGGCTCTGTGTCATCTTTCTTGAACCGAACCTGGAGTTTCCGCTGCTAATTCCTCTCCCGCCGCAGCCATTGGCTGCGATCAACAAGCCTCTCTCCTCCCATTGGCTCCCGGCTTTCAATAAAGGCCTAATTCATGGAAATAGGAGCTTAGGGACTGTTCCAAGGTGACATCATTTTAACAAACGAACAATAGGTCAAATTTATTAGCTGGGATAATGGGCGGCGGATATTAGCGCCCGAACCGCAGCCTCCCAAACCCGAAATCTAACGAAGCTGCAATTAGCAGACGCTCCCCGCTCCTCCGGACCGGGGCCGCTTCCCCGGCCGCAGCTCGGGGAGGGCCAGGGCGCTCTGCTGGTGAAATTGTCGTTTGCTGAGGGGGGTTTCGTTTTCTTCCAAATTTTTTCATCTGGGCAAAAACCAAACCATGTGAATCCTTTCAATTGCAATGGAGTTGCAAGTCCGGAAAGACCCTGTGGAATCCGCGGAATCGTCTTGGACACTCCACCGCCGCGGGAGCAACGAAAGGAGCGCACCACCCCGCGCAAGCTCCGCGATCCCAGCGCGCCGCGTGAGGGGAGCACCGCAGCGTGCTCCGCGCTCCCGAGGACACCGACCCGCGTGGGGAGAATTCGCCCCCGCTCGGGCCAGTTTGGAGACAGTCGCTGGCTCCCGCCAGGCGGACCGAGGTGTGACTCGCCGATGCCCACGCGTGCCTGGCCCGGCTGGTTCAGGGACCCAGGGTCCCTCGGTGGGGAGCGGGGATCCAGCCCTCGAAATTCGTTGCCGGATGGACGGGACTAAGGTCGCTCATGGGGCCCCGCCCATGGCATGGCAGGTGGGGGGACCTGGGGTGCCCGAGGGGCAGGGCGCGGGGGCGGCTCATCTTTAGAGCAAATAGCGGGATTTCTTTGGGTAACAGGAGCTTCAAGCCCCTCCCGCCCCAGACCAGCCTGGGTGCTGGACCACTCCCTCCCTGTTCCCCTCACGCAGTCGGGGACTGTCGAGGCGGGTCGAGGGGCACAGTAGACAGGACTGGACCGCACGCCAGGCGATCACCCCCAGCGCCAGCCTCAGCCGTCTCTCCTGAAGGAGACATACAGAATCGTTTTCTACTCGCGAATTCCAAAACCGTTAGGTGCAAACTGACTGCTGCACCCCTGGCCAGGCCCCTCTCGCGCTCCCTTGTCTTGCGGAGGTGGAGAGAGCTCGGAAATGCGGTTGGCCAGAAGAGTGTTCACATTGGGTCGGTCACTTTCTAGTTCAGTGACCTTGAGCAAGTGACTTCATATCTTTGGGCTTGGTTTTCTTGTTTGTAAAATGGGCCATGCGTGCATTGTGGAGTTGTCCTTAAGTCTTGCATGAGATATTGAGAGGACTAGGGCTTAGGGCCTGGCACATAGTAGGGGCTGCCCTCCCACTCCCACCCCAGCGTGATGGTTGACGTATTGCTCTGATGATTCTTGCAGAATATTTATTTGCAGTTTTACGTTATTTGCAGAGACTCGGGATCTTGAACAGAAAAATGTATTTGTCTATTCTCAGGGTCAGTCTCAGAGCACCAGGAAAAGTGGGAGGCAACCTGTTGGGGGTTTTTCCTAATAATCTGCCCCTGTGACTGGGCGGTCTCAAGATCTGCAATCTTAAGGCCTGGGTTCCTGAGTCAGGTCACCGCCGGCTGTGTGACCTTGGGATAGTCGCTGTCTCTCTCTCTCTCGAAGGTGGGGAGAATGAGGCCACTGGAAAGTGAGGGGTGAGGAGGGCAGGGTGCCCCGGGGCCAGACAAGCGTTCTGCTTCCTTGGAAATCAAGAACCTTCAAATGGAGCATTGACTCCATACTGGGAGCCTCCTGCTTCTATTTCAGGCTCTGCCTCCGGTGGTTTGGGGACTTTTTGGCCCCTCATTGCCCCTCCTGGAGCCTCATTTTCCTTATTTGTAAAACAGGAAGGGTAATAGCTACCCCCAGGGTGGCCGTGAGAAGTAAATGAGATAAGGTCTGTGGACATGCCTGTGAGGAACTGGATTATATAATAACTTTAATGACAACAGTCAAGCCACTGTAGGTTGAGAACTTAGTGTGTACCGGGCAAGGGGCTGGACATTTACTTATTCCTCCCAACCATCCTGTGAGGAAAGGCTGTTATTGATCCCATTTTTTACCTGATGAGGGAATTTCGGGTCAGAGAGTTCATGCAGCTCACAGTCCCCCTCTCCAGGGCTAAGGAGTTGCCTCACCTGCTCTACTTCCCTTGGCCCAGGGTTCCAGGCCTGTCCTCCCCACTTCCTGGCTTTGTTAAATTGGGATAACAAGGCCCACCCCACACAGGTATGTGGGCATAGAATTAGGGGTGCCTGGGTCACTCACTGGCTAAGCGCCCGACTTCGGCTCCAGTCATGATCTCCTTGTTCATGGGTTCGAGCCCCTCATCGGGCTCTGTGCTGACAGCTCAGAGCCTGGAGCCTGCTTCAAATTCTGTGTCTCCCCTTCTTTCTGCCCTTCCCTGCTCACACTCTGTCTCTCTCAAAAATAAGTAAACGTTAAAAAAATAATAAAAAAAATAATTAAATAAAAGTGGGTGGTGTGGCCCACACTGTCCCCAGGGCATGGTAAGTGGCCCAGTGCTTAAGAATTGGATTCCCACCTCTGTTTACCAGCTCTTGGTTTGGGGAATTATTTACCCTTTTTGTGACTCAGTTCCTCATCTAGTAAAGCAATAGTACCGACATCATGGGATGAAATGAGCCCATCCAGGTGAAAACACTCAGCAGTGCAAGGCATGGGACAGAATTCTGCCTCGCCACCTGGGTTCCAGCTTTCTGAGATGCCTAGTTTCTTGGTCATCCAACAGTAGGCGCTTTGGGCCACTGATAGCAACCCCTCCCCTTTCCAAACCAGACAGAGCAGAGCGGTTAGCTAGCTCAGGAAGGGGAGTAAATGGGGCAGATAGTAGTCCCTGGGACAGGGGTTCTCAAAGTGTGTGCCTGGACCAGCAGCAGCAGCAGCAGCAGCAGCAGCAGCAGCACCTGGGAATTTGTTAGAATTGCAAATTCTTGGACACTAGCCCAGACCTCCTGAATCGGAAACTCCAGGGTAGGGCTAGGCAATCTGCTTTAACAAGCCCTCCAGGTGATTCTGACGCATACTCACATTCGGAAGCCAGTGCCCAGAATACTGTCCATTTCATCCAAGTTCTCAAATTCGTTGTTGCAATGTTGTGGGAAGATTCTTTCATAATTGGAAACTCTCATGTGAACCTGAGCTAACATCCTCTGCTCTCCATTCTCAGTGTTACTCAGTTGTGTCTTCTCATCATTTTTGCCGAAGGTTGGTCTGTTTTACTGGTCTTAAAGAGAAGACTTTTATTTCCTTATCTTCTTTTTTATGTCATCTCTTTGAGGAATGTTTTGATTTATTTTTATTATTTTTTTCTTCTTTGTTGAGGTGAAAATCTAGTTAATTTTTATCAATCTTTCTTGTTTTTTTAAGAAACATATAAAAGGTCATAAATTTACCTCTAAGCACCTTTTGCCCAAATATGTTTTGGTGTGTATTTGGTGTTCCTGTGATGATAGATTTTTGCTGTCCTTTCTTGCCTGCTATCAGTTGAACAATGACAGACACATATGCACATGACCAAGAAGAGAGATGAATATTCTAAGAACTGGGGTCATGGGGGCCAGAAAGATTTCCAAGTGCAGTGCATTGTCTCTTCTTCCCCACGGAGAAACCGGGAGGACCGGTGGGCTGGTGGAGGCCTTGCTGGGAGGAGACATCCAGGAGAGAGGGGTGGGGGACAGGATGTTGGAATGCCCAACTGCCCATGTGCTGGAGGCCAGGTTAGTCCAGTCTTGCTCTGCCGCTGATTTCTTGTGTGAATTGGACTCAATTTCCCTATCTATGAAATGGGCTAGAGAGTGAATCAGGGCTCTTAAACATATTTGGGTCAGCGATCCTATTTGAATGGTTGATGAAAATGTTATGGACTACTTCCATAGATAAAGACACACACACACAATTTGGCACACATACCACGTCACAGGTTGCTTACCTGTCCACCTTCCACTCTTGGTTCGCACACCCGAGTTCAAAGTCTCTGGGGGCCCTTGCAGTTCTCAGGATGGAAGGCTCTAAAGACACTTCCCCAAATGGATTCACTCATTCATTCAGTCATTCAACACATATGTACTGAGCACCTGTTCAAATTTTCTGGACCGTGTCAGTTTGGGGCTCAGTTTGCCCATCTGTTAGTAGCCCATCTGTTAGTAGGAGTAAGGCAGTTTGAGCTCTTTATGGCTGCCTCCCCACGATGGAAAGGACTAGGGAAGGGACCTTCCTGAGGAGTCCTGCAAGGGCCCAAGACTCTGCCAGCCAGAGGAAGGCAAAGGCTACCTGGAACTGTGTGGTCTTTGTGCCGCCGCGG
>CM053572.1:86497323-86582471 GCA_028646485.1 Cryptoprocta ferox
CTGAGGGGTCAGGGAAAATCAGTGGAGGAGCTGGGTGAAGGCGCTCAGAAGCAGAGGGGGGAGGGCTGGCCGTGGTGGGGCTCCTCTCTGTCCCCTCTGCTAGCTTGAGAGCTCCTTCAGGACAGAACAGTGTTGGCAGTATTTTATTCCATGTCTTGGGGCTGGGCCCACTGGAGGGCCCTCGTCACGAGTTTGTGGCACTAAACCGAAGAGCATACAGCAAGGTCAGATGAAGGGATGGGAAGAGGGATCCAAGTGCGTCCGGGATTGTGCATGTACGCGGTTCAGCGTTCACTTCCCTCAGCTCTGCCCAAGACCGGTGCCTTTCCATCTTTGAAGACACAGATCAGTTATGGCCTGTCTGCCCACCTTCCAAAATAGCCCCCTTTCCATTGTCACTGTCTATCCCTGTTTATTTTCATCCTTACATTCGTTGCCTTCGAAACCCGTCTTTTTTATCCTGTTCACCAGCCCTCTGAAGGCAGGGATTTCGTCTCATACTTTGCTTTATGTGTGGTGGGCGAATGAATGAGTGAATGAACGATTTCCAGGATCCTCGTGCTGCGTCCAACTGGGGGCCTGGTCTTGAGGCAGGGAGGCTGGCAGCCGCATCAAGAAGCTGGCTGTGGGGCTGGGGGGCAGGTAGGAAGGTGTGAGACAGGAAGGGAGAGGGGCCGGAGGAGGCTGCAGAGGGGCGTGTGAGCAGGGACCAGGTGCAGGTGGCAGGCAGTGTGCAGGGAGGCAGGGGCTGGTCAGTGCACGCAGGCGCAGGGGAGTGAGGACTGCACTGAGGGCAGCCACACGTGGGGGCCATCTGGGTACCCCCTAAACTGATCTCTTGCCCTCATTGTTTCTCTCCACCACCCACCAGCCATTTTCTCCATTTCGTGTTCTACAACTTTCCTCTCTCCCTGACAGATTCCTCTACTAAATTTGACTTCGTTTCAACACTTTGGTTGGGCAAATTACATTAAGATGGATGTTGCAGGTACCCTTTATGGTTTATTTATCATGATACTGTTGTATCTCACGCTTATAAATAACTTATGTTATAGCTTTTGTTTGTGGAAATGTAACTTACATATTTTATTACGCTTTCTGTAAACCTCAAAAAGAATCTTGTCAAGGAAGCGCTCTTATCAGCAATCCAAACTATGGGACGTAAAACCCGACACTACCATTATTTTTTAATATGCCAAGGAGGCAGGTTACTCTTGCTGTAGTTTGAAAGGTTTGCTGTCATCGTAAACTTGCACCTCAATAAAACATTAAAAAGTCTCAAGAACAATTTTATGAAGTTCAGGGAGGAGGATGAATCGGTGGCAGAACCCCACGGACACAGCACACAAGGAACCCAGGTGTTGGACTGGCCTTTGAGAGTGTCCAGCTCCATGTGGGGGTCCCGGAGGGTTCCAGACCCACCTCCCCATCCACTGTCCCTGAAGTCCTGTGGTGAAGCACCCAGTTTAAGGGATTGTAAAGGATAAGAAACATGAGTTCTGGAGTCAGGCTGATCTGGTTAAATTTTTTTAAAAATTAAAAAAAAAATTTTTATCTAGAGAGAGCGTGTGTGGGGAGAGGGAGAGATAGAGAGAAACTTAAGCAGCCTCCACGCTCAGCCTGGAGCCTGACTGGGCTCAATCCCAAGAATCTGGGATTGTGACCTGAGCTGAAATCAAGTTGGACGCTTAACCGACTGAGCCACCCAGGTGCCCCAGGCTGACCTGATTTGACCTGGCTTGTCCACTTATTAGTTATGTGGCCTGGGGGGAGTCATTTCGTCTCAGTTTTCTCATCTCTAAAATGGGGATAATATTACTTACTTGACATTCTTACTGGGAAACATTAATTTAAATGAGATAGCAATTTGCAATGCTCAGTGGGTGCTCAATAATAAATGTGCCTGTAATTAATTTTTGCCTTGAAGCTGTTACTTTCTGCCTTTCTACTCACCTTGGTCTCCTCTCCCGCTGCTCTTTCCCATGTCACTGTAAGGAGCTGAGTTCTCCCAGCGGCTACCGCTGCCAAACTGCTGGACTGGCCTCCATCTAGATAGGGTTCCCATCTGCCAGATTTTTCACTTTCCCCCATTTCTCTCATCCAGACTATCTTAGTCTTTGTTCCAGGCTCAGCTCCCCATTGGTGGGTAACGAATTGTCAAGGGTCTCAGCTGATGGCTAGATGCCAGGCCTATTTTGCATGCTGAAAGAGACCTCCAGCACCACAATCCAATGGCACTTGTAGGTTGGCAGGGCCAGTGGAAGTGAGTCTGGGGGGCCAAGGGGACTCTCCTGGGCAGCTGGGATCATCGCATGGCACAGGCACCTCGTGCCTTTTCATCCCCCCATCCTCAAGAAGGCTGAATGGAAAGCACAGAATGGAAACATCTGGAACATAAGCAGGATCCAGCTTTCTTAGGGTCAGGTTCTTCAGTCAGTGTGGAAGACAAACAGTGAGCAAAGTCAAAACACCTTCATGCTGTTTCTTGAGTATCAGCTGGAGCAGTTGGCTCCATGTAGACCCCACCCCGGTGACATTGCATGAATGATACATGTCCGCACAGCAGCCTCCCCAGGAGAATGAGGTGCACCTCCATCTGGCCTGCACCTCACACCTCACCCTCCCTCTGGCCCCGCAGACCTGCCTGCACCGCTTATTTCTTCCTGGTGCTGAATGTGAGTTACATACACCTGTGATGTCATTTGAGCACAGAACAGATCCAACTTGTTCTCTTCCGTGTAGATTCCACAAGTTTGGGTGTGCCCTTGAATGCTTGATCTATCACTGGGATCAAGTGCCCCCCCCCAGGGGACGGTTTCCCCAGGAGTCCTCACTATCCCTTCCCAGGGAAGGCTGTGGGTGGGGACACAGCTCCCAGACAGCTTCAGTAGTGGGGTGAGTGTGCAGTATAATGTGCCCCGGAAACATCCCAGCTTCCCTACCACCTTTTCTTCCTTAGGGCACAGAAAGGAACTGTACCCTCCAAAGAAAATCAAGATTCTTTTCCAGGTTTCAAGGGAGAAACTTGTAGCCACACGAAACCTCTCCAGTGTAGACTGGTTAGGAGAGCTGTGGCACACAGCTTTGAAAATGGCTTCCGAAGATGCCTGTCTCCTGGAATTCATGCCCTTATGTAACCCCTCCCCTTCGGTATGGGCTGGGCCTAGGTATTTACTTCCAACAGAATACAGCAAAAGTGATGGGACACCCCTTCTGACCTTAGCTAAGAGGCTGGACTTCCAGACTGCAGCACTGTCTCTTCGCTCTTCTGCCCCCTCTTGATGAAGCAAGACGCCATGTTGTGTGCTGCCCACTTGGCAAGGCACTGAGGCTCTCAGACACCAATCTGTGAGGAACTGACTCCCAACCACTAGTGAGTATGGAAGCAGATCTTCCCCAGCTGAGCCCTGGGATGACCAACAATGTCGATGGCAGTCTGTGAGGGACCCTTAAGCGGAGGATCCAGCTACAGATTTCTGACCCCCAGAGACCGTGAGATGATCACTGTTGTTCTAAGCCAATGCATTTTGGGGTAATTTGTTCTGTAGCAACAGAGTTCAGAAAAACAAATGGAAGTGGATGTAAATATTAACTAGTTTCAACTCATCATTCTTTTTTTAAAAAAATTATTTATTTGGGAAGGAAGGAGCGAGAGAATGACAGAGGAAGGGAGTGGTAGAGGGAGAGAGAGAATCCCAAGCAGGCTCCGTGCTGTCAGCACAGAGCCCGACGTGGGGCTCGATCCCACAAACTGTGAGATCATGACCTGAGCCGAAATCGAGAGTTGGATGCTCAACTGAGTGAGCCACCCAGGTGCCCCTCAACTCACCATTCTTAAATCCAGGTCTTCTTGGAAGAAACCAGGAATTGCTTTGAGGTGAGAGAGACATGGGTTCAGATCTTGCCTGTGTAACCTGTGTAAGCTGTGTACCACCCATGAGCCTTACTTTTCTTATCCGAAGGGTGAGAGAAATGCCGTCTGCTTTCACAGGGCTCTTGTGAGGACCAAGGGGGATAACACATGGAAGGGGCATGGCGGATACTCTGTTAAGGATTTGCTGTGTCTGTTCTCAGCCTGTGTGCCGCCTTGCAGCGCACGCTGTGAATCCCCACCACGAGCAGGCTGAGGTCGGCAGTGGGGGCAGGCCTGACACGTCCTCTCGTGGGAGCTCTCCAAGGCCAAGGCCGATGTGGCCTTCCCTGGCTGCTGTGAAACCACCAGGTGACGTTTGGCAGTGCGGCAAAGAAAAACAAGTGCACACTGTTATTTTCTTGGGAGCATTTCAACGCAGACGGTATGGTGCTTTCAGGTCCTAGACTTTGGTAAAGAAGTGTCAGGGTGGGGGGCGCCTGGGTGGTTCAGTCGGTTAGGCGTCTGACTTTGGCTCAGGTCATGATCTCATGGTTCGTGGGTTTGAGCCTCATGTCGAGCTCTGTGCTGACAGCTCAGAGCCTGGAGCCTGCTTCAGATTCTGTGTCTCCCTCATTCTGTGCCCTTACCGTGCATGCGCACACACACACACACACTCTCTCTCTCTCTCAAATATAAACATTAAAAAAATTAAAAAACAGTGTCAGAGTGGGACAGGCCTTCTATGAAGCACTTTTGTGAGATGAATATGCAGTAATAGGCCGCTGAGAAGCAGCCATCCTCAAGTCAGACTTGTACAGATAGTTGATGTTTTATAAGGTTTACAGTAGGCCTTCTCAAAAGGAAAATTACATTTCCCAGTGCTAAAGACATCTAGCGTCAGGCTAAGGCCTACTTATTCATTAAACACCAGAAGTAACCCTATCTGTAACACACAGTTCCCTGATTTCCTGGGTTCACACAGAGAAGAAAAACGTTTTGAGATAAACTTGGGTGATTGTGCTTTTATGTGACAAGCCTGTTGCTAAACTCAAGCATCAAGAAAGGTTTCAAGAAACACTAGTCTGGGAAACGTGATTATCACAGGAGCCTGTGGATTTACTTTGTCTTCACCAGTAAGGCCAACCTTTCATGTCTTATTAGAAATAAAGGGCACAATATTTATTACAAGCCTGAACCATGAAGACAGAGCAGTGAGATACAAAAGCCATAAGACAGTGGCAATCTCAAATTAATAGCCCAGTTGCAGTCTATCACAACTGGAAAGGCCTCCTTCGTGTCCTGGGTTTGGGTTAAGTTTCAATCCCTACAGTAGTAAGAGTTTTTGTGGAGGGATGGGAACCTGATCCTCTGAAAATCCACAACTGTTTTGGGAGGCTCAAGAAGGCAAAGCTGTCGGGGATGTACATTTTAATTAGACATCTTCAGCTTGTCTTGCAAGTTAAGTGGAGGCAGAAGGACTGGGTGCCAGCACCACCCAGAACTTCTTGCAGGGGCTACCCGACTCCTGAAGGAATATCTCTGCAGGCAGTAATTGCACAGCTTAATTCTTCTAGACCGAACCACTTCAGATTTATGCCAGTGAAAAGCAAACGTTATTTGTAAGTCATTTAATTGTGTTACTGTCTCTCAACTTTATCAGATGCTGCTGAGGCCAAGAGGGCTGCGTGCAGTCCTGTGGGAGGCTTCGGAGCGCTCCCAGGCTCGTTCTAAATGCCCACAGCTCAGAGACCCCAACGCTGCTGCTTTCAGACTCATAACAAATGACTAATTTAATGGGTTCAAATGGTATTTGTCTCAACTCAGGATCCATGTTGAAGGCTGCGTCTCCTGCACATTCACAACCTTGATTACAACAGAGTACCATTAACTAGTACACACTTAGGTTCAAACCTGGTTTATTAAGTTCTTTGGTTAAATATTGTTTCTATGCCCTTTCGGAGCATTTATAAGAACAAAGATAATGCTATTTTTAGAAAGACTGAAAACACATCTTTTGCTTTTTCAGAGCAAAGACTGAATTTACATTGTTTGTGCACTATTATAAATTCTTATAATTAGGCCAGACTTATAAAAAGGTAGGGCTTTTGTTGTTGTTTGTTTTGAAAAATAGATTCTCCTGGGCTAGCCAACATCACTGTCCTGGGACCCGGACCCACAAGAGTCTCTTGGTAAAGGCTGCTCGGCACATGGTCAGGGAGGGCGGTCAGCTCATCATGTCCAGACTGCATGGCTCGGTGCTGCCATCAGTCCGCAGGGCCTCTGCCACATCTCTTCTGAAGACGGACAAGTTCTGGGTGAACCTGTGGAAAGAGGAAGAAAGGCCGAGGGCAGTGGCAAGGCGGAGGTTATATGAGCCTCTGGAGGAGAAAGCCACTGTGGAGCTCAGGACCTTGGAGAGAGCCCCAGGTCCTGGCTGAGCTCCTGCCTCCTGCCTCCACTGCGGCCATTGCTTTTGACAACCAACACCCCCTTCTCCTCCTTCCCCTCCTGGAAAACAAGGGTTACCACCATATACACCCAGACCATTTTGAGGGGTGCATTTTGTGGGTATACTATTTAAATTTTTTTTTTAAATCAAATTACGCAGAGATGGTAAGGAATATAAAGGAAAGAATCAAAGCTTATGTGCCAGGCACTGGGCTGAGTTTACATATAAATTCACTTATGCATCACAAGTCTTCCCAAAGGTAGGTATTTGTATCCTCATTTTGTGGGTGAAAAAACCGGGCTTAGTGGTTCAAAAAGAACGGGCACGGGCTAGATTATCGTAGTTCAAATCCTGGCTCTACCACTTCTTAACTGGGTGATCTTGGGTGAACACTTAACCTCTTGTCTTGGTGCTCAACTTGAGTAGCAACCTCATGGGACTGTGTGAAGTGAGAATTTAGTAACCCACTTGAGACAATGCCTGTAAGTACTCCACAGAGTACATGGTCCAGGGAAAGCATCTAGTCCTTGCTGGCTAGTGCTATCTTGACCAGGAGGGCTGTTTGAGATTATTTCCAAGAATTAATTGGTACTCAAATTCCCAAGCCTCAGGTGAAGCAATCTCCCTCTGCCCGAGGCACTTGGGGTGTCCCCATTCAGTAAGTCTCTTCTGCTGGCCTCAGATGTTTCCCTTCTGCCTGACAGAGGATTGTGGCATGGGACAAGCAGTCAAGGGTATGTGTCTGCAGAGCCTGTCCGACTTGGCTTTGTATTGCCAGGGCCCAGGCTGGTGACTCCACCACGCGCTGCTGTGGTTATTGGGATGACTGATGATTCGCATTTCAAGTGGTGAAGCATTTGAATGTTGTCACTGTTATAAGAAGGATGGTGCAAGCAGTTCTGCCCCGCCCTGCCCCCCCAAACATCAAACATTTTCTTCCTCTATTGTTCAATATTATCTGTTTCCTCCATTAGAAGCTCCATGAGGCAAAAACCTTGAACAATTAGTTCACCACTGGTATCCTCAATGCCTGGCACATAATAGATGCTCAATAAAATTTTGTGCTCTAAAAAAATGAACAATGGAGGTATACCTGCTAAGTCTTGGTTTCTTTCATGTACATCTCATTGGCAACTGTAAAACTAGGCACTCTTAAAGGTCAGGCAGAGGAAGGAACTAATGTCTGCCATGGCTCCTATGTCCTAGGTACCATGCTTTACTACACTCTGTCATTTAAATATCACAACCAATTTTGTGGGTGAGAAAACAGAGGATCAGAGCAGTTGACTGCCTTACTCACTGCCACACAGCCTATAGAGGGCAGGGATAGAATTTAAATTGGAGTCCATGTGACTTGTGCCTGTTCACATGCCGGGAAGCCTTCCTTCCTTGTCCCTGATGGCAGATCTGAGCTTCCTTCTTCTGACCTTTTCAAGGAGTTATTTTTCATACCTTCTGCTGGATTATAAAGTGCATAAGGGCACAGGCTGCATTTTGTTCATCTCTGCATCCCTAAATAGTGCCTAGCATGGTGCTTTACAAAAAGCAAATACTTAGTAATATTTACTGGATGGAAAGAAACCAAGTTTAGGGTTACAAGGTGTAACATCCATACGTGAGCTGTGTTAAGCACCACCCCAGTTCATTTCCACAAGCCAGAGATGTTGGGCTTACTGGGCAGTGCTTACCTGTCTCTGTTCTTGGTGGACAGGTTCTGCTCCACGCCTTCCATCAGGTTCCTGAAGCACTGGGCCAGGACCTCCTGCTTGGGGAGAGGCTGGCTGTTTATCAGGCTTGCCCTCAGTTCACTGAAATACTGTGGGGAGAGAGAACAGCCTCAGGGCCCTGACTTCAAACCTGGGCCCCAAGAGAGATGTGGGGGAGGGGTTCTACCTGCTCTATCTGCTCAGTGCTCCTTACTCTCAGGGGAGCTTCAGCCCAGGCCCCACTTTGAACTTTAAGCCTTCAGAGAAAACCAAAGCAATAGATACATTCTTAGGTAAAAACTGTATTATCCCTTCTCATAAAAATCTCTTGCTATAATTGTTCTATGGTCACTGAACAATTTAGGTCCTCTGTGGGGGACCGAGCATGTGAAGGTCTTCCTGACTCTCCTCTCCACTCATCACAGAAAGGCTGAAAGAGGAAGGGCCTTTTCAGCCTAAGGAGAAGAACTTAGCAGGGAGAACTTAGGGTGACTGGAGGAAAGACCCAGGTCCCCCCTCTCCCCCGCCGCCCAGGCTGCATCATCATCTATAGCTTTAGTGAATCACTTTTCAAACAACCCCAGACTTTGTCCCAAGTCTCTGTCCCCTGGGTTAGGCTGGATCTGCTCCGTTGAGGCGGGGTACTAAAGGGGCATGCGTAGTTCTGGGAGGGCCTTCCTGCGCTAGGAAATCCACCTGTCATACCTGGTCACAAACAACCACACAACCCCTTCTCTGCTGGGGTCTGCTGGCTTTTACACAAACACAAGCTCTCGTGCTCACACACACCTTCTAATCACTGGAAACAGCTTAATTTCAGCACAAAGACAACATTTTGTCAGCCATGTGCTTATCCTTCCAAGCCCAAACAGCATGATATTTAATTTCCATCATACATTAAAACAGCCCACATCAAAAACACACATAATTAATATGTAGTCAGACTAATACTTAAATACTATATATCAGAGGCATTATACTTAAGCCACAATGTCTTCCTGAACAAGATTGGGAATGCACAAAACTACTTATTTTTCCCTTTTATAATGATGCAGTGACTCACACCAAATAGAAAATTATTAGTTTTTCATCCCAAACCGTGAAATATTGCCTCCATCAGTAAAGTATAATATTGTGATGTCATAAGCTTTTTCTAAACACTGAATTTGCCCTTATTCCCTCTCAATCATTTTAAAAGAACTGCTCTCTTTTATAGAGCTTGGATTTAAATCACAATAACACCGAGGGAAGATGAATGACAGTGCTATTGAATGTGGCTAAAATTGGATACTTCAGCACAGGTGAATGATGAGACAGCTCTTCTCTTTTTGATATATTTTCTTCTTCTATTAGTTTCCTTCCAAGGCTGGGATTTCAGTTTGAATTTTAATGTATGCGGCTGCCTCTAATCTCACTGTCTTTCTCCCCAGTACTATCTTATTGTATAGACAATTCATTCTCCTGAGCAGTAATGCACTGTTCCTACTGACTGCTGGGGAGCCAGGGGTGAGTTCGAGAGGAAGCTGGAGGGCCTGGAAGGCAGCCCAGGGTGGGGAGTGCATTTAACGAGCTGGAGACCTGTGCTCCCAGGTGAAGGGTGTTGGCTCCTCAGTGAGTCCCTGAGGGCCACTCCAAGGTAGGGCAGTGGGATCCCAGATATAAGAGGGAGGCATGCAAGGAGGAGGAGAGTTGTTGCTCAGAATTCCCCAGGAAACACAAGAGGGGAGTGAGGCTGAGCTTGAAGCACTACTGAGCAGACCCCCTGCAAAGGTGTAGGGGTGCTGGGTCCTGGGAGAGCTGGTCTTGAGGCCTCCACTTACCTGAAGAAGATCTTTGGGGAAGGGCCTTCTGGGGGAATATGGCTTTTCCCCGGGGCGCTTGAGGTCCCAGCCCAAGCTCCGTTGTTCCTTCTGTTCTTCTTGTCCCAGCTTCTTCCTCCCCCCAGTGACAACCCTCCCACCCTCCATGGACCTTCCTGCAATCACACTCACCTTCTCGTTGAGCAGGATAAGCCCCAGGAGAGGCCTGGATACTGACCACTGGTTCCGGCAGTCTTCAAAGACAATGGTGTTCATGAGGACAGACATCATCTAGAAGACAGAGTCATATGAAGACCTTGGCTCAGCGGTCTCCCCAGTCCTAGGTCTTTTGTGTGCTTACCTTCTACCCCTACCCCTTGCCAACAGCCATGAGGGCTCTTCCTGGACAAAGAGCTTTGACTCTGTGAGCCTATAATGCTGCATGTAGGAGCTCTTGACCAGCTCCCTGAGGAAGAGTTCCCACCACCAGGTTGGTGAGAACCTTCTGGCTGGGCAGAAGTCAAGAGGTTACAGGGCTAAGAGGATCAGTCTCTGCTTCTCAACCCTGGTATGCTTTCTTCCATGCTAAATCTTCAGGTAAAAGCCCAGCTTACCTTCCTTTCTGCCTCTCATTTCACCAGAGGTCAAGTTATGAAGGGGCACATCTTTCAGAGGGAGGGAGAAATGGCATACATTCCATGTGACCTCAGAATGTCCTATTTTCTACCAGCTCAGGCTCATTTGTTCTTCACTGATTCACTTACTCCCTTCACTTTTACATGTACATACTTATCCGTCCTCTTAAATTCAAAGTCTGCAAGACACCTAAGAGAACAGGCATCTACTGCAACCTCTGCCCCAAGGAGGCAGAAGCTTCTAGGGGTAGAGCACAGAGCAGAGAGATAGCCAGAAATAGGGCTGGGGCAAGTGCAAGGGGCTAGCAGCAGAGGGAGGGATGCTTCTGGGTCTCTGAGAAGTCAGGGAAGATTCCACAGAGAAGGTACGGTTTAAGGAGTGCAACATAAATGCATTCTAGGCAGAGAGAGCAGCCAAAAAGGAGGCTGGGAATGAACCGAGTGTGGCGGGAGCAAGGAGACAGAGACCAGAGCAAGACGCCAGGGTCATGCTGCCAGGGCCATGCTGAGGAGCCTGGACTTCATCCCAATGAAGTGGGAGCCAGTGGTGGGTTTGTGGTGAAGGAGAGACACGCTCAGATTTGCACTTAGGCAAGATCCCTCTGGGGACATGTAGGCTGTGTACTGTTGCAGGTGACAGTACAGATGGAAGCCAGAAGCTGGGCAATGGGGCTGCTGCACTAGTCTGGGGGAGCAGCGGCAAAGCAGGCTGCGCTCACCTACGTGGAGCTGACGGCACGCTCCCATTTCCTTGGACTCTTTACCTCCCATCTCTAGTCCTTCCGTTTGTTTCCACAGCTTCAGAGCCCCTGCCCCCAAAGAGCGCAGGGGAAATGGCAATTACGTGGCAAAGGCTCCCACCCATGTACCCCTTGACTGGGCCTCAATGACCTCTGCTTTCGATGCTGCACTGCTGCAATCCGATTCGCCCTGTGATCTCAGGCCCGTTACTGAACCTCTCCCTCTCTCTGGGTCACTTTCATTAGCCATAAAGAAGGAAATAATAACCCAGCACAAGGAAGCTCTGAGAATCAAATGAGATGGTAGAAATAAAAAGTGTTGCAAAGAGTAAAAAGTGCCATAAACACTTAAGGTATATGATAACAGCAATGAGCATCTTTGTAGCTCTAATCATCTGCTATCCCATACATCTTCGTCATCCTAACAGTTCGGCGCGTTGCAAATGAAATCTGCCAATTCCATATTTATTGTATGTCCAGTCTCTCTGGGGAGAAGCAGGTCTTAAGCCTGACACGTTGAACATCGTTTGCAGATTACATGTTTCTGTGTACAATCTAACAAGCTACCCCAAGTTATAGAGCCACAAATTAAATTGACAAGCAAAACTAACATATCTATGGAGACAGTCTAAAATATTATGGGCTTCAGGATCTGAAGGCAGAATGGATATTTTAATGGAAAAGATTAAAGTTAGAAGCACCAAACTCCTCCCGTAACTGACAAAGCATCCTGAAGTGATGTGCCAATTACTTTATACAGTTCTCCCGTGGATTCATTTGTCTGAATGCATGTATTTATGTCTGTAATAAGTAAGGGGATGCTTGAATAAAATACTTTTCTAAAAATAAAGTTGGCGAAAGTGTCTGATTTTTGAGAAATTTTTTTTTTTACTCTTCTGGAAAAATGGAAATTAGTGAGGCAAATCTGCTCAAGTGGTATTGACATGGCAGCTCATTTCCAGAATTCTTCTTCTTTTTTTTTTTTTCTAATAATCCTAGAGGATATGGGGGAAGTAGCTCAAGCAATGTGGCAAATTCCTTTGGAGAAGCTCCCCCTCTGCCCATATGGAAGAATACTGGGTGAAATGCTTAAGTACAGAATCCTGATCCAGGTAATGCAGAATCTCTGGTGGAAGGTTCTCTGCGGTTAATGACATGAACAGTTGAAGACTGAAAGGAGAGAGCCCTTGGCAACTCTGCCCCAGTCCACCCCAGAGTCACAAAGCACCACAGGAGTTAGTATAAGGGGTGCTGGGAGTGGGGCCTCCTTTCCCCCAACTTCTACTCACTTCCCATACTGTTAAAGGATGGCTGGAATGGCCATTTTAGATATGTCCAACCACAGCTGCCTTTTCCAGGGCCCATGTCCAAAACACACACATGATCCACGGTACTATCCCACGCAGCTACCCCACCCAGCCAGGGAAGGGGAGCTGTGCGGCGCGGTCCACTTAGAAAAACCATCCTCCACATTGCCTCAGCACTCACTCCTCCTTCCTTCTTCCCACCGGCGTTGGCGTGAGCTTGTAGGAAACTTCTCTCAATGAAACAAAACCAACGTGGTGTGACAGGGACAGGTTTTGGAGCCAGTCGGAAATGAGGCCAAATCTGGCCCTGCAGCTTACCTAACCTAGGCTGCTGGGCGAGTCATTTCACTTCTCTGAGCCTTTATTTCCTTACCTATAAAATGAGGGATTACAGCAACTACTTGGAAGGGCTGCTGTGAGGACTGACTTCCTTCCTCTATGTCAAGCATTTTGCACTGTGTTTGCCACAGAGGAGGCACTCAATAATTACGGGTATTCTTTCACTGCAACTATGGCTTCCCTCTTTGGTGTGACCCAGTGGAACTGCATGGTTCAAGGAAGCACCCCATTTCATGTCTTGATTATGTCTAGATCAGTGAGATTAGAGTCTCCTCACGATTATCTAAATTTACTAAGAGTTGAAGTAAAAAAATAACCTACCGTCGGAAATAGTCCAAAAAGCAGCCCTATTTCGTCTGGCACATGTATGAGCATGGAGTCTGGATGACGATGTTTCTGCTGTTCTGAAAACTTGTAATTTTCCAAATAAAAGACAAAGCTACTACCAATATCTGACCGGGAAAGATAAAACAAAGTAATGTTGGGGCACCTGGGGGGCTCAGTCGGTTAAACGTCTGACTTTGGCTCAGGTCATGATCTCACGGTTTGTGGGTTTGAGCCCCGCGTCGGGCTTTGTGCTGACAGCTCTGCCCCTCCCCCACTCACTCTCCGTCTCAAAAATAAAAAAAAAAAAAATTAAAAAAATTAAAAACAAACAAACAAATAAACCCAAAGTGATGCTGTGTCATCTGGATCTCTGTTCACTCCTCAGCAACTCTCCCATGCTCCTGCCCTAAGATGCTTTGGGCACAAGCCCGAAGCCAAGTGGACTTTGCAACCCAAACATGCTGGGTTGCACTCTCCCTACCGCAAGGTGGTAACTACATGCTCTCACTTCAGATGCTTCCTGTTATATCTCCTGCTGATGCAGAATAAGCAAAGCTGTGGTTTGTGTTGAATGCTCTGCTGCTAGATGCTGAGTAGGTACTCTAATGAAGTTGGAGGCCCAATGGATCTAGAAGCTGGTAGAGCAGGATGGCTGGGGTCACATGGCCTGAGTGCAGGGTTATGACTGGTAGTGAGACTAGCCTGTAAACTCCTGGGTGCGGGGACCATGAGGGACTCTTCTCTGTATCCCCAGTGACCAGCATGGCATCTAGCACACACCAGATGCTTAGGAAATAGCTACTGAATGAGAGAATGAATACATGAATGAATGAATGAATGAATGAGAAAGGATGAATCAACTATCAAGAGCGTGTAAAGAGCTAAAGAAGCGAAAGAGCATTGTATAAAACATAGGGAGTTCTGGCCTCGATCTCTGGCTAAAATTTGAAATGGGTGAATATCTAAATTAATACACTGTTCATTTCCAAGGATCCTGCCTTTGTGCGCAGAGCCTGAGAACTCGTCTAAGCCCCCGGTGTCCCTCCACCCAGCAGCCCCCCGGGGAGAGCCCTCTGTGGGGGGCTTTCAGGTTACAAAGGCTGAAGGCTGACGTACCATCTTCTCTACCAACAAGCACCTGTACCCCAGAAGCTGTGCCCGACGAGCCTTCTCACTGCCCAAAGGTACTAACGGTGACCGTGTATGGACAGCTGAGCACTCTGTTCAGCACGTGCTGATATGCTGTCTCTAACCTCCGCTAACCTTGAAGGAGGCATTATCCCCGCTTCGCAGATGAAGGATCTGAGTACCCGAGTGAGTAAGCAACTTGCTCAAGGCATCAGGCTACCGGCTATCAGGAGGTGAGGGAGAACTGAGATATGGGCGCAGGGCTGCCTGAGTCCTGGATGCCATGCTCTCACCACCATCATGCCAGCCTGCTGCACTCTGGGGCAGCGTGCGAGGACCAAGACCTCCAGCATTGGTGGCTGGGGCAGTGAGTCTGGCCCCCCTGCAGACTGCTGGGGGACAGACAGTGCAGGAGGAGAGGCTCGCTTCTGCACATGGCTCATTCTTGCACCATCAGCGAGCCCCGCAGATAGGCTGCCCACATGCACCTCCTCTGTTCAGCCGCCCTGCCGCCTGCTCAACACTCAGGCACCTGCTGGAGCCCCTAGAATGAGGGTCCAGGGCAGTGATTCCTGGCGTGTCTGCAGATCTTCCCGGCTCCCACCTACAGCTTTTATAAATGTGGTTAACATATTTGCAGCCTCTCTAGATGAACAACAGTAGACATAATTGATAGATTGTCTCTGGAAAATGGTCCATTGAACGTTTTTCTAAAAATAACACTTTCCCTCCCACGAAAAGGACCATGGACACGGTAATTTAAATTAACATCATTGAAAACATTAGTAAATTAAGCTAATTTCTTTTGAGTTACAATGTTCCCTACAAGGTGAACACTTCTCACTGTTCGTGTTCTTGGAGCCTCCTGAATACTGGAACGAAAACCGGTTCCATAGAGTTCTAAGAAATAGATGAAAAATTCTAACCCTCCCTCTTGCTCCCCAGCTGTATCAGAGAGACAAAAACCCGAACCTGCGTGATGCTATGAACCCTGATACCGCAGGGATCAAATCCTCAATATAGTTAGGGGAAGTCCACCTCTTCCCTCTCTATCTATCCCAGCCCCTTTTCTCAGGGTCACACTAGTTTTAGTTACACTGCGACTTTGCTGCCTCTTGACCAGGGAAATAGAAAACAGGGATGGGACAAGGGTAATCTGTTTTGTCTGGAAGGTGGTAGGCTTTGGTTTGACAAAGGGAGGACAGCCAGAGGAAAGGGGAGAGGCCAGGATGAAGCCTCCCTGTGCCCGGATCTAAATGGGGCTGGGGGTGGGGGCAGACAAAGAAAGGATGGTCAGAGCTGTGCCTAAGAGATGGCTTAATCTGTTAGGTTAGGGGCTTTAATGGGAAGAGGAGTAGAATGCAAAATTACCCGTACCTCTGGCAAAGCTAGACTGTTCTTGATTTTGATGCAATGAGTTGGTGATGTCTGAGGAACCACCAATAATAACAAACACTGTAGAGCTGCCTCTGAGTCTCAGAAATCTCCTGGTACACGAAATCGGCCTTTCAGAAGGCCCATAAGGCAGGAGAGGGAAGGTTGGCCCCAACTAAAAACAAGGACACAAAAACACAAAGCAAAAAGAGGATTGCCTGGATAATGCAACAGGATCCGAAAGAGCAGAAAAACCTGCTACTCCTCTCCACAGCACTTCCTCCGGAGCCCCACGCCCGAGATGGAGATCCAGGGTCTGGGAGAATCTGAACACTGCCGAAGAAGGAAAAGCTTCCATTTTCAGGGCTTGTGGAAGTAAGGAAGGTGCTGTCATTACCGAGTGCTGTTCCTGAGGCCACGTGCACAGCAGATATTGAAATGTGATCCTCCTCAAATTAGATACTAGTCATCTTCAGGGAAAAGGAATCAATTGTTCTATCCGTCTGCTGTCTACTGATGTGATAGCAGTGGAATGTTATAAAAAAATGAAAGCAGTGGACAAATAAGTATACATTTTCCTGCCTGGATTAACTACGCCGCACCATCTAGGTTACATTAAATCTTTTAATATCTGTACATATTAAACACTTTCCTACGTTCTTATTGTGTCTTCACAGCCTCATAATAGTAGCAAGTATTTGGCACTTTAAATGAAAAAAAAAAAGTCAGGCAAAATGCAAGATGCGGTGAGTGTTGTTTTTAAAGACACAAGACTGTAATCAATTATGGGTGACCCATTCTCCTCTGGAAACTCATTTGGGAGCCCTGCCTATTTGGCCTTTGCACAATGCTAGCTTTACTCAAAGTAAAAAAAAAAAAAAAAAAAAAAAAAAAAAGCAAAACAATCTTTTTAACAATAAAGGAACCGCAGGACTGACTACTCCGCTGGTTTTGGTCACATATTAGCTGCACATATTTCCACATCAAAACCAACAGCACTCTCTGCCTCCACCCCTCCTTATGGAAAGTTACAGGATGCTTTTTCTCCAAGTGATAAATTGCCTAGAATATTAGAAAAACTCTTCTATCCACTGTAAAATCTAAGGAAATACACAACCTAGTTTTGCTGTGGCTTCAATTTTCTCTATTACCAACATTACCCCTAGTTCTCAAAACATTCATTTTAATCATAGTTTATTCGGAAAAGAATTACCTGCCAGTCTCCTGGCTTAGAAGAAAGAAGATCAAGTTGGAATGAAACTTCAGGATTAATTAATTGAGAGTACTGCATGTAATGTGTCTACTCTGAACGTTACAGCGCACATCACAATGAAAACAGTTTTATTTTCCATGGTTGAAATAAATTATAATAAATAATTCATTTCAATGGCAGAGATGTACTGGAGAGCAAGAGCAACAAAATTGACTACACTACACTGTGAGTCTCTTTCTTGAATCTTCATTATCCATTTGAAACTTTTTACGAGTAGTAAATCATATTTCAAGTGGCTGCAGATCTCATAAAGATGCTTGCTGCATTAAAATAAAACCAGAAACCTGGGGCACTGGAAGGCTGCAGGGTTTGCCACTCAGCGCTATTTGGGAGACTCTTACTCTTCTCTTGCCAGCATCAAGCAGAACACTTTTCCATGTGATGTAAAAATTAGGCATCACTTGTCAAAAACATCATCTGCGTTTCCTCTGGGTAGGAATGTTGGGAAAATCTCTATGTAGAGGAATAGCCTTCAACTCCAAAGCCATTTTCTTCTTATTTTTATTCTGCCACACAGCCAGATTCTTGAACCTCCAATGGCCTATACTGACTTCTGGTGGTTCCTAAATTAGGAAACATGTACAAGCTCAAGAGAGACTCCCAAAGGCACATGTGCTATTCTGCCTAAAAAGACCAGCCGGTCTTCATAGGATGGGTGATATTTAACTTGAATTTTAAAAGATGCATATAGCGACGCCTGGGTGGCTCAGTTGGTTAAGTGTCCGACTTTGGCTCAGGTCATGATCTCGTGGCTCCTGAGGTTGAGCCCTGCGTTGGGCTTGGTGCTGACAGCTCAGAGTCTGGAGCCTGTTTCAGGTTCTGTGTCTCCCTTTCTCTCTGCTCCTCCCCCGTTCACGCTCTGTCTCTTTGTCTTTCTCTCTCTCTCTCTCAAAAATGAATAAACATTAAAAAATAAATTTAAAAAACCCCACACATCATTAAAAAAACAAAAGGATGCATGTAAGCATCACCAGAGAAGAAGAATATATTAGAAAGAGGAAATAGAAAAGACAAAGCACACAGGTCTCTCTTCTGAGAGACCTTTCTTGAATGGAAAGGAGCAGAGCTGAGGGCAGAGAGCTGGCGACTGGGCCGAGTCCAGGCTCTAAAAGGCCTTTGCTGTCATGCTAAATGCAGAAGTGAGTTTGGGCCAGTATCTAAAGGGTAGCCTTCAAAGCATTTCCGAATAACGCTGAGCTCTGGGATCTAGCAATGACCCACGGGAGACTGAGGCATGGCAACGATGGGTCGGGAGGCAAGGTAACATGTTGAGACGCTACTGCCAAAGTCCAGGGAGCAATGGTGAGGGCCCCGGCAAGGCTGGTAGCAGAGACAGAGAGAAGTGGTCAGAGCCCTTGACTGCATATCCCATCTTCCCAGCCAATGACATCTTTCCAAGCGATACAACCTGCCACTGACTGTAGATAAATTGAGAGCTTTAAGAGCATGGCCTCAAATGCAAGACCACCGGTTGGGAGAAGGGCTTGGGGGCCAGATTGCCCCTGTGGTGCTAAGTGCAGTGGAGGGGCCACCACTGTCCCGCAGCCCAACAGCCCGGCAAATGAACTCGGGAAGTAAGGGGCTGTGGAATGAACCCCGCTGCGGGCATACTTATCCATGCATGACAGTGAAGACCACAAGCACATGTTTATATTAAATATTCGGTGATAAAGTAAACTCCAACTGAGGCCGTTCAAACTCAGGGAAGGGAGTGGGAAATAGCATGTGAACAGTCATCACAACATTTCCCAATGAATCTCGCATTTCAAAACAGAGCAACAGAAGGCATAAGGCACGAGGGCATCTCACGCAGTCATCAAAGCAGAGTGCGATGAATATTGTATTTCATAATAAATATATTATCCTTACAGTAGGAGTTCCCATGTTTCATTGCCTCTCATCTGTCACTACATTCTCCCTCATTTCCTGAAGGGATTTAGTTAGATGGACCTAAAAATCTTCATAACCAACAGTGGAGGATTATTTTACTTACTATGTTCAAATGATGTTGTGTGGAGAGGAAAAAAAAGTATTTTTGTGGCACATTCACTGGGCGCTCAGAAGCATTTTCCACTAAAGATTAGTCTATGTTGAAACCACAGAGGACAGCAAGCTGCCTTTCAGATTTGAGGGTTTTTATTTATAGTCGTCGAAATGGCATAGAGTGCTGGCCGGGAGGCCAAGGGGATGATTCAAAGATGTTCCTGAGATTTGGAAGCTCTTTTGTCCTACTAATTACAGAGGAAGCCTAAGGAGTGGTAGGAATAGAACATTGTTCCTTGATTTATTCAGACATTTACTGACCACCAACTTTGCGCCAGGCTCTGTGTCCCACCCTCGGGACACAGACAGGAAGAAGGCATAGTCCCAGCGCTCAAAGAGCTCACAAGCAAGTAGGGAAGGAGATATACAGCATGATAACACGGAGCAGCAAGTGGCACAAACAGAAGCTCGCACGGGAGGCTCTAAGAGACCAGAGGAGGCCGACGTACTTGGCCTCAGGGTCGGGGACAGGGAAGGAAGGCCTCATAGGTGACACGTGGAGCTGTTGTAAAGAATCAGCAAAGTCTGACAGGCAGTCAGGTCGGCAGAAGGGTGAGGAGGTGCAAAAGTCTGGAGAAGTATTTGGGGGGATGGCAAGCAGTTCTGTGGGACTGGAGAGGGTGTGGGGGGCTGGTGGTGGCAGAGCAGGATGATCAGGTAGCAGGGGACAGATGTCGTGAAGGGCCTAATGTGTGCTAGAGCGCATGGGCCTTCTCTTGCAGGTAGTGGGGTGCCACTGAAGTTGACTGAATCTGGCAGTGACACAGGAAAAGGGCAAAGCTGGTGTAGCTGTTCTCCAGACGGTCCGAACCCTCAGGAGGCCTGGCCCATCTGACTCTCCCCAAGAAAATGCAGCTCTGTTCCTGTCCTGGGATTGGGGGACCACAGAAATGGAAGGTTACCTGCTGGGGTCCCGCGCCTAAGCCAGGACAGAGCTCGGCCCCGTCTTCGCTGGCTCCATTGCCAGTACCCCGAGGAATGGCGTTGCCATCACTTCCCTTGGCCCACAGCACATAACTTAATAGTGTCCCCCGTCAGGAATGGTTCTCTTTGTCAGGAAGCTTTTTATTGATGTTCAACCTTCATTTTCCCTTTCTTAATAATATCCCATTATGCCAATACTCCATTGTGCCATGCTAAGTAATTCCCTTTCCTCCTTGGCATTTACATCTTCCAAGTATTTATAGACTTATCAAATGCCCCATTTAGTTGTCACTTAGGCAGGCTATACATATTTAGCTTCTTTAATCTGGCCCCATAAGCCAGGCCTTCCATTCTCCTAAATCACTTGAGTTCTTTCCTCCAGGTTTCTGTCAATTTGTTTCCAGCCTCTCTGTAATACAGGGGGCTCAGGAAAGGACAGGGCTGGGGAGGGAGGGTTTGCTCCTTCTGCAGGGTAAGAACACATCGTTTGCTGAGGGCAGAACTTCTTCCTTAGAGTGCAGACTCCAAAATAGGCCAGGCCTCTGGAGGGCTATGAGCCCCGCATGTTGTCTACTAGCTTCCTCTCACCTGTACAAGTTTCAAGTCACTAATATTCTACTAGCAGCTCTCATTACATGCTAGGCGCACACAGGCAACACGTGTGTTAAGTGCCTGCTATGTGTCAGGTGCCATGCTAGGGGCTTCTTCTTCCTTCTTCTCTCCCTTTTCATTTCTCACGCTTATTTCAAAGAATGCTCAAAGAATTGCTGAGTTCCTACTATATGCCAGGCATGGTACGGTGGTACAGAATTGAAATGTGGTCCCTGTGGCCTTAAGAAACTCATGGAGCGTAAGTATTTATCAATCTCTTACTACCCACCCATCAAGTTCTTTCCGTCCAATCTTAAAGGGTCTCTTAGAAAGGGTCATCATGCACTTAACTCTAATTGACGCTTTTAGTTTCCTGAGTGGAACTTTTTTGTCCTATCTAAAACTAGATGCCACATTAAGTATGGGCATTAACACAGAGCTCTTGCGTAGGATTTTCTCTCTGGTGGTTCTCTCTGGGGCCTAAGAGAGTTCTCTCCAGGCCTTGCACTTCCCATCGCTCCTTCTTGGCAGTTTACTTTACATTCCGTATTCACATGACCTCAACTAAGTAGGCGGTTGAATGTTTTTCTTTTCCACAGTAGCGATGTTCCAAGTTATAGGGTAGGCTGAGGAGTGACAGAGTGGGAAAGAGCTAAGGCAATGAGTCTTGGCTAAAGTCCTGGGGAGTCTGGGCATGAGACCACAGGAGGGACTAGCTTAGGCACCTGATCCCCAGGGGCCACTTTCAGTGAGGTGCAGAATCGCCCTGGCGGAGTTGTTGTTATCTCTGAAGAGGTAAAGTTAACTTTGTCAAGGACACAGTTAGGAAGTAGCATCACTAGTATCAAAGCCAGGTACGTTGACTGCAAAATCTGTCTGCTCTGATTGTTGTAAAGCAGAAAATCCTCAACAAATACAGGACATGCAATTAGACATGTCCTTCTGAAGGAGGACAGAATTTCATCAAGTCTGAAAGGACTCAGTCTGCATCTTCCCAAGCACGACAGGGGATAAAGAATTAACATGCAAAAGTTCTTTTTGGTTGCAAAGCATACAAAGTAGCAGTAACTCATGACAGGTCAGAGGATTAGGGAAATTTTACCCTGTTCTGCAAGTGGTGATCAAACGGTAATCAAATAAGAGGATATCTTTAACATATTATATGAGCTCACAGCCTCACCAAATGGTTGCTGATAGTTAAAAACTTTCCAACAGTTAAGACAGAAAATGAATATGAAAGTGCAGCTTACATCTCTAGCACACACATTATTAACCCTTCAAGTATGTGAAAAACCAGTAACAACTGTAAAATGAATAAATCACACCATCATTAAGCTGACCCTCACTTATAGAGTGCCGTTCGTTCAAGAAACTCAAAGGCTTCTCATTATCATTCACAATGCCACTTGGAGAAATATAGGTGGGAGAAATGCCAGGAAAGAAGAGTAGGTGGAGGCCTTGGCAACGTAAAAACTATGTTAGATCCAGAGACAACAAAGCCTTAGTTATATTCCAGGTACTGCTATTTACTGGCGGGTGACGTTGGGGAAGTTATTTCGCCTCTCTGAACCCCTGTATTCTTGTCCCATATGGGCACTGGGGATTTCCTTTGTTGATGTACTCATATTCCCACATTAAGAAGATAAACCATACTGGCCCTACAGTCCCACTAGAGTTGCTGTGAGATTCCAAAGAGACTTTAGGTGTGAAGATGTGTAAATGGAAAAGGTCCTGATATTTATTTTCACTCCTGCCGCTGTAAGGTGATGCCTGGAGTAGGTAGGAAGAATACGTGAGGAAAAGCCTGTTTGGGGCCAAGAATCAGATCCATGTCACACTGTGCCCCCACCCAGTCCAGTGAGGGTGTGTGATCTTGAGAACGCGTGTCATACAAACTCTAAGAAAGGCAGAACACACGTGTGGGACCAGGAAGACCTAGGTAATCTGGCTGAAGTCATGGCCTTGGGGTTTCCTGGAAAGTGTATTTTTCACATTTGTATATATGAACAGCATGTATATGTGTTCCTTAGGGACATAAAAAGTAACTGGTACTTGTATATTGGTTTTCAAATTTTCCCCATTTATTGAGTACCTTCTCTGTGTTAGATGCGTCTATACGCATTGGTTCACTTTGTCCTCACACTTCCCTGAGTCGAGAATCTTTTGGCTGTGAGGACAGCAACTACCACAGACAAAACTCATACCTAAAAGGGGTGACTTGAGGACCCCTAGACTAGGCAGTGCAGGCAGGCCTCACAACAGCTGGGAACCACAGCCTGGAAGGCTGGTGGGATCTTTCTCAGTCTCTCTCTGGGGCTGCTGATCTCCTTTGAGATCCTCCGAGCATGCTGCTGCTTTTTCCTCTCGCCGTGATCTGGCTATTTCTCTGAGCATGTAGCAGGGAATGGCTGCCGCGTGGCTCTTGGTTTTTCAAGTCCTCAAGTCAAGTGAAGACCAGAGGCTAACCGACACCTTCTAACTCCAGGGGAGTTTCTAAGTCCAGGAAAGAGAACCCACAGAGCCAACCTGGGCCAAGTGCTTACTTCTTGTCTAATCTGTTCTCAAAGGAAGGGCCCTTAGCTCAGTCAAGGATTTATAACTGAATGAGTGTTGTGTGTTCCCCCTTGGCCCCCTCCAGCCCCACCAATCCCATCTCTAGGTCATTTAAAAGCAGTGTTGTTAAGAGCACAAGGTTCTGCTACTTATTAGCTGTATGATGTCCAGTAAGCTACCTGACTTCTTAAAGCTGCAATGATAATACTTTGATTATAAAATGTAGAAAAGAGTATCTACCTCACAAAGTAGTGGAACTTTGTAAATATAAATACAAATAAAAATATATATAGTTAAGTACTTAGCACAGAGCCTTGCATATGATAATTATTTCTACTTCTTTTTCATCACAATCATTCATCATCATCATCTGAGTCTGACGTCGCTCTTCCATAGTGACCTGTTAGGTCCCAGCAACCCTGCAGGAAATAAGGCTTCTATTATAGGATGGAGGAAAAGTCTAGATCTTTAAGAAGGAGGTGTGGAAATTCTTTCACTTTGGAGTGATAGGGGTAAGGAAACACTTCCAACTCAAATCTTTTCTGGTCAAAATCATCAGCTTCTTTGTGAGATCCATACAAGTTTAGAATCCCTCTGGTGAGCCCCGGGCTGGCTTGGGTGCGACACAGGAAGATTATCTCAGGTGTCATTTCCCATGTCACAGAAACACAGCTCAGAGTAGAAAGGTTGCACCTGTGTTACAACTTGGGCGTGGTAATCCTGAATGACTTGTGTTTGTGAGATACGGGTAAATGCCGATACCTGGGCTGTGTTCGCATGAAACAGGAGGTGTCAGCTGCAGAACTTCCAGGAGCAGACAAAACCAGCCCTTTAGAACACACATTGCGAGACACTTCCCCAAAGCTGGTGTCAGTATTTAATCCACGGATTAGTAATTTTCCTTGCCGAAGCTTTAAAAAAGGATACATTTAGTGAACTTTTATCCTTAATTTACAACAATAGCCAATTATGCCAATCACCACTAACAGAGAGGCTAAAAACCATCTTGCTTGCCATTTACCATTTTGGGTGAGAGACTGTTATAAAGCATGCCTAATTATTATTGGGCTAAATCTGTGTAAAACTGCATCCCCCCCCCCCCATATAAAATGTTTTCTATCTGTTTTACATGAATGTGAAGGCAAAGGTATGGCTGTTGTTCATTTTGTACAACTCCTTCGCTATTCTGAGAACGTTTGCTGCAGACTAATAGCAAAACTGACTGTGCTAAACTGTAGATAAAAGAACGGTGACAGATTGCAGTCACTTTAATTCATAAAGAAAATACTTGGAGCCCCTGGGAATGCCAAATCAAGCCACCAGCACCCAGTGACTTCATGCTAAGTCACAAACTACATCATATATTTTAGTTTAAACACAAAGGCTAATGGGCATGTGACTTATTTATTTCAAATTCTTCTTTATGAAGAGCTGGCTCTTTTTTTTTTTTGTAGCTCTTTGGAAAACATTATACTTCCCCTATTCTATAAACATACAAATATAATTGTAAAATGACATCATTCTGTTTTCATTTAATTACCCCTGAAATGCTTTCTATTTAATATTCATTACTCAAAAGCTAATTTAAAAGAGAAAGAGATGCGACTTATTAAAAAAGATGTACTGTCATTCACAGCAATAGTTATCTAATATACAGAAGTTAATAAAGCAGATTAATCTACAAGTCCCTTTAAGCCATTCTTGAGTTTTGAACAACTGCCTCTTTGACCTTTCACCTTCCTGCTGTGGACCAGTAGCAGGTGCCAGCTGTACAGAAATTATGGCCGTGCGTTTGAACGCAAAACCTTTTCTTACTTTGCTTCTGACCAGCAGCTGACCCTGTAGGAGTGATTGTTTCTGGTGCCGGCCTAAAGGCTACATAAACCAGGAGCAGATAAACAAAAGGCTACATATACCAGCTGCCTTGCCTAAGGGTACCATCCTAGGCTGACACCTCCACTCCTTCTCCAGCATCCCAAATTGCTCCTTGTTTGTTTCCATACATGCATTTCATCCTTGTTATACTGTGCAAGGGACGGGTGCAGGAGAAAACCCACTAAAACAAAAAAAAAAACCCCTGTCCCTTCCTTCGAACTTGACTTTTGAGTATTCCATGTCAAACTGTGTTATTATGATGCTAATCTAGGCCTGATTTAGCAACTTTAATAAGAGGCTAAACCCTCTTGTAATTAGATAATAAAATTTTATTATGTATTTTAATATTAAAAGTCTTAAAATCAAACTCTTCAAATCATACACTGGTACAGAACTAAGGTACTTAAATATCATAGCGCCAGAAAATGTGAACTTGAAAGAGCACATTTCGGCTAATTTTTCATTCTCAGAAATGTAAACATGGAATTCCTATGTGGTGGCAGGGAAAAAGCTCCAACACTCTTAATTATGTGCGGGGAAGAATGAATCTATTCAAGTATGAAGCACCCGGTGCCATTTCCAGCAACAGCGTGAGATGGCTTTGACAGTTATTTCTTGGATACAAATTACACAAGTATAAAAACAATCCCCATAATGATTAAATGCAGTTATGTACATAGGAGAATACCAGTGCAAATGGTAACATATTTAAATGGTTTTTCCTTCATTAGAAAAATTATATATGATATTAAACCATCAATCACTGCAGAGGCACAGGAGTTTAAATGTATTGTCACTGGTTGAAATAAATGACTTGGAGACTGAATTCTGGCTCACTCAATATGGTGTCTTTGCTGTTGCTTAGTCACCCAACTCTCTGCTGGTTTGGGCTACATCTGGTGGATTCCATCTCTTTCAATTAATAAGGCAAGTTATGCTATCAATGGATTACATCTTTAAACTGTGCTTAGAGGTAAAAAAAAAACACACGTCCTAGTGAAAAAAAAAAACAAAACAAAATAACCAACACTTCTCTGTTCTTTTAACCATTTGGAACAATATGTGACGTGATTATTCCTTTCTTCACCCATGTTTAGAATGAAAGTTTCTTGTGGCATTCCAGCAGGATTATTATATAGTATATAATGGTATACCCTCACCTTAGCATTACCATTCTGTTTTATTATGTAGTGATCTATGATGATGCTGGATTTGAAACCTAAAGCCCCTGCCTGCAGACCAAAATTCTGAAAATTAACTTTTGGGGGTTTGCTTTGCAGATATTCATTGGCTGTCACAAGGGGCAGCCTCTGCTAGATGCTGCGGCATGCATCAATCTGAAGGTGATCTTCAGGGAAGAAAAGGTACTCTGTTAAAGACAGGTATTACAGTTCTGATCATAATTTGATGATTCATAAATCAAGAATAGGTTTTTATGTGAACTGACTTTTCGGTCTTAAAATACCATTTTTTGGCATTATAGTTGAAATAGTCATTCAACAAGTATTTCCATAACAAAAATGAAACCAAAATGGCAAAGATAGGGTATATGGCAAAAAATGTGGACTAGAATCATCCTTCTAAAGATAGATACATAATTTAATGATAGCACAGATGCCATTTTAATAAACTAATGTTTTTCTATTTTTAAAATTATGTACTTTAACTTTCTAAACCAATCTTTAGGGGTTGTAGTCACAAATTCATCATTCTTAAGAGTTTTACTCCCTTCTGTACTTTTATTATGTGGCTGTTATCTAGCTACTTTTGTCCAGCCCTGGTCCTCTCGGATGTTCCTATTTGATCCTTAGTAATTAGACTGCATGTACACAAACACACACACACACACACACACACACACACGCATGCGACCAAACTGAACTTTAATTTTGCCTCAAACAAATATGGTTATTCTGAAAATAAAATGTTTGGGAGGTGTTAACTGAGTTTCATTGGTTGTTTACTGCTTCCGTTCTGTATGCAAAGACACAACCTAAAAGTAAATAAATGCCCTCTCTGAGTACAGACTTATGTATAGAATCAAATATAAGAGCAAAATAACAGCATCCCTTTTAAACAACTACTCAAAAAAGCGTACTTCAAGAACTATCAAAACATCAGCAGTGCCACATGGGATGACTGTGAGAAAGACCAGGGATCATGCTTTGTGTGATCTCTGTTCTGAAATTCTCTAGGATTACATAATAAATTGGTAGAAAACAGGCAACCAGACATCCAGTGCTGGCCTGCAAAGTGTTTTTATTTTCTTGTTTTGTTTTAAATTTTCAATCATTGGCCAACACGAAAAAACCTGGATTTCTGGTTCTCTTTGGCTGGGGGTGCAATCTCTATATAGCTGGCAACACTAGGTCCACAGGGCAAGAATAAGCAGGACTGTGTGGAGGCTGCCCCCGTTCGATGGGGATGTGTACACAACTTAGGTTTCTTTCCTGTCTACCTCATTCAAGTTTTCTGCGTGGCTCTGCAGGATCTTGGTTTGTGATATTTCGTAGAATGGAAAGGATAGGGAGAGGGATGCTCAAAGGTATGGGTTTGAGACTCACCAAAGCAAGAAGCCTTTAAGAATAACCTTCAATAGATCTAATGGTACCCAGTCGTAGTAGTAGAAGCTTCCTTTAGAAAAGAGAAGCTGTTTACGACCAGAAAGAGGTGGAAACTGGCACTCTATACTGATGAGTCAGTGGTGAGAGTCAGGATGAAGCCTAGAGATGTACTGGGTATGGGGGACGGATATAAAACACTTGCTGCTTCCCCATGTTTATTTCACAGCTGCCATATTGAGTCTATCCTAGAAAAATCAGGTTGGAGTAAACCTCAGGAAATACCTCCAAGACATTAGAGAAAAGGCACAAAGGAACGTCATGAGACAGTTGTACTATTAAGACTCTGACCTTCTCAAGGATACATGTCCTACACCATTTTATACTCTCGGGGTCTGGCTATATAATTAATGAAAGGATATGGGTGTAGAGTAAGTTAGAGGAAGGTCTGTTCACTCTGCCGTGATGCTGGGAAGCACAAGACTTTTCTGTACCAGCTGGCAAAGCCACCTCCCTCTCCCTTGCCCACCGCCTCTTTGGGTCACTGCCCATCTGTTTCATCCCGGCTGCGGCGCAAAGTTGGGGTATAGGATGACGGCTCTAAATCACTGCACCTTAGGGATGGCCCCGGTGGGACTTAGTGGAAGCTCAACTTGCCTGAGTGTAAGTGCTGAAAAAATATGTGCTACCTCCGATTAGTAGCTGCCAACAAACTATAGCTTTGCGGTTAAGCATGTCAACTCTGGAGTTCAACAGACAGAAATTTTAGCTTTTCCACTTACTATGTGTCACCTTGGGAAAGTTACTTAATCGTTTTGTACCTCAGTTTCTATATTTACAAAGCGGTGATCATAATACTAGCACTTCACGGAGATACCGTGATGATTAAATCCGATTACGTGCGTATGTAAGAAGCTTAAGCTATTGCCTGCACGTGGTAAGCACTTATATTCGGCCAGTATTATTTTTTCTAGAAACAAATACATAGTCCATGCATAGAACTCTGTGAAGAAGACAGAGATCGTGGCAACACATGCAAAAAACAATTCTGTCCTGAAATGTGAGTTACTGTTTTATACTTTTGGTGTCTACTGACCCATCCCTGACTTCCTTTAAGCATTTTATAGCCATGTTGTCCTCTGGTCCAGTGGTGAATGTCCCTTCAGTGTGGGGTTTTGGTCTCAATCTACCGCCCTATTTTTGATAATAAAGATGCAAATCAACCGGACTGAGTTGATGGGTCATGGAGAGGGCACACTTTCTATTTAGGGTTCACTAGAAATGTCTTGAGTAACATTAGAAAATCGGGCTGATTATTTTTTAAGAGGCTGAGAGACATGAACATACTTCATCTACTGAAGCGTTTCCTACTGTGAGGGTGTTCCACAGCTAAGGTTCCTCAGGCCAAAATCTCATGAGTTAAATATGCGGCTGCGCTTTCTCCTCCTTAGTCTTAGGGAATGGGACCTTAAGTATGAAAGATGTCTTGTACAGTATGTCAAAATGTTGAGCAGTAGCATTTCAATCTAAACACAAAAATGAAAAAAGAGCAGATGATTTCCCTTTTGCTGTAATTCACTTTGGGATGCATGTCATGAAGAGCACTATACAAAAGCAATTTTCATTGATTGACTGACTGATTGAGGAAAAGGGTGAATGTTCTTTCAGCATACACCCCTACTGAAGTATGATTGTTATAGCTCCTGACAGCTCTTCACAATTTGTAGTTAAATGTCAGGTTGAGGTGGGGGGGGGTGGAGGAGACGCAGGAGAGGAAGAGAGATAAAACCATAATTAGAACTCTTTTTTGGGTTTTTATTATAGCTGACTTGTGCCAAAGAGTTACCTAGATGAGGGTGAAACGAATTCAAATCTAAATGTTCTCATTCTTCCCTTCAATGTATTTAGATTTTAGAGAATATAATTGTTAAAAATACCCTGTTAATGAGTTAGCTGCATGATCTAATCCGTGATGCTGACAACCACATAGCCACATAGTTCTTGTTCTGCTTCTGAGGAAGGTGCTACTCTTTCTAGAACAATTAGTTTTAACTGAAATTCTGACGTAGAGAAGCATTCATCATCTGTGTCCTAGTCTTATCATTTGAAAAAGAATCAGTCACATCTCTGAACTGCCCCTCTGATTCTACAAAACACGCTCCTGCATTTAGTGACTTGGGCAAATCTTTCACTCTGTGACAGAACTGAATGAGTGCTGATCTACAGCTTACATATGCAAAAACTTAACATGCCCAGAGATAATACTAAGAACATTTCACGCACAAATTTAATCTTCCAAATTACTGTAGCAGATCTGTGCCTTCTCGCTGTTACTATTGGCTTGCCCTTAAAAGTGTAGTTTATCTTTCTTTTTTATGTATTTATCTTTATTTGAAAGAGAGAGAGAGCACATATGCGCACAGGGGAGGGGCAGGAGGAGAGAGAGAGAATTCCATGCAGCCTCACGCTTTAGAGCAGAGCCCGACGTGGGGCTCGATCTCTCAAACCTGGGATCATGACCTGAGCCAAAATCAAGAGTCAGGTGCTCAACTCACTGAACCCAGGTGCCCTTAGTTTATCATGCTAATGGCATAAAAACACATGGGGAGTGTTTTCCTTAATAATGTGAACTGGGGTTCCCTCAGTTGTTAAGTCCAAGGAATGCTGGTGAGGCAGTAATTCCTATTTGAAATAGATTCACTTAATTATAGTAGATCCTCAAATGGACTAAATTTAATACTAGCAAAGTTAGATTTGTTTACAGATTATGGACAATAGCTTATTTGGAGAATATTTTTAAAAACATTGAGAGGGTGCTTGGGTGGCTCAGTTGGTTAAGCGTCAGACTTTTTATTTCAGCTCAGGTCATGATCTCATGGTGGTGAGATCAAGCCCTGCATGGGGCTTCCGAGTTCAGTGTGGAGCCTGCTTAAGATTCTCTCTCTCCCTCTCTCTCTGCTCCTCCCCCACTGTCTCACACTCTAAGGTAAAAAATTAAAAATTTTGGGGATGCCTGGGTGGCTTGGTTGGTTAAGCGTCCGACTTCAGCTCAGGTCATGATCTCACAGTTTGTGAGTTCAAGCCCTGCATTGGACTCTGTGCTGACAGCTCAGAGCCTGGAGCCTACTTCGGATTCTGTGTCTGCTTCTCTCTCTGCCCGCCCCCCACCCCCCCCCCCGCCACTGGTGCTCTGTCTCTGTCTCTGTCTCAAAATGTAAATAAACATTAAAAAACTTTAGGTTAAAATTTTTTTTAAATAAAAAAATAAAAATACTGAGTATCTACAACCACATAACAGATCATTATTTAATAAGCACATTTCCAGGTGAGAGGCATTCACAATGTGCTTCCTAGGCTGGTGCGCACAAATCGAAAAGTCTATGAGGATGTTGGAAAACCATTTATGGGGGTTGATGCTTCATTTGCTATGGAAGCTTGAGGAGATAACTTTTACAACTTGGAATGGACACTCATCACACAGTAATGCTTCCGGCAATATACATCCAGGTTGGGGGGAAAACAGTCCAAACTGGTAAATAACTGCAGTATCATTGCATCCGTTTAGTTTAAAGAGCTGACAAACCCTCTCTAAACTCCAAGCACAATTAGTCATTAGGGTCTAGTTTTTCAGCACTGTTAAGCAATTTGTAACCCATTCCTTTTAATAGGGTTAGGCATTACTTAACCGACACAGATGCCTTGAAAACTGAAACCTCGAGTTATAAAACAGCCACCTTGTTCATTACCTTCAGTGATAGGCAAATCATCTATAAAAACAGCATTTAATGGGCAACCAATGAATAATCAATGGCTCACTTTTCATCTGAGTGTGAAAATGAGAATAATCTAATACAGAGTCCCTCTGGTAAGATGCTGAAATCTCGAGTTCTGCTGCTCTTCAGGGCTGATTTATAAGGTCTTGGAAAGCTGATGTAAACAGATGATCAATGGGACCCATCCTTGCTCCTAATAACCCCCAACTGGCCCACTCCCTCTTTTCCAAGTCCATCCCTTCAGGCTATTAGCTCTGTCCGGCTAATTCTTCCCACTACTCCTGCCTGCTGCTTTTCTCCGGCCATCCGTTCAGTCCAGCCGACTCAGAAGTAATTTTATACGCAGCAGAGAGCGGGTAGAATTGATTTTTCACTCAGCGCTCAGTTCCCATCTGAATAATTATCAATTTTACTGCCTCATAAAGGGAAGAGTCAAAATTTCAAATCAATTCAAAAGAGCTTTTGAGACGACAGAAATTGTGCATAAGAATAGAGGTCAAAGTTGTCAGTGACCTAAGGAGGTGATGTCAGATATTACTATGCCCAATAGTTGACATCAGAGGCACTCAAGATGATACAACTTAGTGCTAATGCAAATCATATTTATGCTGACTACCAGAAACCAGTCATTAATATTTAAAATGCTATCTGAGAGCCTACATTCCAAATAAATAGAATGTATTCCGCTGTTAATAAAGATATATCACTCCTTAGTCATATGCTATAAAGTAAAGGATTACCAAGTATTATTAACACACAGAAATTACTTAAACCAACAAATGCATGGTAATTCTGAGTAAAGACAAACTTGATCGTCTCCTGTACAACCACACCACTTGCTCTGCCCAGTCTGATGGTATTTTGGTAAAATTTTCTACCAACTGAGAAGTTTCTGCCAAAGTTTATGGGACAATACTGTGATCAGGCTGAGTGCTGGCAGGAGGAATTTGGTGGTGGACTTGTCATTTGCCATGGTGGGGTGGGGGGCTGTGTCTGATTCCTGGCCAGTTCATGGGTATTTATTTTCTCCACTGGCTCAACCTTCTCCTTGCAAAACACTGGAGGGCCAGGACACACTCCCGACAGTACCACAGGCTACTGCAGTTGGGGAGGTGGGGAAGGGGGAAGGAGAGGTACACCCAAATCTTGATAGAATGAATGGCACCTGGGTGGCTCAGTCGGTTAAGTGTCCGACTTTTGGTTTTGGCTCAGGCCATGATCTCGTGTTGGGTGAGTTGGAGCCCCACATTGGGCTCTGTACTGAGGGTGTGGAGTCTGCTTGGGATACTCTCACTCTCTCTCTCTCTCTCCCTGCCCCTCTGTTTCTGTCCCTCCCTTGGTTGCATGTGCACGAGAACACTCTCTCTCAAAACAATAAATAAACTCAGAATTACCAACTAGGCCCTTGAGAATCAATGGTGTAAGTGGTAAGGCATTTGAGCCAGACAAACCTTGTTTCACATTCTACTTTCCAGTTGATCTCTCTGCGTCTCAATTTATTCATCTGTAAAATGGGGATGATGATATCTACACTTCAGGGTTGTTGTGGGGGTATAAATGAGAAGAGTTCTCTGAAAGTCCTCTCCTCGTGTGTCAATCTCTGTCACCACTATATAAACCCAATTATTCATATAATTGGTTAGTAGTTACCTAATAACTAATCCATTATCTCTGTCCCACCTGATAGAAACTTTTTAAGGAAAGAAATTTTCTTATGAGTCTCAGTGGCTCTTGCACCTTGTACACAGAAAGTCCTCAATACGTGTGCTACCTAGCTCTTTTTTCTTTTTTTTTCTTTGTAATGTTTTTTTATTTTTGAGAGACAGAGAGAGACAGCGCAAGCAGGGGAGGGTCAGAGAGAGAGGGAGACACAGAATCCAAAGACAGTCTCCAGGCTCCGAGCTAGCTGTCAGCACAGAGCCCGACGCGGGGCTTGAACCCACGAACTGCGAGATCATGACCTGAGCCGAAGTCGGACGCTCAACCGACTGAGCCACCCAGGCGCCCTGATCTCTTTACTATATCACCAACATGCCGTAACAATTCCAGGGTCACACCAAATACTTACAGGCATACAGTACTTGGTTTAGTTACACAAAATCTTAATTACACCTCCCCACCAGGAAAATAACAGGTTACTGAGACATCACCAAAGTAACTTTATATAACTTAATTTGAATATTAGAGAAAAAAAAAAACCATAGCCGGGAAGAAAATCTCTTCCATGGCCAGCTCATTCTATGTTCATCATTTCTTTACTCAGAGTGACGCTTTCCACGGGTGGGCACATGCCTTGTTTAACGAGGCTAATAACCTTGTTAAAGTGTTTACATTTGCAAACCACAAACTATTATGAAGATGATTTGGCAAAAGGAAACAAGTGGAAACAGTATAAAGTATCATTTCCAAAGTCAGTGGAACTGGAGAACATCACAGTGATGGTACCTCCATAGAAAAAATGGCATTATTCTCTTTGGAATATTTCTGGCACGTGTTATTTATTTTTATGCATGCTGTTTCTGTGATGTGTGAGTTTTCAAAACACAGTAATAAACTTGGACCTAACTCATATTAGCCAGTCAGAAAAAACATCTGAAAATAAAGAAATTGTGGCTTTATTACTTATCACTTAAATGCTCTTGGGAATATGACCTACCTGAACCTTTCGTATCTTAACTGGGAAGAATACCAACTGTAGTATGATGAATGGAAAGTTCTCGGCAGGTTGCCTGGCGCAGGCTTGGAGACCAGCAAATGGCAGTTTCCGGACACGCGGAGTACTCACGGGCTAACTTTAGAAGACTTAGAGGCTCCAGGAAAGAAACCAGAGGTGGACTGTTGCTAGTTCTGGCTTTGCTTTTTATTGCCCTCAGGCCTCTGTAAGAGCTATCCTTTTTTTGAATTCTAGCTTCACTGGGGTAAGGTGAAAGACCTAGTGAGATTTCTTGAGGGCGAGCTAGTGTGCTACTCTACTTTGTGGGAAAATACTCCTAGAGAATAACTGGTAAAGAGTCTTGGCGAGACCATTTGTTCTAAGAGATATTCAAGGTCTAGGCTGGCTTTTGGGAAACTCTGTTTCTTACGCCAGGTGACCGACCACCAGTTACCTGCTGTAGGACATCTGGATTTTGCTGCATAAAATGTAATAGTCTCTGACCGGCCTGGGTAGCCTCTCTGCATCGAAGTGGCTTCTTGCCCTCTTTTGCTATGTGCTTGAAGAGGTAGGTGACGATGTAGTCTAAACTGGTACAGCAACTGGAGGAGACAACTGTATCTGTACGGACAATAAATGAGAATTCCTTTGCATTACTAAGCGTTTTTACATCTGATGAATTATAATGCCTCCAATTAAAAAAAAATCACTTTCTGGTTTCAAAGCACTTTTATCAACTGGTAAAATTCCTTCAGGGCAGGGATTTTTACCTTGCTTATCTCTTTAAACCCAGTGTCTACTACAAAGACCTGGCATAAAGATGTGTTAGTAAATGACTCCTGCACTGAACTGGACAGAATTCTCCATTTGTGACCTTAACGACCGTCTGTTCAACTCAGGTGACTTTATTAAATATCTGGTTGGTGCGAAGTGCTCCGCTGCAGAGAAAACAGGGTGTGGACTTAGTGCAAAATGCTCTCTCTCAGGGGAAACCCCTACCCTGGTGTCAAAGAGCTCGTGACTTAGTACACAAGTCACTGCAGTACAATGCTGGCTAAAAATGAGTGACACACCGCTGTGAGGATTTTGAGGAAGGCATCGCATTTGGGTCGGGATCAAAAAGACTTAATGAAGGAGACAGAACCTAAGATGGGTTTGGGACAGTTATTTCAGTCCGATATAAGGAAGGACACTTTTCAGGTAGGGAGGTTGGCACAATGCACACAGTGTGGTGGGAAGGCGGGGATTTTACAGTCAGACAGCTCTGGTTTCAAATCTCATCTTTTCCAAGGACTTGCTATGTTGTTACTCAGAAAGAGCCACTTAATCTTTCACATCGTCTGTAAAATTACTTGCGGAGTTGAATGAGAAGAAAACAACTAGAAAGTCTCACAATAAAAACAACTGATATTTACTGAGAGTGTACTGTGTAATTTACATGAAATATTATCGTGCCTCCTCACAAGAGTACCGTGATAGTAACGATTATGATCTCCATTTACAGGCGAGGGTAGTGAGGGATTAAATGACATGTCCGAGGCCACTGGCTTGATGACTGTGGGGCCACTGTCTGAAAATAAATAAGGAGCTAAGATTCTAGATTTATGCTTTCAACCATGAAAATTAAGTAGACATTCAACAAAATTAGGTATTAAGCAAAAATATATGTAACCATCAAACACTTTCTTAAAACACAATGGATTCAAACAATGACAGTTTCTACCAGTTTACTCCCGTGTTGAAAAGAGGAGGGTGTATTCAGGGAGTAGGACTTTTGGGATGAGTGAAAGAATATACAGGGGGCCGTAAGACAGAAGGCTGACAAAGTAGAACGGGGTCCCCTGAGGGTATCCAAACGTGCGCTGAGGCAGTACATTTAATTTGAAAGACAACAGAGGTGTTATTCAAGGCTTTTTTTTTTTAAAGCAAGTGAGTGATATGATGCAGCAACTATTTATTGACTATCTACTTTGTACATTAAGATTATTATTCACTTCTAACAACCATTTTGTATATAGTACGTGTTGTTATTTGCATTTTTCAATGAGAAAAATGAAATCTCAGAGATAAAGAGCTTATCCAACAAAGTGCATGGTTTTGATTTATAGCCTGACACTGCCCAGATTTTTTGGCCAAAGGTGATACATGGACATGATCCTGGGGAGTTTATGATCAGTAACAGAAGTGATAAGAGTAACAGTTAAAAACATTCAAAAATGGCAAAAATGGTAAATGCAGATGAGGAAAGTAGACTGGAGAGTTGGGCTGGGAACCAGCAGATTATAAACTTCCTAAGGGAGTCATTTATTTCTTGTTCATTTTATTAATCTCTGAGGTTTTGAGACACATGTGCTTTCCTAGATTAGAGGTGCAATGTTAGTAGGCAAAGCTAATCTGAGGAAGGTGTTACAGGTCTTGAGTTGTATTTGGTAATAATACCTAGAACTGATATACACCACAGTTTACAAACTCTTTCATATAAACTGTTTTGGAGAGAAATGGCATAAGAAAAAGAAAGAGGTAGGCTTGGGGGAAAGTTTTGAAATATATAGATAAATGCATTTAAAATAGAGGATAACGGGGCACCTGAGTGGCTCAGTTGGTTTAGCATCTGACTCTAGATTTCGGCTCAGGTCATGATGTCACGGGTTCACGAGATAGAGCCCTGTGTTGGGCTCTGTGCTGTCAGCATGGAGCCTGCTTGGAATTCTCTTTCTCTCTCTCCTTCTGCCTCTCTCTCTCTCTCTCTCTCTCTCTCTCTCGCAAAATAAATAAATAAACTTTAAAAGTAAATAAAAAATAAAAAAATAAAATAGAGAATAATAGTAGCTGATGCAGGATTGGTAGGGGTTGAATGAAGGTCTAAAAGAGGGGCATGGACGAGAGTTTAGGGAAGCCATGGTGCTATGGAAGCTATATATACAAGTAAATTGTGGCGCTAGATTTTCTTCTTAAGGAAGGGGCTCTTTTTCTTCCCAAATTAGGGTATTTGATTGATTGATTGTTTGTCTCTCCCTACTCTCTGGGTTGCTTTGCAGAAAAGGAAGATTTGGTTTTGTAATTCCAGGAGGTAGTATAATGTAGTGGAAAAGATCTAGGCCTAAAAATCAGACACAGCCTGGTTGAGCTCGGTTGCTGTTCTCTTTTCCTTCACATTTCTACTTTTGAAATCCCAATCATGAAAGTAAATGGATTAAGTAACTTAATACCTACAAAAGGAAGCAAGCAGGAAATAGATATGGTTTCCCTCACCAGTAAAGAGCAATATGCTATCAATCATACAAAAATTATAAAGACTTCACATAGATTTGGTGACCGCATGCCATGCAGGTTGCATTAAAAGGTTCCAATCTACTGAGTCAGCTATGAAAAAGCCAGGTAAACACTTTAGACATGAAGGTTGGAACATATATCCTTGCAATAAAAGCAAGAAGAAGAGATTCCATTATGGCTGATTTATGGTTGGGGACTTTGAAACGGATAAATGTTATTTTAGGGTAGATTGAAAGGTATGGAATCACAAGGATCAAGGGCCGTTAGATCAAAAACAGAATGAATAGTGCTGAAGACTATGTATTATTATTGGTCTCCTTTATTTGCAGCTCAAGCTATTATGTGAGGTTCAAATAATGAAACTCTCCTGACATAAAAGGATGGGCAGAAGTCATGAATTTTCATGTTTTGTCCTAGTTCTTGGTATTCAGAATCTTTAAAATTTTTTTAATGTTTTATTTACTTTTTGAGAGAGCACAAGTGGGGGAGGAGAAGAGAGAGAGGGGGACAGAGGATCCAAAGTGGGCTCTGCCCTGACAGCAGCGAGCCCAACGCAGGGCTTGAACTCACAAACCGCAAGATTGGGACCTGAGCCAAAGTCAGACACTCAACAGAATGAGTCACTCAGCTGCTCCGGTATTCAGAATCTTTTAAAAAAGGATTCATTTGGAACACCTGGGTGGCTCAGTCAATTAAGAGTCTGACTTCAGCTCAGCTCATGATCTCATGGTTCGTGGGTTCAAGCCCCACGTCGGGCTCTGTGCTGACAGCTCAGAGCCTGGAGCCTGCTTCGGATTCGGTGTCTCCCTCTCTCTCTGCCCCTCCCCCACTTGCACTCTGTCTCTCTCAAAAATAAATAAACATTAAAAAAATAAAAATAAAATAAAGAAGGATTCATCCGCAATGCAGACAACTTTAGATATAATGTTTAAGCTGGATAGGCACTTTGTCCTCTCTAGCAACTTGTTGTTTGGCATTAAAACCAAATACTCCTTTTCTCTTGCAACCAGTCTCCACAGGAAGCACATGCAATAACTATAAATGCTTCTTTGCAGATGTATTCTTGTTGGAAAAGGAGAAGTCCAAGTGGGTACTTTCAAAAGTCCTTTTCCTTGAAGATTAGATAGATCTAGGGCAGGGTGGTAAGGCGAAGAAGAATGGGTTTTCGAGTCAGAAAGACTCCTAGATCAGGTACTTATTGGTCCTGTGACCTTCTGCAAGTTGTTTCACCTCCCTGAGCCACAGCTTACTTGTCTGTATAATGAAATATAATGAAAATAACATTACTCAATTAACGTAATCAATAAATGTTTACTGAGCACTTATTATATGGTAGGCACTGGGAATAAAGTGGTGCCTCAAGACACAGTGCCTGTCCTTCAGAAGCTTGCAATCAAGTAGGACATAAGGACAAAGAGCACTATTAGAGTGTGTAACCCGGTTTTGGTATGCATAGTGGTTGTGAGAATGATAAGGGTGAAGCACACATCTGAACACACCTATGACAGCATCAGGCACACAGTACATGTCCACAAACATACACTTAAGAAGTGGTAGCATCAGGACGTATATCCAAGTTCAGTATTCCCTTCCTAATGTCACTTCATCAAGACTCCCCTGAGATCCTTATTAAAATGCAGATTCCAGGCCCAAGACCACATACTTGGGGAGCAACATAGCCGCCTGCAACTAATTCAGAATCTTCAAGTATTACTATGATGTGAGTTAAAAGAATCTTAAGCCAAACTAGTAAGAAAAGACAAGGCTTCAGTTTCTGTCCTTGAAGGATTAACTGCTATGAGAATTTTTCCTTCTGCCATAAACAACTAGAAAACAGGACAAAAATATGAAACAACATGTTTCAATTATTGCACAACAAGCAGTACAGGGCTATTAAACCAGAGAGGAAGGAAACAGATGACTTGATACTGACACAATTGCTCAAGCTTATTGCCCCAAAGTAGTTTCCAAGCTGCAGACCAGGAAGGGGGAACCCAAACAGAGCTAAGCAGTCTCACCGAGTTCAGGAGAAACAGTTTGAATTTGGGGAGACTGAGGCAGCGAGAACTCATGGGACAGAGTTTCAGAGAGTGGGAGCTATACAAAGAGAGAGTTCTGGAGATCTGTAAAGGAGTCCTTCCCATCCAGTCTTTGAATAATAACAGAGATAGATAACACATGTATAGTTGGAGTTCCAGAAGGAATGGAGATAGAGGGGAAGAGGTAGACTGTGATTATTTGAAGGCAAACTGTGCTGATATAATTTGAAGGTGTAGATTATAAACCCTAGAGTACCACTAAAAATAAAGAAGTCTGGCTAATAAACTCGTAGGGGATATAAAATGGACTCATAAGAAAGATGTAATTAATCCAAACCAAAAGAAGGCAGGAAAAAAAGAAAAAAGAAACAAAGTTCAGACAAAATAAAAAGAAAACAAGCAGCAATATTATAGATTTAAACTCAAATACACTGGTAGTTACATTAAATATAAATGGCTGAAACACTAATTAGAAGGCAGAGACAGATTTGATATAAAAATATGACCCACCTATACACAGTGTGTTTGGCAAATATGTCCATGTACTAATTCCCAAAACCTGTGAATTTTATTATACAGCAAAGGATTATACAGCAAAGAATAAATAAAGCTGCAGATGGACTAAGACTGCTAATTAATTGAGCAAAACATAGGGAGATTATCCTGGATTATCTGGGTAGGCCCAATGTAATCCCAAAGGTCCTGAAAAGTAAAAGAGAGAAGCAGGAGAGGTCAGAATCAGAGGGAGATGTATCTGGAAGAATGGTTATAGATGTAATCTTGCTGGTGTTGAAGATGGAGGGGGACCACAAGCCCAGGAATTTAGGTGGTCTCTAGAAACTGGAACAGGCAAGGAAATGGATTTGCTCCTAGAAAGGAACATAGCTCTGCTGACACTTTCATTTTAGCCCAGTGAGACCCAGGTCACATTTATGATCTAAAGAACCATAAGATAATAAATGTACATTAGTTTGAGCCACCAATTTTGTATAAATTTGTTATAATAGCAATAGAAAATACCTGCTGCCTACAAGCAACCAACTTTAAATATAAAGACACAGAAAGATTAAAAGTGAAATGATAGAACAAGAGGCAATCTAATCAAAAGAAAGCTGGAGAGGCTAGTAATATCAGACAAAGTAGATTTCAGAAGAAAGACTATTGCAAGAGATAAAGAAGGTCACTTCATAATGATAAAGGGGAAAATTCATCAAAGGAACATAACAATCCTAAATATTTATATATCTAGCAACAGAGCTTTAAAATACTTTATATAAAAACTGATAGAACTGAAAGGAGAAATGGAAAAATCTATAATTACAGTCAGACTTTGGCACTTCTCTCTTAGTAATTCATAGAATAAGTAGAAAACAAACAACCAGTAATAATATAGAAAATCTGAACAATTAGACCACTGTAGAACACTCTTCCCAACAACAGTAGAATGCACATTCATTTCAAGTGCCCATGGAACATTCACCGTATTTTGAACATAAAAAGGATGCAATAAATATAAAGATTATAAAAATCACTGAATATTTCCTATGACCACAATGGAATTAAATAGAATCAATAACAGATATCAGGAACACCTCTGAATATACAGAAATTAAATACTGTGCCTCTCAGTAACAATCCACTGATAAAAGAAGAAATCAGCAGGACAATTGGAAAATATTTTTGAACTGAATAGAAAAAAACTCTCAAAGTATATAAAAATTTTGTGAGGAATAGCTATAGCAGTGCTTAGATGAAAGAATTAAATGTGTATACTAGCAAAGAGGAAAGGTCTAAAATCAGTTATCTAAGTTTCCACCTGCAAAAATTAGAAAAGGAAAAGCAAAGTAAACTGAAGGAAGGGAATAATAAAGACCATATATGAAATCAATGAAATAAAAGATGGAAAAATAATAGAGAATTCAATGAAAACTGAAAGCTGGTTCTCTGCAATAAAACTGACGAATCTAGAGCCAGAATGATTGAGGAAAAAAAGGAGAGAAGACACAAATTGTCAATTTCAGGGATGGAAGAGGAGAATCACTATAGACCTTTCAGAAATCAAATTGCATAACAGTGGGATTATTAAGAACAATTTTACGTCAATGTCAGATGAACTTCAGATGAAATGGAGAAATTCCTTTGAAGATACAAACTACCAAATGCTACCCCAGATCTAATAAGTAAGTGGAATAGTCCTATATTCATTAAATTTTTTTAATTTGTAGTTAAAAAAACCTACTAACAACAACAAAAAAATCTAGGCCTAATGGCTTCACTAGGGAGGTGGAAACAAATCTCCAGTCATTTATGACAGCATTAGACTAACACTAAAACAAGGCAAAGATACAGAAGAACAAAGAGTAAAAGATATGGAAGAAGAACTATAGAAAAACTACTGAAGAACACATCAATAACTGTCATGAACATAGATGTAAAAATCCATATCAAAATTTTAGAAAGTTGAATTCAATAATGTATAAGAAGGATAATATGTTGTAACCTAGTGTGGAACACAAGGCTGGTTTAACATTCAAATATCCATCAATGCGATGAGTAACATTATGTAATATATTAACACAACAAAAAAGAAAAACCATATTATCATCTCAGTAGATGTAGAGAAGTAATTTGATACAATTCAATATTCATTCATGGTAATACTCTCAGAAAACCATAAAGAAGGGAATTTTCTCAACAAGATAAAAGAACATCTATATAAAAACCTACAGCTAACATTACACTGATGGGTGAAAGAATGAATGGAGACATTTCCTTGGAGACAACCAAAAAAATGTTTGCTATCATTACTTCTATTCAACACTGTACTGTAGACCCTAGCCAGTGTGATAAGGCAAGAAAAAAAAAAGCCATACAGACTGGAAAGGAGGCGATAAAACTGTTTTTTTTTTTTTTTTTGTAGATACATCTATGCAGAAAATCTTAAGACATCTACAAAAACTACCAGAATTAATAGGTGAGTTTAGTAAGGTTGAAGGATATAAGGCGAACATACAAAAAAATCAACTGCAATTCTGCTTGGTAGCCAAAAACAACAGGAAATTAAAATTCAATACCATGCACAGTAGCATAAAAACATAAAATACTTAGTTATAAATATAACAAAATATGTACAAGAGTCATACATATAAAGCTACAAAAATGCTGTTGAGAAAAATTAAGGAAGATCTAAATAAATGGGCAGATATGCCATTTTCAGGAACTGAAAGCTCAATGCTTTGACATAATTGCTAATATGTCGATTCTCCTCAAATTGGGCTAGAGAGTCAATGCAATCCCCACCAAAATTCCCCTATTCATTTTTTTTCTACCAAGAAGCTGAGAAATTGACTCTAAAATGTATATAAAAAGACAAAGGACCAGAATAGCCAAGATCATTTTAAAAGAGAAAAACAGGGGCACCTGGGTGGCTCAGTCAAACATCCGACTCTTGATTTCGGCTCAGGTCATGATCTCAGTTTGTGGGCTTTAGCCCCATGTCAGGCTCTGCACTGACAGCCGAGTGCCTACTTGTGATTCTCTTTCTGGCTCTCTCTGCCCCTCTCCCATGCTCTCTCCCTCTCTTTCCCTCTCTCAATGTAAATAAACATTAAAAAAAAAAAGAGAGAGAAAAACAAAATTAGAGGTCTGTACTATCTGATTTCAGGATGTACCAAAAAGTTAGGACAAAAGTTAAGAATTAGAACAGTATAGAATTGGCACAAAGTAATTCAATAGGGAAATGACATTCTTCAACAAGGTGCTAGAACAATTGAATAACCGTATGTTAAAAAACAGCTTTTGTCTCATACATAATACTAGATACAAAAAGTTTAATTGAAATGGATCATAGACCTAAGCATAAGATCAAAAACTATAAAACTTCTGGAAGAAAACATAAAAACAACCTTTCTGGCCTTGGGTAAAGCAAAGATTTCTTAGGACAGGACCCAAAAGACATGAACCATAGGGAAAAAATAAATAAGATTCCTCAAAATTAAAAAACTTTGCTCTTGTAATAAGATGAGACTGTTAGAAAATAAAAAGATAAGCCAAGGCTAAAAAAGTATTTTCAAAACACATATCTGATAAAGGATTTGTATTCAGAATATTTAATAAATGCCTACAAGATAAACAACCCAGTTAAAAAAATTGGTAAAAGATTCAAACAAATACTTCATTAAGGAGATACATGAATGGCATCTAAGCATGAAAAGACATTCAAATCATTATTCAGCAGTGAAAAAAATATTAAAACCACAATGAAATTCCTCTTAACTCCCACTAGGAGGGCTATGATTAAAAAGACTGGTAATAGCAAGTGTTAGGGAGGTTTCAGGGCAACTGGAGCCCTCATACATTGCTGGGAGCGTGGAATGGTACAGTCACTTTGGGAAACAGTGTCACAACTGTTTTATAATGTCAAAAACACACTTAGCATACGAGTAAAAAATCCCACTCCTAGTATTTCCCGAAGAGAAATAGTATTTGTCCACAGAAAGACTTGTACGTGGATGTTCATAGTAGCATTCTACAAAATAACCAAATAATGGAAACAACTCAAAAGTCCATCAGCTGGGGAATATATAAATAAATAAATTGTGGTAATCCACACAACGGGATAATACTCAGCAACAGAAAGGAATAAACTGCTTTTCAAAACAACATGGATGAATCTCAAAGGCGGTATGCTAAATGAAACATAAAGGTCTATACATCGTTATGATTCCACTCAGATGAAATTCTGGAAAAGGCAAACTATAGTAAAAGAAAGTAGACAGTGGTTCCTTGGGGCTGGGGCCAGGGGGAAGGGACTGATGAGAAGGGGGCACAAGGGAGCTTTCTGTGGTGAAGAGAATGTTCCATATCTCAGTTGTGGTGGTTCATGACTGTGTACATACGTTTGTCATGGTCACTGAACAACTAACTGTCACTTAAAGTCAATGAATTATATTGTGTATAAATTACACCTTAATTAAGCTAATTAAAAAATTAAGCTGTACATCAAAATATGAAAAAAAGGCATTTTCTTACTTGCAAGCAATAATTATGAAATAGTCTTTCAGTTTGGGTATATACTTTTTTCCTCTCTGTAGGATGATCATCTCAGTAAGCACATACATTAAGAGACCACAATCACGTTTTTTTCTCGGGAAATAGTGTTCTCCACGATACTTACCAAGAGTAGTGAGTCCCTCGGAGATAGATGTGAGAACATACAGGAGTACAGGAGGCTCTAAGTTGGTGATGAAGCTCATGTGGTCCTGGGTGAGACATTCCAGGAGTGGATAGTAAGACTGGCTCAGTTTCCGATATTGCTAAAACACAGAGATACCAAGCGTCAAGCCACTGGAAGCAAAAGACGTGTTAAGGTGTAGTGGAAACTGCCATTTATTATAATATTGGAAATTTTAAGTTTACCTAAACATAAATATATAAAATAAATACATGGAACAAATGACATCAAGAGTCTCAATTCAGTATTTAAGGGGGGTTCTAATAGGAATCTCTTGATCTCTAGAAATCCTAATTTGAAGCTACAGCACAGAAAGTACCCTCAATTTTACCTTACATGGCTAACACTTAAATGCAAATAAAATCTCTGTAGTATGAAATTTAGAAGACTGAATTATTCTTCAAAAAACTAAAAAGAGAATTACTTATGATCCAGCAACTGCACTATAAGGTATTTACCCAAAGGATACAAAGATACAGATTTGAAGGGGTACATGCATTTCAATGTTTATAGAAGCATTATCAACAATAGCCAAACTATGGAGAGAGCCCAAATGTCTACTGACTGATGAATGGATGAAGAAGATGTGGTATATATATACAATGGAATATTATTCAGTCATCAAGAAGAATAAAATCTTGCCATTTGCAATGGCGTAGATGGAGCTAGAATGTATTATGCTAAGCGAAATAAGCCCATGAGAGAAAGACAAATACCATATAATTTCACTCATATGTGGAACTTAAGAAACAAAGCAGATAAACATATGGGAAGTGGAGGAAAAAGAGAAGAGGGATAGAGAACAAACTAAGGGTTGATGGAGGGAGGTGGGTTAAATGGGTGATGGGTACTAAGGAGGGCATTTGCAATGAGCGCTGGTTATTGTTATGTAAGTGATGAATCACTGAATTCTACTCCTAAACCAATATTACACTGTATGTTAACTAAAATTTAAATTAAAAAAAAAAAGACTGAATTATTTTTCTGGATGGAGATACTGTAACTCTGAACAGTACTTAATAGTGGTGAGGCAGGCTTTTTTTTTTTTTTTTAACACAAAGATATTTGCTGTTATAATAGGATTGGGCATCGTGGTCTGTTGTACTTACACAATGACAGCCCATCTAATTAAATCATAATTTGGTCAATGGCTTAATATTTGCCATATATTATGAGTAAAAGATAAGCGCAGGAGAAAGATCCCTGGAAAACTTCAAACGAAACTCAAGCCAAAACCAATGGAGCACAACACTCATAAGAGAAATAAAGCAGAGTAGTATGTACTAAAGTGAGATTAAGTCCACCTCCATACGGTCACATGGGGTGCTTGTTAAAAATGCTGTCCTGCTCCCCACTCCAGACTCACTAAATGAAAAGCTCTGGATTGAGGTCCTAAAACATGCATTTTACATACTTAAAGGGAATCCTATGCATCCTCAATTTTGAGAAGTACTGAATTAGAGCTTTGCTTGCCCATTAGAAAAGAGAGGAGAGAAATTCCTGGAGCTACAATTGCTTTCTTTGGTGGACCTCAACTATAGTGAAGTGTCTTCTCAATGAGGTGTCTGTTAATACATGGTTGATCTGAGTCAAGTTTCTACTCTGTAATTTCTGTCATACAGGCAGCCGTCAGTGAGCATTCCATTCAACTACCGAGGCTTAACCACTTGAGCTGGAGATGTGGTTCTAAAAAGACTGACTTAGGGCGGTGGAAGAGGGTGCCACTAGTCCATTCTTGTTAAGGAGCGCTCCTCACACAGGCTGACCAACAGAGGCCCTGAGATCTTAGCTGTAACTCTGGCAGGGAGCAGGTGGCAAAGCCTGAACTACACCCAAGCATGAATTTGGCTGTTACTGAAGTAATTACTGCAACCACATTGGGCATATATTAGCTTTTGTGCAAGCATGCAGAGGCATTAAAAAAAAAAAAAAAGGCATGATAACGACACAGCTCAGTGGAGGAGCCTGGAAACTTAAATTTCCAACAAGCACCCTAGGTGATTCTGATAGGCCTCAAAGTTTGAAAACCACTGACATAGATCATAGAAACTAGACGGCAGAGTTGAAAAGGGACCTAGAGATCACTTTGTTTAATTTACTCATTTTAAAGGTGAGGAAATTAAAGCCTGGAGAAATAGAGAAGGTGATTTATTCAAGGCAAATGACTAGTGAGTGGCAGAGTTGAGACTATGCACCCATAAGCTCAGCTTTGATTTCAGCACTCTTGCCGCCACACCAGAATTTTCATGCAGAGGAAAGCCAAACAGTAGGGGAAGTAGAGGGCGTAGGAGGAGGAAGGAAGAAGGAAGGAGAAGGTCCTGCAGCCGATCCTGCATTTCTGCTCCAGGAGACAGACCCGTTTTGAATTATGAGTATAGTTGAAAGCAATAGGTTGAAATTGCTGATGACATTTTCTCTAGATGCAGAACCTGGAGCACTCCGGGGGACCGATCCGTCTGACAGGGGTGGCTGCAGTTTTCGAAACTGCACATTTAATTATAGAAATACAGCCACTATAGTTGTTCAAACTCTGTAAGTTAAATCAAGATGCTGTCCTAAAACATAACAATGTTCTGGTGCTATTCTAACTCCCTGGGCTTCATTATAACCATTCGAAGCCCGTGGTGGTGTTACTTCACATTTCACACAAAGACTCCCATGATGCACGATTGCTTACTAGCAAGTCACTGTGGGACACTGACAGCAGCATTTTGACAAAGGCCTGGAGTACATTGTCAAAATGGTTGTCCCCATACAACTTGAAGACGCCAAAGCTGACATAATTTCCACACAAGGCAGATTTGAGAGCTGAATAGCAGATGGAGATGCCCTTGAGTTTCATTGGATAAATCTGATCTTTTGAGAGGCTCCCAAGGGACAGGATCTGATTACCTGTTTTAGGGTAAAAGCAGAAAGAGAAAGTGATATAAGTAGATGTAATTCAAGACAGTTATGAGGCACATTATTTAACATTTTCACTTTACTGCTAATGCTCACTTCCTCCTATCATTTTTCCAAGAATTACACCATCCGTGTAACGAAAAATACAAATATTGAAGGCAGTTTACCTGGAAAGTAAAAATGGCCCAAGGAAAACCAATCAAGGGTACTGGCAAAGTTTTATGTTTTTATCGAGATGGTGATTATATGAATATGTAGATAGATACGTAAAAATTCATTGAGTTGCGCTCAAGATTAGTTCACTTTACATATTTTAATATATGTGTTATCTCTTCTTCAACAAGACATTAGAAAATTGGGAGTAAATAACCATCTAAGTTAAGAAAAAAAGGCTAGACTGAGATATAATTTATGCTAAAATCTGGGATGAAGTTCCAACAGGTTTACATGAATTTGATCTTGGATTACGTCACTTTTGGGAGCCTCGCAGGTTTGGTATATGAATTAAATGAAACAAGACACAGAAGAAATCCTTGGCATAGTGTGTAACAAATGTAACCTCCTTTTTCCTTAGATCATTTTTCAGAAGATCTCAAGAGGTGATTGTTTAAAACTGTACTTAAATTCTATGCTGTCCATCAAAAGACAAAGAAATGTTTATATAATCACCTTAAAATTTTTTATACCAGTTAGCGTTTATAACCAACAATTTGTTTCTGAAATGTGTGCTAGGAAGGGATGTTTCTAGGCAATACCCAAGAATGCTTTTTAAAAAACTATAAAGTCCTACGTGTTTCTTAGCTCTGTTTTCCTATTTAAGTGAGTGCAGCTAAGATTGAAACTAAATTCAACTTACGAAATTTAGAGGTACATTGCTGTGGCTTTGTACTGTGCCAATGTGGCTACACAAGAATTAAGTTTCCCAGAATGCATTTCCCTTTATGGTGTGGGCTAGAACTGGGCAAAAGAGAAATTTGTGTGAGATTTGTAAGGTGGAGGTGAAGTAGCAACCACGCTTTAGCGAAGGTCACTGTGACCAGAACGAGAAAAAAATAGTAGAAACGCCGCTGGGTTTCAGTTTGTCTGTGTTCTTTCCTCCGCTGTGTCTAGAATGACCAGCCCTGCTGATGAATGTCTCCAAGCCCATCACCAGCTACTCTGCAGCAGGCTTCCAGGCTGGTACCTATGCAGAGGCAGCCGTTTTCCAATGACTTCTGCCCTACACCGGTCCCCTCTGACCTCCATCCTTCCATGGTTCCATTCTAGCAGCTGGGTGTGTCCAGCTGCTGGATTTCCCTGCAGGCTCCAACTTGTCCACCCAGGTCTCTGTTTCAGGAGGGCTGAGTAGTGGTTTCTCTTCTGAACGTTCAATTCCCCCCTTTGACACATTTCCCTATCTTTGCCCAACACTGTACAAAGTCTAATTCATAAAATAAATTCCCTGTTCTTTCAGTGTCCTAGTGCTGTTTTTCCATTTGAATCCTGACTGATACGTATATTACAGTAACCACATGTGCACTAAGAGGCTAAGAGGACCAATACTTCCGGCAGGGCGTGAAACACAGGCCCACCCCATGGTGAAGGGTTCCTCCCCTTGATCCGCCTTGCGAAAACATTTCCATGGACATGTTTTTTTCTGTGCATCCTTAGAAGTCCTCATGGCTTTGCTTATAATTTATACATCTAAATGACACACCTGAACAACATCATCAGACTAGAAGGATGAGACAGATCCTGGAATTTACTCCAGACCAAACCCCGTATCCTCTCTCATGACCTCATCCTAATTTAGGAGTAAGTTCCATAAAGATTCAACTTAATATGACAGCATTTTCTTTCCTTTAAGAAAAAAACATTTTAAAAAGTTTTTTAAAGAGAGAGAGAGAGAGAGGCAGGCAGAGAGAGAGGGAGACACAGAATCCGAAGCAGGCTTCAGGCTCTGAGCTGTCAGCACAAAGCCCGATGTGGGGCTCGAACCCATGAACCGTGAGATCATGACCTAAGCCGAAGTCAAACGCTTAACCAACTGAGCCACCCAGGTGCTGCTATGACAGCACTGTCTTAACAGCTATTATGTGTGAGGTGCTGGGATAAACAAATGAAAACAAATCTCTGTTCTGAAGAAGTTTAGTTTGGTGGGGGAAATAGATTTATAAATCAATGATTTCACACAATGTGACAAACACAGAGAGACTGGGTTAAAACGTTAGGAGAACAGAAGAAGAGACTGACTCTGCTTGGGCAGGAGGGCAGTGGGCAAAGGCTTCACAGAACGGGCTATTTTTCAAGGATCAAGCCCGGTTTTCCAGGAAGACTTGGAGAGAGAGGAGTGTGTGCTAGGTAGATTACATGCACAGGTATGGAGGTCCGGGAAAGCAAGATGCTGCAGGAGAGAAGACAGTTCTCAACACTGTTTTCCTACCTTTGCCTCAAATGCAATATAAACCACGACAGACATTCCCCTGTCCTTTCTGTCCCACGAAAAGAAAAGCACTGCTTACATGGGATGAAAGGAGCTAGGATAATCTGGGGGTTATGTGTGGCCTACACATTTGGGGTTTGTTGGAAAGGCCCAGGTCAAAGGGAGAAAACTGCATCAACTTTTGGGGTCTTTTTATGCCAATGTCCTATGGGAGAATTAAAGGTCTTATATTCTGTAGCAAAAGATGGAATGGGCAGACCAAGAACTGTGATGGGAGAAAAACTTTGATTTCAAGGATTGGATAACCTATCATCAAGATCAAGAAGGATTACTTATTTAGAATCACCACTTTTATCTCTGGGTTGAAGTTGTAACCTAAAACACATGTCTTCTGGCCTGTGTCAGACACATCTGCAGTAATTTACTTTAATTAAATAAATTAATTAGTATAGCATCATGACCTTGGAAAAGCAGAATGAGTAATACTTTTGAAATAGAGACTGTATCTCTCTGTGCTCAGGTGCCTCAGTGTTCCGTGGAGGCTATGAAAGGCTCTGGAAGAGGAGGCTTGGCCAGGTCATTTATTCACTCTGATTCAGCTTTATTCGGTACGTGTCATTCAACAATACGTACTGAAATTGGATTGTCCCCCCTCAAAAAAGCTTAAAATAAAAAAGCTCAAAATACCATATTTAGGGGCAGGGGAATGAGGTACTGTTATATTCTTAACGTTAGGCCTGTGAGGGAGGGGAGTGGGGGCTCCTCTGGGGCTCAGGAGAAGGATGCTGAGAACTGATGGATAACCTGGCCGAGGGCAATAGTGGGGGGACAGTGGGAGGCACAGATGCCACAGAACTGCCATTCCTACTCTTGTACATGCTGCATCAGGAATCTCACTAAATAATAAGGGGAAAAAAAACAGAACTAACAGAGGACTCCCAATACTGGTAATTCAGCCTATCGGAGGTATTTTCCTCATTATTTGCTTATATTAATTGCTTGGGTTCTTTCTTCTTAACCTCTATTCTCTGTCCTTTTTGGAGAAACCTTTTTGTGCCTGTTGTTTTGTTTTTGTTTTAGGGTTAGCTTCCAGCACTCAGAAGTACCCTTCTAGATAATTTTCAAGATCTCAAGATCTAGAGTCAGAGAAGGATATACATTAAAAAATGCAAAATCTCCTCTTCTGTTTATCTGAGATATACTTTCAGCTCTTTTTTTTTTTTTTTAACTCTTCTTCCTTCTGAGACCCCACCTCTTTCCTGAGTGACTGACTCTATGATGTCTCCTTCAAAAGAGGCTTCCTAACACCCAAAGAAGAGTGACCTTCCTTCACAGGCCTCGGGTGGAGAACTATATAAAAGATAATATTCTAACAGAAGATAGACATATAGTGCATAAGGGAGTGATGAACCAGGTGGGCTTCTGAGTCATACTGATTGGGGTTGAATCCTACATCTTTTCTTACTACCTCGGTGTCTGAGCAGATTATTAACCTCTGTAAGTCAGTGTCTTCATCTATAAAATAAGGATAATGAAAGTACATAAAACACACAAGACTCTTACGTGGAGTAAAGGAGACGGCATATGTAAAGTGCTTACCACAGTAACTGGCACAGTGCTCAGGAAACGTAAACATAACAATGCACACTCCTGGGGGTTCACTTCTATCTCAAGTCTAATAGCCTGTAAGTTCACACATTGGGAGCTATGGCCGGGAAAAGAGGCGGAGCTGAAGCTGGCTGGGTGAGGGGCAGAATAATACACTTCCTTCTAATATGTGATTCAAAGTAAGGTCAATGCTATGTCTTGGAACATCTTCCCTCTGTTCATTCAATAGAGAATTGACTGCATGGGGTCACAGTGTGGTTTTTTGCTCTACAGTCTACCAGTTTTCTGTGTCCTCAGAAGAATACTTAAAAAAAGAAGGCCGAAGGGATAAAATACTATAGTATATCTTGTACCAGGAAGGACTATTAGTATGAACAATGTTATTTCCTGGCTTATAAAGCAATCCATTACATTGATTTACTTTTCCTTTTTCCCCTCTTAATCTCCAAAATTTTAAGGTGATATTTAGCTGACAGCTCTATAGGTTGAATGTCTTCATTCATCATCAGAACAGTTATGGGAAGACAACCACAAGCTTGCCGACATTCCTTTACTTCAGGTCACTCAACCCACTCTGTCTTTTGAGGCCCCTGGACATTAATGGTTTGGGACAGAACTGAAGCTGTGAAGAGTGGAAAGGAATATAGTATTTCTGTTTCAGATTGAAAGAGATTAAAACAATGCAGTGTTGATAAGGAGGCAGGAAAATAAGTAAAACTGTTGGGAATGTAAATTAGTATACTCATTCTAGAGGGCAATTTGGTCATATTTATTAGAAATATAAAAAAATGTGTAAATCCACTTCTGGGAATGTATTCCAATTCTAAAAGTTCATTATAATATCTACCTATCTACCCGCATCTGCAGTCACAGTGTCTCCTGTAAAAGCCACCCTCCAAATATGCTCAATGAGCTCCCATCTCCTCTTATGCGCTTAAAGACAAAGCACCAGTAAATTTCTCCTTTTTCTCCGATGCAATCTTGTTTTCCTATTAGAGCATCTCATTGGAATATAAGTCATGCTGTTATATCTTCCATTAAAAACAAAACAAAACAAAACCCTTCTCTTGGCCCTACCTTCCTGCTAGATAGTACTCCCCTTTGTAATAAAACTCTTTCAAAGAACGGTTTTCATTGTCTTCAATTCTTCCCCTTTCATTCTTTCTCTTTTTTAAAAAAAATATTTGAGAGAGAGAGGGGGGGAGAGAGGGAGAGCAAGTGGGTGACGGGCAGAGAGAGGGAGACAGAGAATCCCTAGCAGGCTCCATGTGAACCCAATGCGGGGCTCGAACCCACAAGCCATGAGATCACGATCTGAACCGAAATTAAGAGTAAGTAGGCTGCTTAACTGACTGAGCCACCCAGGCACCGCTCCTCTCATTCTCTTTTATGCCCACTCCACTGAAAATGCTCTTTTCAAGGTTCCCAATGACCTCCTTGTTGCTAAATGGTATGGTTAACTCTTAGTCCTTATCTTACCTGATTCACTGACAGCTTTTGACACCGTTAACTGCTTTTTCTTCCATGTCTTCCAAGACACCCCACCCTGATCATCTCTTACTTCAATTCTTGCTCCTTCTCACTTGCCTTTGCTGGTTCCTCCTCTTCTCCTTTACCCCTAACACTGGAGTACCCCAGGACTTAAACCTAAGTCTTCTATATGTATATTCACCCACCACCTATGGGACCTTACCTTGTTTTACAGCTTTAAATACCATCTAAGAGTCAATGACTTCCACACTTTTTCTCTAGATCAGACCTAACTTCCAAACCTCAGACTCATATAGCCAACTCTATACTCAATATTCCTACTGAGATGTCTAATTAACATCTCAAACTGAACATGACTGAAATAGAACTTTTGATCCCTTTCACGTGCATCTCAGTTAGTGGTGACTTCATCCTTCCAGTTGTTCATGCCAAAATTCCTTGACTACATTAGTTCTCTCATACCATATTTCCAATCCATGAAGAAATCTGATTTGCTTTACCTTCAAAATATATCCAGAATCTATTTCTCACCACTCCCACTATCACCTTGGTCAAAGCCAGTATCAAATCATGTTATTCCTCTGCTCAAAACATTCTAAAGTCCCTCTATTTCACTTGAGCTGAAGTCCTGATTATTGTCTATAAGAATGATACTACATGACATTGCTCTTGTTATAATTTTCCCTTTCATTCACTTTGCTCCAGCTACGAATCTCTTTGCCGTTCTTCAGAAATGCAAAGCCCAGAGACACCGGTGCCTCAGGATCCTGAAACTTGGTATTCTCTCAGCCTGGAATACCTTTCCCAGAGATATTCACATGATGAACTCCCTCATTTACTGCAAGTCTGCTCAAATGTCACCTTCTCAATGAGTCTTACCTCAATCACTTTACTTAAGTTACTACAACACCTTTCCCAATCCCTGGTACTTCTATTGTTTCTTCTCCTTTCTTTCCTTTTTTTCTTTTTTTTTTAAATTCCAGTTATTCACATACTAAATAATGTCTTTTTCAGTTTTGCTCACTGATGTATCCAAAGAGTCAGTAACAGTGCCTGCTGCTCCCAATGTACATTCATTGAATAAATGAAGCTCACAAAACTGCATGTCAAAGTTGCTTACTGCAACAAAGTGTATAACAATAAAAAATTATACGTGTATAAAAAATTACATTTATCAAAAGGCGAATAATAAATTATAGTATGATTTTACATAAAATGTAATACTTTGCAGCTATTTAAAAAGATATGGTTAGGGCGCCTGTCTGGCTCATTCAAGAAAACATACGACTCTTGATCTTGAGGTTATGAATTCGAGCCCTACGCTGGGTGTAGAGATTTACTTAAATAAATAAACTTAAAAGAAAAACACTTAAAGCACACATTAAACTGATAATGATGGTTATTTTTGAATGATGAGATAATCAGGATTTTCACTTTCTATTCTCTATAGCAATTCTGAAATTCTGCAGTTTGCTAACAGACCATGCTATTTTTAAATATATTTTTCTAAATCTTTTAAAGGTTTATTTATTTTTGAGAGACAGACAGACAGAGAGAGAGAGAGAGAGAACAGGGGAGAGGCAGAGAGAGAGGGAGACACAGAATCTGAAGCAGGCTCCAGGCTCTCAGCTGTAGGCACAGAACCTGAGGTGGGGCTTAAACTCATGAACTGTGAGAACATGATCTGAGCCAAAGTTGAATGCTTAACCAACTGAGCCACCCAGGTGCCCCATGCTATTTTTTATATTTATGTAATTTTGTAAAAGCTACTGTCTTCTTGAAATGCCCTCTTCAAACTTCTGGGCTGTAATCTATTCCTTTAAAAAATTCTTGCTTGGGATGCCTGGGTGGCTCAGTTGGTAAAGCGACCAACTCGATTTTTGCTCAGGTCATGATCTCACGATTAGTGAGTCTGAGCCCTGCATGGGGCTACAGGTTGACAGTGAGGAGCCTGCATCGGATTCTCTCTCTCTGCCCCCCGCCCCCCCCCCGCCATCATGCTCTCTCTCCCTCTTTCTTAAAATAAATAAACTTAAAAAATTTTTTAAAAAAGTTCTTCCTTGTTTGACTCCTCAGTTTGAGTTAGAAACTTCTGGGCTGCCACAGCACTCTGTATGTTTCTCAAGTATAAAAGTGAGTATAACGCATCATAAGTCTTCATTTACTTGACTGAATCCCCTGAAAAACTCAAGTTCCTCAAGAATCAGTAGGATTTGCAAAAGGGGGCAAGTCCAGCATGTGTGGATCCACTGTAGAACATGTTCCTCAAGGTCTTGCTTTTGTAAGCCACCTGATCCTGGTGCTGGGATCCTCAAGGTGTTGGTCATTCCATTGCCAAGATTTTCGTGAGCTTTACTTTAATACTCCTTTGACACTCTATGTCCTCATCCAAGTTTCTAGTAATATCTGAGGCCACATACATAGTCCCTGGATAGTCTGTTTTCCAGAATTGTTATTTCCTGGAGACATTTATTAAGACTTTAGTTATTTCAAGACCAATGCATTCTTCAGCTCTTTTTTGATAATCAAACATAAATATATACTCATAACCCTTCATTTTCACAATGCTTCTAATAGTACATGTCTGTAATTTTCATGCTCTTTTACAAAAAAAACCCCATAAATTTTCAAAAAGGTGATTCCCTTTTACAAACAAATCTAGTGCAACTGTACAGCTGGGTGGTTCAGGTCAAAGTGGCAGTAGGGTGCCCTCCTCCCCGCTATCTGTAGTCCCTCTGTGGTCCTTTTCAGATCTCTTGGTCTCTGCAAAACCCAGTTAGAAAACCACTGGTCTGTTTTCCAGGTCACAATAAATAACAGTGTCTTGTACATTGTTTTACAAATCCAATTTAAGTCTATGATTAAGTCACACCTTAAATGCACCGGGAGCATATACTGCTTTAAAGAGCCCTGATGTAAATTCTTACATATAGTGAATACTCATGGCCATTCCATCCATTTTTAAAGTTTAGATTTTCACACACTGAACTTTCTTAAATCAGGTATCCAAGGAGGGAATAAAAGCAGTTCCATTTTGCCTAGTTTTATGAAAATGATCACGATTTCTCCCTTCTGTGCACTCTTCAACCAATAGATGTCACTAAAGATACCAGTACCCAGGGGCTAAAGGAAGAAAAGATTAGACAAATGGAAATTGAGCATAAAAAAATGCCCAGTTCTTAAAACTGAGAAGTAGGTTTCCAAAGTAATAACATTTATTACACTGCATGCAACATTTTAACCAAAAATTTAAGAAAAAAATTTCCTCTATTAAGTTGCTCAGGCTGAATGGATCACAGCACTAAGTTTTGAAATACATGTTCTTGAAGCAATTTAAAACTCATTAGAAATAATAGGCTTGGGCTAGTAGAAAATGTGGTAAAATTTAATCCTCATCCAAATGTTACCTGGGCTGTACAAACAGGAAATTGTTTTGTGCTACTGTGGCTAACCTCATTGTTGACCCTGAGCTGTAACGGCGAGAGCAGCTGAGAGCTGAAGCAAAATTAAAAACTTACATCAAAGTATATCATGACAGAATGTAGATAAATAAAACAGCATATCAAAAGTATTATTTTTCTGCCAGTCTCACTGAGCAGCTAGGTAGAGGTGTTCCACAAAACATGCAACAAATCAATGCATGTGGGAAAGGGTCCTCCCCACCCTACACCACCCCAATCATTGACTACCCAAATACTGCCCATGAGGGGGGAGAAGAGAAGAAACCCCGTGAGGATGGAGACAGAAGGATCACAGAATGTTCTGGCCTCTTTCTTCCAAGGGCTTCCCATCCCTTCTGCTTGGCTTACCAAAGAAATAAATAATGCTGCTCTTCTGTGTCCTCCCAGTCACTCTTTCCCTCATCTTCCAACCTCCTGGATGGTGGACCACGTGATCTCCCTCCATGAGCATATTAGAGTCTCCAGAGGTAAAAGCAGGGGTAGTAAAGCATTACAGAGGGTGAAGACAGATCAAATCAGCTTGGCTGATGAGGGCCAGCATGGGAATCAGGGAAGGGTGAAAAACATGTTTCTATTATTCTAGGTAAAGTGCTTGTGTCGCAGTCACTGCTGACAAAGTTGAAGGACATTTTTCCACTGAGCCTTTGATTTCCCTTAAGTTTTAGGACAGAAATCATCATACGCTAAACAACAGTGCTTCATCATACATATTCAAGGCATAATCTTCCTGTGGCGACTCCCAAGTGGCAAAAAGGAATACGGAGAGACTATCATTTAAAGTTATACAGACTTTGAATGAAATTCCAATTCAGCACCTTGCTAGCTAGGTGATATTTGGCAAGTTTCTTAATCTCTATGAGCTTCAATTTCTTCGTAACAGTGACCACACATGCTAACTAGTCTAAGAGCTTTCTATGTACTACTTAACTGTATCCTCATTACCACCTTATGAAGTAGGTATTCTTTTCTCTGTTTAACAAGAAACTGAAGCAAGAAAGGCTAAGCAACTGGACCAAGGCCAAATGAGCAGTGATACCTACCTTGAGGGTCTGATAGGCTAATGTATGATAAATGGTCTAGTATAGGAACAGGCACATAATAGCTGATTAAAAAAAATAAAAGCTACCTTATTATTAGTCCAGGGCCTTACTTTAATCCCCTAGTTTCTCTTTAGAGTAAGAAAGCTTACTAGCTTTCCTTCTCAAAAATGCTTTGAAGGTTTTTTCTCTTTACTCCTTTTTTTTCTCTTTTCTTCACCTCCTTTCTTAACTTCCTTCTCTTCCTCTCTCTACCTCTGTCTCTTCTTCTTTTTCCTCCAATGTGATCCTCACTTAGTTAATGTTCTCAGCTTTTGCTACAATTCCTTTGCTTACATCAAACAACCTGACAGAGGACTAGGTAGCTTTTGAAGCCTACAGATTTGGCATTGTTCTGAGATTCTTTTTGGTGTCACTTGCTGGACATACATTCTATCCTAGAGGTCCAGTAACTCTCGAAGAGAAATCACTGCTCTGATTCGTCCTACTGCAATAGTGAATAAGCCCCAAAGGAAAAATTACACATAGTGAAAGAAAATGGATCAAGAAAAAGAAGAAGGAAAATTGTGACTGGTAACAAAAATCTAACATGTGTAGAGTTAAATCTCTATCAACTACTAAGAAATTCTTTCATATACATACATTGCTTCATAATGAGAAATATTATTTTCTCTTAAAAAGTGAGGAAATAGGAGGCCACCTGGGTGGGTCAGTTGATTGAGCATCCGACTTTGGCTCAGGTCATGATTTCGCGGTTCGTGAGTTCGAACCCTGAGTTGGGCTCTGCGTCGACAGCTTGCAGCCTGGAGCCTGCTTCGGATTCTGTGTCTCCCTCTCTTCCTGCCCCTCCCTTGCTCACGCTCTGTCTGTCTGTTTCTCTCTCTCTCTCAAAAATAAGTAAACATTAACAAAAATTAAAGACAAAGGTGAGGAAATAGAAGCTAAGCATTTATTATAGGCAGAAGGAAGCAGGACAGCGTGGTCCAAGCAGGAGCTGAACAAAAAAGTGATGTGGTCAGTGAACCCATGTCCAAAGAAGGCTAGTTCTGTGACTAAAAGAGAGTGGCTCTGGATCAAGGAGACGCATGCTGGTTGAATGCCTATTCCACATCCCATGCTGGGCCAAGCCCTTTACCGGGAGCAGCTCACCTAACCATCTCCCATCCTAAGTGGACAGGTAGGCCAGTAGGTAGTCTTTATTCCTAATTTTGTGTCTGAGAAAACTAGGCACAAAGAAACACAGTGTCTTGGCTGAGGGTCATGGAGTCGATGAGAGTTGGTACTGTGATTGGTACTCAGATCTTTTAGTCTCCAAAAACTATGCCTTCTCTACGATACCATTTTAGAAAATGGTCCAGACACGTATTTTTGTAGGCTAAGACAATGAAAGGAATTGGATATACACTGGAAGTAAAGCAAACTGCACTGAGAATATTTGAAAAGAGGTCCAGTTTTACCTTCAGGAGGCAAAGCATTTCTACTTGGTATTATTCTAACGTGTCTACTTTCAACAGATAAAAAAAAAATGGTGACAAGGTAATTGTTGGTAGAGATGAATATAGGAGAGTGCAAGTTTACAGACTTAAATAGGTGCTTCCTGTAGTTTTTATACACTTACAATCTTAAACTCTAAAAATCAAATGCACAATGAAAACTAAGCATTTTTAGCAGAGGCCTACAATGCATACAGATTCTTGTCCCAGAATGGGGTTTTGAAAGTGAAAACAGTTTAAAACCATTGTTTTTCTGCTTTTTTTTTTAATTGGCTAAAAGCCAGTTTTTAAAAAAAGTAATACATTTTTAATGGTTGCTCCTACTGATATGCACAAACACACACAGTCTTAAAGAGGTTACAAAATGTTGTAAAATCCGTTTGAAGGTCCTCGAAAAGAAAATGATAATCACAGGCAATTTTTGGGATCGAATGTACTCAGAGTTGGCTACCAATGGAAAAGTAAGAACCGACAGGCAAAAAAGAAAACAAAGACGAAAAGGACCCAGGAAACTGTCTCTAAGAAGAGCACTGCGCAGAGCCCAGCCTGCGGGTGGGAGTCGGCCAGTGTGCGGCGAACTGGAAGAGGATTCTTATCCATCCCGCCCCCATTCCCAGGATCCATAAAGGTCTCAGAGAGCTGAGAATTTCATTCATGAAGCTGTCAGAATTGGCAAGTATTAGGGTTTATGGTAGTTCTAAGGCTCAATTCTAACTGCGAAATGAATTTTGTGACAATAATTGAATAGGACCATCTTTACTATAGAACTCTGATTCTAAGAGTGCAGTGCCCAAAAGTTCCCTGTAGTAAAATATTTACTGCTCTTTAGCAGGATTATTTTTCCAAAGTTCAGTGCCGGTGACATATTGGTCTAAGCATTCCTTGATCCATGATAGCAAATTCCCTGATGTAACTTTTGGCAATTTTGAATATGCTATAACTTTTCAATATTCTCTCCAGTTGTATTCCCTTTGCCTACTGACACTGCAATTTTATCCAAAAGAAATTCATCAGGTTGGTCAGGCATGATTTGTAGTCAAAGGCATGCTGCTTATTTACTTCTCCTGATGCCAATATGAGAGCTACCTGGCTTTTTGCACTCCTATTACCTACTTCACAAATTCATACAGATAGGAAGGTTCAAAAGAACAAAATAACTAACATCTTTCTTTCCTCCAAAGAGATAAAGTTATATTGCTGAGACAAATATGGAAAAAGATACTCACCATAAGTGCAAATCATTTTACTAGCTTCTCTGAAGAGAAGAATTCCATTAGGAGATGATACATCAAAATTCAAACGCTGGGATCTAAGAAATACAGCAAAAAAATCAGACTATACGTGTAGGTAAAGAAACCAAATGTAGATTTAAAATGCCTAGCACTTTCATTTATTAGAAGTAGCAGCAGTACTTTTATCCCTTTTAAAAAACGCCTCTCCATTAAACAAGTGTAGATAAAATATGTATACTGATTTCTCACAATGAAGATAGTAGGACAATTAAGAAGAGTTAATTTCATTCATTGACTGATTCAAAGATTTCACTTGTATCTGTCAAAAAAAAAAAAAATCCTGACATCCTATATCGCAGACTTCTTACTCCCTTCTCTTTTCATGCAAAGTGGCTGATAGATAGTGATAAAATACCCCAGGTGTGTATCTATAAGTTTATATAAATACCTGGATAGAGGTTTATGTTTGTGGTCTTCTGTCTTGCCCAATACACTTTTTAAAACAAATCCTAAAGTGACAGATAGGAGATCTAGGTATTTTTAATACTGCTCATATGCATAATTAATCATCTGATACTTCAAGCGTATTTCAAGTGCATGAAATTACATTCAGACTAGAGTTTCCATCACACATAGCTCAAATAAAGAGAAGCAAGTCCCAGAAGTTCTAAATAAGAACAATTCTACTTCCCTAGTTTCTGACAGGTATGAGGACAGTAGGAACAGGATACAGGACGCCATCCTGACAAAGTATTTGCTTTTGAACATCAGTTTGGCTTTAGCTGGCTCTGATATGCCTGGTCTCTGTGCTTTCAATAAATAATGGCATGTTTTTTAAAGGACTAACCAAAAATATGATAGGTCATAGCAAAGCAATAGCAAAAAAGCAAAGACACTTGCTAAAGTCCTTTTGCCAGGAATGATGAATTGTTGCTTCTTCATGCTTTTTCAGTACAATTATAACTTATTAGAAAGATTGTGAACTTTTGATTGTTGGCATACAATTATTGACTAAAAACAAATGTACATACATAATTCACATTAGATTCTAGAGAAATAAACACAAGAGAACATATTTTCTGAGATTATAGATTTTCACTAGGTACTTCTAAGGACAATTGTGCTAGATAGATACAAATCATTTGCCTATGGCAGGTATAAAATACTTTACAATATACAATGCAATAACTTTTCCCCTTAGTATTAAATATTAGATAAGTAATATATAATATCAATTATCTGGTTGAAAAACCGTAATTTAATCAAAGACAAACATTGCCACCCTTCCTATAGTATGTACATAGGAGAATGGTTTAAAAAAACCCAGCTTTTAAAAGAATAATACTCACATTTCTTCATTTGCCAGGTCTTTTTCCACCTCTTATTTAATAAATTTTAAATTATTACTGTGAAAAACCTAGCACCAGGGATAAAATTGCAGCTGCAGTCCATACTCCTTCCCTGTCTGGATATCTCCTTTCCAACACACAGTATACAAGAGGAACTGAGGAAACACGATGGCTAAGTGACAGGTAATTTGGTGCTAAGCCATATTCACAACGACATATTTTAAAGGCGTAAAACCAATTACCTTATTGCAGCTTTTCTCCTCTAGCTACATCTTCGTTAATATCTACACGCAGAGTATTTCAATCTCTGCTGGTCTGTGCAAATTATAAGGTCAACTAGGCAATTTTTAAGAAGTTGTAGTTGCTATTTATTTACGTTTCACTCAATTTTTTTTTTTTTTTTTTTAGTGAACGTGGAGAAAAAAGAGCCCCTATGCATTGCTGGTAGGAATGTAAATTGGTGTAGCCACTGTAGGAAGCAGTATGGAGGGTCCTTAAAAATTAAAAATGGAACTACCATATGATCCAGTGGTTCTAGTACTGAGTATTTCCCTCCCCTCCCCCAAATGAAAACACTAATTTGAAAAGATACATAAACTCCTGTTTACTGTAGTTTTTATTTAAACAAAAATTTAGAGTGCATAAATCATCCACATACATACATCTTGGCAAAGAGGAAAAATACCTTAGGAGTCAAAGCAGGGATAATCCCTGGGGCTCCTGAGACAAACTATGTGTCCATGAACTGCTCAGGGACTCAGTTCCCTTCCTCATGAAAAAACCATCTCAACTCAGAGACCGCTAAACTGTCTTGCTCTCAAATTATATGGAATTGCAGTTAAGCAGTGAAACAGTTAAAACAGGAGCCCTTCCTCTATTTGCCTTTGAATATTTTAAATAACAGTGGCGGTATCTTCCAATTTTTTCCAGTTCCCATGGTCCCCTTATACACCTAAAGATACCCTATTCTTTTTCCCAAAAGGTCTCAACCTTATATCTCTTCTGCTTTCACCAGTTAATCTTAAAAATTCTCGGTCCGGAGTTCTTCCTGCTAAACCCTGACTATAGACATACCAGACAGGAAAATCTGACCTCTGGAGACTGCTGCCGGATGGCAGATATGTTTTCTCCCCCACTGCACTTCTTACCTGTTTTGCATCAGTTCTGCCATAAGTTTCAGGACGGGAGTTGTGCATGCTGGCTCTCCATACCACCGTTCAACAGTCCTCTGAAGAATGGGAAGATATGTTGGGTACCTTTTATAAAGCCCGTTAAAGAACTTAAGGGTCAAAAGAAATATTGTTCCTGAAAATTACTGGCACCTAAAAAGCAACAAAGGAATCTACATTTGTTCCACATGTTTAGTAACCAATGGCAATTTTATAAATTGCTCTCCCTGACCTGCATAGCTGTATGTTTTTGGGGGACTATCAATGGTTTGCTCTGATTTGTAACATATCCCCTACGTTATACTCCTTTGTTCTTGGTATACTCTATAAATAAAAGACACACTTTTAAAGTATCATATAAGTAACACATTTAAAGAACTGTGCTGCAAACTTCAGGAAAGGAAGTAAATTTAATGAAGATAAAAACATATTTGAATTGTTAATACCAGTTTCTTGGGCATCAAACAACTTAAGAAAAAATGTCATTTATTGTGAAATTTTAAAAATACATAGAAGTAGACGGAAATAGTAACAATAATCCCCATATATCTATCTTCCAGCTTAGAAATTGCCTATACTCTTTTCATTTTTTTTTTAGTCATTGACTTGCTCTGATTGGTCCCACCGTAGCTTCAAGGAACACTGGAGATGTTAGCTTGAAGAAAAGCTTTGGGTTAACTGTTAATCTACTCAGGGTCGGCTAAAAGGTAGTCCCATGTATACCCCAGGAGAAAGTCTCGAACATCCTCCTCAAAGGTAAGAAGTGTATGCCTCTGATAAGTCAATGGCTGAGACCATCAGAACCTAGAAAACTCTGACTCACCTCCACTGGTCCTTTAACCCCTAACTGGTCTCCTTCTTGCCAAATGGACACATAAATAGGAAATTAAGGCCTAAGCTGCAGCACACACAAAAAACTTGCTATTCTACTCCTTCGTTTCCTTTTCTTTTCCTATTTTCTAAGTCTTTCTCTTTCTGATGTTTTCCAGTATACTCGTCTTTTTGTTTCAGATGAAAGTGCTGAGCTGCATTACTTAGTGGTGTCCCTTTCCTGTGCGGTATGGGTAGAGATCTCCATGGTGGAAAAGACCACTATTTTCTTCCTTGCTCTTTAGAATACATTTCAAATTCCTTGGGACGGCATACAAAGCCCTTTAAGATGTGGTCCCTGTGTACCTTCAGACTCCTTTCTTAGTATTCCTGCCCTATCTGTGGTTCAGCCAGTCTCAATTCCCTGAAAATCCACAGTGGCCAACTCTCTTGTCTCCATTCCTCTACATGTGGCTTCTTCTGCCTAATTCATTCCTGTCTTTCAACACCTAGTTCAAGTTCCACTTCCCCTGGGATGGTGAAACCTTCTCTATTTTATCAAAAGGCATCAATCTTCTCCTCATCTACATTCAATGAGCACTCTGACGCCATAACTCTTACAACCAACTCTTATTAAGATTGTTTGCTTTTGTTATCTGCCTGCCCCATGAGATAGTGAGTTTCTAAAGGGCGAAAAGACTGTGCTTCCCTACCATGGCCCTGCTATTGCTATCTGTCCTTCAGATTTCAATATAGATGCCAATTAGGCCAAGGAGCCTCCCTGGCCTTCCTGTCCCCCAAGACTTGGTTAGGTGTGTTTCCTGTCTAGCTGTGGTACCATGTGCTAGTGCTTTCTAAGTACTTGATCTCTCCTATTAAATACATTTTGAGGGCAGGACCTAGGCACTTGTATGCATGGACCTGGCACAAAGTAGAGTTCAATAAATATTTGTTGCTGTAAACCTGTCAACCTAAAAATGAGGTAGAGCATATTTGATTAGAGCTACCTATTTATTCCTTTTTAACTGTGCGTTTCACTTTAAAGCTTCAGGAAATAATGCATATAACTTTCAATGAAAATAAGCCTTTCAATTCCGTAAGAACCGAAAGCTCCCTAAAATTGCAAAAGTGATACTTTTGTCTCCCTAGATATACAATGTTAAGGATTTGTATTTGTATATATTGAAAGAATTTACTTAACAAGTATTTACTGAAGTCCTATTGTATATATAACTGACTATTCATTGTTTTAGACTCTCTGGAGCCACTAGTGAGCCAACATTAAAAAATTCCTGCCCTCATGGACTTTATTTTCTAATAAGAAAAGACAGAAAATAAATAAAAGACATATATGATATGTTAGAGAGTACTACAAAGGGAAACGAAGCGGAGAAGGGAGGTGAGAAGTGTGTATGTATAAAGTTTCAGTGGGATAAAAATGAAAAAACTGAAATCAACGAACTTAATTATTAACTCTATTTTGGCTATTGTCAGATAACTTACTGTTTTGTTTTTTTCTGTGTGGCAGAAAATCTGCTATTTTTGATAGATCACAGACACTATGTGCTATTTACTGTGCTAGGGGCTGGGGATCCAAAGAAAAGTAAGACATGACTTTTATTCTTAGGGAATTCACTCTCAAGCCTGGGTGGCTGGCACGTCACAGAGATTCTCTGAGTACCAAAATTCTTAAGCAATGCCAGGGGAGCACAGGTGAGAAAATATTCCACCAAGAGATCTCCTGAGCAGACTCTGTGATCTTTAGTGGGAAAGCATCTGGAAGGCTAGCCAGGAAACTGACAAGACCCAAATCTCAGAATCAAGGAGCACACAGATCAGAAGCACACAGAAGCTCCTTGGCAAGGCATTCTAAAGGCATTAGAACCATCATATTTTTCAGAGCACACTGCATTCACTATGGGAGAAAGCCATGGGATATGAGGGGATGCTCCCTTTTCTGTGTGGAATGAGAGTAGTGCCAATTCTAATATGCTTCTGACAGAGGTGACTGCCACAGAGAAAATGAGTGATTACTGGAAAGCAGAGCAGAGGTCTACCAGGCAGAGAGGTTAAAAGGGCTTCAGAGTGAGAGTGCCAGACTCAGATTATGGGGTGAGAATCAGAACCTACTCTACGAGTTTAATTTTCCAGTGGCCTGTGAGGACTGCCTATTTATGGAAAGAAGGAAGACAGTGGGAGCCTTTAGGTAGAAGAGGCACAGACCTAACTGCTTTCACCCAAACCTTCCCGATGAATTCCTAATGTCTACATCAGATAAATGGAAGATCAAAAGTGTTAATAGTATGATATTGCCTTATCAGATGCCAAATATGAAAATAATGATAAGCATGAGGTTTCCTTCTTGACAACAACCACCCATCCGTCTACCCAACCAGCAGTCAGTATGACTGGACCCCAAGGAAACAGAAAAGGGGAAACACGTAATTCTTTCCCTCTAGGATCTCACAGTAGGGAAAGCACAGTAACATCCTAGAAGGCAACAAAAGAGTTTTTGTTAAAACCGTTAGGAGACAGGGGTGTGAGGATGTGGTCCAGAACAGAAATAGCCTGCCAGTTCAGAGCTTATTTTAAAGGTAAGCCATGAATGTGAAACAGGTGTACCTTTTTTCACAAAGGCAAATGCTGCTGGAAGATTTTCTCTCCTGTCTAGCAAATGTCTATCTACCTTTCAACACCTTGCCCGACTTTCACTTCCCTGGGAAGTCTACTTTTTTTTTTTTTTTTTTTTTTGTCCCCAGTGCCAATCTCTTCCGCTTACATGTTCATATGGTCCTTTGCATGCATCTTTGTGACAACCCGTTGACTGTTCATTAGTTGTATGTCCTATCTACGAGATGGTGAGCTTCTAAAGAGTGATCCATTTTATTCATTCTTGTGAAAAGCAATCCTTTTACTCATTCCTCAGGCCTAGCACACAGCACTGTGTGCTTGCTAAACAGTGATTTTTTTCAGGTTTATTTTCTTCCCTATTTCAGTCTGTCCAACATAGTGCCAATTACTTTCTTCTTGAGGTACAATTCTGATTTTGTTAGGCAACTGCAACAACTGCTTCATGCTGTCTACAGGATAGAGTCTAAATTCCTTAGTCTGATATTCAAGCGTCCCGGACAACCTGCATTTCCAAGCATAAGTGGGATCTACACAAAACATCTTTTCCACTCTCCCCTTCCAAAACTCGTGCTTAGGCCAACTGAAAACCTCTTATTTCATCGTTCCAATACTCTAATCCTATGCATTTGGTAGGAACCAGAGAAATATGTGTACTTTGACAGAGCCCTTCCTGATTCCCCAGCTAAATGCAATCACTCTATTTGTATCTGTTGTTATGGCACTTATCACCTTCTATATTTTATTACAGTCATTTATGTAGGGATCTAACAGACTCTCTTTAATTATAAGCTCATTTTGGGGTAGGATTTGAGTCTAAGTAATCTACATCCCTCATGAAACCTAGCACAGTCCTTAGCCAAATTTGCTGAATAAGTGAGCAAATGGGATTCCTTTGTCTCATTTCATATTAGAGAAAAGAACTAACAACAGTACTGGAGTATCTACTTTGTGCCAGACATTGGATTAGGCCGTTAAATACGTCCGTTCACTCATTTCTTACACTATACCTGTGAGACAGGTATCATTAGCTCTGTTTTGTGGAAGAGAAAACTGTGATTCTGAGACATTAAATAACTTATCCAAGAGCCCACAGGTTTTTATATTTGTTTTTTGAGGCCCCAGGTTAAGTGGCAAAACCAGGACTGGAATCCAAGACTGTTTTGTTCTCAAGTCTGTGCTCTTCTACACATCTACATATGGTCTTGACTTGTCTTTGTATAATGTGTTTACACATATCTATTATTTCAATTACCTGACTGAAAAACAGTGGACTCAGAGATCAGATTATGACAAGTGAAATGACTGAGTAGAAAGAAATAGCATCACATGAATTCTTTTCTTTCTTTCTTTCTTTCTTTCTTTCTTTCTTTCTTTCTTTCTTTCTTTTTTTTTTTTCCAATTGCTGCCTGGATTTTTGATACTTCAGTCTAAGTATGATCTGGGAAGACTTTAAACAAGGTGACTAAATGCACTACAAGGTAAGGTGCTTTTATATTGTGTTCTCACTGTATGGGCAAAGAAGTGTATCAGTGATTCTTCAATTCTCCAGGAGTGGAACAATTTATCAACATGTTTGCTATGTAGTTTCAGGCAATTTAGTTTTGGAAGGACAGTGATAAGCAATGCAGTTCGTGTAGCAGTTAATGCAGTCAGTGTTTACAGAAATGTTTTTGAATTAAATAGCTAACCACTAAAATCGCATTTTATCAAATAATCGCCATAAATAAAATGCATATTGACTTTAAGATGACATGTGCTCTTGTAGGACATTTCTTCTGCATGCTAAGGACGGTATAACAAATTAAAGAACATACATTTATGTGGATAAAAAGCAAAAATAAACTTTCCCCGGCAGTAATGTGGGAATCATCACTGACGGTTTGACATATCAATATTTCAGGAAGAATAAATGACTTTCATATCTGTGTTTTTTTTTTTATCATATCCTTATTCATTTTTACATGGCTAGGATACTTTGAAAAGAATCTGTACTTTATCACCTGAAACTGCTTAAAGTATTTCAAAATATTTTAATAAACCTTTTTGAATGATCAAATAATGTAACTTTTAAACAAATTTTACTATTATTATAAATATTTGCTCTTCATCCCTTGCCCAAAGGAAAACTATAAATCTTGTCTCAACTGAATGAACACCATTTATCATATTCATTTTGTTGTCAATACAATTATGAAAAGCCTTTGGCCTTTTCCCAAGGAAGCTGATTTGCTACTGAAACTCAATTATTATAAGCAAGGCCGGTACCAAGCCATCCTGTTTGGCAATCTAGCACAGCTCCCCGCATAACTGACACTTCGCCCTCTGCCACTGACCCTAATAACATCAACATCTATGGTCACATGGAGGAGACAATAGTTTCTAGTTCAAAACAAAAACACGAAGTCCCAAGGCCTTCCATTTGCTACTGTCTGCCACCTGCTGGACAAAAGTCTCACTTCAGATAGGTGCCAAAATGGAGCTCAGTGAGGAAGTAAATGGAAAACAGACTGAATTAAAAACTTAAATTACAGTATGCTCTACGAATTTTAGGTGGTATCCATTATAGCAGATATTTATATTCTTTGACACCGAGGGGAAAGGCTCTGGACCTGACTCTTGGTGGGGAAACAGGAAACGTTAACTGCTGGACATCCTTAGAGTTGCAGCTTGGTGTCAAGATCACCATCAATTCCAACGTGCCAAAACTAGGTTTTTATGATTTTTGTCAAATAAATGAAAGTTTTCACGTTGTAAGTTTCTATTTATTTTTAGACAAATAAAAAGTAATATGTAATTTCAGTTTATTCTTCATGGTTAAAAGAACTGTATGACTTTCTGTGTTAAAATCTACAGTCTGTGTACATGTGCTTGCTGTGCTAATATAAAGACACACATGGCTCTTCAGTGACATGGAAAACTCTTACCTCTTACCTTCCTGTGGATACATAGGTCTGATGAAGCAGGTTTTAATCGCAACTAAAAATGTAAGTCAATATTCAAATTAATGTTAGAAATTTTTTTTTAATGCATGGAGTTCTCCCTGAAACATGCCCAGATCCCGTTAGCTATGTTTTTGGCCTAACTGTGCATCAGGAGTGAAAGACTGCCTTTAAGAAGTTTCTTTTGCAGGGGTGGGTGACTGGGTGGTTCATTTGGTTAAGTGTCCGACTCTTGATTTGGGCTCAGGTCATGATCTTGTGGTGACAGGATTGAGTCCTATGTCGGGCTCCAGGCTCATAATGGGGAGCCTGCTTGGGATCCACCCCCCCCCCCAACTCAAATAATAAATAAATAAAATAAATAAATAAAAAAGAAATTTCTTTTGCAGTTTAGTTTATGAAGGAAGTCTGGATAAGGAGGGTTTGACAAGAGCAACTGTGCAATAATAGAACTTAAAAAATACAATTGCTTTAAGGCCATAGAATTTTTCTTAGGTGCTCTGATGGTTTTATGTATAAAGGCATGCAGACATATTACACTTACATGACTTTATAAATTGTCACTTCCTGTTAGGATCAAAGAGGATACATATAATACTACTGAAACAATATTAATAGTAACCATTTAGGACTCCCAAATATGTTCCAGACATTTCACAAAGTGTGTTACCTATTTTAATGGTCCCACTGAGCCACGATACTGGATGCCTCTTGTTTTAGATGAGAAAACCATGACTCAAAGACGTGAAAATAACTTGCCAAGGTTTGGTGGAGAGCTGGATTTCAAGCCCGCTCTGACACCAAAGTCCACGTCTGTCTCACTCTTACATGATGAGGCATTTCTGCGGGGTGGATGTTTGTTTCTTTGTTTATTTATGTTGCTATCTGTACTAAGCCTTGGCAAAGGTAAATTCAGAGTTTATACTAAATGAAAAATCCTGACCATTTATTTCCGCCTTTTGCATCTCCATTAATATTTTCATGATGGTGAAAAGTTGGAGCATGATGAATTGAGCCTCAAAGAGATAAAGTAAACTTCTCAGCCCTGCTAATTGAGATGGAACAGAAATTCAAATCTCCTCGAAAATGCCAAATGGTAAGATTCATTGATCCTGAGTTAAAGATGTTAGCCTGATTATCCCTGCAATCCCTACATAAACAATCATTTGGGAATGTGATTTTTAAGTTGTCAATATTTAGTGGCACCAAAAAGTGACCTCTCTGAGCTGGGTCTCCAAATGCTGTGCTCAGTTATCTGCACTGCTGCCACTGTGCTGTAATTTTTAGCTGATTACACATTAGTTCATTTAGCTTTGTTTCCTCTTCCCTACTGTGCCATACTATTAAACGAAAGCGAGGGGCCTGGCATCCCTCTGTGCACAGAGCTGGTATTGTCACAGTGTAATAAGGATACATCCAGTCAAACAGCATGGTGTAGCTGGTCTTTGTGTTCAGTGCAAAGGCAATCCCTCGAAGATCTCTTGCCAGCCCGATCAACATACGCTGTCAGTGGGAAAGAGACACAGTAATTGATTTTCACGTTAGCACAGAGCAGATGGAGTAATAATCAGGCAATAATGACCACATATCTGATTTTGATTCATTAGCTAAAATGTCTCGCTCAGATCCCTTTCTATAGAAAACCGTAGACCCTTTTAAACAAACAGACCATCAAATCTGCTGACCAGCTCTACTTTGCTTCTTATAAATTGAGCTAAGTCATAATTCCAGTAGTTTAGGAACATTTAGATTCTTAATATACTTTGTTTCCGAATCATGCCAAATTAGGAAAAAAAAAAAAAGAGATGAGGATTGATAATTCCACAGAAAAGAAACACACAGGGTCTAGACATTATTTAATAATGGCAAATCTTAACCACATCGGCTTGCATGAATCAGCCCCACCGTGCAATCTAGAGTCTATTCTGGAAGCGCGCTGGCATTTAAAGATCCCTCAAGAATATCTCTAGTAACTCAGGACAAAATAAAACTGGCCAGGTGACCTACTGCTGCCATGACATCCCGAGAATGGCACTCGCACGCCCCAAGTGAGGGAAAGATGTAAGGAAAAGAGATCTGTACTGGTTATCGGAAGACTTGAATCTGAACCCCATCTCTGCGGCTTTACGTTACAGTTAACTTCAGGCAAGGCAATTTATCAGTCTCAGCGTTCTCATCTGTAAAAGGGGCTAATGTTGCCTCTCTCACAGGGGCACTCTGAGGAATCAATTAAGTAAACTTACGTTAAAAAATGCCTAACAGGAGCCTGACATGTACTGTATGTTCCATAAATACTTAGTGTCAGAGACAGGGAAAAAAAAACCACCTTGACTCTTAAATAAAACAGGTCTGACTTGTACTCTGGACTCTTAATTAAGCTGTCCTTAGGATGATGCTTGGGAAGAGAAAAAGAAAACCCATGAACAGATGCTAGAATGTCAGAACAAAGAGCACAAATAAACATAATTGCAAAACAAGGGGGTGGGATAATTGAGATATGCAACTGTGATTTCTGAAGATACTGTTTCAGTAGAAATATTCTGCCAGGAAATGGGCTCTGAACTTTTCTTTTTACCAGATTTTCTTTTTCCTCACACTTTGGTAATAAACAAAAACCTTGTAAATAGGAAGGCATTTAAATTATTATCAAGCACTTGGAAGTGAATCCTAAGCCTCATCTTAATGGCTAAATAACATCTCAAAGTAGCAAAGAACAGCTTATCTGTTAGAAGTATCTGTAATTTCCGATCGTCCCCCAACCCCTGTACCCAAAAGGTGACTCCATATAACCGAAGTTGTTTATAAAATATTTAGTTTGAACTGTCTAACGGTTTATAGAATGATGGTAATCTGAATTTCTGAATCGGTAAAACCCGTATTTGTTTCTGCTTCTTTAAATGACTCATTCTTTTTCCTCTCTTAATCTCACTAGTCCTTTTATTCTCGAATCCGTTCACGCCTTACAGTTCTCTCATGTGACTTGCTATTTTTCTAAAAAAGCCTTTTTGCCTTTTATGTAACCTTTTTTTCACCACCTGGAAACTGTTCCTCTCTTTTGCAGCTTTCCACATTTCTCACAGCCTCCAGGAGAAAATACGTCTTCTGAGACGGCTTCTTTGAACAATTCTATTGTGAGTATTTAGCTCCCGAGTCTTTCTATGGCAGTGGGCTTTTGATCTATTTTTATTATGTATACTTAGAGATTATGGGCTACTCTTCAAATAATATTAAGTTTTCACATATACATAAGGCACCCACCATCCAGCTCTAAATTAGTCGATAGGAACCATGAGTTTTACTTTCTTCCTGCTTAGTGCAAAGGGCTCTTAAAATATCCTAGACTATCTTCATTTCACAAAAAGGTTGACATTTATCACAACTTTTTCTTCCTTAAAAGATGCCAAGTTAATAAAAGTGCTCTAAGTAACCCGAATCTATGAAATTAGATCAGCGTTTAATTTTAGAAAATGTTACTACAGAGTGGAGGAAGCACATGACAACATAACTAAATGTATGTTTCCTGTAGATGCAACTGGACAGGAAAATACAGTGTTAATGTGAGTAAGAAACAGACGCTTTGGCTCAAACTCTTTTCTCTTCAGGCAGCAAGAGTACTGAAATAATCTATACAGACACTCAAACAACACTAAAGGAGTACTTTCTTGGTAGCCAAAACATAGCCAGCTCTGGTGTTAGCACAACCCTTCCCTAGAAGTTCAACCAGGCTGCTGAACGATCTCAGAGAGCAAGAGGCAGTCTGATTGAAACTTAGGGAAGGAGGAGCCACAATTCACCACCTCATTTAAAAGAGTACAAAGGGGTTTATTTCAAAAGTTGCCTTTGTCCTACAGGACAGGTGCTGCTGGTCAACACTTGATTGATCGGAAGAGTGAGAGGCTCCCTCTATTTTCAGTGAGGCTGTTTTGGGGAGCTGGGGAGGTCTGGGGTGTGCAATCCTAAGGATTCCCCTTCGACTGCTCCAGGAGAAGCCGCTGCGTGCTTCAGCGGGCCGCATGGCGAATAGTTGTCTGTGTACCAAGCGTGAGACGAATGAGCTGAAATGCGGCTCCTTCCACCCTGACCCCCAAAACAGGGTTTCTAATGGAAAGTCTGACAGACCCTTTACTGTAGTGGCACTACTGGGGGCAGCTATAATATTATCCTCATAATTCTACTATATAATAACAACAAAGAAAAAGAAGGTGAAGGGTCATTGTGCTTTGTCTTTAGAATTAAGATGGCTGTCTTCATCCTTACAGCATACTCTTAATTCTGGAGACACATCTTAATAACCTCTAAATAGTTCCAACAAAAGAGCCGTGTCAGAGGAATGAGCAGGCCCCAAGGTGTTTCAACTGGAGTGTTTTCATCTGCCTTTATTGCTCTATCCCTCTCCAGAATTAAGGCAATAACCTGTGATAAATTATTCAGGAACTGCTACAGGGATCAAAGCAAAATCATTCTGTTAAAGTGCTGTTTGCAACATTTGGCACTTAGTGCGAAAACTTTTAATGTGCGCATGCTGAAAATCAAGGATTTTAAATAATTTAACATTGTGGAGTTTTTACGAAGGGACTAAAGATAGCAGGTTCCTATTTAACTGCTCCTCTTCCTCCGATAAGTTTTCATTCATTTTCCTTAAAATCGATGACGTCATGGCCAAATCAAAAATGATGCATGAGTCAAGGGAGTACTGGACTATATTTTACTGTGGATACAATTATGGGGGGGGGCGTGGAGACACATATTTCGAACTAATGCTTCGGAGCCAGGATTTGTCACAGCATTTTCTTTCTTTTTCCCTTTGCTATGAAGAGAAAAACCCAAGACAAAAATTCAATGTTCTCTTCAATTTTATTAGGACCACGTAAGAAAACAAAGCTATAAATTTAAGAGTTTTGCAGCATTTCTACCCCTCGCGACCATATTTCAATTTGGCAACACAGGTCCTCACTGTTTACGTTTATCCTGAAATCCGCATTTGAAAAATATCTATAAATAGGGAGTTAGAAAATCCTGGTAAGGGTTGCAAATTAAATGAATTTGGCAGTCCTGCGGCATTTTCATAGAGATATTTTAACAGCATCACCTCCTGTGGATTGGAATACTAAATACTTTATTGAAGAACAAAACAGAACTGTTTTTATCTCGAGCACTTGCAAAATGAAGTACCTGAAAGCACTTTTGCATGTATTATTTATTCATCATGATAGAAAAATAGCCTTAACCTAATAAATTACATTTAAAAGCATTTAGTGCAAAAGTTTTGTTTATGATAAAGCAACAGATTTAGTTCTTTATCGGTAGCTTAAAGCACCAAGTTTTCTTTACACAAATTAGACAGATGGTGCTTACAGTAGAATTTACTAAAGGTCTGTCACAACAAATGCAGCCAAGCTGCATATTTAATCACTGCAGAATCTTGTCTACCTGCAGCTGCCAACTGCTAATCCAATTTCCCTGATAAATGTGGCAAGAGACACGATCAGCAATAAAGAGCATCTAACTCCATTTTCCTGCAGGGCGTCTTTTGATGAACATTTAGGACGGAAGCACGGAGTGCACTGTGTGGCCCTGGTTCGTGGCAGCTGCATGCATTCTGAGGCACAGTTCTCAGGTTACTCACTTAATTCTGCCACTATCATTACGTTGCTATTGATCTCAGTAGCTGTTGCCTACACAGCATTACTCTAGATGAAGCTGAATCAGGCAGTTATCATGCATCAAACTTGCTCAAAAGCCTGGAGATTTCCCCTTAATTACTTGTGATTTTATTTGCAAATACCGTTAAAGTGTAATCAAGCAGTCACTTTCCAGGGTCGTTAAGAACTTGCTGGTTTAGGGATATATCACTGGAACTCCATTAAAAATGACTCTAGGAAGACGGTTTCTATCAAACTAGATGGGGTTGCATCAAAATTGGCTTGGAGTATAATGAAATCTTCAAATGAGACAAATGTAATTTTTAGAAAGATGGTGTTTTTCACCCTCACTGCTTCTCTCTGATATAAAGGGCACCCAGAGCCACCTCAAAGCTGCAAAGATGTTGCTGGTCTTTAAAAATACTTGGAAGACATCTCAAAAATATAGTTAACCTGAATAGAAAGTCTGGTGAAGAATTTCAGCAAGATTATGAACACAAAGAAAATCGCTAGGATCCTTTTTGGTTTTAAAATTCTGTGACTGTTGCATGTCGATAAACATTCATTTCAAAAACTCTATTTCAAATTAAAAGGTATAGCATTTGGCTAATTATGTTTTTGGTAGAAGAATTACACTAAAATAACCATCAAAGGCTTTTGTTTTACTATCTGGCTTCTTAGTGCTAAGTTTTTTGTTTTTTTGTTTGTTTTTGGTGGGGAGAAGAGAAGCCATGCAAAATGATGGTTAATGCTTTCAACTTATTCCAAATAACAAGAAAATATGACTCACGCATCACTAACAGAGGTGCCTACCTTCTCTGGGGTACATTTATTAGGCTTTTAAAAATAATCATCAGTGTCAATCTGTTTAATATAGCCCAGATGCGTTATGGTTTTAGACGATGCTGTTCCTATTTTGCAGATCTTGTGTTCCCAACCCCCACATTAAAATCTGGGGCTGTTTTGTCACAAACCGCTTGCTACACTTAAGGATTTTACTAATAAAACATAATGTTGTCTTGGATAGTGTGACTGCTGCCACAGCTGAACGGACTTGTCAAATCAATCCTAATACGGCTCCCACAGGCGCATAAAAACCTTATTTAGCTATCAGTTATCCTAATCACTTTGCTCAGTTTAAGAACGCAATACTTCAAGACCAGCTCCTATTTATACATATATGCCTAGCCATTTAATAAAGTCTTGATTTATATAAATTCTTGTTTAAAAACATATTTAGAGATGTAGTATTTTAGCATGTGCATGTTTGCGGATTCCTCCATATAAATATGTTGACACATACAGGCAGGGTAGGCGCGGGAATAGGGGTGTTTCAAGTGGTGTGCCCACGAGAAGTGTTCTTTTAAAGATACTAACTGCCACAAGAGAGAAATCATCTAATCATCAAGTGCCCAAAATCACTCACTGGCCTCAAAGTCAGTGTGTGGAAGAAAGTAAAAAACGACCTGTATGAAAAGTACAAGTCAAAGACACACGCGATTGAGAAAGCAAGACCGATGAGGCACAGAGCACATACAAATATGCAGAACCTTTCTGTGGATCTGGATATCCTAGAATGAGCAAAATCAACTCTCCTCACGTTTAGGAACAAACCCACCTTTACATCTTCTTGTTTAAAGTTGTTGTTGAATATTTGTAATACTGTTTCAAAAGAGACCGTAAGAGGCAGCATGAAATTCTCAAATTCGTCTTCATCTTCGCCTATCAGAAAAACAAAAGGGTCACCATGGTTTAAAATGCATGCGAGTGTACATTAGCCTCAGCAGCGAGTGCTTCATTCAGGCTTAAACGCTCCCCGGGAAGGGGGCAGCCTGCGTTCACACTCACGCCACATTTGTACTTTGTTTGGCTCATTGAATATTCTGGTGTTTTGCCTTCTCTTTTGCACCAAATGAAATAGCAAAATTACTTACCAGCCATTTTTTTTTTTTTTTCTGGCTCTTTATTAGATCAAACAGACTCATGCCCCAGGCATCTCAGCCCTTCGGTTCTTAGTGCCCCCAGAGCTTCCCCAATGCCTCAAGGAAAGGCACTTTCAAAGCCTCAGAGACAAAGATCTTTTTTTCCCCTTCTCTTTAGGTGCCAAGGCCCTAAAGGGCTCACAGACTCAGGTGCCCAGATAGTGTTATTATTCTCTTTTATTTATGTTCTTTTTTATTAATTTGTTAAATAGATAGCAGGGAAACTTTTATCTGCCAAATAAGATGGGGTCCCTCATGGGTCATTTGGATTTTAGGTACATTCTCCATGGGTACGCTTCCTCTTGCACTAAGCTTCCTTTACTTTCTGGAAATGAGACATTTTCTGTTGTTTCTTTCACTTGATAGGTAGACCCGGTTTCCTCAAGGATTCTATCAAAGCAGAATGTCTACTTCAAACATGGATACGTGCAAATGACCATTTTTTATTGAAAACATTTATATTTTAGTTGACACACAATGTTACATTAGTTTCACGTATACAACATAGCGATTCAACCTCCAGTTATGCAATGCTCATCACAAGTGTGGCTACAATCTGTCACCACACAAGGCTATTACAATATCATTGACTATATTCCCTATGCGGTGACTTTTATTCCCATGACTTATTCATTCCATAACTGGAAGCCTGTATCTCCCTCTCCCCTTCCCCTGTTTTGCCATCCCCTTCCCTCCCTTCCCTCTGGTAACCATTAGTTTTTTCTCTGTATTTATAGTCTGATTCTGCCTTTTGCTAGTTTATTATTTTTTTTTACATTCTACCTATGAATAAAATCATATGGTATTTGTCTTTCTCAGTCTGACTTATTTCACTTAACACCTTCTAGGTGCATCCATGTTGTTGCAAATGGCAAGATCTCATCCTCTTTTGTGGGTATGTAATATTTCAGTGTGTGTGTGTGTGTGTGTGTGTGTGTACGCACACCACATCTTTCTTACCATTTGGGTATCGATGGACACTTAGGTTGCTTCCATATCTTGGCTACACAACTGACAATTTATATAGTATTCTTTTCATAACGGGTTTCTTTTAAATGAGAGAATTGATTCTCTCCTTCCTCCTATGCCAATGGGAATTGTGAGTCTCCCACTTTACTGGTGAAGACACAGGCAGAGAAAGGTTAAGTGACTTACTCAAGGTAGTATACCTAGTTGGAGGTGGAACTCTAAGGTCCAGACCTCCTGATTTTAATGCTATCACTTTTTAAATAGAGGACCAGAGAGGAAAGGAGAGCTCGGAGATCAGTGTTCTCAAGTTTGGTCCCTGGCATAGCAGCATCAGCATCACTTGGGAATTTATTAGTTGTAAATTCCTGGGTTCCATCCCAGATCTACTGAATCAGAGACTCTGGGGGGTGGGGGTCTAACAATTTGTTTTAAGAAGCCCTCTAGGTGATTCAGATGCATGCAAATATTTGAGAAACACTGGCCTATATACATCATTCTACAGATAAGGAAACTGAGGTCCAAGGCCACATAACACAGAAGGCCCATGGCACAACCAGGATATTTTGACTCTTAAAGAAGTGGCCGATCTGGCTGACCCTGATCTTTTGTTACTTCTTTTCCCCATTAACCTATGCCCTTTGTTTCTAGAGTCCGAAAGAATCAGACTTAGCTTTGTTCACAAAGAGATACTGAAAGGCCAGTGAGTCTTTCCTGGTATGCTGTTCTAAACAAGGGTCGGGTTTCTATGTGAAGGGTAAGGCAGGCCCAAGGATAATCCCTGCTCTGTCAACTGGCTATGCGACCAAGCTACTCCCCCTTAGCTCCATCCTCTGGTAACTGGTGATAACATTAGAGACCCTTCCAGGAGGTCTTACTTTTCAGAGCCCAGGTCAAACATAAGCTTTTCCAATCTGAGCAAAGCTAGCCTCCAAGTACTCTCTCAGGCCCCACCCCAAGCATTCCCACATCACCTGCTGGGTTCCCAGAGCATTCTGTCTGACTCCTGACAACAGGTAGCAGTGATCAGTCTGCCTCCGATTCCAGGTACTTTGGCATGTAGCTAATAGCACTAATACTACTGCCTAACATCATCCCACCACTACGACCATTTGATGAGGGTTACTGTGGGGATGAAATGAAATAAAATTATAACGTCTGTATGTAAATTATTACATCTGCCAGCCTACATGGATAGCATCTTTTGGCTTTGCTTCTGGAGAGCTGAGAATAAGCATCGTTGCATTTCGCCGTGAAGGAGAACAATGTTAAGCATTAAGGCTCAACAATAAACAGACCCAGTATCTGCCTCCACCACTTACTGTTGAACTTTGGATATTCATGAATCACTCTGAGTCTCAGGCTTCTCATCTACAAATATGGCTAAAATACCTGTCTTTGTGAATATTAGTTCTAACACAGAAAAAATAGAAAACGTTCAATAAATAGTGGTAGCGCTTATCAGCACCTAGAACAGTGCCTGGCATATATGAAGGAAATATCGTATTTGAATGAAAAGAAGTTGCTCAATAAAGATGAATTTAAATATCTATTGTATGTAAATATACATTATATTTAATAATGTATTATTTATGTATATGTAATGTATATTTATGTATATTTAAATACACATTATATTTGAACTATGTAATCTGACTCTTCTAAGATGAAGTATTTTCTAAATGTGGAATTACTAATGAGAACAGTGATAACGATCACTGCTGGCACGGAAGGGCACAGGAAAGAGTGGATGCTTTGAAGGTTCTAAGCTCAAATCCTGGCTCTGCTACTTGTTAGCACTCTGGTTTTGCATAAATGACAGCCATCAATATTTTTGCTGTTCTGAGTTTTTATGGACTTAGGTGATTACAGTAATCAAATAAAGTGTGAACACCACGTTGTCCCCCAAATACCCTTCCTTTGGGAGTAAAGCTTTCCCAAGGTATAGATACTTAATCAGAACAAAGACGAATTCAGGACTTTACCATTCAGCCCTTCACTTAATACATGGAGCCACAGATCAAAAATCTTCCTGACTCCTCTCTTTCCTCAAAGTTTGAGGCTATTGGGAAATCAAGAGCATAGAAGACAAGCCACCAAAATGCAGGGAGAAGTCAAAGAGCAAATACTGAAGACAGTGATGTGAACAGCAATTCTAGTTAAATGTCATATCCTCAGAGAGGCCCTTCCTGACCACTCTGCTTAAAACATTACCGCAAAACTTGCCCCAGACCCCCACCCACTTTCCACTTCCATAACCTACTTTATTTTTCTTATGGGACTTCCTGTGACCGGGCCGTATATTCACATATGTATTCATGGTCTTCCCTACAACAACGTAAGCTCCTTGGTGAAGAAACTGCCTCTATTTTGATCATGACTATATCCTAGCACCTAGAATAGTGTCTGGCATTCAAGAAATAGTTGTGTAGTGACTGAATAACCATAGTTATTTCCTGAGTGCTTATTATGTGAAGGCAATGAATTTAACACTTGATTTACTTAACACCTATGGAGCTGTACTTATGTTCGAAGCATTGCTACAAAGTCATCAATGGCTCCAACAATCCTATGGAGTTGGATGATGATTTCCTTCATTTTACAAGTGAACAGAGAGGCTCAAAGGAGTTCAGTGGTTTGCCCAGCATCCTTGGGCTGGTAAATGCCACAATTAGGTCAGCTTTACTTCCAATCTCATGTTCTTCCTCCTGTCTCTACTGGGGTGGAAGGTATCAGTGAAGTCAGGGGCACAGAATCTTGAGTTTAGAGCTGCATGAAGTTAGAAGAGGGTGAAGAACCGTCAGCGTGGTTCTGGTGGGGAGAAAGGAATTAAGGAATTCCTCAAATGCCAACAATTTGAGTTTAAGGTAGGCAACTATAACACACTGGTGCACGAATTCTACAGAAATATTTATTTCAGTTAGCACTGTTGCCCTCTTACTGCAAGGTGGAAAACTGGTCATTTTTATGTCATGCAAACAACTCCACACAATACTTATTAGAGATTTTTTCCTCATTCGTGTTACCCTTACAGGTTCAGTTACTGCTTCTGATATGAAAGGAAAAAACATGACTTCACTCTTATGCAACTTCATGTTCAAGTATGCAGTCATATATTTAGCATGCCAAATATACAGGTGATTGTTTTATGAATAATAATTGAAGCTGCTCGTCTTTTCTCTGACTGGGGCCCAGAAATCAGTATGATTTGAAGGTGAAGTGCCAATTTACAGACTAATATTTTCACTGGCATCAGGAAAAGTAAATATTAACAGAACACTGTTTAAGTTCTCATTCATGCATAGATAAAAATGATAAGTTGTTTAGCTTTTTGGTAAAACCCAAAGCTAATCCCCTCTACTGGATTTCTGAGGATCTGATTCCTCAGCAAGTTATGCATTTTATGAGTTTCAATTTTTTTTCCTTCAGAGAAGTCACATTACAATACAAATAGTAACCTTTTTAGTATGCTGGCTCTCAGATATTTTATTTGTAAGACACTGCATTTGTTACTTTATATAATTTAAGACCTTTCTTGGTGGGAATGTAAAATGGTGCAGCCAATATAATATGATGCAGCCACTGTAGTTACTACAAAAGTTAAACACAGAACTGCCATTCGACTCAGCAATTTTACTCCTGGGTATACACTCAAGCGAATGCAAAGCATACATTCACACAAAAACTGATACACAAATGTCCATAGTAGTGTTATTGTAAGAGCCAAAAGGTGAAAACCCAACTAACTGTTCATCAACTGATAAATGGATAAACAAATTGTGGTCTAGCCATACAATGGAATATTAGCCAGCCAGAAAAAGGAATGGAGTACGGAAATGTGCTAAACTAAGAATGAGCCTTGAAAACATTATGCTCCATGAGGAGCTACATATAACATATAGAGGGCTACATATTACATGATTCCATTTATATTAAATTTTTAGAATGGGCAAATCCATAGAGGCAGAGAGTAGATTAGTGTTACCAGGGGCTGGGGCCAGGGGCAGTAAGTGATGACTACTTTAAGATATAGACCTTCTTTCTGGGGTGATGAAAATATTCTGGAATCAGATAATGGTGATGGTTGTACAACCTTGTGAATATTATGAATATACTAAATGCTACTGAATTGTACACTTTAATTGGTTGAATTTTATGGGAGGTAAATCTTAAAAAAAACCCCAAAACAACAAAGAAACACCACCAACAAAATTTCCCCCACCTTTAAATGTATGCAAAACAATGAATCTTCTGATTTCCTCAAATTCAAATGCAAATAGCAGCTGCATTACTGGGGACTTGGGGGAATAGCCAAGGAGAAGCAAATAGTACAAATAATTATGGTAATAATAAATGATGGTAGTCAACAGTTACTAAGGATTTATTATATGATAACTATTGTGTGAAATACTTTGGTATTAGAGATAGTTTAGTACGGTTAAGTTGAATAATGGTCTCCAAAGATGCCCATGTCCTAATCCTTGGAATCTGAGACTATGTTAGGTTATAAACAAAGGGGAATTAAGGTTGCTCATCAATTGCCTTTAAAATAGAAGATCATCCTGGGTTTTCTAGATTAGTCCAAGAGAATCATACAGGTCCTTGAAAGTGTTAGAGAAAAGCAGATGAGGAAAATCAGAGAGATGCAGCATGAGAAGGACTTGACCTGATGTGTCTGGGGAAAGGGGGTCATGAGCCAAGGAAAGCAGGCGGCTTCTAAGCTGCAAAAGGCGAGGGAACAGATTCTTTCGCAGAGCCCCAGGAAAGACCACTGCCCTGCTGACACCTTGATCCTAGCCCACTGAGACCCATTGTGGACTTACGACCTCCAGAATTGTAAAATAATAAATTTGTAATAGTTACACCATTAAATTTGCAGTAATTTGTTACCGGAGTAATAGGAAACTAATATAGCTAGTAAAGGTCAGATCTAATGTTATGAAGCTCTGTTCCAAACTACGGAGAATTAAGAGGGGAGACAAACAAGGAGATACAGAGGCAGTTGGGTGAAGAAAATAATATATTTGAAACCAAGTACCAACGGGTCACGACAAAAGAGCCAGTGACTTCTGCAGGCCTGGGCCCGCATCATCTGCTGTGCCCCAGTGCTTCATTCATTAGGACAGTACCTCTCAGGTTCTATTAGAATACGTCTTGAGAAATGTGCTTAGCTAGATATAACTTGGGCCAGAATTTAGTTTTCATTTCAGTTCCCCCCCACACAGCCTAGGAGCTGTACTTGTCTCTGATGGGACCGTGGCTTCAAGTAGGGCGGGCTGCTATAGTATCTGTCAGGAAGTGTCATCAGCTCTTGCTTGTGTAGGAAGATAATAGCCTAGTGCTGCAGGCAGATTAGGCAGCTGTATTAGAGGTACTGAACTTACCTCATCTTGAGGTTCCAGGGTCAGTCAGTGCCCCTAATTGTACATTCAATAAATATTTGTATTTAATTAATATATACGGAGTACTTGTTTTGTGATAGGAATTGTTCCAGGCCTTTTCATGCATCTTCATCTTATTTAAAGCACATTACAATTCTTTAAGATAGATACCTCCATTTCATAGATGAGAAAATTGAGGCTCCCTTTAATTCCTCTCCCTAGGGAACCAGAATGTTTATTTTAGTTCTCAGAAGAAAAACACAATGCCCACTACAGACCCCTGTACTCCTTTTCTAGGAAACCTACCCTAAAAGTTGCATCCCTGAAGCAACTCATTCCCTGGGGGGGGCTCTGGACTCTCTCCCCTCAAAACCAGGTAAGTTATTAAAACTGGATCTGGACTTAATGGGCTGCTTTCTGCCTACAGGGCCGGCTAATTAGTCTTAATTATCTCATTATAGATTCTAAGTATTTCCAGCTGCTTCTTTACCCCTTATTGCCCAGTCCCCCCCGCCCCCCATGTCTATTTTCCAGATAGTCTCTGCCAAGTCCTGGACACAGGTGATATATTGATGTATTCTTCCTATCTATCAGAACATTAGTTATTTCTGATCAAGCTTCTCACTTGCTAAACCCTTCTGGGACATCTACCTCCGTGTTCTTTTATCCATGAGAATAAACATGTTTTGGCTAATTATTAGACAGGAGGACAAATTTTAAAAACTACATTTGACTTTCACTGACCAGAGAACTGTAATATTCCTATATAGGGCAAATAATAAACGTGAATTTATCTATTTATTTGACTGAAGCTTGGAAAGTAATCCCTTCTCCCTTCTCACTGCCCTCAAGCCTCAAATCAATCACTCAGTCCAAACAGTTCAAATAAAAATGAAAGAGAAAAAGTTACCTTTCCTAATTGATTGAGAATATGAAAGGTGAAGTAATAGCGAATTGAATGAGAATGTGTGGTCATGGGGCTAGAAGTTATATGACTGTGACTGACCTTGGGGAAGTCATTTAATCTCTCTGAACCTCCCCTTTCTAACAGATAAACAGTGCAATAATACCTATTTCGTGTGGACTGTTGTGAGGATCAAATCGGATAATGTATGTGAGAGTGGTCTGCAGACTATAAATTTGTAAACAAATGTTAGTTATTAATAAAGACAAACAAGGAGAGTGTCCTTCTTCCATGTATTTTTACTTTCATTATTAGTAGCTATTTCTAGAATACTCTTCCCTTTTTATTCAAGTCATTCACTTTTTATTTAAAATTTCTCAAATTTAAGCTAGAGATATCTTCAGGTGCCAATTATCTATTAAGTCACAAAGGCAGACGAATACTATGGCACGCTCCTCCCTAAAGGGGGAATTTCTCTTAATGTCTATAAATAATATTTAATATTAGCCTTCCTTGATCATTACAAAATATGACTGTTCCTTAGAGTTTGAGTACCTGAGGAAAGCATATCTCACTTGGATCCTATCAACGTGTTTCTCATCTGAGTAGTTCAAGACAAGGTGCAATCACAAAACGTCCAAGGAAAAGCTACTGTTAGTGACTCCAAGGAAAAACAATATTAGTGACCCTGAGTAATTCCAAGTTTGTGGTTGGTAAAAACTTAATTTGCAATGAATACTATTTGGTTCTCCATAGAACCAAGAGCCGTGTTGTGGTTCTTCTCCACACTTCCCTTTGCCAATATTTGTCAACTGAATTCACCTCTATTCAAATTAAACAAAATAGAAGGTTTTATTTATTCAAGTTTTTTATCCTGAACAGCTCCCTGGAGGTTCTCCATTTACTGGCTTGGGTAATATTATCTTTCCTTTAGTTTATTAGATTGACAAAGTTAATTTAAAAATAACCCAGGGAACTTTAAGTGATTCTTGGAAGGGCTAACATGTGTGCACATATGGCCGGTCACCCATTTTCTTCTGTATGTATGCTATCTCGTGAAGGGAGGTTTTGCATTAATTTTTATAATTTCTTAGAATACAGAAACACATCGCCAACATGAAAGATCATTGTTCTGATGATGAAATGCTTTCAGTTCTGTTCTTTATACAAGTGAACGTTTCGTCTAGTGTAGCCATGGAGCACTTTGATAAAATGGTACAACTGTTTACTGCCAAACCCCCCCGCCCCCCCCCCCCCATTTTCATCTGAAATACAACCTGGG
>CM053572.1:86582571-86623486 GCA_028646485.1 Cryptoprocta ferox
GTACATGGCTCATACACAACATACTCAGCTTGGTTTGTAAGATTCAATTAGAAAGAGTATGCTTTATATTGCAGTCTGAGAATTACATCCCATGCTTTGCAAGCAGGCTGGTTAGGTGTCTTTTTTTTTTTTTTTTATTTGATTCTTACCAAAAAAAAAAAAAAAGTCAGTGATAGAAACAGTTCTTCCCTTTTTCTTTAATTTGAGAAGAATTCTCATTACCCAGTATGTTTATTTATTTCATTTAATACATGGATCTGTGCTTCTTTTGACAACAGCGCCATCTCTGTTTTCTTTGTTTCCATGACAGTGAATGCAATAGAAAACTAGAAAGCAACATATATAGGAAGTCTGGGAGCAACATTCCAGTCAACCTACCTTGTGAGACAAGGCTTCAAATAATTAATAAAATAAAAAAATAAAAATAAAAAGTAATAAAACTGTGGTCAGGAATACTCATCAAAAGATCGTCTATAAAGTAATAACACTTAAAAAAGAGAGCAACAAGCGACTAATGGAGCCCAAGAGTGGTCAAGTGTAGTTGATCACTTGCGAAAGTAATCAGCTCTATTTGATCTATTTTGTCTCGGAGAGGCCAGTGATCAAAGCTGCTCCCAGAAAGAACCTGGCAGGAACCGCTGGTTCCAGGAACTGTGATGATGGCATCTTGGTTAGGGTACACTTTTGTGTCATTCATTCACTAAATATTTACTGAGCAGCTACAATGTAGCAATAGGAGACTGGTGCTAGAGAACATGGAAAAGGCAAAGTCCATGCCCTTGAAGGAGCTCAGTGTGTATTCTGGGGAGAAGAAGGAACAGAAGCTCTGGTAATATATATCACAAATCATCCCTTGATGCTTATAATATACCCTCAATTATTTTAAAAAGTGAAAACCACTAATAAGACTTTCTTTTCAAACAATGTAAAAGTTCCATGACTGTAGCTGCCATTGTTTTTAACTTCATCTATAGCCAGATTCAATTTACTTGTGCGGAGCACCTACCACGTACCAGGCCCTTCTGCACAGGCTGTCTCTATTTCTCCTATGGTCTAAAAAGTGCTCCCGATCTAAAGGATATTTACCTTTAAAAAAAAACTTAGAACTAAAAAAATATCAATTTATACTTCATATTGTTATGGGTTAGATAATGCAAAGGAATCTAATCCTGAGAAACCTAATAAAATCCTTTTTTAGTTATTCAAATTTATATATTTTACTTCAGCTTCTCATATCTCACAGTTTATGCTGAGAAATACTAAATAAAAGTGGTTTTCAAAATGGCAGCCTGCAATGCAGGGTTTTTCTAGGCATATCACGACTCTCAATTATCAATGCAGTGGTAAGTGGGGTTGGGGGGGTGAATACTGGCAGTGCCATCCTGCTGTTTAAGCTACCATGGATTTATGGAAGGTTCTTTTATCTACACTGACTGTATGAGAAAGGATCTTGACCCACTCCATTTCTAGGTCCTGGAAATGTGCATGACATCAACCTATTTCCAGGAAATCGCCTCCACCTTGTTCTCTTTAACTTTTGCCTCCCCACTTCTTTCACTGTCAGACAGGGTCATTAAAGGAGCATTTTTAAGGCTTTAGGAAATAAATTCAGTCTGGACAAGGGTTTCACAGTCTTCTTTAACTCTTGGACAGCTGGGAGGAAAGCAAAGGGGCAAGCTCCTTGAGGGCAGGGGCCGGTACGCCTAGCTGGTTTCTGTCTTGCCCTGAGAGCTCAGCCCAGTGTGCTCTCTAAAGGATCATTGAGGACAATGACAGAGTCAGGCTGCTCCTCTTCGCTCCAACGCAGCAGCCAAGAGGTAACCAGGCCGGTGTGCAGTATGCAAAGCTGTCACTCAGATCTCCCACTTGCCTAAGGTAGCAGATGATTGGGTTTTGCATGCCTGGTTTACACTCTTCAAATATTTATAGACAGTTCTCTTTGCCTCAAGCCCTAGTTGTCACTTAGCCAAGTTATACATACACGGTTCTTTTAATCTTTCTTTAGAAATCAATCCCACCAAGCTCCTTAATCATTCTAGATGCATTTCTCTCAACTTTTGGCTGTTTGTCTCTCTGGTAATTTATTCTGTTGAAATACATGAAAATAATGCAGATGTGGAACAGAGAAGAGTTTAGTCACCTTTCTATGACAAGGTGCAACGTCTTTTATGTGCAAAATAAAATTATTTATCCTTTCACCTTTTGTATGATCATATTTAAAAAAAATTCATATTTAAGTTGATGGATCAATCAATATATTGCAAGGGAAAGGATGAAAAAAGTATCATCAGTAATATATTCTCTTAAGGATGATATCATCATTGACTGAACTCTTTCATGTACCTATAAATGGATTAATTTAACCTGCAGTATTCAAACATGGGTGGGGCAGGGGTTGTGGGGGATCAGAACCCAGAGTAACATGGTCACCACAAAGAGGCTTAAGTGTCCATCCTAAGGTACTGTCTACCTGTGGATACATCTAGCTAACTTCAGCTTTTCAATGAAAAAAAAATTTAAGCAAGCTGTATTTTTTCCAAAAGTGACACCTTAAAGAAAATGTCAAATAATCTGAAACGAGAAAAAGTTACCTATAGTTCACTACCCCAAAACAACATTTAACATTTTTGAAGAATTTCACTGAACTCTTTTTTGGATGCATTCCCCATCCACCCTAAGCATGCTCACATCATTTGCACAGTTTAACACCTAGCTTTTTCATTTAACGTTACAAAATCTCATGTATTGCATTATCTTCAAATCCCAATTTTAAGACTACAGACTATTCCACCAAGTAAGTAGATGTGCTATAATTTTACAATTCCCTACTGTTGGATATCTACATCGTTTCCATTTTTTTCTCTAGATTAAGTGTCATCACAAAGAAAATCTCTGGTGTAAAGCTTTTCCATATTTAAGACTATTACCTAGATTCATAGCAGTAAAAGTAATGGATTAAAAGATACCCAGAAAATACATTCTGAGGTAAAGAATTAATGCAGGTCCTATGTGAAGTGAAAAATACCACTTGAAATACAAAGATTTGTCTTTTGATGCTCAAATCATAGAGAGTTGTAGAAAACTGTCAAAGATGGCAAATTCTAATAACTTAAATGTGGTGCTCACTAGTATTCTGCTCCTTTATTCACACAAGTATATTGTTGAGCCCTTATTGATCAGGCTTAAATTCTTGACCTTACCTAGATCTACCATCAGAAGGCGAGTGAGGGCCGTGTAGAAGGTTGTTCGGCACCTGAAGTCACTGAGGCTGTAACTGTCACTGATGCCAAGGAAGGGGAAGTGTTCACTCTAATGAAAGCAAAAGAGCATCCAAAGTTACTAATGTTTTACCTAAACTACCCAGAAATGTCTAGTCATTAAATAAAGGAAGTACAACTTACCGTGTGGTTTTTTAGCATGAATTTCACAGCATCTATCTTCACAAGTTTTTTTAAAAGGATATAGGTAATAGTAGTTAAGGAATCTGGGGAAATCTAATTGTCTTATCAATAGATAATCAATCACAAAATAACACTCAACTATAATGGCATCAATTTCTATTTACCAAGAATCAGTATTATTTCTAAAGAGTATTCCTTCAGAAATGTCTTTCATTCTGTTAAGAATGATAATCCATTATTAACCAGTGCAATTACTTTTCCTATCTTATACATATTCTAGTTATAGAAAGGAAAAATGAATTTTATAATTAAGACAAAAACTTCTTTACTATTAAAGTCTTGATAGTAGAAAATTAAAACTGACCCTTTTTACAGTTTGGATATAACTTGAGAACTTCTTTTCACTTAATATTATTTCATAAAAAATAATTATAAAAGACCCATCATAGACTATCCAGAAAGGAAAATTATTCAATTCTGAGAAACAATGAGCCCAGTTAGTAGGAATCTAAGGAAGTTCTGCTTTAGATGAAGATCAGAATACAACTAGAAAGGTGTAGCTGACTGCATGTCATCAAGTGTTGAAGGATGACATTTCTCAAGTACCTAGTAGGTGTAAGACATTTTATATTTGTTAATTCACCTATCTTCACAATTACACTGTCCAGTATTATTTATTTCCAATCCACAGATAAGAAAGCCAAAGTTCAGAGAAATTAAGTTACTTACCCAAGACTGCACAGCTATAGATTGATAGCGCTGAGATTTGAACTGAGGTTTGACTACCGAGGACACGTTCTTTCTACTGTACCACATTTTCACCTGAACAGTTCAGCTCAGAATGAGAAGAAAGTTGAGAAAGCATAAATATTATCACAAGGTCTAAATAAGTTCTGGTTAATGCTGCCATCAAAGAGGGGCTGATGTGGTTCTAAGAATGTCTATTTAGTATACAAACACCCTGTTCTCTTACTTAGTCCCTCAGGTGTGGGTATAAAAGAGTACAAAAGACATTGAACATGAGTCAGAAAGGCTGGGCTTCTGGCTTGACTACCCCATACAGCCAGCTGGATGAGCGTGAGTACTGTCCTTGGCCGCTCTGAGCCTTAGTTTCCCTCTCCAACAACTGAGGGTGAAACCTATCACCCAAGCTACCCCACAGGCTTGTTGGGAGGATCAGATGATGCTAATGTCTCTGGCAATTATAAATCAGGGAGGAAGACACAAAGATGCAGAGAATGAATGTGTACACAATGTTTGCTATCTGCAGGGTTGATTCTCACAATCCCATGAGATAGGTAGCATCACTTCTATTCTTCTGATGAGGAAACAAATTCAAAAAGATTAAGTAAGACTTTCCAAAAGACAAACAGTATAATTTAGATTCAAGTCCCTCTGAATCTAGAGCAACCATTCCAGGTGCATATTAAGCAGGTATACTCACCTCCATATTAGACTGTAAACTTTCTAAGGGCAGGGGCCGTGCCTATGCATTTTCCTCGGTGCACTGCTATCAAGTAGGTGCTCAATGCACTGTTTTTCTGGCAGGGTGAAGGGGAACAAGATCAAGACTGACCCATAAGAGGCTGACCAGAAAAAGAAAATTATTGAATTCTAGGAAACAATGAGTCCAGTTAGCAGAAATCTAAGGAAATTCTGCTTTAGATGAAGAAGATCAGAATACAACTAGAAAGGTGTTTTCTGCATATAAAAATGAAATTTGAGGGGTGCCTGGGTGGCTCAGTGTTTGACTGAAATGTTCCACTCTTGGTTTTGGCTCAGGTCATGATCTCACAGTTTCATGAGTTCAAGCCTTGTGTTGTGTTCTGTGCTGACGGTGCACAGCCTGCTTGGGATTCTCTCTCTCTGCCCCTCCCCCACTCATGCTGTCTCTCTCTCTCTAAACTTAAAAAAAAAAAGATGAAATTTGAGGATTTTTCCTGTGTGAATCACTGAGCAGAAGAACTGCCACTCAAACTTGACTAAGTTAAACAGGGGTGGGGATCAATAAACTAGGAAATATCTTAAGTAGTTACCAAATACAATTCTCTTGGAATTGCAAAGTTAAAAGTGACAGGGTCTATGGGTAATAAGAATGCTGCCATTAATAGGTATCTTCCTGTCAGTGCTACTAATAAACAGCAAGTCGTGTTTTGACAATAGAATATTTATGGTAGCAATAAACAGAACACTCACAGGAAGTATCTCATCTGCCAAAGACACATTTTCTACAGAATTGCATCTGTGCACTTTGTATCAAGGCCAGCCTCAGTGGCCTTGCTTTTAATTACATTCTAAAGCAAAAAAAAATAATTAAGAATAAATTTTTACTTTTTTTCAATTTAGAAAAAAATAAGAATTCATCTGAATATTTATACTCCTCTATAGGAATTCAACTCAAAGCTAATTATACCCCTTAAGAGTCTGTAATTTTTTTTTTTTTAAAGGGCAAATGGATACATCATCTTTACGATCTTTTTACTTTCATCTTGCTCTTCTCTACGAGACTAGGGTTCTTATAAGTTGTACCACTTCAGCTGGGTGGGAGCATTTTAGTCGCGTGGCAGTATCAGGTTAGATTTCAGAGGCTTGCTCAAAACAGCTCGTAACCGTGAACATAGTAATGGTGGCAAACAGTAATAGCACTAATAGTAGGAGTCTAGAGTAGTGAGTGAGAGAATTTAGGAAAGGTCACACATGGAACATGTGGAAAGCTATGATTCAAATCCAGGTCTGACTCTCAACTATAAGCTTTGCTCAGGTAACATCATATCCATTTGATTTTAAAGAGGCCAGTGATTTTTAGAGATCACTAGCTTCTTGAGATGTAAAGGAAACTGGAAGTAGGTTCCAGAAAAAAACAGGGAAACTGTTCTTTTAGGAGGGATCAATTCATCAAAGAGCCTTCATCACATCCAGGACTGAGCAAATTCCACAGCCTGGCTGATATTAACTCACTAAATCCAATTCCTAGAAAATTCCTGTTTCCATGTAGACTTATGAAAACACTGAGGAAGGGGAACAAGGTCTAATTGACAGCTAGGACGACAGAAAGGAAAGAAAAAGTCAAAAGAAATGGTGTATCCTACAGATGGTTGGAAATTTTGAAAATCTGTACCTTTGAAAAAGAGGAAAATCAAGCTGAGAATGAACTGGCTTCTTCAGTTACTGGAGTACTATACGCTTTAGTAGCTCATGGGCATGGCAGCACCAAGTAGGACTTCAATTCACGGTGGCCAGACTTTACTGAGTATCTACATTTCATCACACCGAAAATGCCACTAATTAGAAAAAATATCATTACTTGATGTGCTGAGAAAGAAAGGGTGTTTTAAAATGTCACCACTTGTGGTGTTTATATATCTTATTACAGAAGTGTTAATGTGGGAAGCAATTTCTGTTTTAAAATCAAAGAAGCGGTTGGTATATTAGGTATAAGACATTCACTAAGCACCAGAGGGTAGATGATGCACAGATCTAGGCAATTACTTAAAAGCCACACGTTTACAAATAGGTTTTGCAGACAGAGTTAAAAACACATTTTCCTAATGATAGAAGAAAGTTCACAGATAAGAAAAAGACAAGTTTGAAATTACTATAGGTAACAAATATATAGGTAACAAAGTATAATTACTGAAATATCAGTTTAGTTATTTCAAAAATGAGATTATGTTCATAAGCTCTACTAAACTAAAAAAATTCGAAAATGTATAACCAAAATGAAGCAGCTTAAGGAACACTATTAGTTACTTGTAAGGAATGGAGTTAAGGTTTTACCCATTAACAAAAAGGGTAACATTAGGTTCACATACCCATTATGTGAAATTTTGAACTACAGAAGACAACTAAAAAAAAAGACTCCTAATCTCTAATAACTTGCAACCTAATAGCAGAGAGAGGACTAGTCAATACAAAGCTATGTGATACTCATCCTCGGACGTACAGATAAGAACTAGGTGTTGAGGAACATTAAGAAAAATAAAGACGATAGGAATGGAAATGAAAGGGATTAATATTCAGTAAGCACCTACTGTCTGACAGGGTCAGTAGCACCAGGTGTCGCATTTTGTTAGATAACAGAGATATATTGTTATAGTGCTTGCTTCTGGTAGCACACGTACTAAAATTGAAGATTAGCATGGCCCCCTGCCCAAAGACACATTGTTACATAATTATTATTTTATTTAATCCTTACAAAATCCCAAGAGATAGATAATATTCCCCTTCTACAGATGAAGTAACTGAGCCTCAGAGAAATTAAATGACTTATGTCCTTTCAGTTAATACAATGACAAAGGGTCATAACTGTTTTAATACAGGTTCAATAAGACTTCAGCAAGACTTGAAAATTTAAAAGAGACCTGATTGAGTTGCAATGGGTCAAATGAAAAGAATAGCATATGTGGTGATTCAGTAAAGATAATGAAGGGTGTCAAGGGCAAGGTAAAATAAATTTCCTTGGCCGGAGCATAAAGTACAAATTGTGGTTGAGTGGTGGATCAGAAAATTAGTTATGAGAACTCAGTAAGTCAAGTACTGTTAAAGGACTCATGTTCTAATCAATAATTTTACTTTGACCCGAGAAGCAAGTGGAAGTGATTCTGGGCTTTTGGGAAGAGAAATGATCAGATCACAATAATACTGAAGGAAGATAATCTTGTGAAGCAGGAATCTAAAGAATTGTGTGAAGGTCTGAATAAGTGGGTTATAGAAAAGGAGTAAAGAGGATTCTCACACTTGATTCTAGTATAAAAACAAATGGAGCAGATAAATTATGGGATGACTTTTCCATGGATAATAGAGACAGAAAACAAAGAAATAAATCAACATTTCTTTTGATGAGAAATGTTAATAGAAGTACGCCTGAGGGATATATGCTGAAACTAGTTTTATTTAACATTCTCAAAACCATCTGGAGATGGTGGTATTCACTGAAATAAAGCAATACATTTTAATACTGCTTCACAAAAGCAGAATTACTACTGTTTATTACTAAATATTTCCTGTAACAGACATACCCAATTGTACTTCCATCCTTCACCCTTAGTTCGTTCTACACCTTTGTTTCATCTCTCACCCTCTACTCTTTCCCGACCCCACCTAATTCAGGATTCATACCCCAGTGGAGGGAAAGATCAGTGACAGGGTAAGGATGCATGGTTTGCACATGAGTTGTATACATAATGATCTGTATATAAGCTATATCTAAATGACCTTGAATAAAAAGAGTTCCCTCAAAGCCACCATATCAAAATGACCACATACCTGGTTATTTTTGATGAATACATTTTCAGAAAATTAGTATGTAATTTATTTGAGTTAAATTTTAAAAGGAAAAAGAAACTGTTAATAAGGCAATGGATTTTGAGTTCTTAGGAAAAATATGTGAAAGGCAGTGTGGAACCAGGATCAATTCTGTTAGAATTTAAAATCTGGGAGGGCAGGATCTGTGTCTCATTTGAACTTCTGCTCTGTACTTAGCAAATGCTTAATTAATATTTGCTGAATTGAAAGAGGCCAGTAAGGGGCCCGTGGGTGGCTCAGTGGGTTAAGGGACCAACTCTTCATCTCAGCTCAGGTCATGATCTCATGGTTCGTGAGTTCAAGCCCTGCATCAGGCTCTGCACCATTAGCGCAGAGCCTGCTTGGGATTCTGTGTCTCCCTCTCTCTCTGCCCCTCCCCTACTTGTATTCTCTCTCTCTCTCTCAAAATAAATCAATAAATTAAAAAAAAGAGGCCAGTAATATAAAGTAAATCATTAAGATGAGTATGGAATTAAATTTAAATATCATTATTTTATTTTTACTCAGTGTTAAATCTAAATTAAGGATGCAGTTCTGGGTATTGCACTAAAACCACCACCACCACCACCACCACCACCACCACCACCACAAAAAATAAGCAAGGTAAGACAAAGGAAGCTGGAAGAGGTGTGGGGTTGAAAAAGAAAATCATCACAGGGATCAAGCAGCCAGAACAGGAAAGAGACTCTTTGGCTTGTAAACACGAAAACAACTGAGATAAGCTACCAATGGATAAACAGATGTAGGATGCATGTGGATAGGAATTATATTCACCAAATACTGGTGTACAGGAACTAAGGAGATAGTCTCAAAGTCTTAGAGGGTTAGTCTGAAGCCAAATGGAACTTTTTAATAGCTTAGGAATAAGGCACCCCACATTTTCATTTTGAATGGGGCCCCATGAATTATGTAGGTGGTTTTGCAATACCACAGAGAAGTTATTCATTCTAAGAATTGTAGTTAACAGTATCAACAGGGTAAAATGAATTTGGATAAATTCATGAATTAATGTAGAACCCTGTTACAGGGCCTGTTTTTAAAAAGCTAAAGATATTTTGGGTTTTCCTTGAAGATGATGTAGTAAGGGCAACTACCAACAGAGGGCCTAATAGAAAATGAAATTTCCTTTCTATTATCTACCTAAAACCCAAGGTGAGACATGTTACTGCTATAAGTTTGAGTGAACAATGAATTGAAGTAGAAATATTGATCAATTTTTCTCCAAGAGAAGAAAAACTTGAAATACTGATTATCCAACAGAATTCTAGATGAAATGTAACACTTTCCTCTTTCTCAGCATTTAAAATGCGTTTATTTCGTGGCATTGTATTACCCTTCTCTCCCCAGTCTTCCCAGCCACTCCCTTGTTCTAATCACTTGAACAATCTTATCCCTTCCCCAGTTAGAAACTAGAATTTATGACTGGAAGGTATTTTATTTTATTTTTAATTTTTTAAATGTTTATTTATTTTTGAGAGAGAGAGACACACACAACGTGAGCAGTGGAGGGGCAGAGAGAGGGAGACACAGAATCCGAAACAGGCTCCAGGCTCTAAGCTGTCAGCCCAGAGCCCTACTCGGGGCTTGAACTCACGAACCGCGAGATTATGAACCGTGAAATCATGACCCGAGGGAAAGCCGGACGCTTAACCTACTGAGCCACCTAGGTGCCCCATGACTAGAAAGTATTTTAAAAAGGAAAAAGGATCCATAAGTATGAAACCTGGATGTGGAGGGCTGCCCTAGGACAGAGCCATTTCAACTCTGTGCATGTTAGATAAAGCTATTTAGAATCTGGAATTTCTTGAAATTCAGTCTTGGAAATTTAAAGAATACATTAAAAAGTTACTGTATTTGCTGAACGTAACATATATGTCTCATGTAATGAATATGATGGGAAAACATAAATTTTGCCTCAAAAAAGGCCACTGGATTTTAAAATTACAGTAGTCTTACCAATTTGGAAAACTTCAAATTTGACAAACAGAAACTTTGGGGTAAAATACAATAGACTCTCCAGTTAAAATCTGGGGACTTAATGAAATGGTGTCTTCATACACATTATTATTTAAGGAACTAGGCTATCTCTACAAATGTCAAGTTTGCTTTTCCCTAGTGAAGACAGAGTCCTATAGAGAAATACCTGACTTTCTTATTTGGGACATCCAGTTCAATTTTCCAATTATCTTAAAGGACAAGTTCTCATAGTATGGTCCCTAAGCCACCAGCATCATGGGAAACTTGCTGAAAATGCAAATTCTCAGGTCAGGCCTGTCTAACACCTCCTAAAACATAAACTACGGGGGTCCGGTCCAGCAATTTGTATTCTAACAAGAACTCTAGCAATTCTGATCATCCCTAGAGTTTGAGACTACTGCCTTAAGGCAAGTAAACATGAATCTTTTTAGCACTTCCTAAAAATGAGGATCTTTTGCGATTTCAATTTCCAAGCAAGTAGTTGGATACTAAGAACAGTAAAGTTCATAGACTGGCTTTGAGTAGCATTCACTCTGAAGAAGATAAAAATAAAAAAACACAACCAAAAGTATCTAAAGACACGCATTAGAAAGTAATCAGGAACATTTAAAAACGCCATAGTAAGATGCTTTTCAGTTATTCCTTACTAATACTTTAAATACAAATATTTAGAATATAATATATATGTATATATATGTATCTCTGTATACATATATATATATATATATGCAGGTTTCCATTAATAGAGGCAAGTTGGTGATGATTTTTATCTCGCATAACTGTTTCTATTGCTGAAGAGTGTCATCTGATTTTTAACACAAATATAATGTATTGCTTTAAAATCAGGACTTAAAAACACATTATAATGAAGAAATCGATTGGAAACAACAAAACATGCATTTAGGTAACCAGCAACTGCACTGAAATAGATATACCACTCACATATTCCATTATGTAAATGAATTCAAAGATATTTCATGACTGATCAGCTAGAAGGGACATAATGATTTATAATTCAAATAACTGAGCACTGAAATCAAATTGAACTAATATATATTTCTAAATATGGAAACCTGAAATAATTGTTAAAAAATATAAATCAACGTACCCAAGTTGAAATCATTCGCATTCCTTGGTTTAAATGTTATAGCTTTTAAGTTTTATCTAATAAGTTTTCTGAAAATATGATTTTTTGTTAACTTCAAGAAGAAGTGTTCAAAAGCAATAAACATCTTATGAAACAAAAGGTTATAATTTTAGGATTAAAGAATATATAAGAGACATAAGGGGATAGGAAGAGCATCTTACTTAAATAGTGGATAGAAATAAATTAGGCATTATGCACATTACACCAAAAAGAATACAAATCAAATTAATTTTATATTAGATTTCAATTCCAACCTTAAAAATAGGGTAAATCTAAACAATAGATATGTGCTGTAAAATAACACAGGCTTCTTTCCAGATAATATGATCTCAAAGTAATTCATTGTGAAAAGGCCAGAGTTTGCAAGACTAGGAAGTACTTATAAACCACTTCATATGTTAGAAATAAAGAGTATTTCAGCATTATTATTAAAAAAAAATACAGGTTGAGGTTTTTTTTTTAATAAGAAAAAATACATATCTTAAAAAGCCAAAATGACCACTGGAATTGGGTTGTACATCACTTTCCAGTAAAAAGGAAAAACAGCCTGGACAGGTGTAATTTATCATTTTTCTGATTTAATATCAAAGAAATATATTAAAATAATAAAAAGAATCCTGAAATCCTCAAAATTTGTAGTGATAAATAGCCCTCCCTGTCTTTATTGCATTATACCTACTAACAGAAATATTGCATGGTGGATTTTGCCAGACAAGGACGATTATTTTCCAATAAAAAGTTGCATATTAAATTCCAGCACAAAAGTGGGTGTCTAATACTTTGGAAATCTTTTATGGTTTCCCAAGGAACACAATTTTAAACTTAACTAATACAAACATATTCCTGCAGTAAGCCTACAGTAATGATTTCCATCCAATGCCACCCATTTTCAGAATGCTGTCCTCATATTTAAATACCAGCTAATCTTGGTGGTTAACTAAACCAACACTTATTTTTCACAACTCCTGTATATTTGATAGCTAACATATAAAAGACAATCTATATGCTTCTCTCTCATTGGTAGAAACAGGACAATAGTATCAACTATAATCTAATGAGAAAGGATGATTCTGGTTAGATTTAAGAAATCTGCTAAAGATAGAAACCCAAACATTTAATGCATAATGGCAAATCTTATTTTAGAGTAAATAAGATGTTGATTTGTTGGCAGCAATAATCTAAGAAATGGTAAAAAAAAAAACCATAATTTTCTTCCTATTACTCCTTTGTGCCTCTTAACTAATCAAAATAATATTCTTTTCAATTGAAGAATACTGAGGTTATAGTACTTACTCTCAGGAATTCAATTTTTATAAGGTAATATTTTTAGAACATTTTGACCTTCTTAAAATTAGTTACATGCTTTCTTTTAAAATAAGAACTCCCTGACAATTATGAAAAATCATAGACTGAGACACATGAGGTTGTATACTTTCTTATGTATCCACTTATTAACCTGGATGGGTATAAACATAACTTTAACTACTTAGGAATCTATATATCCATATAAATTCAATTGTGACTGAATAAATGCTTGACAGTCAGTAGCTAATAAAAATCTTTCAAAAACACACATTTACAGATAAGGCTAAATGAAAGGTTTTTTATTAAAAAAAAAAAAACCTTGCAACATTAGAGCAAGGGAAATACCTGGCCAATAGAATGCACCTGTTGGGGTGTTTCTATACATTACCAGTATAGTAAAAAGGATATCCAACAGAAAGATCATTTAGGAACTGAAGAGTCCTTGAAATCACAGGCTCACATCTTCCCCAGTATTTAAGATTTGTAACGCTAAATATGAAAACAAAGTTTTAACTGTAAGTAAGGTATTTGCTTGTATAGGGAGAACATGGAAATACACATTTATTTATGTTAAGTTAGATGACCTAAATCAGAAATATCTCACAAAGTTGAAAAGCAGGTTTAAATACCACTGGAATATTTTCTATTCTATTCTTTTTAATGGCATAATCAAAATTATATCTTATCAATGTACAATGAACACTGCTCTCCAAATGGTACATAATTCTATAAATTTAGTTTTGTAAATTGAAAAAACTGCCTAAGTGTTTTGCAGAAGAAACATCAAGTTTGTATGTAAAAGAAGCATATTAGGGAATGACAGCAGGAGTTACAAAGAAGTCAAATAGAGGTTCACAGTTACTGCCAAGAAATGAAGTATCAAACTTGTGGCTCGCCTCTTATGATCATGATTGTTTACGTAGCTTTGTTCTCTGCAAGCAACACAGTACTGTCTACCTGTTACACAGATACAGTGGGTTGACAAATGGAGGCATGCAAGTTGAGACTCAATGTACAAAATTCAGTCTATGACTAGAAACCAGTTAATTCTGCTAACAGATTATATGGATGATTTAAGGGAAGTTTCCAGGAGTAGGTCTTTGATAGCCATTGGTTCCTGCTGGAATCAATGAATGCCCTGTCTTAAGGCAATCAAACCTTTCCCAGTGATTCCAGTTTGCAATAATCTCTTCAGTTGGGTCTTTGAAATTGGGTATTTGCTTTCTAATTAAAAGCAAAAATGCGGCCCAGTTGACTTGAAGAGTCAAAGTCTGCAAACATTTTAAGACCACATTTTGATGGGGCATACTGCAGTGGTATGGGTATCCTGGCAAATAAGAATGTCTTTTGGGTGGTGAATTTTAAATACGTGAAATTAAGTTTCAATTATGAACAATGCTACCAGTCTAAGAATTAAGCATAATTTTAAAAAATCTTTTATTAAAAAATAATATTAGGAGATTTAAACACAGTAAAAGTATCTATTACATTCAAAGCCACAACAAAAGAAAAATCCAAGAACTCACATTTTTGTCATGAATGTTTCTAGAACATGGTTGTCATCTGTTATTCCTAAAACTTCTGACATACGGGCATATACCTGGATGAAAACATTTCATTGTTAAATGCTTGATCATTAACATAGATTTTCAAAAGACTATTCAAACTGAACAAATGGAAGATTTAAAGCACTGTTGCATCCATAGTGAAGCAGGGTGTGGGTAGGGAGAGCAAATGAAGGATTTTAAAAAAATTATATTTTAAAAATTTACTCTCTTTTTCTTCCGGGAAGTACCTCTCTCATCTTGAAATACATACCCACCCATACACACCCACACTCACAGACTCATTTTATTCCCAGCATACCGCATAATTTTCTTTCTCAAACTGGTAAACCAACGCTTTCTCAAAGATGGGCATATGTATATAAAGGGCTGAAAAGTGGAGTGTCTCAATAAATAAATAAAAAATAAAATTTTTAAAAAATTTCCATCTATGCCAGATATCAGCAAGCCATCAGATAATTCAGGATTATGTTAGGCAGTTATAAAAATAAGGAGTTCAAAAATAAGAGGCAATTAAAGAATTTATACACATTCTCCTCAAAAATCTCTCAATTAAGCTCCCCCCCAATATAGAGATAGGTCTTACTTTCCATGCTGAAACGGAAATCCCAGGCTCAGAGACTCTCTGTTGAATACATCAGGGCCTGGGGAATCCACTAACCTTCCAATTAGGGAGTGTTGGTGGCAGAGTTTGGGGTGCAACACTTCAGTCCCAACCTAAGCCACATGGAGCTTATAAACATATCCCACTTCAAGTGGGAAAATGCCACCAGCAGCCAATGGAATATTCCCTAATAGCCTGGCAGAGCTGAGAGGTGGGATGACACCTCCATACTCCCTGATGCTCTGGTGTGATTCCAGGTTATCCCTGCCAGACACCAGCTGTATGGGATTTCTCTTCTGTGATTTGATCCCCTGTGATTGTGTGCTCTCACTTTCTCCCGCTCCGCCTATTTCCTATGGTATGGCATGGCGACTTAGCTTTCACTCCCTATGCCTTTTGCTTTTCATATGTGAACACCAGCTTCATACACTGCCACAGGTCATGGAGGTGAATTACAGGGTTATACAGGGGAGGAAGGCTGTTCACCGCAGAGATCTCGTATCTGGATTTTAAACACTATTCAAAGCAGAAGCTTGTGTTCTGGGATTTCATCCTAAGTCCTATACCCAGAAGCTGCTCAGGCCAGCGGGAGGAAGAGGGGAAAAGGTGGGGGGCAAGTGGAGAGGGCAAGAGAAGAAAAGAAGGGTGGAGGGGAAAAGGTGGGGGGGGAGAGAAAGGAAAACTGAGATCCACATTCCTGTTGCCTCTTTGCTAATTTTCGAGCCCTACAGAAAAGCATTTCAATCACTGTATCTATCATTTTGCTCATGAGAGTAGGCCTTCATCTCTTTTAAGACTGAAGCTATCACTGTGTTTGTAAGATGTTCAGGGGGAAGGGAGAGCTAGGGAGAAAAAATCCCGGGAAGTTAGTTACCACCAATCCTCAAAGATCAGAAACGTTTATGCATGGAGAAGGCTCAAAGGAAGAACAGTATGTAGAAAGGGAAGTTTCCCAAGGCCCTTCACAACTTGGCCCCAACATACCTCATCTTCTACTATTTCCCTCCATCTGAAGCCACAGTAAAATACTGATGGGTCACTGAGGCTTCTCATGCAATTTCAGATTTCTAGGCGTTCATGTACTGTTCATTTTGCCTGAATCAGCTTTTTTCCTCCTCTCCCCTTGATTCCCATTCAAAAGTCATCTCCTCTGAAGCCTTCTTTGCCGTCCCAGGGAGAGCACTCTCCTTCTGCTCCCACAGTGTCTGGTCCATTCCTGTCCCGTGGTGTTTCTCACACTGTAATTGTTTGGGTGTCCTTTTCCCCCACTACGCTGTATTGTATTTTTGTAAAATCAAGGTTTCCATTTTCAAGACTTTATAAATACTATTTTTTTTTATGGCATAGCTCAGAATTAATCTAATTTTGATTCTATCCATGCAACATTGAATAATAAAAACATAATAACTAAAATGTGATTTTAAACCTTTAAGACATTTTAAAAATCTTTTTTTGTTGTTGTTGTTTTCAATTGGTCCTTCTTACAGGGAAGTTTTGTGTGGTGTCCCTGGCATTCAAGGAAGGAGGAAGCTAGGCAGGCAGGTCTGTTGTGTTCTGCTGTCAAAACAGCTTCTCAGAGTATCAGATTTGACCCAACAAGATACTAGAAAAAACAGTCAACATTGACACATGGCAGTGCTTTAATCCACAATTATCCTTGTAACTTGCACCATTCCTTTTATCATCCATTAGCTTTGATTCCCATTATCCCATCTAGAACTGTGTCAACGCTTCTGTCCCTAGGGATTTCTCTCCACTCCTAGGATCTGACAGTCAAGCTTGAGTACTAAACAGGATCATTACCTCTTAAATCCACTTATCTGATCTACTGAATAGTAAATTGAAAAGCTCATTAAGAGCAACAATCTGATTTGTTTTCACGTGTGACAGGGTCATTTAAAATCAATGTATGATTACTGCATTTCTTTTAAAAGACTCTCTCACATTTTCCAAGGTACCTTACCATTCAGAGAGCATGCAGATAATATGAAAATGTCTTTAAACATCTGAATTTAATTATACCACAGACATAGACAGTTTGCAAGTGGGAAGTAGTTTGTCCAGTGAGGAAATTATCTTTGAGAATGTTTATCACAAAGCACAAGTCAATGAAGGCTTTCTACAGAAAAAAATCGAACTCAATATTTAGGGATTTTCAACATTTTCTAAAACTTCTATCACTTCACCAAAAAATTTTTCATCACAGCAAGAAGAACCTACATCACAGTTCTCATTTTAAGGAAGGATATAGAAGCTGGCGTAGGAATGCAGGAAGGGAAAAAACCTCCCTTGAAGTTCATAGATTCCCCATTTTTTATTTCAGGATCAATTAAGGTACTTAGATCATAATGAAAAATAAACACAAGTCTAATAAACAAGAGATGAAGCCCATGTGTGTTGTCCATCCTTCACCTCAGACAATGAAGTTGAAAATGGCTATGCCTTTGGTTATGTGTTTCACACGCCCAGACATGCAGACATTATAACCTCGTCTTTGCCTGGCCACTTGTGCCTTCCTCCCGCTCCTTTGTTTGTAGTATGCTTGTATTTCTCTATCAGACTATAAGCTCCCTGAGGGCAGAAACAATGTTCTTTTATCTCCTATGCTTAATGCTTGACAAATGTTTGTTAAATGAATAAAAAGAACGTAATGATAAAGTGCACATATTGGCTGACTCCATTTCATTCACATTTTTTTTTAAACAAAAGGAAAACAACCCATAAAAGACATGGCTTTTGCATAGAACTTTTTCTCTTTAAAAATAATATACCCCAAATTCCACTCACCAGAAGTAACCCTGGTAAAATATCGTTATTTAAAAAGGCTTAGATACTGTTTCTGTAAAAGCTCTCCTCCTAGGATACTGTGAGCAGCCACCACTGCCGACCTGGTAGAGGCCCTTCTCATACGATACAATATGATCTGGGTGTAGTATTAATTTTCCATGTGCATATGTGTTTCCCCCACTATTTCAAGTGCGTGCTGCCTGAGGGCAGGGGAAATATTTATTTCTTTTAACATCTCCAGAAGTAATTAGAATACTGCCTCGACAAACTAAGCAATGTAGAAAAAACATGGGCTTTGGTCCCAAAGATATCTGGATTTGAATTCTGGATTTGCCATTCACTAGGTGTTACTTAAATTCTCTGGATCTTGTTTTTCTATCTGTAAAATGGGAATAATAATAATAATAATACCTACTTTATGACTTTTGGGAAGATTGAAAGATGATCCCTAATATGGAGCTTGGTATTTAGTAATTATTCATCAACTGCTGCTTCTCTTTCTACCCCTTCTTATGGACCCTGTCTCATAGTAGGTGCTAAAAACCATCAGCTAACACCTTTTCAAGAAAAGGCTCGTTACATAAAAAAAAAAAAACAGGAAAGTAAGAAGGTGCTTATCTTGAAGACTTTCACACTGCACAAATAAAGTGAAAGCAAACAAAACCTTTGTTTGAATATATATTCAATTAACACACTCTAATCGCGGTCAGAAATGGGATTCGTTAAAGGCATAAAGCTTCAAAATTTCATTCTACAAAACGGATTTTTTTCCCTACTTCTACATAGTTATTACCTTACGAGCCAGAAACATTACCTATTTTAACCACTCATCCACCTCTCCAGCTCTTGAAATACGGGAGGTTGTTAGAAATGTAAGGAATTATCACTATTATGGATTTGAGAAGACATGCTCCTACAAAACCATTTTAATATGTTTGTTTTCTCATCTCTGTTTATTTTACTATGAAGGTTCTTTTCAATTTCAGAAAAGAGCATTTGGGTATGTACATAACGCTTCAACGATCCATACGTTCTCTAACTCTTCAGCTAACCAAATGACAAATATTCCCTGTGCACATGCAGGTAGCTTAAGTGATCTTATATCTGGCTTTTTAAAAGGGAAGCCAGACGAGATAAGAAAACCAGACAAGGAATAAGCATACAAATAGCAGTAAGATTTTGAGTTGTAAATTTAATTTAATAAAGAATAAAAGCATGGGCTGTGATAGTTTTTTAAATTGCTTTCTTTTTCCAACCCTAATTCTTAGTCTTGAGTATGTGCAGTGTTGTCTCTAACATTCTGGTTATAACTTTGAAGAAACTAATTATGTCAATCCTTAAATTTGAAGTAGATTACAGAACTGGGAAACCCAGAATATTAGTTCCTAAAGGTTGTATGGATATATAATGACAGTCACAGAAATTCAATAACAGCCCTCTATGAAATGTACTCAAAAGCACCACATGAAACAAATTAAAAAGAACAATGAATCTCTCATTTTGTGCAAATAAGAAAATAAGAGAAAACACTGGTTCTATAGGTTTTCATAACAGTTGTTATAATGAATTAAGATTTTGGATAATGAATCTTCAGAAAATTACAGTAAGCTAATACCCCTAGGCCTTCCATAAATGTTTAAGATGTTATAACTTCTCAAAGAGCTTTTGTAAGCAGGCTCAAAGCAGAAAATTAGCAGTGCTGTGGAAATCAACAACAAAGTATTCTGCCATCAGATGATATACTTTCCTGAACCAATTTATTCCCCAAAATTCATTTAATAATACAAAACTGATGCCATGAAAGTTTAAAAAACCCTGATAATTGTTGTAAATTCTACAGGAGTGTTTCAATCTGCTGAAATGATTTATCAAGATTTTTAACTGGTTGTAATTTGGTAAAATAAAACCTGTCACCAGAACGGATCCAATATAGTGAAAACATTAACGTTCCTTAGGAAAAGAATTCGGGAACTTATTGTGAACTCACTTATTATGAATGAGAAGCCAATTTTCATATTTTTGCCATAGTCTTCAAGTGCCCCTGACATCAGTGCAGTGCCTTCTATAAAAGAGACCCGTTGGGAGTGCAAGGTAGGAGAGGGAGGAAAAAGAGAGATGTAAGAGGGAATAGAGGATTGAATGACTTGGATCTAAACCATTTGGATCTAAAGATACAGAGGTCTTTTATGAATGCTTAAAGCAGAAAAAAACCATAATCATCACAATTAACTTATGACCACATGAAGAGATTTAACGGCACAAATATCATTGCTTCATATTAAACATACAAACCTAGTGCTACTGAAGAGATCCACGCTAATCCTGGTGGACTAATTTTTCCATATCATTTAAATCTGCACCACAAAATAAGGACCAAAACTAGGTGAAAAAAAATCTTTTGCCAGAATTTAATTTTAAAATTACAACTTATGTTGGAAACCAAGTGGTAAAAGGTTGGAATTCTGCTTGCCTCATTCAGCGGAATACAGAATGGCAACTGATAAAAGAAAAGCTGGCTATGGAAGTACAAAATAAATATGAATGTGAAGTGTTTATTTCAATTAGAATATCTGAACCCACCATCTGTGGTGGCCATCTTGCTAAGGGGATATGTACCTAACAAATCTCTTAAGAGGCATTCCCAATCTGCTTGAATAAGCTATTGTATAAGAAAACTTGGAGCGACCACTTTGGCCTCACATTTCCTTCGCTCCACATCCTGTGGCACAAAGCATGAACTCAGCAGGCTGGGGTGCTGGGCTGCCTGCTGCCTTGTGATAATCCCCTCTCCCAGTAGGGGCCTCCACTGATGCATGGCTAAGAACATGCTTCCTCTTTTGCTTGCACCCCAGTGGGGTATCCATTCCTAACTTGGGCCCAAATCCAGACTGCTAAGGAAGGGCTCCAGATGCTGCCAGAGATATTTTTGGATTAGTTTCTAAACAATCATTTATTTGAAAGAGGGGTACAGGTACAGTGTGAAAACCAGCAATACTGGTAATTTTGGAGAGATTCTCTCCCTCCCCCTCCCCGACCAGACCTAAGGTCTAACTACCACCTGTTCAACAGAAGCTGGCTGTTTGCCTCATTTTTCTTCAGGGAGCCACTGACTAAGGATCTCCACCAGCATGAACCTAATGTCTCCCGACAGGCCTTCACTAGCCAAGAGGGACCCGGGTCGAGTGCACCAGTTACTGGTCACAGGATACACAGCCCATAGAAAGACTCCTGCGGTGCAACCAGCTGAAAGCCAACTAGGGAAGATGGGGGGTGCACATTTGTCCTGACACAGCTTTGCTCCTGCTGGCTGCCAACTCACTCCGTGTCTGGGGCCAAGCTTCTGTTAGACTAGTCTTCTGTGGCTAAAACCATGGTAAAGCACTGGGTAAATATATTATCTTCCCAAGCTCATACTATAAGAAGCTAACCATGGCTAGGGCACAAGGCTACTAGAAAAAGGCTTGACTAATTCTGGTGGAAGGTGGTGAGACCACATATTTCAGGCATTTTATTTATAATTCTGCACAACAGCAAATTTATATCATGATTCTATTCTGGAGCAAAGACGTTGATGCTGGATGTAGTCTGTGAAAGGGTAATGGTAGAGGTGGAGAATTAGGAAATAAAAGATTTTTTTTTACCATAATCCCCTGTATCTCTCAAGGGTGTCCACCAGAAACATATTCTGGCATAAGGGATACTTGTACTGTAGATACCGTTCAATCACAGATTCTGTTCAGTGGAGCCCTCAGAAAACTTTCTCCTTTCAGGTGTGAATGACTGGGTAGAATTGGCCACTTCAGAAATGCTATAACCAAGAAACTTAGGCTGCTTTCACACTATGCGATCACACTAAACTGAGTCTTTGCAGTTAGTACTGCTTGCTGGCTGACTACTGACCCTTTGGTTGTAAAACGTGCATACTACAGGGTTACACAGTGCATAAAAAGGGAGCCAAGACAAGGCACCCCTATACTTATCACTGTGAGCATATGCCTGTTTCAGTAATAAGAGCCTGGGGCTGTGGTGAGACAAGCATAAAGACTGGTGATCCACTACAACAACCAGCAGCTCAACTCACCTTAACTATTTTCCAAGCCTTCTCTGGAACTCGGGACACATCACTCCTCAGGCGTACAACCTAAAAAGCACAGAGTTTAGGGACCTGGCACCTGACGTTAGGGATAAGGGAAGAGCAGAAGGCCTTCCCAACTTCAGATAGAGGGAGAAAAGGTGGTTCAGGATCTTTCTGACTGCCACTTAAAATATTCTTGGGACCTTTGATTTTATTCTGGAAGCCATGAGCAAAGATGATGGTGGAGTGCTGTTCAAAGTCTGGATGTGGTTATATGGATTACACCATGGGTTTGCTTCCATGGAATAATTCCAAAAACCAATTACTAAAGGACAGCCCTAGAAAAGAACAAATTATAAAGAATACTTGACAGAACTATCTTTAAGAATCTCTGAGTACTGTTGTTTTTCATGAGACACTCCCATTATGCAAGGGTGGCAACTGGGGCTAATGATTTAAGTAGGACAAGTCACCTTTTCATGGGTAAAAGCACATTTTTAATAAATGGAACTCATTGCTATGGTCATTCAGAGGGTAAGTAAATCGTAGTTTTCTACCACTTAATCTAATTCTTGCATACCCTCTCCCCCAAATCCTCTAAAAACGTAACAAATTATAATTATAGTGGGTATTAAGCAAGACTTTACCAGGTCCCCATCTCCACTTCTAACATCTTTATTTTCATTCACACATGTTACCTATTAATATTCCATTTCTGCCTCCCCACTGCCTCTCTGAAACCTGTCCCACTTTCTACATCCAAAAGAACTTCTGCACCCTCCTCCTAAGAGATGCTCAAATCTCTCTGGGAAGGACAACCTGACATAAAGAGTAGACGAATAATGGCCTATGGAATGAAAAAGGGGGTGTCAATCCTATCATCCACATTTTTACTGCTCTGTCAAATCAGCTATTTTCACTTTTCGTTACATTCTCAAATTTTACTCAAAAGTGTTCCTATAATCTTTTTTTTTGCCTTTCAATTTCTGTCCCTCACACTAGCCTCGCTAGTGAAGAGTTTAACCTACCCCAAATGCAAGCAATCAGAGTTGACCTTCTGGTGGCCTGTTACTGCCTTTGAACTCTACTTTCTGGTTTCTCTGGGCAGGCAATGCCTTGGGCAATAGGCTAAGTCGTGCTTACATCTTAGTTTTCCTACTGAACACCTCTCCGTGTTGACACTTAGCTAAAACATATGCAAGACCTCAACTGGTGGAACCAAGACAACTGGCAGTTGCCCAGGAAGTATATCCTTCTCTCAGTAAGAAGACAGAAAATGGGCAAGTTAACTGCATACGTATTTTCGGTAACTTCACCCTGGCGGAAACACAGAATATAGGTGGAGGGTAATACGCACGGGGTTCTGGGTGAAGTTCTGCTACTTGCTAGCCCAGCACAGTATCTGGGAGATAACAGGCATTCAATAAATATTTTCATTTAATGAATCAACCCAATAATCCTCGTTAAATTATTTAGCCTCTCAGAGTCTCAGCTTCTTCAGCTATAAAATGGAAAGAATAGTAACACAATGAATAATCTCATGAATTAGGAGGTAGTCTAGAGAAATGATTAGGACCTAGTCTGAAGCCCAAGGCTAGCTGGATTCCACCACTTACTGGGTGGTTCTGATCAAATTCCTTACCCTCCAAATCTCCATTTTCTCAAATATAAAATGAGGATGACAGTAGGACCAATTTATCAGATTTTTTAGAGGATTTGAGTAGTTAATTCATGCCAAGCACTTAGAACAGTCCTGGCACAGAGTAAAATTTCCATGAGTGTTAAACTGTTATTATTATTGTCATATCATGCTCTATGATATATATACAGTACTGTCAGCACAAAGTCAGAAACACTTAGAAAGTTTTTAGTATACAGTAAGTACCAAATAAATACTAGCTATTAGCCCTTAGAACAGGTGGTCCATAGGGGCACCTGGGTGGCTCAGTCAGTTAAGTGTCCAACTTTGGCTTGGGTCATGATCTCACTGCTCTGCTTGTGGGTTTGAGTCCCGCGATGGGCTCTGTGCTGACAGCTCAGAGCCTGGAGCCTGCTTTGTATTCTGTGTCTCCCTCTCACTGCCCCTCCCCTGCTCACACTCTGTCTCTCTTTCTCAAAAATAAACAAACATTGAAACAATTTTTTTAAAGAACAGGTGGTCAGTAAGTGGTCACTCTTAAAGAATATATAGGCAAATGTTAGTCTGACATTAAGACTATGAGGCATACAACAAGAGGACAGTTCCTTTTCTTTGTGTTTTACCTGGATTAGATGCTGGAAAGTAGATGTACGTTCCAAGTTGGTTATGTGTGTAGCTTTAGTAATGGTTACCAAGTGATCAGAGGGGAGAGAGCCCTAATGAAAGGCAGCTTAACTCCTCGTCTTCTATCTTCTGTCTTCTAGGAGGAGGGACAGGAAAAGCAGAGGGAAAGGAGACGGGAGGAAAACAGGATGCTCTGTGGCAACAGAGTTCACCTCAGTTCTGGATTTCAAAGCCCTCATCTTTCTTTTCTGAGTCATCCCAAGTTCCTGTTTCCTATATCCACGGTAAATTTTCAACTCACTGGATAAGTAGATGATTTACATCCCTGGGGTCAATAAATTATCAGAGTTTTTCCAACTCAGATCCAGTGAATCCATCCAATTCTCCAAGTTTTGTTTGCTAAATTAATGCTCACAGAAAAATGGTTCCAGAATACCAACATTAGAGTTTTAAATTATCAAGAGTCCTTGTGTGGTAGGTTCAGTAAGAACTGAAAGCGGCTGCTTTCATATATGAATATAATATTGGTCTCTGACATTAGAGTATGGGGTGAATGGCTTCTTATGTAATAGGAAGGATTATATCAAATATCTAGGATCTAGAACTTGCTTAGTTTTCTTGTGACTGATGGCCATCCAGGACCAAAGGTCTAATCTGTGGTTGTACAGATGAGTTTTTTTCCCTTGGGAAATAAAGCAGCAAAGATGGGGATGAAATTTGTGATGTTTGTTTTATCAATCATCATTACACTTAAAAGTGATCATGCCTGGATGCATGCCTAAACACATACACAGGCAATGTGATACAGTGGAAAGCAAACTTGGGTGTAGAGAAGGATGATTTGGTCAAAGCCAGGGTCTTTCACTAAACAAGTTTTTGATCTTCTTGAAATCTCTTTCATATTCTGTAAAGTGAAGATAATCCTATCTACCAAATAGGGCACTGCTGAGAAGACTACATGAGAAAATGAAATGGATAACTCCACAAAGAGGTCAAGCACAAAAGAAGAAACCCAATACAGGTGAGAGTAAGGTTGAAGATAAAACATATTCTCAAATGATATTTCCTAGGCATTTCTCATTCTACAGTAGCTGAAAATACAGAATTTGTAACCTGTAGCATGGACAATGTTTTAATACCCAGTGCCTAGAACTTTAGGAATTTCAAGAATGGTAAGGTTGGAAAGTATTATGTAAGGCAGGTACACCTGCTGGGGAGTGTGGTATTACAGCCCGTGTCGCACACATGCAAATGATGAGAAAAAAAAAAAAAGTACGGTTGAGAATTCAGACCATCAAGCATGAAAAGATTTCTAATGAGTCAGGACAGTGGGCCAAAAGGGAGTGTGGAAGGAAGTGGTCGGAAACACTTAGAGACAGAAAGGCTGATAGTGGTTGAAGGCTGAAAAGAAAGGGTTAAAATAAAAATTGAGAATTGCAATTCTCAGCAAATGTAAAGACACTGGTGTACTAAGGTGTTTTGCATATTTCAGCACTGTCTGTCATTTTATAATTTTCCTCATCAAAAGGTGTGGGAGAGATTGTCCACAGAAACGCCTTTCCAATTTTGTAACAGAAGTCAATCAGAAAATGTAATTCACATGGAAGAAAGTTGTTTCAAAGCCAACTTTGCTTAGACACATCTATTCAGTAAAGCAAAGGATAGTGGCGCTGGGGAGCCATGCGGGCCTCGGGGAAAACAAAATCTCAATAAGCACGCCAAATGGGCTTTTATATTTCAAGATTCCTTCAACAGACACATTATGGGGAGATAAAAATTAGGAAAACACTGAACTTAACTAATTCAAAATGTTGAGAAAATATTTTGCATTTATGTTTTATAACTAAGTGCTTTTCCCACATTTGTCCCAAGGCAGCAGATGAAGCACTATATTCACCATTGCTAATACTAGCGATTGGAACATGCTCTTTGGCAAGGCAGAAATAAGATAATTGTTCAACATAGGCCGGCTTTTCAGAAATACTGGAAGCATTGCCTGTAATTATAGACATCTGTCACTGCTAGCCACTCAGTACTAACCCTGACATCAATATACAACCATAGCACTAAACTGCCTGCAGGCACAGCAATGGAGACCAGATACGCTAGGCAGGCAATCATCTGCTTCATCCAAACTATCTGTCAAAGGTTCCCAACCACAAATAGCTCTTACATTTTGTATCCTTAGGATAATATGTTGATTTATTTTAGATTCTCTAATATTTACAGTCTGGGCCATCTACTAAAATAAAGAAACAAAACTTATGGCTAATGGAGGCAGTTACTGTTCACAGTCATCATAAAAGGTCATAGCTCAACACTCAAATGTTAAAAATTGATGGCAGCTTTAACCATGTGCTATCATACAGATGTTTCCTTTTGTAGAGGCAATTATTTTCAATAGCAATTCAAAATGGTAAATACAATCTTTCATCAGCAAGTACGTTGCCACCCTGATCTAATGGAAATGCTCATATTTTAAAGCCTTTTTTGAAAAAGTAAAGAAAGATAGGTTCAGTGTTGAGGATTGAAAAATCCAGAGGGCCGGTCTGGGTTTAGCTGTGCATATTGTACCACACCTGGCAACAGTTTTTACATATACAAATGATGTGATATCTGAAAAGCAGGAAGTGACATTGAAGGATAAAATACTTGGGTAATAAATGAATCAACTGACATACGATCTTGCTAGGTGTTAAGCTTACTGAAATATACATGTGCGTGTACATTCATATTTTTAAAAGTCCAAAGACACACTGTAGCTTTACGTGTTACTCTCTTTTTTTCTATTAAGCAGCCAGAGAAGCAAGCTGAAAATTATTAGACATTTAGACTAATTAGGAATAAGCACTCACAATTATCATAATGTGTTCCTAAAAACACAGATATTTCTTGGTCTGATCACAACAGCCTATCCTGAAGAAAAACTATTAATTACTGACAGACAGTTAGCTTACAAGTGAGCTGCATCTTAAAAACCTCTTTTAAAATACAATTGCTAAATGCCTTACAGTGCTGTAATGTGAGACAGGTTCAAATCTTATTACTTCACTGAAATTAAAACCTAAGTTTTAATACTGTTCAAGTCGAACAATGATTCCACACTTTATTGCTTTTGAAATCCCTTGATGATCATAGGAAAAAATGCCCCCGAGAAAAAAAGACTGTTTTCGATAAACAGAAAATACAGTTTGCACTCTTAGCCTCTTTGTCATCACAAAAAAAGGATTTAATGCCAATTCTTTAAAAAAAGACTTTTTTCCCACAAAATGTGCACCTTGTGTGCCATTTGTAAAATCAGTTCACTTTCTTTTATTTATTACTGCAGAGCGGCAAGGCAATAAAGAAGCTACCGATAGCTAATAAATTACATGCCTTTTAAAACAATTCTCTTGCTACAGAAGCATGTAACTACAAAGGTTTACATTTACATGGTACATCACATGAAATGTCTATATTTGTGTCCTATTAACCGTTTTGGCAAATTGCGGACTTTTTCCAAACAGCTGATAGAAAAAAAGGCAAAGCGATGCACACATGTTGACATGATATAAAATAAAAGCCTTTCTAGTAAACTACTTACACTACCTACACTTTCTAAAAATCCTCCAAAATTTACTGAAACACATGTTTTGATAAATCATTTTATGCATCAAAAGGGTATTCAAAGATGTTCTAATCAGGGTTAATTTAAACTTTACTCAGTGAACAGTGAGACCCAAAGTACTTTTTCCCCCTAATTTATTTTCCTAGTATCATGCAGTCTTTAAAAATCATAGCTCCTAGCAGTTACTTAGAATAAATTATAAAAAGCAAGATCATTGTTAGAATAAATTATAAAAAGCAAGATCATTGGATATAAGGCAAAAATGCCCCAGATCTGTTCCTTAACATATTTTGTATTTTTAAAAGACACAGAAACTTGGTTATTTATTTAATAAATATTCATATCGAACATGTCTTGCTTAGTTATAACCTTTCTTTAAAAACAGTATTATCTTCACATATCCACAAGAACTAACTAAAAGCCTTACTTTATATCAAAGAAAGCTGTTTATTTTGTCTTTCTGTCTTATCTATGAACAAATGAATCTGTACTCCAATTCTAGGATTAAATTGTTAAATTAATCAGGGTATTTGCTTCATGCTCTCATCCTCCCCTCTCATGATGAACATGTATTTATGAGGTAGTGTACTGTCTTTTATTATTAATTTCCTCCATTTCCTGTAATAGCTATCATAGCTGTGGCTTTTTTTGGTTTCATACCTACAAATTTCAACTTTGTTCAATTATGCATGATGAACAATGCTTCAATTTCCAAAGCACAAACAACTTTGTTCCTTCTCATATTTACTTTGAGATGATAGTCTACTGTACAAATGCATAAAAATTCTGTATTCTATAGTGCTCCATTCAGATCTACTTTTCCCCCCTTGCTTTGGAATTTAGCTTGATTATGATGATAAACAATCAGGAATTTGTGGGAGGTACCTTTTCTGAAGAGTTCAATGAAATAACTTTTTTCACCTTCACAGATTTTTTTTAAAGGGGAATCATTTCCATTATGATGATATTCTGCAAACCATATATCTATATATACAGAGAATTCTAGTATATTTCCCAAATTATCTTTTGCTCCTTTTTCATAGTAAATACTCCTGTTTATTGAAATCATGACCTTTCCCCATACCGTAGCTGATTTAAAATGGTAAAATTCTCAATTAGCAGCCAAGAAAAATAGGTGACAAAATAACTACTTTCTCTATGTCCCTCATCTTCTTCCTTCATCTCATTAACAGAATTTTATTTTAAATATTTAATTACTTAGATTATCTTCCTTTTGGCTGAGAGAAGGCTCATTCGTTGTATTGTCTCTCTTGGATCATTAAGAATGTGCATTCAAAGGACAGGTATCATGAACCCCATATTTTTGATGGGGAAAACCAAATAGTGTCAGGAGATGGCTCAAGATTACACAGTAAAATGATCTCTTTTTCAACTTCCTATTCACAGGTGTCACTATTTGACAACACTGCTTCCTAGCTGTTGGGAAAAATATGTATTCATGGACATTTATTCTGGTAAATACAAATTCAACTTTCTATCGGGTGCTATCTCATTCAATGTATGTAGGATAATCCTGACTTACCCCTGGCACTGATATGACAAAGTAGAACTAGTGGGTAGTTCTTGGTGTCGATGGAAAGGGGAAAGGAATTCATTTGTTTTACTATTACCTTCTTAGAAGCATGGAACATTTTTTTTGACACCAACCTCCTTGATTTGGTAAACAATCTGAAGTGTATTGACACTTATATTTCTTGGTATGTTTTGCAATCTTGAGTGGGAAAGTGGAAAATAAAGCTGGACTTTTCTGGCATCTCTTTGCACCAATATGCAACTGCTTGTATTTTACTTACCTGTTTATGTAATACACAGAACTGAATGATGCAAAAAGAAACCCTGAGTATATCGCCCAGAAGTCCATCCAGGACTTGTCCAAGACGACATGAGGTGACTTCCTTTATATTCCCACTGTTCTTGAGCGTATCAGTGATGGGCCTCATCATATTCAATAATGATTGCCTGTCAGCTTTGTCTGTGTTCTCCACTAGCCTGTGAGGGCAGGACTATCTCTCTCTAGTCATATCGTGTCCTGATGTTTGGCACGTAGTAGGCAACTGCACATACAGTTGACCCTCCAACAACAATGATTTGAACTGAGCAGGTTCACTTACAAGTCGATTTTTTTTTTACAGTACGGTACTGTAAATGTATTTTCTTTAATTATGATTTTCTTAAGAATATTTTCTTTTCTCTAGCTTTACTTATAATACATAAAACATTCAAAATGTGTGTGAATCTACTGTTTATGTTAGTGGTAAGGCTTCTTGTCAAAAGTAGGCTATTAGCAGTAAAATTTGGGGGGACTCAAAAGTTAAACTTGGATTTTTGACTGTCTAAGGGGATTGGCACCCTTAATCCCCCTGTCATTCAAGGGTTAACTGTATTTGTAATTCCATGTGTTTTTTTCCCAACACTAAGCAGTTCTCCAATTCTCAGTGAAAACTGATTGAATGTCCCCCAAATTTAATTCAATTCTGACACTGTCTACCTTCAGATAGTATCAGATCTCACAGGTTAAGGACTCAGTCCCACAAAACTGTCTCAAATTCAGACACCAACTGAAAGTCCAGATTGTCACCTGTGCTTCTGATTAGGTAGCTACAGATTGAAGGCTCCAATGACCCCCTCCTTGGGTTTGATTAATTTGCTAGAGTAGTGCACAGAACTCAGAGAAACATTGTACTTACTTGATTATTGGTTTATTATCAAAGGATGTACCTCAGGAACATCCAGATGGAAGAGATACTTGGGGCAAGGTACGTGGGAAGGGGTGCGGAGTTTCCATGTTCTCTGAGCCACTCTCCTCAAATCTCTATGTCTTCACCAACCCAGAAGCTTTCTGAACCCCATCCTTTTGGCTTTTTATGGAGGCTTCCTTACCCAGGCACAGCTGATTAAGTCACCAACCCTAGGTGACTGAACTCAAACTCCAGCCTTTCTCCTTTCACCAGAGGCCAAGGAGTGGGACTGAAAGTACCAACCCTCTAATCACATGGTTGATTCCTCCTGGCAAGCAGCCCCCATCCTTAAATACTTTTCAAAAGTCACTGCTTTTTAACATAAACTCACATGTTGGTAAAAGGGGTTTGTTAAGAATACCAAGGCACCTTTACTGGCTCTTATCACTTAGGAAATTCCAAGGGTTTTAAGAGCTCTGTGCCTGAAAGGGGGACAAAGACCGAACATATATTTCTTATTATAAATCACAATATCACAGTAATTTTAAGTATTTGATTAATGAATGAAAGAATAAAAGAGTGGCACTGATTCAGCCCCAAATAACATTGTTACAGTTACTATAAAAATCCTCTTCTGATTTACAATCTTTAAAAACTGAACACTACCTGGTTTCAGTCCACTATCTCCTAAATAAAACACTGCTCTCATTAACAACATCTACTTCCGAAAAATAACTAGGATCAGGATGAAATTTCTCTGCTTTTGTTGCCGTGAAATTTGACCATCTCACCTTATCTAATCCATAGTCAATCAATCAATAAGAAAATAGTTGATGATCTAACACTGTCTTAGTTGTATTGACAAATATAAGATATATAGAGGACACTGACTCTGTCTTCAAGATTTTAAACATAGAGCACAAAACAAAGAAGCAAGATGGGACTTATAGTTCATCATTTAATAGATTGAGTTAATCAGACCTAAAGGTCAAATCTTATACAGGTCACTTCTTACCATTGTATTCGTAGTCAAGTTACTTTATGGTAGAACTAGGGTTAAGAACATCTTCATCATAAGATTAATTTGAGGCTTACAAGATGTATTGCACATAAAAGCTTATCGTCACAGTGCCTGACATATAATAAATACTAAATGTCTGTTAACATTGCCATTATCATTATTTAACTAAGTTTTAATGAATATGACCCACTATTAAGAATTGTAAGAATGATAAATAGGACACTGAAGAATGGGGGGGGCAGGCAAGAACACTGAAGAATGGCAATGGGAAGGGTGGGGTGGGGTCAGGGAAGAAGGAAAAAGAGAACAATGCAATTTAAAATAAGGATGGTAAGAGTCAGCCTGATAGAGTGGAGCTATTGGAACTAAAATTGGCTAGTAGATGGGGCTAGATGACGGAGGACCTTAGAAGCCAAGGAGTGCTGGCTTGATGTGGGCAAAGAGTCTTTTGAGTAGGAAGAGGCCTCTGATGAAAGTGGTGTTTAACATTTGTCCAACTACAGTAAGCATGATGGACCACAGCCAGAGAGGTCAAGCCTTTACCTTTCTTGGACCCTTTGTCGTCTCTAATACCATGTGTTCCCTCTCCTTGATAGTCCAACCTTCATTTATACACTACTCTTCAGTTTTTCATGTTTCTAATTCTTTGTTTTCAGTTAGAAATTTCTATTCTCCGCATCCTTGAACTGAGAGTGCTCTCCCTCCATCCTCATACACCCAGTTTCTCGGGGAGGCTCATCTGCTTATATAAGATTTCAGTTAAATATGTACCAAAATATGGGGCGCTTTGGTGGCTCAGTCGGTTAAGCGTCTGACTCTTGGTTTTGGCTCAGGTCATGATCTTGCAGTTTGTGAGTTTGAGCCCCACTTTAAGCCCCACGTCAAGCTCTGTGCTGACAGCTCAGAGCCTAAAGCCTGCTTCGGATTCTGTGTCTCCCCCTCTCTCTGCCTTTCCCCTCCTTGCACTCTGTCTCTATTTCTCAAAAATAAATAAAAGTTATGGAAACCAACCTGACAATAAACTATAAAGTTTAAAAATAAATAAATAAATAAATAAAGTTAAAAAATTTAAATATGTACCAAAAATAACTCTAAATCCATAGCTCCAAAAGTATACTGAATATGGAAAAGAAATCCCTCTCTGCCTCTGCTGTATTACTGAAAAAAAGTAGAAAGGTTCGGAATTGAAAAGAAATGCCAAGATGGCCAAATTATGACAATTTGCCTCCATTTCTTGGAACAAGAGGAAGGTCTGGGGTAGGCCAGGAACTCGAAAGAGATCACTCCTGCCTATGTTAATTATATAAACATATCAGCTCAAAGGCTCTTTGGTTCCTTATTGTTTCTGTTTACAATTCCAATGACCTATCCTCCTCCAACTATGACCATTAACCTCAAAAGGCTGGAGATGTAGTCCGGATATTTCTAGTTTTCCTTAATAACTAGTTCACAATCTTTCATTCATGGATATTCAATCAATGTATTTTCAGTTTGTGGCACTGCCTGTAAAAATAAGTTCTATAAATTTTATCATCCATCATAGAAAGTAAAACTTCCTCTTATTTTTTCTAAGGGGACTCCTGAATTTAAATATTTAAGAAATTTTCAAGTCCTACCAAGACCCTGATTTAAAAAAAAAAAAAAAACCCAAAATTCGATCTTTCCTCTTAAGTGTTTAACTTTCTATAATGAAGAGGCCTAAGACTTTCATACAATTGATTTTATAGTGTATAAATGAGCTGTGCTAAAAAGAAGTGAAAATAGATTAACATTGTGCTTTTAAATCATTTGAGCCATTGAATCTTTGGAGTCTGTCTTGCATAGACCACATTTTTGGGTAGTGACAAAGGTCCAAAAATATGTTAACAACATAGCCATTTATCTGACTGTAATCTTGAAAGGCTACTAGAGATCTTAATGTTGACAGACAAAAAGTTCGAGGAAGAAACAAATTAGCTATTGTAAATTATTAGAAATAGGCCACAATTGTTCCTCTTCTTTCTTTTTTAGTGAAAGAATTTTTAAAAACCTTGGAAAAAGCAGAAGCAGAGGTCCAAATGTCAACAGTATTTCTCAATGACTAGAGAAGAAAATAAAATGCCTATATACGATCAAATCCTAGAAAGAGGAACATCACAAACCAAATGAAGTGTGCTCACCTGCAACTAAATAAAATGTGCCATCCCTGATTCCTTATCCTTATTCTATCACATAGTGATAGATAAGAATCATCTCCTTAATACAACATTTTGGAAAAGGAGTGGAGAAGAATCAGAGAAACTGGAGTTCAAATCCCCAGTCTCCACTGTGACCTGAACAATTTTCTCCGCTTCTCTGAGCATCAATTTCTTCATCTCCAAAATGAAGATAATACCTATCTTGTAAGGTTGTAGAGAGGATTAGCAATAATTTGGACACAATGCCTGGCACAGTACTTGGTGCACAATGGGTATTTTATAATTACTATTTTCATTGAGAACATCAGTTGCATATCTAGAAAATAACTAAGCTTATAAAAGAATCAGGAATTTTCATTAGATTGTGCAATCCTTTTCTTTTTTCTTTTTTCAATGAGAAGGGATAAGTAAACCATCATTTACATTCAATCACTATGCATCTGTTGTTAATGTATGCACCATGGCCAAGTATCTATTTAAATTTAAATTTTGATGTCTGAGAGTAAGTGAAAGGAAGAAAGACATTTTCATTACATAACATATAACACACTGCACCTAAATTAAAAAGTAACCATTCTCTTGAGCATTACATGGGAATATGCTAAAAGCACAAGGTTTTTAAAGAGCGGTAAGGATTCCTGGCTTACTGTGAAAAATTCCCAATCATTTTTAAAGCGTTTTTTAAAAAAAACTCCAAAATGGCTGACAGTAGGTAAAGAGAATATAAAAGCAGATGGTTCGGACAGCCTGAATACAAAAAAGCAGGTCTTAGCAAAACAGAAGCATTTGCCAGTTTGCCAACGCTGCTGGTTCCTGCTTCCACATCCCGCTTGCGCCTCCCCCCCACCCCCCACATCTGCTCACTGGTGCTCATGTGATACATTCAACTGACTGCAGAGGATGAAGAGTAACAACTTGCAAATCAAGAGCCTACTGAGATCTGTTATTTAAAAATGGAACTTCCTTTTCTTTGCAGGTTTCTCTCACAATTTTAAGCTTAGAGAGGTAGAAAAAGGATCTTCAAAATTAAGATGGAGTCTTCAGATTTAAGATAATTATTTTAACAATAACACAATAAAGGGATATTAATGGCTTGCTTATGGAACACATTAATAGAGATAGATGCAAACTAACTCAAATCTTAAGCCATGTTTGCAGATGATACCTTCTACTTCCCAAATATAATAAAAGAAGAAATTGCCATAAATAAGCTTCTAGAAATAGAAAGCAGTCACAGCATCTTAACCAAACTACACATTACTTCACATAAAATATCACACTTTTTTGTTTTGTGTTTGAACAAACTAAGCTAGGAACTTCAAAAGAGAATATGATATAACTTAGAAGAAGGCTGAAAATACAGTAAATTGAAAGAATGAAACAAACAGTCACATAGCGAGAAGACATGAATACAACAGTGTTCTTCCCTTTCAGATTCCCTTATTGGTATAAAATGGGATTTTGGAAAATCTCATAATGGGACTCTGGCAAAAAAAATGAGTGTAACTCACACAGCAATAAAAAGGAATAGTGTAAAAGGTCCAGAATATCACCAAAAGGGGTTAGGGAGGCTGAGAGTGAATGCTGGTAGATACCAGACTAGGAAAGAAACCTTGTAGAGGAAGTTGAGATGATTTTATGAATTAGGGAAAGGCAGCATGACAAGTGAAAAGGCTCATACATGCTAACTGCAGAACCCATGGCTAGGTTTACTTTGCTAACACTCAGCTTGCTAGTTGGCCCCTCTCTGGCTTTCACCCCACCACCTGTGGGGTACTGGAGTTCCAGGGACAGGGATGATGAAAATGATGCTGAAAATAATACAAGCATCTATCATTTACTGAGTGTTTATTATATGCAGAGTACTATGTGAGGTACTTTACATGCCTTATCTCATCTAATCAATATGATAACTCTCTGAAGCAGGTGGACCTTAGTATCACAGTTTTACCACTAAAGAAACTGAGGTTCAGAGAAGTTATATGATGTGTCTATTGAGTTGCATAGTTCGTATTGACAGAGTTGGGATTTGAACCCAATTAAGAATAATGCCAAAGACCACTCTCTTAACCAACTGCCTTTTATATATAATCATGAAATGCTCTAAAAAATCATAATAGTTAGAACAATACCACACAGGATTAAACTAAAAATTTTACAAAGCACATATAATAGCTTCAGACATGGGTTCATAATCATTTATACTATTAAAAAATCCCATTCTTTAAACAGGTTTTTCTATATGACAATGAAGTTCCATTAATTAGATTAAGTAGTTTATTATCTGGTATTAATTTTTTTTACTTTAGTTGCTCAGAAAAGATAAGCAAATCATAATTTCACTTGTTCTTCCATTTTCCTTAGACATTAACATAGAGTAATTGCAAATATTTACTGAAATGCTGTATATGCCAGTCACTGTGCTGAAGTAGGGTTTCTCATTTCAGCACATTTTGGGGTGGATACATTTTGTTGGGGGGGCAGTTATCGTGAGCATTGTAAACTGTTTAGCAGCATCCCTGGCTTCTACCCACTAGATGCCAGTAGCACCCCTCCCTCAAATTGTGACAACCAAAAATGTCTTTAAATATTGTCACATGTTCTCTGGGAGGTAAAAATCACCCCTGGAAAGAACCACTGTGTTACGCATTTTACGCATATTTACTCATTTAATGCTCACATTTACTATGGGGTTAGGTGCTGTTACTATTCTAGTTTTACAATGAGGAAACTGAGATAGAGCAATTAGGTTTATTCTCTGAGGCAAGAGAACAAATGGTAGAGTTAGGGTTTAAATTTAAGCAATTTGACTTCAGAACCTAAACTCTTACCGAGTACACTATACAACTTCTCTAATAAAATAAATTAGGTTTCCCAGCCCTAAAGGATTGTGAAAGATGTATATATATATATTCCCAGTTTAACTTACTACTATTACCTGGGGGAAAGTTTTAAAAAGGAATATAAAACAAGATGCACACAGCTCCAGTTTCCTTGACTTGTTCCTCTTACCTTAAGGTGGCGTGATATACAAGTTCTTAACTTTTGAGGGGTCATGAGCTTCTTTAAAGATACTGACCATCTCTCAGAAAAATGTACATGTACAATATTTTGCATAATTGCACTTAGGTGACATGATTGTCGTGAGTGTTAAATTATTATAGGTGTCAAGCACCTCACCAGGCACTGACACTAGAAGCTATACAATAAATGGCAATCCTCTTTTTGATCATTCTATTTTCTTGTTTTGCTCTTTCTACAAAGGAAAGCCTCATCCACTTTCCAATATGCTCTAGATTTTTACTGCTCATCATCTATGTTTCTCTTCAACTCTTCCATGCATGTCATACAAATTTGGTCTTTAGCCTTGTTATTAGTATGTGCTCACTTCACCCCAATGCCCAGAATGAAAGGAGATCTCCATGGATGTACTTCCTTACCAATATTAGAGGTAAAATTGCATGAGGTTGTTGCAAGGAACAGAGAAAATTTGTGCAAAATGTTTGGCATTGTACATGTTAGGTGATTAATAAATGTTTATTCTTCCTTCTAGGGTCTACTAGACACAATATGGGATTTCTTCTGACTTGCTGTCCTTTGAGTACCTAAAATCAAACCTTAATAATTAAAGTAGTGCTTTTCCCTGCCTTTTTTTGGAGGGGGGCAGTGGAGAGGAGGTTAGTTTTTAAAGGAGAGGTAAAGCATTACACAACCTCATAGACACATTATTTCTAGGGAATAAAAGTATAGAGCCCACCATGTGACTTTCAAGAGAATCAACACAACATGTACTTCGGGCCTGTTCCCATTTGCAGCTTCATTACTGTCATGGGTAATTTTTGGTGTGAGATTTCCTGAAGCTGTGTAATTGGTTTTTGCTTGTTATTTTACCCATTCCTTCTCTGTAACTCTGATAAAAAAAAAGGCACCTCTTTATTTTTGCTATTATCAAAACATTTAGAGGGTGCCTGGGTGGCTTGGTTGATTGAGTGACGGACTTCGGCTCAAGTCATGATCTCGCAGTTCATGAGTTTGAGCCCCACACTGGGCTCTGTGCTGACAGCTCAGATCTTGAATCCTCCTTTGGATTCTGTCTCCCTCTCTCTCTCTCTGCCCCTCCCCCCCTCATGCTCTGTCTGTGTCTCTCTCTGTCAAAATAAATAAACATTGAAAAAATAAAAATAAAAACACTGAGAAATTCCCAAAAAGTTGTTGAGAAGTTTTAAAGGGCCAGGGAACAAAGGAGTCCGAGACAGAAGTAAGGGCAAATCAACTCTGGGAGCTTCTAGGATATGAATTGTCCCTAGGAATTCACATCAAAGGAAAGTTTCTGCTCTACTTCTGTGTTTTATTAGAGAAAGACAAAGGACTCTTGCTTAGCACAGGGTGAAACAGAGATTTTTATTTTAAAACATAGGTGGGCAAAGAGATAAATACAGGCTTGGAGACAGAGGATGGTAAGATAGCTTACCTAGAATGCTGGCTGAATCCAGAGCAATGCCAAGAAAAATGGCCCCCAAAGACAGCTGGGGCTTCTAATGAGAAAGAAAGCCTAATGTTTCTTAAGAGCCATTGCTAAGGTTACTAACTAAAATAATTCGAGCTAAGAAATCTGGGTTGACTTTTCTTTATACATAGAAACCCTGGTATTTAATGTCTAGCCTTCATTGTATATGCTAAAGCATCTCTTGATAAAACAATAGCTCTTTCAATTTAATATCATGCAAGTATCACACAAATCATTTAATACTGTATTTAGTCACAAAAAAGCCAAGTGAAACATAAAATGCTCTCCCAACAGGCTGCTTCTCCATACATCTTTACGCCTGGAGCCAAAATCTATCACCAGCAAGAACACTCAAGAGAAATAATAATATAAAAATCATGTGTCCTTCCCATTCTCAGTTCCTTAGAACCAGTGCAGAGCACTCCATGGTCTGTGACATCCAAAGAAGATGATGACAAAGGAAACTACAAATTATCCTGTCTCACAGTGAGTCATAATGTCATTTCAAGTGAAGCAAAACACGAAAAGGGATTTCACAGAGAGTCAAACACTCAGTTTTAAAAGGTCCTCCAAATCTGATCTACGCTGTGTTGTGGCAGACAGATACTCTAAAGGACAAAACACCTTTAACAAAACATGTAATAGACACTTGTTGCCATTGGGGAAGAGACTGGGGGAAGATACCAGGGATGCCAGCGAGTGAAAGGGGCTCAGATGGCTAAAGGGCAAGGTGTAGTTTGTATTTTTTCTCTCTCCAAGATTAAGACACTGCCACCAAAATAACTTTTCTGAAATATATAAATTATCAGTGACTCTTCTTAAGTGATTAAAAGTCTTCAGTGACATCCTATTTCCTACAGGATAAAAACATCTTTCCCAAACTTGCTGTGGAGTACCCCTCTTGATTAGCCCTTTCCCAACTGCAGTAATAACTTTCCCCCCGACTTCCACTCTCTCGCCCCGAATTGTACCCCACAAACCTTCTGACATGGGATGACTGTGTCAAGCTTTCACACCTCCGTGGCTTGTAGCCTCTGTTGCCTCTGTTGGGAACAGTTATCTTTCCTTTCACAACTTGGCAAAATCATCTCCATTTTTAAGGCTTAGTTCAAATGTAATTTCTCACGGGATGCTTCTCTGGACTTCTCTCATATGACACTTATAAACTTCCTTTTGTCATACTCATCTGTCAATTATTTGTTTATCCGTCTGTGTCTTCCACTAGTCTGTGAGCTCTAAGCATAGTAACTGGGACACAACAGATATTTAATTTATTTAATTTTTTTTTTTTAAGGAATGAATAAACTATTGCATTGAAAAATCCTAGTCTAGCAACTGAGATTACTATACAAACGTAATTTGCTTCTCTGGGCCTTAAACTGCCATCTGTAAAATTAGGAAATGGTGAAAAAATGTTTTAAAGATGTGAAGCCATTTTTTCAAGTAAAAGCTAACCTGGAAGCTTACTATGAGAGACAGATTAAAGCAAAGTGCTCTGTTTCATGGAAGGTGAATATGACCTGCCAAGCTCCTCCCATTGCCCCAAACCACAGAGCAAGCTGGAAAACCACTGGGCTGCATATTTTATGATCTCGTCCATTTCTAGTATTCTATAATTCCATGATGTTATTCAGTGTTTCAAAGAAACATGTACAAGGATTATTAAGTGGAAGAATTCCATTATTCTACTGTCTTTAAGGAACAAAATCCTCAATTTGAAACCATATTCTCCCACAGTGGATCATTCTGTGGATATATCAAATCTGGATTTACTCACTGTGCTGCATGACTGAGTAGTTACGGTGCCATTTATCCTACGAGCTTACCAGATAAAATCAGGTTGTTTGTAACAATCTTAGTTTTAAAAATAAAATGTTAAAATGATTAAAAATTTTTAAATGGAAAATAAACTGTTTAAGAATCTCTTAAGAAACTGGGCCTTTATTACATATGCCTGGAAAGAAGAGGTCAACACCTATAAAAACTTCAGTCTTCTTGTGCCTTTGTAGTTAGTTATGAGCTCTAGGTCTGAAATACTGCTCTTTGAGTCATTAGTTAGCGGTGATGGTCATTTATTTTGAGCCTTAATTTCCTCATCTCTAAAACTGATACAGTACTTGCTTCACATTGTTGTTAGAAGAACTAAAGTAAATTAATTATCTACAAGACTGACTGGCACATGGTAGGCCTTTGAAACAGTCTATATTTTATTCCCTAATGAATACTAATAAACTAAAAGAGACAAGCTAAGAAAAAAAGTAATTTGGTCATAGATAATACAAACCACTCACCTTACCACTGGTAACTTATTACTATTAAAATATTATGTTTGTGGCAATGAGAAAGAACGAAATCTGGCCATTCGTAGCAAAGTGGATGGACCTCGAGGGTGTCATGCTAAGTGAAATAAGTCAGGCGGAGAAGGACAGATACCATATGTTTGCACTCATAGGTCTAACAGGAGAAACCGAACAGA
>CM053572.1:86623586-86684839 GCA_028646485.1 Cryptoprocta ferox
ATGGAAACCAACCTGACAATAAACTATAAAGTTTAAAAAATAAATAAAATAAAATACTATGTTTGAATATTCCCAATATTTGGATTATAACGGAAAAAGCAAATCTGGAATAATTCTATATTCATAATAGGTATAACATCTTTGTCCATAAAGCAGAGGTAGAATATTTGGGTCAGATTTCAATCATCAACAATGACGGCAGTTCGGGCTCCAAGGCCTCAGCGCACGGCAAGAGCATGTATTTAGTAGATACCCAGTTAGTGACTTAGTACATCTGGTCACTAACAATCTTTTTTTCTCAATTACAGCTTGAACAACTGAAACTACTTGCTAACAAAAAAGTACATGACAAGAGACCAGTCTTGCTTTAAAAAATCACCTATTACCTTCAGAGAGGCTCTACAAATATTCTAATACAGATAACAGAGCATGGAAACCAAGAGCAGCAGCTTTATTATCATTACAAACCAGAACCAAACCAATGGCCATAGCAAGTCATTTAACCCCTGTATTTCCAATATTAATATATAGGAAGGACTCTGAACTAATCTTAGGATCTTGTATATTTCAAACAATTTACATCTATTGGTATTTGACTTTCCTAGCCTTGAGTTTACTCTGAAGCAATGTATACCATGTATTTTTACAAGATATATACTGAATAGGCAGAAAAGAAACCAAATAGATAAAAATAGAAGTATACAAGACCCGTGATGAATATGCCAACTATCCTGTGACACAGGTATTATTCAGCAAGTTATCATTTTTTAAACTTTTTTTTTATTTGATAGAGAGCATGAGTGGGAAAGAGGGACAGTGGGGGCAAGAGAGAGAGAGAGAGAGAGAAAGAGAGAGAGAGCGAGAGAGAATGCCAAGCAGGCTTCATGCTCAGTGTGGAGCCCAGTGTGGGAGGGCTTGATCCCACGATCCTGGGATCATGACCTGAGCCAAAATCAAGGGCCAGACGTTCAACCGACTGAGTCACCCAGGTGCCCTGCATTAGGTCATCATTTAAAAAAATGACTTCTTGAATAAGCATACAACCTTAAAAAAACCCGAGTGACTGGATTCAGGGCTGGCAGTAGCAAAAGTTAGGATAGATACCCTTGTAAATTAGTTTTGCAAAATAATCATTTTGATTTTAGTCTTCTCTAAATTAACTAATTCTCCGGTTTAGGCTTTTTGTTAGGTTAAAGTATGCATTTTGCATTTTTTGGCTTCATCCTTGATAAATCAACATTAAACATAACTTTCCTTAGTTGAATTCCTGTGTCTGAATTTGTTTTCTTTTCAATGGGAAAGATATCTTCTCTTCATTTAGGGGCGCACATTATAATGAAAGGTCCTCTTTGACACATTCATTTCCAGTAAGCAGCAATGCCAGTAGAGAAAAGATGAGGGAAAGAAAACACTTTTGAGACCTTTGCAAATGTTTCTTAAATGAATGTTATAAGGAAGAATGAGGTGGAAATGAGTAAGGGCAGCCTATCATGAGAACAGAATGGCCTCAGAGCCGTCCTAATACGATCAAGTAGCCTACAATAATTACTGTTTTTCATTCTTTCATTCAATTGGGATAGAGGGCAAGGAGAAGAACTAGGTAGTTAGGAATATTCTGGACCTGAATAGTTTTTCGTATCTTCGTGACACATGAATGCATTCCCACAGTAAGGTAAGGATAGGGTGAAGAGATTCTTGGGTACAAGCAGATGCCTACCTCGAAGTACTCAAGAGTTTTTTTTTTTTAAGTTGGGTATAATTTACATAGAATAAAATTCACCCTTTTCAAAAGTATACAGTTCTATGAATTTTCAAGAATGCACATGGTTGTGTAACCACCACCAGAATCAAGATATATATCAATATATCCATATTAATTATTACTATCACTGCAAAAAGTTTCCTTGTAGTCAGTCTCACCTCTATCCCTGTACTTAGGGATCCTTGAGTCCAACAGGACTTGTACCAAACAGGGAAACAGAAGACTGACCATCAAAAGGGGTTTGGATTAGCGTTTCTTAAACTAGGGCATGATATGGTATCTGCTCTTTATAACCCACATTCTGCTCACAAAAGAGATGACTAATCTAATGTTGGGCAAATGTATTCAGTTGCAGGTCCAGTTCCATCACTTAGCATAGTATAGCTTATTCTTTTAATCATTTAATAAATGTTTGATTGAATTTGGTAAATTTGAACTGGATAAATACTCCAAAATGTGTCATGCCATGTGAGATACTGCTTTGAACAAAATCAAACATGGCCCCATCCTCCCAGAGGTTACAGTTCTAGTGAAAGAGACATATGTTAATCAAATAACACACAAATAAACATTATTACAAGCTATGAGAGATGCTATAATGGAAATATAGGATGTTCTGACAGTATACAAAAAGGTTAATATGACTTGGTCTGGGAGATCAAGGAAGGCTACTATGACGAAGTAAAAATTAAGCTGAGAGCTGAGGGGTGGGTAGGCATTAACTGGGTGAAAAGGGAGGGTTGGGAGAGATGGAAAAGAGGATTCCAGACAAAAGAAGTGATATGTATGAAGGCTTAGAGTAATATGAGAGTATGGTGATTCTGAGGGTTTCCAAGAAGGCCAAGGGTCTGGCTAGGAAAGTGGGGGCTATATGAAGTTAAAGAGTAGGTAGGTGTTAGATGAGTAAGGTCTGTGTAGCAACATCCTAAAAACAATGGGAAGCATTGGGTAGAAAGACAGTCAGATTTATATTTCTGAAAAAATTACTTTGGCTACAAGGTATAAAAGAAGCTGAAAGCATGGGGTGGGAGCACAAGAACAGAGTGAGAATTCAAGTTGGGAGGGTAATGTAAGATCCCAAGTAAAAAAGATGGTAACTTGGACTAGGGCTGTTGAGGAATGGATAGATTGGGTGTCTATCATGGACTGGGCACTGAGAATTCCCATTCAAGATAAGCAAATAGATGAATCTCATATTAAGGGATGAGAACCATGACAAGGGTAAGCACAGAGAGGATGCCCAAGCCAGCAGTAGGAGAGAGAGGGGAAGAGACGGATAGAGAAGACTTTCTGGAGTTGGCAACCACACAACATTCTTTTAATAAGAATTTAACTTTTCATGTCTTAATCTTCAAAAAGAGGCGACTATGTCTACTTCTAAGAAATGGTTCCTCTCAAAAAGGCGGAGTTGGTTGCTGCCTATTTAAAAATTTTTCTATTTCAAAATAATTTTAGAATCACAGCAAAGTTGCCAATAGAGTACATTTTTGTATACCCTTTACCCACCTTCCCCAAATATTAACACCTTATGTTACTATGGCATATCTGTCAAAAATAAATCTTGGCATAATATTGTTAAGCTGCATACTTTATTCAGATTTCACCCGTTTCCACTAAGGTCCTTTTTCTCTGTCCCAGGATCCACCCTGGGCTTCCACATTGCATTTGGTTGTCATGTGAAAGTTCCTCAGTCTTTCCTCGACTTTCAGGACCTTGAGGTAATTCTGAAGAATACTGGGCAATTATTTGGTAGAATGCCTTTCTATTTGGAATTGTCTGATGTTTCCTGAGGAATAGGTTGAGGTTATACATTTTTTTTTTTTTTGCAAGAATACCAGAGGGGAATGCATGTCAACAGATCTTATTATTTGTAATGTCAACCTTGAACTCTTGCCAGGTTTTTCTACTGTACTGACTTCTTTTCCTCTTATAGTTAATAATTATTTTGTGGAAGATATTAATTTCCTTGTGAAAGACTAGGAAAAGAATCTGTTTATCCTTAAACTTATGACCACTAATTTTAGCATCCATTGGTGATGCTAAATGATACCCCAATGATTACTATTGGGGTATGCTAATGGTGATTTTATATTTCCTTTATTCCTTCTAATTTACTAATTGGAAATCACTCAAAAGGAAGAACTTAACTATTTCTCCCATTCGTTCAATTATATATGCATATCAGTATTAACTCATGGATATTCATTCATCTTGTTCTGACAATTATTTTTTTTTAATTTTTTAACATTTATTCATTTTTGAGAGACAGAGAGAGACAGAGCATGAGCAGGGGAGGGGCAGAGAGAGATGGAGATATAGAATCTGAAGCAGGCTCCAGGCTCCAAGCTGTCAGCACACAGCCCAACCCAGGCTAGAATTTACTAACTGTGAGATCATGACCTGAGCCAGTTGGATGCTCAACGGACTGAGACACCCAAGCACCCCTTGTTCTGAGAGTTATAATTTAATTCTATCATTTATTTTGTTGCTCAAAATTACTTCAGCTTTGTGCATTAGGAACTCTTTCCTGGTAGCTCCTTTTGGCATGTCCACATCCTTTTTATTCCTGTACCTTTTATTTTTTTAATTTTTTTTGATGTTTATTATTGAGACAGAGAGAAACAGAGCATGAATGGGGGAGAGGCAGAGAGAGGGAGACACAGAATCTGAAGCAGGCTCCAGGCTCTGAGCTGTCAGCACAGAGCCCGACGCAGGGCTCGAACCCACAAACCATGAGATCATAACCTGAGCCGAAGTCGGACGCTTAACCGACTGAGCCCCCCAGGCGCCCCTTTATTCCTGTACCTTTGAAAGCATCTCTTTACTTGTTGGCACTACAAGGTGCTCCAGACTCATCTGGTATTTTCCCAGACTCGGTCTTGAAATCAACCTTTTCTCCAAGAAGAAGTGATTTTTTAAATAAGAAAATGATATTAAGAAATCAAGATTTGAGATCTAAGTATATTCATTGCTATCAGGGTTTCACTGATTCTCAGCTCTTTCAATGCCAAAGTAAAAAAATATTAAGTAGGGTAACGTGTGTGTGTGTGTGTGTGTGTGTGTGTATGTGTGTATATACCAATCTATCCACACACAGACACATACATCTGTATTTCTGTATCTATCTGTATATATAAAAAATACTGAGATCTCCAATTCTGATTCAGTACCAGAATTCATTCCAGTCTTCTCTTTTCCTTATCAGTAACTGTTTTAGTAACTTTTTTTTTTTTTTTTTTTTGCAGTAGTGAGAAACCTGTCTCTTATTACCTGTAAGATTTGGTATTATAAGTTTTTTCGAATATAAGTTATCCTAGTGGAATTGTAGTATCTTATAATGGTTTTACTTTGCATTTTACTAATGCAACATCAACATAATGATGTTGAGCTTTTCCTATGCTTATTTACCACTTGTATACTTTCTTCACTGAGATGTCTAACTCTTTTGCCCATTTATTTGATGTGGTGTTTCTTACAGCTGAGTTTTAATGAAAGATTTCTTTATATATTTTAGATAGAACTTATTTTTCAGAAATGTAATTTCCAAACATTTTCCCCAATCTATTACCTGTCTTTGAATCCATTTTGAGACAATTTTTGCATAAGGTGTGAGATATGGAGAGAAATTCATATTTTTGCATATGGATAATCAAATGACCTAGAACCATTTGTTGAGAAAGGCTACCCATTCTCCATGAATTTCCTTTGCATCTTTGTAAAAATCAGAAAGTGTATTTGAATGGATCTATTTTTTGTCTTCTATTATGCTCCATTAATCTATGTCTAAATTTTTGCCAGTACCACAATCTAATCTCCTGGTTACTGCGGCTCTATCGTAAGTCATGAAATTGGATGTGTGCATCTTCTACTTGTGTTTTTTTCCCAAAATTGTTTTGGCTGTTCTTTTTTCATGAGAAACCAATATTTTGTATTTTATTTTTTTATTGAAGTACAACCGACACACCATGTTACATTAGTTTCAGGTGTATAAGATAGTGATTTGGCACATCTATGTGTTATGCTATGCTCACCCCAAGTGTCGCTACCATCTGTCACCATACACTATTACAATACCATTGACTATATTCCCTGTGCTGTACCTTTCATCCCCATGGCTTTCTCATTCCATAACTAGAAATCTGTATCTCCCACTCTCCTCCCCTCTGGCAACCACCAATTTGTTCTCTGGATTTATGGGCCTGTTTCTGCTTTTTTTGTTCATTTGTTTTTTTGATTCCACACATACCAGATGAAATCATATGGTATCTGTCTTTCTCTGTCTGACTTATTTGACTTTGCAGAATTCCTCTAGGTTCATCCCTGCTGTTGCAAATGGCAAGATCTTTTTTATGGCTGAGTAATAGCCCATCATATACACATTTATCATGTCTCCTTTATCCATTGGTTGCTTTTATATCTTGGGTACTGTAAATAATGCTGCAATAAACATAGGGATGCATATATCTTTTTGAATTAGTGTTTTTGTTTTCTTTGGGTAAATACACAGTAGTGGAATTCCTGGATCATATACGGTATCTCTGTATATGTATATAATTTTTTGAGGAAACTCTATGCTGTTTTCCGCTGTGGCTGCACCAATTTACATATCCACCAACAGTGCACAACAGCTCCTTTTTTCCCATGTCCTTGCCAACACTTGTTATTTCTTTTCTTTTTGGTATTAGCCGTTCTGACTGGTGTAAAGCGCTAGCTACTTGTGATTTGTGATTTGTATTTCCCTGATGATTAGTGACTGAGCATCTTTTCATGTGTCTGTTGACCGTCTTCATGCCTTCTGTTTTGGCTATTCTTGTTTCTGTGGCTTCCCAGATGAATTTTATTTTATTATTCATTCATTCATTCATTCATTCATTTATCCAATAAAGCAGGAAAGAATACTCAATGGAAAAAAGATAGTCTCTTTAGCAAATGGTGCTGGAAGAACTGGACAGCAACATGCAGAAGAATGAAACTGGACCACTCTCTTACACCATACACACAAAAATAAACTCAAAATGGATGAAAGACCTAAATGTGAGAGAGGAAACCATCACAACCCTAGAGGAGAAAACAGGCAACAATCTTTTTGACCTCAGCCACAACTTCTTACTTGACATGTTTCTGAAAGCAAGGGAAATAAAAGCAAAAATGAACTATTGGGACCTCATTAAGATAAAAAGCTTCTGTACAGCAAAGGAAACAATCAACAAAACTAAAAGGCAATGGATGGAATGGGAGAAGATATTTGCAAATGACATATCGGAAAAGGGTTAGTATCCAAAACCTATAAAGATCTTAGCAAATTCAACACCGAGAAAACAAATAATCCAGAGAAGAAATGGGCAGAAGACATGGACACTTTTCAAAGAAGACATCCAGATGGCCAAAAGACACATGAAAAGATGCTCAACATCACTCATCATCAGGGAAATACAAATCAAAACCACATTTAGATACCACCTCACACTGGTCAGAGTGGCTAAAATTAACAACTCAGGAAACAACAGATGTTGGCAAGGATGTGGAGAAATGGGAACCCTCTTGCACTGTTGGTGGGAATGCAAACTGGTGCAGCCGCTCTGAAAAACAGTGTGGAGGTTCCTCAAAATTAAAAATAGAACTACCCAGCAATAGCACTACTAGGAATCTATTCAAAGGATACGGGAGTGCTGATTCATAGGGGCACATGTACATCAATATTTATACAGTGCTACTAACAATACCCAAATTATGGAAAGAACCCAGATAAATTTTAGAATCAGTTTGTTGATATCGACAACAAATCCTGCTAGGATTCGGAATGGGAATGCATTGAATCTATAATTTGGAGGAGAATTAACATCTTAACAATACTGAATGTTCTGATTATGAACGCTATAAGTCTCTGTTTATTGAGGTCTTTGACTTCTTTCATCAGTGTTTTATAGTTTTAGCATACGAATCCTACATGTATATTGCTAATTTTGTACCAAAGTAGTTTTGGGGGGGGGTATTAATTTACACAGTACTTAAAACAATCAAATTGCAATTTTTCATTGCTAGTACACAGAAATGCAATGAGGTTTGTTTATATACCTTGCATCCTAAAACCTTGTTAAATTCATTTATTAGTACTAGGATCTTTTTTGTAAATTTCTTGGCATTTTCTAAATACTCAGGTCATCTGGGAATAGAGACAGTTCTCCTTCTCCCTTTCTAATTCAGACATCAAAGAATCTCTGCCTCACTGAACCAGATAGGATTCTGGTATGACACCAAATAGGAGTGATGAGAAAGCACACTGTTGCATTATTAGTGATCTTAGAGAGAAAGCATTCAGTCTTTCACTATTAAGTGTGATGTTAGGTTTTCATAGGCAGTACCGACCAGAATAAGTAAAGTTCCTTCTATTTCCGGTTTATTGACTTTTTACAAGTAATAGTGCTAACACCTTTTTCTGTATCTATTAAGATGACCATACAGTTTTTCTTCTTAAGCTTAATAAGGTGAAGTTACAGTGACTGATTTGTAAATCATCACACTACTGTGATGATTCCATTTCATTGTGCGGTATTAACCTTTTTAGATATTGTTGGATTTGATTTACAAATATTTTGTTGAGAATTTTTGAGTCTATGATCATGAGGGATATTGACCTTTAATTTTCGTTTTGTAATATCTTTGTCCAATTTTGGAATTGGGGTAATGATAGCTTCATGAGATGAGTTGGGGAGTGTTTCCTTCTCTTTTATTTTCTGGAAGAGACTGTGTAGAATTAGGATATTGTCTTCTTTACGTGTTTGGTAAATTCTCCAGTGAAACAATCTGGGTCTAGAGTTTTTTTTTTATTGGAAGGTTTTTAACTATGAATTCAGTTTATTTAAAGATATAGGGCTGTTCTAGTTCTCTATTTTTTCTTGAATAAATTTTGATAGTTTATGTCTTTCACAGAAATGGTCCACTTAATCCTAGTTGTCTAACTGTATTACTTTACTATTCCTTACATGTCTGTGGGATCTATATTGGTATCCATACTTTCATTCTTGGTGTTAATTTGTGTTTCTTTTTTTCTTGGCCTGTTAAGCTAGGTATTTAATAATTTTATCTATCTTTGCTAGCTTTTGGTTTCAATGATTTTCTCTACTGTTTTTCAGTTTCATTGATTTATGCTCTTATCATTATTATTTCCTCCCTTCCTTTTGCTTTGAACTTAATTTTACTTTTTTAAAATCAGGGGTTGGCAACCTATGGTCCATGGGCCAAAATCTGGCCCATAATCTTTCTTTATGACCCTTGAACTAAGAATGGTTCTCACATTTTTAAAAAGTTGTAAAAACAAAACAAAAACAGAAAAGAACAACATATGTTAGAGGCCATATATGGTCTGCAAAGCCTAAAATATTTACTGTCTGGACCTTGACAAACAAAGTGCCAAACCCTATTATAGATACTGATTTGGGCCCCTTCTTCTTTTTCTAATATGATCATTTAATGCTATAAATTTCACTCTAAGCAATTTTTTAGAAGCATCCCACAAATTACGATATTTTAGATTATATTTTCATTTTCATTCAGCTCAAAATATTTCGTATTTACCTTGAGACTTCTTTTACCCATGGACTACTCAGAAGTGGTTGTTTCATTACCAAACATTTGGTGATTTTCCAAATATCTTCCCGCTAGTGATTTCAAGTTTAATTTTTTTGTGATACGAAAACTTCCTTTACAGCATTTCTATTCTTTTAAATTTGCTAATGAAAACACCTATCTGATCTTGCAAGTTGTCTACCTTTAATATTAGAATCTTCAACATATTACTTCTACTTAACTGAAATTTCTTGTCATACACTTCTAACATCTTGTCATAGTTGAGTTTGGTTTTTTAGTCTCTTGGCAGTTGGCTGCCTCTTTTTTCTCCTTATAAATTTTTGTTGAAAGCCAGACTTTTCATGGTTTTTATTCCTAGTAATGGACATGTCTTTCTTTTTTTTTTTTCTTTTTCTTATAGTTTATTGTCAGGTTGGTTTCCATATAACACCCAGTGCTCATCCCAACAAGCGTCCTCCTCCATTGAGCATGTCTTTCATATGGAGGTTTAAATTAATAGTTAGGAGTTGGGTCAAGTCTGAGATTTTTTGTTGTATGGTTATCCACAGTATATCATAGGCTTCAAATTACTCTAGTGATATCTTTTATTTAGAGTGGGGGTTGATTCTCAAGAGGGATTGTCTCAGTATTTTTCTACGCTTAGCATGAGGTCTTCCGTTTGTGCTTGTGCCTTAGACAGGATCTGTCCTAATGCCCTTGCAACTCTCCAGCAGTAATCCATTATTACTTGTTACTTGACATTGGTTAGTCTGGTGATAGGAAAAGAGGAAGAATGTTCTCTGTTGCTTTGACTAGGTCTCAGCCTTAGGCAGGCATTGTGTCTTTGGTTTGAGGGTATGGCCTCCTCAGTGCTCCTGCCTCATCAGTAGCTGTTGTTCTGGGCACAGCATAAATTCCTGCCCCTGCTCCCCCAATGGGCAGAGCATCTCCACCCCCACCCCCACCTTGTTCCCTTACCTGGGCTGCAATAGGTTTTCATTGGTTGCTTTTTAAAATATGTATATTAATATCTTTTTTTCAGTAGAGGAGACAGGAGAGAAGGATTCAGGTGGAGTTTTGTGTCCCTCTCACTGTTGTTCCCTTCATCCAGGCCTGAACCCTGAAGGATGCTTTGTCAGGACTCCTGGGGTAGAAGAAGGGACAGTATAGTAGGATGTGTGGAGAAGAATCTGCAAGGATATACAAAATCTTCATGTATCTAAGGCCAACAGGGGCTCCAGTTTCTCTGGGCAGCCCACACTCAGCCACTATCAATTCAACTATTCCAGCCCCATCATTCTTCTCTCTCTCTCTCCTTTTTATTTTAAGGTTTATGCCTACTTTGCTGATGTTGTTTTTCTTTTCAAGTTTTCATTAAAATTCTAGTTAACATATATGGTAAAATTGGTTTCAGGTGTAGAATTTAGTGATTCATCACTTACATTTAACACCCAGTGCTCATTACAACAAGTGCCCTCCTTGATACCCATCACCCATTTAGCTCATCCCTCACTCACCTCCCTCCATCAACGCTTAGTTTCTTCTCTATAGTTAAGAGTCTCTTATAATTTGCTTCCCTCCTGATAATTCATTTTTGCTTCTGTTTCCCTTGCTTCCAGAGACGTGTCTAGTAAGAAGTTGCTATGGCAGAGGTCAAAGAGGTTGCTGCCTGGTTTCTCTTCTAGGACTGTGATGGTTTCCTGTCCCACATTTGGGTCTTTCATCCATTTTGAGATGGTTAACTAATCTTCGACAAAGCAGGAAAGAATATCCAATAGGAAAAAGTCTCTTCAACAAATGGTGCTGAGAAAACTGGACGGCAACACACAGAAGAATGAAACTGGACCTCTTTCTTACACCATACAGCCCCATCATTCTTAATGGTGTTTGCTGTGTCTGCCTCAGGTAAAAAAGTGCTTGTGTTCCTTCTCTCCTAGTAGGCACCTCTCTTCCAAGATTTCAGATTATATGGTTACTTTGCAATCTCAGCTTTTTGGCAGGCTCATGAAATATCATAAACTTGCAGTTTGTCCAGCTTTTTTTTTGTTTTAAAGATGGGAATGTAGCTCCTTCTAGCTTTCTACAGCTCTGAACAGAAACTGGAAGGCTTCTGCTTTATTCACTCCTAGAATTTCAGTCAAAAAGGGCTCTGAAGCAATCTAGTTCATTACTTTATTTTACAAATGAAAATACCAAAACTGTAAAAGAAAAGAAAGGACTTCTTTGGATATTGAGTGACAGAGTCACTCGCAATTTTACATATTTATACAGTGACTCCCTATATACAGTATTTGGAGTGAAATACAAGAAATCCAGACATTAAAAAAGTAAAAGAGGACTTAAAATGGATCATGAGGAACAGGTAAAATATAAAGTTGAATAAGAGTGTAGATAAGAAAGGAAAAGGGAAGAATTATCAAAATTTGTGAAAGGAAATTATAAGGTTTCACACAATGGAATAGGTGAGCCATAAGTTGATGCCAAATTTTCAGATGTCCAAAGTGAAAAAAGAAAAGACTATTTTACAGTTTTTGCTATCTAATTAGAGGAATATATATGTGTTTCTTAAGTAGGCAGAAGCATATCCTAGCACTAAATTTTAAAAGGATTCTCTCCTGAGGTTTCATATGGGGACCACTAAGAAATATGATGGGATCATACTCTCCCAACAGCACCCTTGAAGCAAATACAATTATCAGGTTTTATACAAATGTTGGAGTTAGAGCGTGAATAGATGTGTTCAGTCTTCATATTTAAACCTATTTTTACTTCACTAGTTTATAGGATAGCAAACTAGTGACTCAGTTAATGTCAAAATGGGTATTGCCTAGGTTACCAAATTCTTTCAAATTGGAAGGATTCTCATCAGGGTGTCCTATCATCTAATTTTAGATATGAAATTGATCATCATAGATACTTTGTGAAAAATGTAAGTACAGGCAAGTTAAACTTCTACTTAGTTTTAAAAAAAACCTTTGAAAATCCAGTTAAGCTGACAAGATAGTTTCTCTTCAGGATGATAGTGATGTCAATAATGGAACTTTATAAATATTTTAAAATAACTCATGGCATTCAGAAACATAAGGGGAAAAAAAGGCAGCCATAAGCCCTCTGCACTGCCAACAACTTGCTGGAGAGAAAAAGGGTCCAAGTCTAGACAGAAAGAGCCAGAGAAATCGTGAAGCAAAAGGAAATGACGTGTCACTCACTCTACAACTGCTCAAACTGGACACCTTCACAGCTCTGAGTTTCAGGTCTATGCTGAGTTTTTCTTTAATTTATACATCAAATGGAAAATTAATAATTTCCAAATTTCTAATTAACCACTGAAAGAGAGTGACCTAGAAAAGACCTAGGTAGGAAGTCATACATATCTACATATATGAAAAATTGGAAAGAAACTCCATTTGAATGTGACTATAACTAAAAATGAAAAGAGACTGAGTCTCACTTTAAGAAGAGTCCTGACTGTCTCTGAAAAAATACAAGATTGGTTTTGGATACTGTTCAAAATGCATCTGCTGAAAGTGCTGGGAAGACCACCTCTTTATAATACAATCTTACCTCAAATGGATCCTGAATTATGGACCCAGGGGACAGAGTCAGAGAGAGACTCCAGCTTATGTGCTCTTTCTTTCTCTCTCTCTCTCTCTCTCTCTCTTTATAAAAGGAAAAAGAAAAAAAAAAAAAACCAGGTAGGGAGACTTGAGTAAAATGAAAATTTTATATAAATATGTAGGTCTATTATACACAGAGAGCTATTACAACTATGAACACCCAGTTAATATTCTTGGGCATCTTGGCAGAGAGAAAAGAATTTCATTTCCCATTTGGCATTAGCTAACTCATGTTTGAAAAAGTAAATATTTATTAATAATGCTCATATGAGAAAATACTTATATAAATTAAAGGGAAAGAATGTTATTTTGGATCCATAATCTCGCAGCCTTTCAGTTGAAATGCTAGTTGATCTTAATGAGAGAAATCATTTGATTCAAGAATCAGCTAAATAGAAATTAAGATGAACATAAATGCATAGAAACAAAATTAACTGTATATGGCAAATGCGTGCCTCATAGCACCTGTCCTCACATGTAGAAAAGAACATCAGCCTTTGACTGATTATTTCTTTTTGACATGATTTATCACCCGGTATTCTTTAAACTTGATAAAGCAAATTAATCTTTGATTGCAGGCGGCACTGGAGGTTGCCATTAGTCATGTAGTTTGGTGAGGTTCCTTGTGTTTCATTTACCAGGCACACAGAAAGAGAGCCCAGAAGCGATTGCCTCAGCTTTGACTTCTTTCCCAATCCACCCAGGAGAAATGATCAAAGAATTCAATATACGGTATCTTAAATTACTTCTATAGAACTGACCAACAAGGGAAAAAAGAATTTTCTCCTTACCCTATTTTTATAATTATTTTTTTAACCAAGGACAAAGGAACAGTTACCACTTGTAGTTTCAACATTAACAACTCAAATAAACTTGTTTCTTTGTTGTTAGGACAAGGGGTGGAAGTGGGGGGTAATTAAAAACTAGTTTTTGAAACCGGAATCTTAAAAAAGAAAGGACATTTAGGAATCAACTATGTAGGAATACAGAAACAGGAAACAGACACTCAATATTGAAAAGATTCTTCCACAAAGCCATTGTTTCTTTCTTTTACCAGAAATATCTTCTAGATTAGTAAATATTCCATCCTAAAATATTACCCAATTTTTTTTCTTTTTTTTTTTTTAATAGTACACAATGATAGGAAAATGGCCATGACGATTAAAGTCTGTTCCTTTTTGGGTTTGCTATTTTAGAATTTAACATTAAAAGAGCATTAAATTGGCTTAATACTCACCATTACTCATTCTAATACCTTAGTGTTTAGAAGAAAGAGAAAGATTATCTAATGAAATAACTACCAGGGAAGGATATCCGAGTTAGAACTTAGGGCTTTCAAAGCTTCCGGTCCTTTACTACTTAACTGATAATTCCTATCAGAGACGTCATCCACAATTTCAAAAACCCAGATTCTCCTGTTATGCTACCATTAAAAAAACCAACACTTCATATATAGCCTGATCATCTCAACAACATATTTCTTCAATCTAGCCTTAAGTACAGGACTGAAAAGTTGATCCCTAAGAAAAGTGACCACCTCTCTTAGGCTAAGTATTAAATCTTCTGCAATTACAGCAAAAACCATTTGAATAGAATGCCAGCGAACTTAATAACCCCCCAATATTTATGATAGCCTTAATTTCCAATTAGTCTGTGTGGAAGACATTTGTGTACCTAAAGGAGAGGAAGAGTTCGCTGTGTAGCCTAAACCCACCCTTTGAAAGATCATTTATTCTTTTAGAATGTCTTCATTTTCAAAAAACAATATTCCATTAAAATTAACTGACTGAAGTAGGCCTAACGTCAGTGTTTCCAGCATTTAATTTTAGGCGATCGCATCTGTTGAGAGAACAAAATTCTTCAAATGATCTAAATGTGCAAATAAAGGCATTATATGTATAGCTGCTTAAGAGATCTTTTTCTTAAATGAAACAGAAGAGCAATTCTTAAAGGACTGCAATGCACAGAAAAAAGCTAAAAGATCAAGTACAACAATGCTCTTTTGTAACAAAGGAACTGTTAATGTTCTCATTCCAGTGTTTGATGAGTCACACTAACCAAGTGCCTGCTCATACACTTCAGCACAAACTATTAATGCACTAACTAGGTCTCTGTCCGTTTTCCTACCATCTGTATGTGAATTGTAGATCTGAGCAGCCTATATACACAGATATTCACAGGCTGAGTGATACTGTGATCTTTTGAAGCATTTATTAAAATAGTATCACAAAATGTAAATTCCTAAAAACAATCCTCCATTTTCTCATAGTGCATTTGAAAGTTTGTTGGAACTATCATTTTCTAAATATACTGTAAAGAGTTAGGAACAAATCTTTAAAAAATGACTACGTTCAAATGCATGAATTTGGCATATACTGTCTCTAATTGCAAATAGAATGTATCAATTGGTGTGGCTAACTTAAAAAAGCTGGCAGGAATAATTAACTATAATATTCATAATGATCAGAGTTGTGAAAACTGTGTATCTATAGCAAATATTGTCAGATTTAAAGAAAATACCTGTGTAATTCTATATTCTCTTTCGATATGTTTTATATATATGTGTGTGTATATATATATATATATATATATATATATATATTCCACATTTTAACTTAGGTTAGGCAAAAACTAATTAATCCCATGAGTTATTTAATGAACAATTTTGTTGAAACAGTTTCTCCTAGAATTATAAATTATTACAGTTTAGAAAATCAGAAAAGCTGTCAGAATCAAGTGATGAAAAGAACGTCAAATATGCACACTCTACCAAATTTTAATCTTGTCCCTGCACAGAACTCAAAGAAAGGTAGATTGAGAGAAACTGCTCTGTAACAAGGTTTTAAGCCTTGTTTTTTTTTTTGGTATAAAGGACATTTCAAGAAGGAGTAAATTCATTACGACAAAGTCTCTTTCCCTTTTTATTAACACTAGTTGTAACTTGTATGCTTATTTAAAGCAAGTGCACATGTAACAACTTACTATATATATATATATATATATATATATATATATATATATATATGAATATACATTTACTGCTTAGCTCCATTGAGGAACTATAAATTTAATCGATTGAACATTAGCAAAAAATTACATGTGTTTATCATCTGGATTATTCTCAGATTAATAGAGATAAATGACAAAACATAATCAGTAGCAGCTCTGCAACTTAATCATTGCATCTGAGCTATAGGAAGCACTTAATTACTCTCATTTACTAGGTTCAATCTAATGAGAAAGCATTAGCCAAATGAAAAGAATGCAGTACAAACAAACAAAATAGTTATACCATCATTAAAAAGAAACTCTGACAGTGCAGGTGACAGCATAGGCAGGATAAATTACCATAATGTTCTAAATGCTGAGCTGTCAGCATGCTAATGCCATGATCAGATACCCTGGGAACCTCAGCACTATAGCTGTCAGAAACAGGTATCATAAATCACCTCTCTCTACTGTACTGCTCATTATCACAGCTATAGTATACATGTTTTTCAGCATACTTCAGTACAAATTTGAAGGCAACACTTATTCTTATGAGTGGGTCTGTTTACTCTCCTAGACACTGTAGACAACCCTTGCCTAAATAAATGGATACTTTATTTTGCAATAATGAACTACAAGATCTTAGAACATGATAGGCCTCTGCTTTTAATTCATAAACCATTTGAACGAACAGACTGCAAAAACAGCACATATTCCCAAGATATAATATAGTAGCAGTGAGCTAGATAAATTAACATCGTTCCATTTAAAGAAGTATCATTATTTGGAAGCTATTCCTGGATCTGGAACAACAGTAGCAGATACAAATTGTAGCTACTTGTGATGCGTAGGAACATTTAAGAAAACCACCAACAAAATGAAAAGGCACCACACGGAATGGGAGAAAATACATGCAAATCATATATCTGATAAGAAAGTAATATCCAAAATATATAAAGAACCCATACAACTCAACAGAAAAAAACCCAACAAACAATCTGACTAAAAAATGGGCAGAGGATCTGATTAGACATTTTTCTAAAGAAGACATACGAATGTCCAACATGTATATAAAAAGGTGCTCAGTATCACTAATCATTGGGGAAATGCAAATTAAAACCACAATGAGATGCTACCTCGCATCTCTTAGAATGGCTATTGTCAAAAAGATAAAAAATAAAAAGTGTTGGCAAGGATGTGGAAAAAAGGTCCACTGTTGTGCACTGTTGGTGGTAAAGTAAACCAGTGCAGTCACTATGGAAAATAATATGGAGGTTCCTCAAAAAATTAAAAAATAGAACTACCGCACAATCTAGGAATTCTTTTTCTAAGTATTTATCTGAAGAAAATAAAATCATTATCTTGAAAAGATATCTGCACCCCTCTGTTCACAGCAATATTATTTACAATAGCTAAGCCATGGAAACAACCTGATTTTGTCCATTGACAAATGAATGATTAAGAAAATGTGGTGTGTGTGTGTAATGTGGTGTACATGTATATACATAATATATATAAAAATAAAATGTGGTATGTATATAATGTGATATATATAATGGAATATTATTCAGCCATAAAAAAGGAAATCCTGACATTTTCTGTAACACGATAGATGGACCTTGAAGGCATTATGCTAAGCGAGTAAGTCAGACAGAAAAAAGACAAATACTGTATGATCTCACACATATGTGGAATCTAAAATTAAAAGGGGGGGGGCACCTGGGTGGCTCAGTCAGTTAAGCATCTGACTCTTGATTTCAGCTCAGGTCATGATCCCATGGTTTGTGAATTCAAGCCCCTATGGAGCCTGCTTGGGATTCTTTCTCTCTCTCTCTCTCTCTCTCTCTCTCTCTCTCTCTGCCCCTCCCCTGCTCTCTTATGCTCTCAAAATAAATAAATAAACTTAAAAAAATTAAAATAAAAAAACTTGAACTCCTAGATACAGAGAATAAACTGGAGGTTGCAGGGGGAAAAGGTGGAGGGTTGGGCAAAGTGGGTGAAGATGGTCAAGATGAAAAAAGAGATAATCTTAACATGTTTTAGGGACTTTTTTTATTTTATAGGGAAAAGAACCTTATATTTTTGAGAGCTTATTATATATAACCTCCTTTAATCCTTACAGTAGTCTTTTGAGTTAATTATTATTATTCTAGCTTTAGAGTCGAGAAACCTGAGGATCTCAAGAGTTTGAGAAACTTGCCCAAAGGCCACCTAGTGGTAGAACCATATCTGAACCCAAGTCCTTATAACTGCAAATTGTATGCCCTTATCCCTGGTAGAGTCAGCAAAACGATTTCTGGGATTAAAGTCTAAGAGCATATGAAACATGACAGATTTCTCAAAAAAAGCTGTATGAATAAAAACATGTATACTGTAAGACCAGCGTAAATATGATGGTATCAAACTGCCAATTTCCATTCACCAAAAGAAACAGCTAGAAGAGAAACTAGCTTTTCATCGTCACAACACACTTCGTAATACAACTGTGCCAAGGTAAGAGATGCTTACGATTTATCTATATTCCCAAACTGGTTCTTACTAAAAAGCACAAGATATATTTAAGAAAATGGTGTTTTTACATAAAGACTAAGAGTATTTTTAAAGTATTTTGAGTATAAAAATGTAAGGAAAAGAAAAAAAAACCTGGTATATTCAGTAAGAAAAGCATAATTTCCAAAGAAAATGAAAAAAAATGAATGATATTTTCTTATAATCTGTTTAAAGGATCTCCTGTGCTTATTCCAGGAAAGGAATGGTATTTCTTACTGGCTTCTTGTGTCTTGGTGGGAGGTAAGTGATGGAGGAGGAGAACATTACAAGAATTGTTGTTTTAATGCTCTTTTGCAAAGTACAACTTAATCACATGTTTAAACCTCAGTCAGTTTTACTTTGATGATTATATAGCTCTGTCTACTAGGTTGTAACCTGAATAACTTATTAATGTGAATTTCAGTCCTTTCCTGATTTAGATATACAACCTAGCCTAGGATTCCTCTTTTAAAAAGCAGAACCCTGATATCAAATAGATCTGCTTAATATTCATTTTCTTTTCTCATGCTGCATAAAATAATTTCATTATTTTTGTAGAATTTGATCCTTTCCTGGTTCCGTCTAATTTTACCTATAGGATTCTGAAACAGAATAACTCACTTCTAGTGGCCTTCTATGTCCTAAGCACTTTATATATTATAATAGGAAAAACCCTACAAGCCCAAAAGGGTGGCTTTGAACTCAGGTCAGTATGGGACAAAGCTTGTGCGATACTTACTATTTACTGTATAATACCATTTTCTGTCATGTGTTTGCACTTACTTCCTTAGATCGCCATGGGAAGAAAACTCTCTATCACACTCATTTGTTTCCTTGATATAGTTTTACAGAACTGTGACCTGAAAAAAGGAAGCTCTGGTGGTTACTGGCTAACTCAGCACTATAGGCATGTTTGGAAGTGGGAAGAGGAGGTCTGGAGGCGCTGCAGCGTCAAGCTTTGGGGGATGCTCACTCACTTCCCCTGACTCCGAGATGGAGCTATGGGCTAGGCTCCAGGGCCAGACTGAAGTAATTCAGAGGTTGAGGGAAGGTTTGGGGCACAGGGAGGAGGACTTGAAGGCAGAAAAAACTCTTCTACGGTTAAAGCCCACACAGCTTTCCTTAACTTTGAGCCAGCTGCCTGAAAACACCACCTGATCTAGGCACGAGCAGAGCTTTGTTTCATTTTTTGTAACAAAATGGGTGGCAACAGAATGCTATAATTGATTCTTACGGACATACATTGTACTTTCAAAGGGGAGATGGATAAAATCTCATTTTTTTGACTGATTTTCACAGAAACAAGGAGTGCTAGGCTTGTAACTTTACATTTTACTACCCATTCCCCCCTCTTCCCACTTTTCCATCACCATGGGGGCAACGACTTAAAAAAACCCCCACAAACCTCTATGACACAGGACAGACTGTGCTCAAGAAGAGGGAGAGAGACAGACAGACACCTGTTCTTGAGGACTTCATGCACTAGTGTAGGAATCTAATCTCTTCAACTAGGTTATAAAATCTCTTAGGGGAGGGCCAAATTAATTAACTGAAGACTCTATAATATTATCTGTGGAAATAATAAATTAGCAAATATGATATTCACTGTTTTACGAGTTTAGAGGGCAGAATTTTCATCATTGAAATTCACTTTCAAACTTTTTTTCTTGAAATTTACAGGCTACTTAGTGATAGTGCTCATGACTGAAATGTACTCTGTTATCAAACTTACCATTCTCATGCTTATCACACTTCTCCCTCTCCTTCTACTCTCCAACACCATTTTGATAAACATAAAGTTCTCAAGTCACCCCAGACCCTCACTAAGTCTCTCTTCATAGGAAGAAGAGGGAGGGACTTGCCCTTCCTACAGAGGGGAAAAAAAAGTCACAGTATCTTCATTAGCCAGTATTTTACTGAGCTTTCTTCAGGTACTACGTGGTGTTATGGAAAACACTTTTTAAAAATTTCTGCCAAATTAGCAATACGATATTGAATACTTTTCTAACTATATATCTTCTTCCTCCCTTAACAGTAACACAAAGCATGAATTTGTCTTTAATTCTCTCTATAACAAGTTAGGAAAACTATGAATCCACATGGCATTTAAAAATTCATATTAAACTCATGATTTCATCAAAACATACCTCTTTTGTTCATGTCCAGGTTTACTGTGCTCTAAACTCTATATAACCTGAATGACAACACTGGGGTTCAAATGCTGTCCTAGTTAGCTTCATACTGTGCACCCCAAAAGATGTTAGCTATAGTCCTAGGTCCTACAAGCTCTTATTTCATTAGAATAAAATTTATAGCAATAACAACTAGCAGGTTTTAAAAGATGTTGAATTTTGTTCCTGGGAAGTCACCTACGTCCAGGCTAATGGTATTCACCATACAGGAGTCCCAAAGCCCTCTGACCATGAAATGCTAGTGATGCTTGCTGGAATACTATTAAGTTGAGCACCAAGTATATAAGTAAGGCAGGCCTATAAAACACTCCTAGCTGCAAAAATTAAAACTAAAACCTCCTCTGTCAGCATAAATGGGGTAACTCACTGTAATATATGGATATGTAAAATCTACACCTATATGTTCTTCAACCTTCTGGGAAATTTAGAATATTGGTTCTCTTTTGATGATCAAATGTACAACTCAACTTGGAAATCAATTTTGTCTTACAGTGAACATTTTCCTGGGTCTATTACTTAAATAAAGCAGGCAATATCATCGCATTTTATGTTGAGGGAGATTAAGGAGCTTGTAGTCATTATTTTAAAAAATATTTTAGCAGTAATTAGATTTCAGTAAACACTATTTCAGAGTGGAAGTAAAACATTATTACTAATTAAATTATACTTATATAAAATAGGCTATGATATTTTATTCACATAAAACCAATGGCAAAATCATTCATAAAGAATAAATAAGATGTCATTTCTGAGAAATTTTATACTAATGTGGCAAAAATACCTTTCATTTTATTTCTTTTTTATATAAAAATTTTTTAATGTTTGTGTATTTTTGAAAGAGAGAGACAGACAAGACAGAGCATGAGCCGGGGAGGGGCAGAGAGAGAGGGAGACACCGAATCTGAAAAAGGTTCCAGGTTCCAAGCTGTCAGCACAGAGCCTGATGCGGGGCCCGAACTCAGGAAGTGTGAGATTATGACCTGAGCTGACGTCGGATGCTTAACCAATTGAGACATCCAGGCGCCCCCATTTTCTTTTCTATCTCTCCCATTTAACACAACCAAGACTATAGCTGGTCTGTCTCCTTAGTATTTAAACACGGCATCTGGTATATAATTAACTAACTGTTAAATGAAAGAAATACAGTTACTTTTGAAACCATTTAGTGTGTCTGTATTGTACTATGCTTCTGAAATGCTGGAAAACATACAATAGATAAATCCTATTTAGAACATTCGGCCATTCATTTCATTACATAAGAAAGAAAACAGAATATTCTCTTCTTGTGACTGGATACACTTTTGGAGGTGGTGATATACTTTTCGCAATACCAGTCATTATACTAAAATACAATATTTAAATACAATCTGGTTTAATTGTGATGTAATTCTTTTCATGTATTTTATAAAAATTAACTTTGTAAATCTGACTCAAGTACACCAGAATCATGACATCCTGATGTTTTGTACCATAAACTCTTTGACAAGACAAATTGGATCAAAGAATATATAGTCTCAAGTATTTAAACAATTTTTTTTACTTGAATATAGTTAATACATAGAGTTATATTAGTTTCAGGCATACAGCTTAGTGATTTGACATCTCTGTAAGTTATGCTGTGCTCGCCACAAGTGTAGCTACCATCGGTCACCACACAAGGCTATTACAATATCCTGACTACATTCCCTGTGCTGTACCTTTTATTCCCATGACTCATTCATTCTATAACTGGAAGCCCGTATCTCCCTCTCCCATTCACCCATTTTGCCCTTCTCCCCTACTCCCTTCCCTCTGGTAACCATCAGTCTATTCTCTGTATTTGTACTCTGATTCTGTTTCTTATTTTATTTTTTATTTTTCTCATGTATTCCTGCTAACAATTTTGACAACATGTAAGAAAGTATTGTTCTTGAACAGATTTGTAGGATTCTTTGAAATTGAGAAGTCAATTTAAAAGACTCAACTGTATACCACAAAGAAGGTTCTGAAATATGGGAAAGCAGTAGTTCTCAAACTTTTTGGTTTCTGGATCCTTTTACACTTTTACGAACTGTTGAGGAGGGGTGCCTGGGTGGCTCAGTCGGTTAGGTGTCCAACTTGGGCTCAGGTCACGATCTCACGGTCCGTGGGTTTGAGCCCTGCATCGGGCTCTGTGCTGACAGCTCAGAGCATGGAGGCTGCTTCAGATTCTGTGTCTCCCTCTCCCACTGACCCTCACCTGCTCATTCTCTGTCTCTCAAAAATGAATAAATTTTAAAAAAATTTTAAAAAAGAACTATTGAGGAAGAAACTCAAGAAGCTTTTGTTTATGTGGGTTAGATCTATTGATATTTACCATATTAGAAATAAAACATAATTTAAAATATTAATTTATTAGAAAAATAGATTACATGCCAGTATCAGTAACACATTTTTATGAAAAAGCTGTACTTTCTAAAACAAAAAATATAGTAAGAAAAGTGGTACTGTTTTATATTTTTATAAATCTCTTTAATATATGGCTTAATAGAAATAGAAGCGGCTGAATTTTTATATCTGCTTGTGCAATCTGTTGTAATATCACGTGGCACAGAGCCTCCAGAAAATTCTACTGTACATTCACTAGAGTATGGAAATAAGGTTGATAATTGTGCCAGCATCATTTTGAAAACAGTTTTGACCTCAGTGACTTCCTGAAAGGTCTTAGGATCTCCAGGAGTCCCTGAACCATACATACTTTGAGACCTGCTGGCATGGAGGTTAAAATCTTAGGTTCTAGATTCAACGTTGCTGGGTCTGAATACCAGATCCTATTCTTATTAGCTATGTAAATTTGGTGATACCACTTAACTTCTCTGGCTATGAGAGGTACGAGCATCTTGTCATTTAAAATTTGCTGAGGCCAGCCATTTTACTAATGTAATGCTAATGTCTAGCACAATCGGAAACATGTCTGGAACATATGAGGTGCTCAAATATTAGTGAATAAATTAATGAGTGACTATCCATATATATGTGTGTGTATATATATATATACACACACACACACACACACACACACACACACACAATGAGTGTATTCAGATTCCAACAGTAACACAGTCCCTCTCTACTTTGAAATAGCACCAGGATGGGTAATGAATGCCAAGAATGTCCAAATCTAAATAATTAACCATTGGTAGTTTAGTAGCCTAAGAAAAATACGTGATCCCATGAAGGGGAGACAATGTGGTAGTGATTGCTTAAGTGATGAGATGATTGTTTAGTGATAATGTCTACAGGTCTATTTGCAACCTGCAGTTTGGCTGTGTGTCTTTACTAGGATTATACTCTACATATGCCATGTGGGGAAGTGGGAAGGAAGAAAGGAAAACCACTTTTATTAAATGTCTACTTTATACTCGCTACTATTTTGAGAAGTAGGGATTTTTATTTCCAAGACACAAAGGGGAAACTAAGATGCAACTAAGTTATATAACTTTACTTGTGGTTATACAGCCAACATATTTTTCCTACTATTTCCTGCAATGTCTCCAAACGTTTCTCTAGACTTCTAATTCCTTGCACACTATATATCTTCAGTGGATGTCTACAAAATGAAGATGGAAGATTGTATCTAATCCAAAAGAAATGGCTTATTAAAAGAAAAGCAAAACCACACCATGGAAGCACAGGCTGTCATGCAGCAAAGCAGGTCACCATAACCAATGAGAGCCAATAGTTGTTGAGATCTCTTTAGAAGGCGGTTTATATAGTGCCACCAGACTAATGAAAAAACACAGAATGACAAATCTGGTGAAGGAACGGAAAGAAGTATAAGACATGATTTTGACTTTAACTTTGTTTTAGAGAAGAGTGATCCTTTGAGGACCACCATTACTCCTGCTCAGCAAGTATTACATTAGTAACTTTTCTGACTCAGTGTATCCACCATGGCTTGCCATTATGAACAAAGAGGCAAGAATGATTATTTCTTTTTAATAAAAAAATTTGTTTAATGTTTTTATTTTAGTTTTTTGAGAGAGAGGGAGAGACAGAGCACTAGTGTTAGAGGGTCAGAGAGAGACAGAGACAGAATCTGAAGTAGGCTCCAGGCTCCGAGCTGTCAGCATAGAGTCTGACACAGAGCTTGAAATCACGAACCATGAGATCATGACCTGAGCTGAAGTTGGACGCTTAACCGACTGAGTCACCCAGGAGTCCCAAGAATGATTATTTTTAAAGACAAGTTATTAGGAGAATAATGATGGTTGTGATGGAAGGGACAACATGGCTCAGTTATGTATAGTAAGAACAGGAGAATAGACAGTAATAGATACTATTTTGTAAGAAACATTATTTGTCACCTATAACCTGTTATGTTTCCATCAAGTTCACGCTTTCATTCAGTGTTTGCTGGGCGCCTGTCATTTTTTAGGGAAAAGATGTACAGAGATGATTAATGCATTGTCCCTAAATATAAGGGGCTCACATCCTAAATAAGACCAGAGATAAAGACAGACAGTTACCATAACATATGAGAAATGTTTTTATGGCTTTGTGCCTTGAGTAAGCCAATCTGGAGGAATATCTAATGGACACAGTTATCACAGAAGGTGACAGATTCCAGAGAAAAAGGAACATGTACAAGAGCCTAGAAGTACCGAAGGAACACAGCATGTTCAAAGGATGGCAAATAACTCAGTGAAGCCAGTGTCAGGTAGAATGAGGATAGTACAGAGAAGGGGCTAGGTCTCTAAGGGTCTGGATTTCACCTTGAAAGCATGGGCAGTTCCTGAAGACTGATGCTGCCCTAGCAGCTTTGTCTAGGGTGTGTGGGAAGGGGAAGTTAAGGCTAGGATTAAAATAGGAGACATAAAGATGGTCTGAATGTGGCAGAAGGGAAAGAAAAAAGCAAAAATATTCCAGAGAATGTAGGAAGATAGAAGAGTCATCCAAATGACTTCTACATCATTCACGTTGTGATGAAGGTGAGAATGACAGTCAGTTAGCATGAATTGGAGATGTTTGGAGAGAAGGTAAATGTGTATATTTCAGAAACGATGCGTTTGAAAGAACCCATGAGATGTACAAGTGGAGATATATGGAAGGAAGACAGACATGAAGCTAAAGGGCTAGTGAATGGCCAGTAATAGAGCAGCAGGCTGCGTGCTGTATCAGAGCACTAGAAGGTCTATGCCCTGAGGAGAGAGGACGAGATTACAGCACTCATGGCATTATGTAATTGCGTGTTCACTTGTTTTAACTTCACATATATTAACTAATTTAAGCTTCCTACTAATCATATACATATATACGTTATTCTGTATACATATATACATAATTATCCCCATTTCACAGATGAGGAAATTGAAGTACAAAGAGAATAAACATCTATCTGTGCAAAGTCACATAGCTAGGAAGTAACAGTTGGAGTTTGAACCAGGCAGTTTTTGGGCCTTATAGATGATATGCTGATGAACAGATAAGAAAATATGATTTTTAGAGACATGTAGTTTTTAAACTAATTTTTTCTGATAATAAGAGTAATAATATTCAGAAACAATTCTATTTATAAAAACATAATTTACTTCTAAATATAATTTATATAAATGCTATAATATTTTATGTAATAAAATCTGTAAATAAGAAAAAGGCATATAATACCTTAAGGCAACTACTATTCATACTTTGGTATATTTTCTTCCATTTTTTTCAATGACCTTCCTCTTACCCTTGAATAAGCAAGTTTTAGCCTACTTTTTGAAATTTAAGATAACGTAACTATTTCTTCAGGATATAAAATTTCTATCCTATCATTACTTTAATGGCTTAATATTTCTTCAAAGCATTAATATACTTAACAAATGCCTTAATGTTGGACATTCGTATTGTTCTCAATTTCCCACTATTATGAAAATATTGCAAAAAACATCTTTGATGATCTCAAAATAATATGCATAGTCAGACAGCAGTGGATAAAAATTATAAATAAAACATAAGTGTACTTTTCTGTAGAAACAACTTCTAACATAGATTGACATTATTTAACTTTAATAGAAAATTATTTTAAAAACTAATACAATGATAAACAGGAATATAGCAAAAAGGCAAAGAGCTTCTTAATTTGAGAAGTTTTCTTTAAATTGTAATAGATAATTTGAAATGAATTAAAATCATATTGTTCCCTTGATTTGGACTGATAATATTTTCAGTTTTATTTTATTAACATATCTACCATTATTTTCTTCTAAAATAAGTGAAATTCTGCCAGCCATTTTTGATACTGTTTGAGTAAAATATTAGAGAAAGAAGTATAAGATACAAGACATTTAACAGCTACATCAATACACCTGAACTTCCATCTTTTAACCTTATGTGTGAAGTACGTTGATATGCTGTTAATGACTCTTTTCTATTACAATATGATATATTCTGTAATTCTAAAAGCCTGCTTAGTAGTTGCACTACTTTATACTTAAGAAATTGAAAATAATACTGAAAACTGAGACCACTCCCCAAATCAGACAACTTCCCCCGCTCTGATTACTTTGGCAAAGAATCTGGCTTACAAAAATTTCTCTCTCCAAAAATAAAAAAAATGGAATACTTTGCCATGTCAATTTTGTTTTTAATCACATAATGGGAAGATGAGTAAATTGTAATATACATCACCAATAAGACTTCTTTGAGTGAAGTATCAATTGACTCTGACCATAATTGATAACCTAAGCCAATAGAACATTCTGTTACAATTCCAGGTTCAAAAGGTTAATTATGGTCTGGCCACAGGCTCATCCGGAAACCTGAAACTGATTGCTATATGCCTTCCTGATGAAGACGTACTGCACATATTACAGGGGCATACTGACAAGTGATTGGAACCTCCAACATCAATGTAACAAGCAGGCATTAACCTTTACCGCGTCAATTTTGCTGTCATTCTCACAGTTTATATCTGGCCAGGTCCTTTTATTTTATGAGAAAGAAAGTGTCTTATAACTGTATCGCCCTTGCAAAGGCAAGATTTCCCTCTTCATTCTAATGAATACAAAAATCAATAATGGTAAGTCAATTCAAACTATGTTATGAATTAACAATACCCAGGAAAGCTAAGAGGAGATTGGACTGATGATGAGAGTTATCATTTGTCACCAAAATCTTTAATTTGCATGTAGATTTACTGCCCAATGCACAGGGCATTAGAAAAATATCAGCATCTTTTCCTTCCAAGAGGCACTTACACTGCTCTCTTATTTTAAGCCAAGAAAAGGAAATGGCAAGCTGAATTCTAAGCATCTACTCACAAATAAAACCAATTTACCGACTTCCATGGCTTGCACACAAATTCACTGCCTGTCAGAGGAAGAAGAGGAACAAGTGTGTTCTAGAACATAATTGTAGGGCTAAGATATCTTTAATACAGCATAGTTTCTGAACAGATCATGTGATAATAACTAGCAAGAAAATCATTCCTTTGATATGGGGAAGAGAGAAGCAGAGTGATGTTAACAAAATGAGCACTAGAACATGAGGCTTACAAAATAATGGCTATCTGTGTGGCCTTTTAACAAAACATTTAGCCTTTCTGGTCTCAGTTCTCTACCTGTGAAATAAGGACAATGATTCCTGCTTGGTTTGTCTCACAAAGCACAGGTTTTCAACCATGGCTATACACTAGCACCACAGTGAACTTAAGAACAAAACCAAACCAAAAACAAACCACCCGCCCCCCAAAAACACCAAAAACCAAAAAAAAAAAAAAAACCCAAAAACAAAAACAAAAGAACAGAAGATAACCTGGATCCTGCCCTATGAAATTCTGATATAATTGGTTTAGGATGGGAGGTCCAGGCATGGATATTTGTGGGGCATTGTCATTCAGAAAAACTTCTAATTTTACGTTTTGAACTTTTTACTCTGGAAAAGTTCAAACACATACAGACATAATAGGAATACTTTAATGAACCCCAGGTACCCATTGCCAAGCTTTAATGATTATCAATATTTTGCCAGTCTTGTATCATCTGTTCCCCAATCTGCCAACATTTAAAAATTTCTGTTGGAGTATTTTACAGCATATCCGCACTGGCATTTAAAAAAATTCCCTATGTGATTATATTGTACAGCCAGTATTGAAACCACATGAGAATTTTGAAAATACCACAAATTACAAATTACAAAAGAGTAACAACAGAAAAAAAACCCATGTCCAAATGGATTATTAGGCTCAAGTATTTTTACTGAAATGGACTGATGAAGTTAATAGAATAAAATAGTTCAGTGAATACCATTTCAATCATTTTTCTCCTTTGAACTGACTCATTCTCTCATCAGACGGTCATCCAAGGCCACAAGAAAAAAGCTCATTTCTTCCTTCATGCCCAGTATTTTTTTTTTCATGCCCAGTATTTTTATCTTTATTATCTTAATAGTTTGCTAAATGTTGCTCCTTCAACCTGGAAAAATTCACCCCCTCTCGACCCTCCCCCGATACCTACCCAGCCATCTCCCATTTGGCCTCAAAACCCAGAACACCTACTACCATCATCAAGTCCACTGGCTCCTCAATCTCGTCTGTCCTGCTCCCCTCAAGTCCAAGGAATGTGCCTCTCCTACAGGCTGCTGCAGGCCTGTGTTTACCTCACTCACAGCTTTATCTTGTCAGTCCCATCACGAAAAACAGGATTGTTCAAGGGGAATGATGATTTCACAACACATCTGGTCCATGATGGGCATTCAAAATGTGAATGCTTGAGTTTCCAAAAATGCAGGTCCAACACTTACTTCGTCCAGGAACCCAATGAAATACGCTCAACGGTTTGGTCACTCAACTTCCTAAACGATTTACCTCTGGCAGCTGCACCTCAACTGACTGCCTAAAGGCCAAGGAGAAGGGGTGGTTGCTTAATAGAGAGAATACAGAGAAATGTAAGAATGTGTAAGGAATTCTAAGTACATTTTTTCCCCCAGCAACACTCCCAATCTCAGAACAGCCTGCCGCTCGCTGACAACCTTCGTTTCTGTATCAGGCTAATATCTAGACAGACCGATCCTAAAAAATACAGGTTTTTGCTACTCAAAGATCTAAAAAGGAGAAACAGAGGAACATTTTCAAATAGAGAAAACCTTTCTTTCCTCTCTGAAAGTTTTAGTTTAAAGATATTCACAACATGCTAAGAAGCAAAGCTTATTAACCTATAATATATAACACATGCCCACCACTTACATGAACACATCCCCTGGGATTTTTCTCCAATGATTTTTCATTGATTTAGTGGACCACTGGGAAAAAGAAATAACTGTATTCAAAGATGATAAGAAGAACATCTGTAATAATAATTGCAGTAACAACAACATCAACAACAATAGAAGCAACTAATTCTTAATGAGCACTTTCTGTATGTCAGTTATCACTCTAGGCATATTATCTCAATCCTCATAGCAGCCCTATAAACTAGGTATTATTATCCACACTTTGTGATGAAACTGAAGTTTAGAGAGCCAAGGAACTTGCCTAAAGAAAAAGAACTAGTAAACAGCAGTAAAGGGACTTGGTTTGTCTAACACAGTTCGGGAGGAAAGCAGTAGAGAAAGAAACAAAAAAAGGAACTAACATGATTCAGATTTCTTTCCACTGGTTACTCCACTGGTTACTGGCCCGTAACAATTTGAACACTGGATGTAGAAAATCTCTAAGAGAAATGTCTTCAGTAGCTCCTTGAAGCAGAACGTAATAAAGTCTTTTATAAAGCATCAGTTTGCAAAATGAGATATGAAGTCAAGAATCGCAGACTTTGATTGGATGGTCACAATTAATATAATGTAATCTATTTCATAATGTAATCTAAAACAATCATAACTGCCTTTGTACTAGGATAGGAATCTCTAAAAGTTCTAACACATACTTAGAATTTTTACTAGGATCTCAGAAATAAGCCATCACTATCTCTCTTCTTCTACCCACAACTCTTTTGCTGATAAACTAGCCTTTAAGGTAGACACTAAAGAATTTAGCCCCTCCTTTCAGATGCAAAATTTAGGCCCTGTCCTGGTGTCATTTACCTAAAATTACTCTTTCTTTATAAATTGCAACATTTCCTCCAAGTACTCAGAGTGAAATTTGTAATTTCTTATCCTACCAAACCTTTACCTGTTCTTTTTAAGATTTTACCTTTTTACAGAAAATATCTCTCCATATCTATGGTGTATTACTCCTCTTTAGGGGTGCCTGGGTGGCTCAGTCAGTTGAGCGTCCAGCTCTTGATTTCAGCTCAGGTTATGATCTCATGGTTCATGAGATTGAGCCCCACATTGAGCTCTGTGCTCAAAGTGCGAAGCCTGCTCGGGATTCTCTCTCCCTCTCTCTCTGTCCCTCCCCTGCCTGTGTGCATGCCTCTCTCTGTCTCCCAAAATAAATAAATAAATAAATAATTTTTTTAAATTAAAAAAAATTACTCCTATCTGCCAACTACAATCTAATTTGCACATTTTATTCTACTTCTTAATTTTTTTTAATGTTTGTTTATTTTTGAGAGAGAGACACAGAGTGTGAGTGGGGGAGGGTCAGACAGCGAGGGAGACAGAATCAGAAGTAGGCTCCAGGCTCTGAGCTGTCGGCACAGAGCCCGACGGGGGGGCTCGAACCCACGAACCGTGAGATCGTGACCTGAGCTGAAGTCAGCCATCCAACCGACTGAGCCACCCAGGAGCCCCCATTTTATTCTACCTATAATTTTGTGTCTCCTAAATACTTACTGACTATACAACAAAATAATTCAGCATCCTTACAAGATATTTTCCTTCTCAGGTTTCTTCTAACTTCGCACTTCTTGCCAAAATTAATACCTTCAATTGAATGACTTCATTAGTGACCTCTGCTTTAAATCCGTTTTGGTAGAAGACAGGCAAAAACAAGTTAATAAATATGATGTATCAACACTGAAGTCTCTTTTCTCAAAGGAAAAAAGGCTACTAATACCGAATAATCATAAAGAAGGTAACACTTTTCATTCATGATGGGCAGATTCCTTTTACATGCAGTTCATGTGATTTTATCTGATCTTCATTCGGTCCACTGAAATAGAAAGGGCAGTTAACAGGTCACTTTTTGGACTGGAGAAAACTAAGGCTCAGAAAGCTTATGACCTACAAAGGGTAACTGGACTACTAGAATCCTTCTGAATTTCCATGCATTTCTTTATCAGCATCAACAATGGATTTCCTTTGGTGGGGGCTATAAACCTAATACCAGATGGGAAGGATTGGGCTTTCTTTTTATTTACAGCCAGTAATGTATTAGAGAAGTTCAACTTCAAGATGATAAAAACAGAAAGACTCACACAACCATATAAATAAAGCCTATATGGCCATGTCAGTTCCAATCGTTACCTTCTTTTTCCCAGGAACCATTGTACACATGATTAAACTCATCATAACACGTGCATTGAGGGGATAGAGAGTTAAGAAAACAAAAGGGAGTAAAATAACAAACCTCCACGGCATTATGAACTATTTAGCGAGAACGGACTTGAAATTCACAAAGCTGAGGGGTTAACAGATTCTGAAATAAATAAAGGAAAGTAAAATTAAATTAAATGAAATTACCACTAGAAAAAGAAAAGTAAGGACAGAATACAGAAAATTTGCCAATGTGAGTAAAGTCCGATTGACAATCTGATAGAGTTTGCACAAAATGAATATACTCCTCTTGGGTATATTGAAGATACCAACATATACCAAACATCCATAAATTCTTCTATGTAAAGAGAGCATAGTTCCAAGAGATCAGAAGAATCAGTGTTAGATATCAGGCTTAGGTGAGAACAATAAAAAGTTAAGAACCTACAGAATCTGATGAAGCATTTTACTTTCAGATGCCTAGAGAAGTTCTACGGTTATTCATTCAAAGGATCTGTTTCTAAGGAACAGAGAAACATTGGGAGGATCCACAAAGGCGCAAACCCACCTTAAACTCAGAGATCATTATATAAAAATGACAATGACGACGATGATGATGAATAATGCGAACAATAAAAAGATTCAACTTATAGAACAATTATAGAGTGCCAGCCACTTGGACAGTTATTTTTCAGGCATAATTACCAACCCTCATAATAACTTTGCAACACAGGCATTACTGGCCTGATTTTCACTAGACAAAACTTAACACGGTTGAGTTCATCTAGTTCACTCAGTGACTTGCCTAAGGCCAAAATCTCTCATCACCTAACATACAATTAAAAACCATATGGATGCTGGCTGCCACCATCTAGATTGGATCTAATGACTATTATCTTCCATTAAATAAAAAAGGACAAGGCCTTGCAATAGAGTTAGCTGGCTCTTTCATTCCTTGGTCTGTTTTGGAACCTACTGCATAGCTACCACCATATGCTAAGATACCTCACATGCTGGTAAATTGCACTTTCAAGGCAAGGGACTTTACACCTTTAAAACAGTTCTTCACACCTAATGACCACTTTTCACAATATACTTTTTAAACTAAAATAACATTAGCTACCATCTATGAAGTAACTTACCATGGTCCAGTACCACATGTAGTGTGTTACGTACATTACTTCCATTGGTGGAGATACAGGTCTATATGATTATAAAACCAGGGATTTTCCCAACTTATCATCCTGGCTCATGCTCAGCTTTGATTTAGTCTGTACTACCTTACTGCTGAAAGCACTAAATTAGACTGCTGCAGAGAGGGATTATTGCTGCAAGTGAAACAGGGCATGACACACATTTCATCTGATTAGATTGCTAGGCTGCATAAGAACTAAAGTGAAAACAACTAATAAATTTCTATAGTCGTTTAAAAAATACAGAACTGTTTAGGGTTCATGAAAATTACAGCAGCCATTGTGACTATATTTGTCCTTTGACACTGAAATGATATATTAGAATGTGACAATCAGCAGGTGCTTTTCCAGAAGTTCACCTTGTACATAAGCTATCCCATGCAACTTGATGTTATTTTTTGCACGAAGGAATCATTACAAGGCATTACAAAGACAGTGATTTCTTTTCCAGTAACAACTCAGCTATGACATCATGTGTGTGATTTTGTATAATTATCAACTTAGTAAACATAAGTAGTTGTCTAGTATGTGCTAAGTTGTAATAAACACTGGAAGAGATAACAAATTAATAAAGTAGAGCTTATGACCTCAAGTAGCTGACAGTCCACAAGGGTCAAGGCCATATATAAACCTACCTTGACTTTCCATGACATGCAGAATAATATACTTCTATCTTTTATGTAATGAATTTGAAGGACTAAATCACAGCTGCAAGGACTTAGATGATGGCAAAAAAAAAAAAAGGGGGTGGCAGGAAGTTGACTTTACAATACACTTGTCTTCCCACAAAATTCAAAGACACGAGTATAGACATTCCACACAAATGATACTTTCCATTATACAAAACCCAAACCAAACTAAGTATTGGTAAGGCATTCACTAAATGCCAAGCACTGAGTTTAAGGACTAGAGGTCAAGGTGAATAACAATTCTTCTCAGGACATTAGAAGCTCCTGGTAGCATACAGTTCAGGTTCCTCAAGCATCACCACTGTGGGGCTGAGAACAAGCTGGGCTTCCTAGGTTTTTTAAGAAGCTGAATGAACTTCAAAATCATCATGTTGCTATGATGTGAAAAATGTCTCTTAGCAAAAATAAATGTAGGTGGCAGCTCTTCTGGTTGAGAATTTTTCCAGCTAGACAGAACCTTCACAATAATCCAGTAGAAGCCCTCATTTCATAAATAAAACCTTAGCAGAGTACGGTCCCATAGTTAACTGGAGGTAGAGGCTTATACCTGGTTAATCCTAACGACTGGGAGAGAAAATCTCAGCAAATCCCTTTTATCTTAGTTTACTGTGATGACACTATTATAAAAGGTGACTATTTATTATGGAAGTAATTACGATATTATAGACCATCAGTCACAAACTGGGAACATTTTTGTCGCAAGAGTCACGTCAACGGAACTTGTCTCTGTAGTCATAGATTAATTTGGCTAAGTATTTTTAGATCCTCAACATAATTTGAAGTATCACTCAATATATTATTGGGAGTTCACTAAATGCCCAATGGAGAGCTTACAGACTAGAGATCAAAGTATTTACTCTGAGAAAACTCAGAACTTAAGAAGCTCCTGGCGGTGCACAGGCCAGACATATAAGTGTGTAATATAATTGCTGCAATAAAAGAATGTACAAGGAGCCATGAAAAAAGAAAAAAGGAATACCAATTTGGGAGAAAAAACCTCCTGTTTTGGTAGGAATTGCTGTTATTAAGTCATTTAATAAGGCATGAAAATTATTTCACATAATTAACAATGAAATACTCAAATTTAGACTTTTCCAAGAAAAGAGAAAATTTATGTGTTCTTTAAAAGGAACAAATGTATACAGGTAAGACCAACACAGACATAATCACAATTTACCAGTACTTAACGCTAAGTACAATTTTGGAGCAAAAAATTGTGTGTGTAGATATGTGTGTGTGTGTTTGGTTACTGTAATTTTTTGGGTACCAAATCATATTTTCCCACTGACTTCAATAGATTTAAAACATGTTCTTGATCAAGATTTCTGATCCCCAAAACAGATATTCACAAAATGAACCATTAAAGATCACCTCACCAAAATAAAATATTTAAACATAAAAGCCTATAGTAACCATCACAAAATAAAAAAGCAAAGTAACTGGGAAATAACTTTATGTTTAAGAAGAGGACTGAAAGTTCAAAGATAAACAAGAAAAGGAACTGGACTAAACAACACTATGTACTGAAAAGACCTCTCTTCACTTGTTTACTCTGTGATCGCTGTCATGTTGGGGAGGCTAGCATCTTTTTGAAAATGGACATGTTTGTTTGATAACAGGGGCAAGGATGAAAACTGTGAAACAGTGATTGAATAAATAAACTTAGCAGACACTTAACTGACTGAGCCACCCAGGCGCCCCTCAGAGAAGTCCTGATTTCTACTACACTCTCCTTTGGAGGCCCCAAGTCAGTGTAAATTTGAGTAAGGGGGAAAGAAGACTGCAACTTTGATGCTCAGGTTTAGGTGTTTCTTACAGCTTTCCTACACTGAGTTTGCTTGAGAACCAGCCTTGAATCATAGTTCAACTCTTTCCTACCAGCTCAGGAGTTGGTTACCCAAGCAAACTGATCCATTTACTCCTTTATCAAATCCAGAATTAATCGCCATGTGCCAGAAAACTTCAGGCTCCCAGAGAACACAAAAAATGGCTGATTCCTTGAGTCTCACTTCTAGAATACTTGGAGTAACAATGTTTTATGTTTCTTCATATGAAAAACAAAGGTTATGTCACTCTACTTGAGGTGAGCACAGGTCAGGTGAGCAATACAGTATCACCAATACAGAGAAGACCACTAGATATTAGAAAAAGACTTGCTTTGGAGGGGTAAGGGAAGACACATTTAAAAAGGCTACAGCAAAAATTAAAGATTGTTTTATGACTTAAACATATGTGACAGAAAAAAAAATTACTTCAAGCCCAAATTCTAAGCCTAAGGAGCTATAGAGAGCTTCAGAGTTAGCAGGATCCTCAGGGCATTTAGTTTATTTCAGTTTCTAAATAAGGAATGGAGGACTACAAAAGTTCAGTGACTGTTTTCCGACTCCCTAAGAAAAAACCAGGGAACGTACCTTTTATCTGATAGTATTTGCATTCAATGTATCTAATATGTATTACGATACACAGGTAGAGATCTATCTCTTTTCTTTGAAAAATTCCAATCGATTAACTGAAGTAATGTGTCCTTAAATTCAAATTCGTAACAAATCTGGAGGTTTTGTGTGAAAATGTTTATTTACTAGTATGTTTCATGATGACTTACTATTAAAACGCTGAGTTGGAAAAAACAAAACCAAAACCAAAAACTGAGTCGGTGTTCTTAGTTTGAATTAGGAAGAATGATTTCTAAATTACAAAATAAATGTTACTGTGTCCAGGAAAACAGGTGCACGATCGTACGTATGCATGAGTTGCATACCTGGAAAGTCCCACTATTGTTTAACGGCAAGTGCTCCGGGTTTTAAAGTAGTATTTAGAATAGAAGTAGCTTTTACAATAAAATCCACGATTCCATATCTTGAAACAAAGGACACCGCACGACATGTTTGGTTAATATTTGAACACTTGCATCAGATTGAGCTTATTGTGAATATACTGCTAAATGCTATATCAATCTAATATCTTATAAATCATTCATGAAAAACAAATCTGCAGAGTATATTGGGAAGCAGTTCTCAACCCATATCCCTTTATACAATGACCATGGTGTAGCTCTTATCCTCTTATTAAATGATGTGGAAATCTGTCACTTAAGTCAGTTTTACTGACTGAGGGAAAAGAGGAAAGAAAGAAAATAAGAGATACCACTACTAAAGAAATAGAGTCAAAGGTGAGCACAACCTATTGAGTGCCTGTCCTCTGAGATGCAGTTGGAAGAGGGGTAAAAGCATAAGCTTCAAACTCTATGGACTAGGGTTTTAAATACCAGTTATGTCACGAGTTAGATGACCTTTGACAGAGACTTTAGGCCTCATTTTCATCATCCATAAAATGGAATCATATGATCTACCTTAACATAGCAAATAGCCAATGCCCAGTAAGACGGAGGTGCTCAATAAATAACAACTGCTATTACTGTGTTGAGGAAAAAGTTTGGTATCTCAACTACACTTAAGACAAAAACAAAATGGTGAGAAATGGCTGTCTTTTTTCATACAAAAATGCCCCAAAAGGCTCTATATTACCACGGGCAGTCATAGACAATTTCTTCCTTATAATAATGATGAAGAGTGTTCTATGCAGCATGTTCTATTTGCAGCAGTGATTCATTGTGTGCATGGAAAAAATTGCTGACACGTTGAGAAGATATTTTCCCGTAAAAGGTTGAAGTCCTTAAGCAGCAAAAAACACCAACGTCCATCATCTTTAAACCCTATTGATTTCTGGTGAAGATTTAAAAGGCTGTTTACTTATTTCCCATCATTTCTGTCAGAGCTGTAACAGTTCTCTTCCCACTGAATAAACCTCTCATGATCCTCCTGGTGATTAAGGTCAGACAAAATGTCAAACTCCTAATGCTAAGTGCTTTCACATTAAAAATTCATATCAAATCACCAAGTAAAATCCAAACAAGAAGTCAGACATGTAAACAGTTCACAAAAAAAGAGTTGCAGTGACCATTACAGAATATAGGTGCAGTGTAGATGTAAAGAAGAAGGAAAAAAGGCTTGGCAACAGGTCAGAAAACTTCCCCCTTCTTCCTGGCACTTCACTGTCATTTCCTATTTTAGAATTAGTGGCCATGTTGGACTTAAGTCTCGTGTGTGTGTGTGTGTGTGTGTGTGCACGCGTGTGTGCACGCGTGTGTGGGATCACTTCAAATCACTAGCAGCTATCTGGTTATACAGTTCAGCACGGTCTTTTGTTTTACAGCAGGGAGTATAGGTGGAGGGAGTGTTTTGCTCAGTGTGTGAAATAACCCTGCTAGATCTTCTTGTAGGCATGGTTGGATCACTGGATCGGGAGGTGAAAGAAACAGTATCAGGATCTCGTCTCTCTCCATCTCTTAGTGTTTCTTTTCACTCCTTTTATTCAGTCTCAAGCTGGCTTCCTGAACACTGTAGCCCTTAAGAGTTCAAGACTTCGATTTTGCCAGCTACAAATTTGGTGGAAAGAAAGCTTCTTTTGCCAAATAGTTCCTGAGGCCAGGAAATGGGGTGAGTTCCCCATGGACTAAGACAGCATGGGATTTACCTGATATCAATAATGAGAACAATAACTATAAACAAGTTTATTTTCTGATGGACCAACAGGAGATTTTAGCTATCAATTAGTACTGACTTTGGGCAAGATATTTTACTTCTCGGAGCCTCAGATTCTTTATCTTTAAAATAAGGATGACAGAACCTACATTACAGGGACTAAACGCATAGGTGAAACACCTAGTTTTGTATCTAACTAATAGAAAGTACTCACTTTCTATGTAGAACTAGACTAACTACAAGATGTGATACTGGCAACTCAACCATCATACCTAGCACGTGAGGAGTACCCATGAAGCAGGTCCCCCGTTAAGTCTTCCAGGTTTTTCATTTCCATATTCCTTCAGATAAGCTCTTACCCAGAGTCTCAGGAAATATTCAAGAGAAGAAAATGAAGCACTGACAATACCTGAGTAAGTATTCTACTTATCAATTAAGCAAAAGTCTCAACTTACATGCTTTGATGACTAAATACAGATAACTTTTTAGTTCTCCTGAAATCCATGACAAGAGCCTTCAAATGCTACAGCTCTATGATAGGACAATTCTCTAAGGTCATTACCCATACAAAGAATACAGTAAGTAGAGAAGAGTGTCAGATCCATGGAACCACAAATGATAAAATAACCAACTGCACCATTATAGGGAAAATGTATATATACTAAATTTACATCTACCATATTGTTATATATTTAGAACTAACATAGAGACAAATTTTGTCCTCACAGCACAAAAACTGATGGTATATCACATATCCCTTTTTTTTGGTAGGGACAGGAATTTGAAAGAGGGGTTCATTTTGAGAGATTAAAATCCCAGAAGATTTCTTGATATCTCTTCTCTCAACCACAATAGTTTTCCTACTCAAATGTTAGAGTGCCTTTAATTTCCCTTCAACAGTTATTCTTTTGGGTTCAACAATACTTTATTTTAAAAATGTAAACACCACTGAGGAAACAGAAGACTTTGTTTTTTAAGAAACCGCTGTAAACAAAGTCAGTACACAAACAACTAACTAGGAAAAAATAGTGACATATGGCGAAGAGCTCTCGTAAACCGGTATGAAAAGAAAGACAAAAATCAGAAAAATTGACAAAGAATATAACTAGGTAGTTTACAGGTGAAACATGAAAAATAAATACATGAAAAAATTCATTATTACAAAAATGCTCTGAAAACATCAGTGAGACAACATTCTTTACTTGTAAGATCAGCAGAGATGAGCATGGCGTAGCTGTGTAAGAGCAAAAACTCTCAGACACTCTTGGTGGTCTTCAGTAATTATTAAATGAGCAAACTATAAACATATGAAAATCTCCCTAATCACATATAGGAAAACAACCCGTAAATATTATAGTAGGTACAGAAAGGGCACAGTTGGTTTGATTCAGCCCAATACTTTTGGAGAGCAATTTGGCAATTGCTATCAAAATTTTAAATGTATATATTCTTTGACCTAGCAATTCCTCCTATGTAAGCGTTATCTTACAGCATTTATGTACTGAGCAAATAGTACAAATGTATAAATATATAAATATAAGGATGTTCACCTTAGAAATAGTTATAAAAGAAAAAAGAAGCAACTTGATTATCCAGTACTTAAACTGGATAAATAATTTATTGTATATGTGTACAAGAGAAGTATAGTACATAGATACTATCTGACAATTAAGAATATCAGTGATGTAATATACATGTACTAATACACAGAGATGTTTAAGAAATATCATGTGGGAAAAAATTTATAGGGTTTATACATAAATGATTCCATTTGTATGAAAATAATGGCAAAGACACACACAAATACTTGCATGTACATATGACTGAAAGGAATATAATTGAGGATATTATATTGGGAGAGAGGGGGGAGGGAATTGACTTACTTTTCCATTTTTCCCTTCATATTTTTCAAAATGACTTTAAAATTATTACTATTATTTTAAAAAATAAAGCCAGTAAAACCAATGAAATGTCCATCAACAGAAGAATGGATATACACATTGTGGTATATTCATACAATAGGATACTGCCTCATAATTAAAAGGAAAGAATAAGCTACTATTTACTTGTCAACATAAAAGAATCTAAAAACTTTATGTTGAGTGGAGAAATAGGACATTTAAAAGAGCATATACTTTTTTTTCCATTTATATAAAGTCTAAAAACATGTAACACTAATCTATAGTAATAAAAATTAGAAAGTGTTCATCTTGTGGGCTGGGGGAGAGGGACATTGACTGGAAAGAGAAATGAAGACATTTTCTTGGGTAGTGGTTACCCTTATGCACACATTTGTTGAAATGCATCAAATCAAATACTTAAAATCTGTTCATTTTACTATAAGTAACTTATACCCCAAATTTAAAATGGTTGCTACAACCACTTCTGTAAGAAGATAACTGACAAACACAGTCTACAAGTCAGAAATGACATCAGCCACCTCTCCTGATAGAAAAGCGTGCATCAGGCAGGCAATAAAGATAGACATCAGAGAAGAAGAAAGTGCAAGAAAAAGGAAAAAAAGGAAGAGCCGTAAGCCAGGAGAGAGAACACAAAGGAGGAAAGCAGACACAGATTCAGATAAGTAGACAAGAGCTCATATATAGAAAGAAGATGGACAGAGGAGCTACAAAGAAAGAAGGCAGAAAGTACCATAAGGAGAAAAAAGAATTAGAAAACACAAAGGAGAAGGGCTTAAGGGATAAAGCTATCCTTGACTACTACTGATAAACACTGTTAACACCAAGATGAAATTGTTTCATGCTGATGACATGATCTTGTACCTAGAAAAAGAATCCACTAAAAACGATTACAACTAATAAATGAGTTCAGCACAGTTATAAAGGTCAAGATAACAAAATCAATTTTATTTTTCCAGCAAAGGGCAAAATACAAATGAAATTAAGAAAAATATTCCATTTATAATAGCATCAAAAAGAACAAAATACTTGGAAATAAATTTAACAAAAGAAGTATAAAATTTTTATCTGAGAACTGTAGAACGTTACTGAAAGAAATTAAAGAAGACCTAAAGAGAGAGAGAGAGACACATCCAATGTTCACAGACTGGAGGACAACATTGTTAAGGTGACAATACTCCCCAAATTAATCTACAGATTCAGTACAGTCCCTATCAAAATCCCAGCTTCCTTGCAGAAACTGACAAGCTGATTCTAAAAATCACTGGAAAATCCAAGGGATCCAGAATAGCCAGAAGAATCTTGAAAAAGAACAATTCTTTCTCAATTTCAAAGTGTACAACAAAGCTACAGTAATCAAGACCATGTGATACTGGTAAAAGGACTGACATACAGGTCAATGGAATAGAACTTACATAAATCCTCACATTCACAGTCAAATCTAAAGATACATAAAAAATGAAAGTGAAGGGATGAAAAAAGATTTTCCATGCAGATGGAAGAGAAAAAAAAAAGGCCAAGGTAAATACTTGTATCGGACAAAATAGACTTTAAAACAAAGACTAGAAGGAGACAGAGAAAGGCACCACATAATGCTAAAGGGATTGATCTGGGGCGCCTGGGTGGCTCAGTCGGTTGAGCGTCTGACTTCATCTCAGGTCATGATCTCTGGGTTTGCGAGTTTGAGCTCTGCACTAGGCTCACTGCTGTCAGTGTGAAGCCAGCTTCTTCTGTCCCCCTCTCTCTCTGCCCCTCCCCTGCTCGTGCACTCTCTTTCTTTCTCTCAAAAATAAATAAAAAATATCTTTAAAAATAAAGGGATCAATCCAACAAGAGGATATAAATTGCATATTATCTATGCATCCAACATAGGAGTACCTAAATACAGAAAGCAAATATTAACAGACATAAAGGAGAAAAATGCAGTAATACAATAATTGTAAGGGACTTTACCATATCATTTAAATTAATGGATAGACCTCACAGAAAATCAACAAGGAAAATGTAGCTTTGAATGACACATTAAAGCAAATGTATCTAACAGATATATGCAGAACATTCCATCCCCAAAATGTCAGAAAACATATTCAAGTGCACATGGAACATCTTCCAGGCTTTAAAACAAGTCTCAATAATTTCAAGAAGACTGAAATCCTATCAAGCATTATTTCCAACCACAAGAGCATGAAACCAGAAATCAGTTACAAGAAAAAAAACCTGAAAAAACCCCCACAAATACATGGAGGCCAAACAACATGCCACTAAACAACCAATGGAGAAATCAAAAGATACATGGGGACAAATGAAAACAAAAACACAACAGTCCAAAATCCTTGGGACACAGTAAAAGCAGTTCTAAGAAGAACTAAGTAAAAGCAGTTCTAAGAAGAAGTAACGTAGGTTTATTTCTTAAGAAATAAGAAAAATCTGAAATAAACAACTCTATCTTATACATAAAGGAACTAGAAAAATTAGAACAAAGTCCAAAGCTAGAAGAAGGAAGGAAATAAAGATTAGAACAGAAAGAAATGAAATAGAAGAAAAAAAAAAACAATAGAAAAGATCAATGAAATCAAGAGCTGGTTCTTTGGAAAGCTAAACAAAACTGATAAAACTTTATCCATACCCACCAAGAAAAAAAGAGAAAGGACTTAAATTTTAAAAATGAAACAAAAGAAGAAAAATAAGAGCCAACACCATAGAAAAAGATTAAAAGAGTATATTATGAAAAATTATATGCTAACAAATTGTGGACAACCTAGAAGAAATGGATAAACTACTAGAAACCAAAAATCTTCCAAAACTCAGTTAGGAAGAAACAGAAAATTTGAACAGATCAATTACTAGTAATGAAATTGAACTGGTAATCAAAAACTCCCAACAGACAAAAGTGCAGAACCAGATGGCTTCACAGGTGAATTCTATGAAACATTTAAAAGAGAGTTAATACCTATTGTTCTCAAACTATTCCAAAAAATACTTGAGGAAGGAAAACTTCTAAATTCATTCTATAGTCAACTGATTTTCAAGAAAAGTGCCAAGGGGAAAGAATACACTTTTCAACAAATGGTGCTGGGACAACTGTGCATCCTAGCACAAAATAAATGCAAAAGAATAAAGCTGAATCCTTGCTTCACACTATATACAAAAATGAATCAAAGGCCTAAATGTAAGAGTTAAAACTTTAAAACTCTTAGAAGAAAACATGGGAGTATATATTTTCATGACCATGCATTAGTTACTTCCTAGATATAACATTAAAAGCTTAAGGCACTAAAGGAAAAATGAGATAAAACTGGATATCACCAAAATTAAAAACTTTATGCTTCAAAGATACCATCAAGAAAGTACAAAGGCAATCCACAGAATGAAAAGTGCCTACAATCATATAACTGATAAAAGACTTGTATCTGGAATATATAAAGAACACTTACAACCCAATAATAAAAAGATAAATAAACCAATTAAAGATGGGCAAAAATCTGAATACACATCTATCTAAAGAAGACACAAAAATGGACAATGAACATATGACAAGATGTTCAATATCATCAGCCATCAATCAAAACCCACAGTAAGATACCACTTCACACTCAAAGGATGGATAGACTAAAAAGGACAGGTAACAATACATGTCGGCAAGGTTTGGGACAAATAAGAATCCTCATACACTGCTGCTCAGGTGAAGCCACTTTGGAAAACAGACTGGCAGTTTTTCAAAATTTTAAACATAGAGTTGTAATATGAGGCAGCGATTCTGCTCCTAGATATATTCCCAAGGGAAATAAAAATATTTATCTACACAAACACTTGCATGTGAATGTTCACAGCAGCATTATTCATTTTTCACCGCAAACCCTTCTGCCCACCCTCAAAAGTAGCAGTATTCATAATAGCCAAAGAGTGGAAACAATCCTAATGTCCACTGACTGATGAATGTATACATAAAACGTGGTATATTCATAGAAAGTAACATTATTCAACAATAAAATGGATACACTGATACATGCTACAACATGGATGAACCTTGAAAAAAATTATGCTAGATGAAATAAGTCAGTCACAAAAAAAATCACATATTATGTAGATTTCATCTAAATCAAATATCCCAAATAGGCAAAACTACAGAGACAGAAAGTAGATTATCAGTTCTCTAGGGCTGGGGGAAGGAAGCTTAACGTGATGGCTAAGGAGAGTGGTGTTTCTTTTTAAGTGATGAAAACTATTCTACAACTGATTGTGGTGATGGATGCACAATTCTATGAATATATTAAAACCCAATGAACTGTTTACTTCAAATGGATGAATTTATGGAATGTGTTATCTTTTATTTTTTTTACATTTTTTAAATGTTTATATTTATTTATTTTGAGAAAGAGAGAAAGAGAGAGTGAGAGAGAAAGAATCCCAAACAGGCTCTGCCCTACCAGTGCAGAGCCCAATGCAGGGCTCAAATACACAAACTGTGAGATCATGACCTGAGCTGAAATCAAAAGTTGGACGCTTACGCAACTAAGCAACCCAGGCACACCAGTATGTGTTCTTATCTTAATAAAGCCTTAAAAAAATTAAATGTCCAACAATACTTTGACTCCAGTGGGATATATACCTTAAGGACGAAAACAATTTTAAAAACTGTAAATGGTTTCTTTTAATTATATAATTGATGGTAAAATTGATATTGTTATCCTAAAATTACAAATGGGGTGTGTATTTTGTGATAAAATCAATAACTATGTTGGTATAGTTCAAAACTGGGATTTGGAGCTCTGGAGAAAGAAGCAACAACGAAAGATACATGAGGTTCGATAAATACCTTGAAGTGCTGAATTTCAACTGGAAGAATCAGTAAGACCTTATGTTGATTTCACCTTCAAAAAATTGCAGATATCCTGTCTGTCTATTAAACATGGCTAGAATAAGGATCACTCCTGCAATAATGAAAATTCTCAGAGCCCAAACTGTATTCTATAAATAGCATTTTCCACTCAAAAGAACAAGAGATTCTGGAGAAATGGTCGATTCCAGATCTGTGGCAGAAAATATACAAAATAAGCCTGGAATATCTTGTCACACCAGATAGTCAGGAAGGCATCAAACTACTACTAGGTTTGTGTCAAAAGGACTCAGGAGAAGCTGATTCTGAAATTGAATCCAACTTGAAGAAGTTCCCAAGGGCCACAGAGAGGATAACTTGAGTATCAATACTGATTTCAATTATGTTTAAGCCCATGTATTCATAAAGATACTAAAGAAAAAAATCACATGAAAGATATTAGAGAAAATAATCCAATATTTATATCTGCCTTGACTATACTCAACTGTGCCTTGGAGTAAGGAAAATAATTGAGTAGAAGGATGTTTCTCTTTTTGGACATATCCAATAAATAAATGAAAAAGGATAGAATAAGATAAAATAAGAATATCAACAGTTTTGCGATCTTTAATGATCCAGGCAAAGATCAGCAGCAGCAGCTGCTATCATTAGCAATGGAAAGACAATTAGCCATTATGTGGCTCCTTTAAAAAGTATATAACTTAACTTATAAAGTAGTCTTGACCAAAAGCATACAAAAAATTCAGGCCTGAAGTCTCTAGATTTTACTACTAATGGAAAGGAAATACATGGATAGAACATGCCAAACTATATCATTGGGATATAGTCACCCAATCTAGACTGTGGGACACACAGGAGGACAAACCATTTGGTGTGTTGATTACATGTAACTCTTTTTTCTTTTTAAAACATTTTAAAAAGAGAAAATAGTATAAGCTAAGGCAGAAGACATACAACATGAATATATATGAAACAGCTATATAACAATACTCTAGAAACTGATAACTATGGTTTCTAAGGGCCAGAATTTGATGGCTGAGGGACAGACGGTAAAGGGCAATTACTTGTCAACATGCATTCTTCTCTGTATTCTGCATTTTGTACCATATGACTATATTATTTTTTCTATAAACATATAGTTTTAAAAAGACAACCAATAAGCACTGTAAGGATACTTTTAAATTATAGAAGCAAACTCTTATCCTGTACTAGGATGTTAATCAGATCCTAACTCTTCCCTTGCCTTGATACCAAAGGGCTCAAGGCAGTATGTAGACATGGGGCCCCTGAATTAAAAAAAAAAAAAAAAAAAAAAAAAAAAAAGGCAGGATGAAGGACTCAGAGATGAAGGCAGAGTGCTAGAGTGATGAGCTGGGAAAGAGACTAGAGACACACTTCACTTACTTCATCATTTTGTGTGATATCAGTATGACTTTTAATAATGTTTACTCATTAAACAAATATCTATTCATTGTCTACTTAGTACCTGACAGTATTCTGGGAAATAAAGAGTCTATGGTATGAAACATACAGTCTCTGTTCTCCATCAGTTTACAGGCTTTTAGGGACACAGGTGAATGAAAAGACAATTATTAGTCGAAATGATAAGTGCCCAAATCTGTAGCACAGGGTTCTAATTCTAAGAAGGTACATAAAAAGGTAACTTGAACCAATCTGGGCACAGGTTGGGGTGGTCAAGGAAGATTTACTGGCACAGTTTACTGCATCCCTACTTTAGACAAGAGCAGAATGGAAAGCAATACTTTCTGATCGTGTATTAGAGACATATTGCACAAGGAACTCTTGTACGTAACTGGTCTTCGAAACACACATAGAGACTGAATCCTCTGCCTTCTGAGAGAAACCTCATGATCATATAGTAGTGGTGTCCATTGTACATGTGCCATACCTACTTAGTAAGTAGTCATGGATGAATCAATAAACCCCCTCCCATCTAAAGCAGTGATGGGGGACGGAAGAGGAGTAGGGAGTGGGGAAGTGAAATTTAGTCTGAAAACAAAGCAGGACTTGGTCCCATTGTTTTGATTTACTTTTAGCCATATTTCATTTGAGTTGAAAATTTAAAATAATGTGGAAGGTAGACATGAAATTTTTATATCAAAGGAGGGTCATGAATTTAAAAAGGTTGAGAAATACTAGGTCACAATCCCCTCCTTCTCTGGTTCCCCAGGCAAACAGGTCTTTGAAAATGCAAATTAAGTATCAGTTCTTAAAGCTTTCCCCATTTCCTCCAAGTTGTCTCATAGCACTTCATGAATTCTTTGGTATTCTAGCACTAGAAATTCAATGGCTTGAGGTGTAGTTTCTATACCTTATCCACAAGAAGATATTTAAGACATAAGACAGTTAATTTTTGCAGGCACCAAAGTAAGAAAAGACTACTGAACTAGTAACCTCTATATTAGATACTCTGATGTTAATTTCTTTAACTTCAAAAAATGTGATCGACATTTAGTTGACAGTATTGTATGAGCATATTCCTGTGAAGCTCGTCTCTTAAACTATGGGTCTTCAGGGGTAAACATTGTGTTTTATTAGATGAAATAGAGTTTAGGCACCAAGAAGAGATTCTTAGAGATTATTTCACTATGTTACAACCTGCTGAGAGTGAAAGTCTTTTTACCTTGGAGACCCAGACAAGGTATTAAAGTATATTAAAGGATTTATGTTGTATTTTCAACAAGGTAGCTTATGCAAATATACTATAATAACTTACAAGGATGAGATAGTTGTATTTTATACACATGGAGATTCAAGTAACAAAACTGAATAAGAAGCAGAGCTGAGACTCAAACCAATGGCTGGTTCTGAAAATTACACTAAACTGCCATTTTGCAAAGAAAATGTCTTAAAGAGTAGCTTTACTTAAACTGATTATTATTACAGTCACAAAATCTAAGTCCAAACTTAGAGGCATTATGTATTGTCTTTCCTAAAATTCAACAAACTGCAACCAATGATCATACTGTTACTAACCTCAAATTCCTCACAATCTAGTGGCATATTATTTAACTGTTATTTTGCCTCCCAATGAAAAGTTAAAAATTACAGTGGATTTTCTGATAATATAAATATTCATTTGACCAATCTCGTTTTTAATTTTTCGTAATATAAGCTCTTTAGCCAAACGGCCAGATTTACAAGTATATTTTGTAAATATATGTCATTTGATTTTAAACAGTCAAAAATAAATTTTCTGGAGTTTTCCTACCATACTGCAGAAAAGGCAATTTACTACACTAGAAAGGAACTACAGGAAGACCTAAATTTAAATTTTTATTTATTTATTTATTTATTTATTTCTGTTTTTCTTCTAGTTTTGAGAGAGCAAGACAGAGTGCAAGTGGGGGAGGGGCAGAGAGGAGATAAAATCCAAAGCAGGCTCTGAGTTCTGAGCTGAAGTAAGAGTTCCTGTTGCTCCAGATCCTTGTCAATATTTACTATTGCCACTTTTTTGTTTGTGTTTAATAATTCTAACAAGTGTGTAGTGGTATCTCATTACGGTCTTAATTTGCATTCTCAAATAAATGATTTTCACGTTTTTCATATCACTATTTGCCATCTATGTATCTTCTTTGGTGAATTACCTATCAGAACTGTTGCCCTTTCTTTTTTAATTGTTGGCTTGTTTTTTCTTTAAATGTATTAGTTTTCTACTGTTGCTGTGGTTATCACAAGCTTAATGACTTAAAACACAAATTTCCTATCTTATAGTTCTGTAAATTCAAAGTGCAACACACGTCATGTTAGGCTAAAATCAAGGAGTCAGCAAAGCTACGTTCCTTTCTGGATGTTCTAGGGAAAAATTTGTTTCCTTGCCTTTTCTAGATTACAAGGGTCATTTGTGATCCTTGGGTCATAGTCCTTCCTCTCCCTCCCCATTCTCTCCTACCCTCCTATCCCCACCATTTACAAAACCAGCAATACTGGATTCAGACCTTCCCATACAATATTGGTCTAATTTCTTCTGCATCATCATTCCTTTTAAAATGTTTTTTTTTTTTTTTAATGTTTACTCATTTTTGAGAGACAGAGAGAGATAGAGCACAAGCTGGAGTGGGACAGAGAGAGGAAGACAGAATCTGAAGGAGGCTCCAGGCTCTGAGCTGTCAGCACTGAGCTCAATGCAGGGCTGGAACTCAGGAACCAAGAGATTAGGACCTGAGCCAAAGTCAGACACTTAACTGACTGAGCCACCCAGGCACCCCACACAGATTTTCTCCTATGGTTTCTTCTAGAAGTTTTACATTTAACATTGTAATTGTTTAAATTTATGTTAGAGAGAGAGAGCATCTGCAAACAGGAGAGAGGGATGGGGGGGAGGGGGCGTCACGGGTGGGGCGGGGGGGAGAGTCCCAAGCAGCTCCAGTCCGCAGAGTCCAATTGAGTGGGGGCTCAATCCCACTACTCTGGGATCATGACCCGAACTGAAATCAATAGTAGGATACTCAACCCACTGAGCAAACAGGTGCCCCTATATTTTACATTTTATGTCTATGATCTATTCTGAATTGATTTTTGTATAATGTGTGAGGTACACATCAAAGGATTTTTTGCATATCAATGTCCAATTGTTCTAGCACCATTTATTGAAAAGACTAACCTTTCTTTATTAAATTTCTTTTTAACTTCTGCCAAAAATCAGTGGATATTTATGTGGGTCAGTTTCTGGGCTCTCCATGCTGTCTCATTAAACTGTGCATTTACCCTTGGCCAGTTCCACACTGGCTTGACATCAGTCGCTTTATACTTAGTCTTAAAATTGAGTAGCATTTGTTTTTGACTTTGTTTTTTTCTTTCGTAGTTTAATTTTTTTTAACTTAAATCTCCTGGTTTATCTGCATTTCCTCATAAATTTTAGAATCAGCTTGTCAACAGCTACAAAAAACCTCGCTGGGATTTTGATAATGACTGCATTGGGTCTAAATGTCACATTGCGGTTGAAGTGACACCTTAACAATATTGAGATCAAATGTACTAGTAATTAATAAATTATAAATTAAAAGTAAGATATTTTCAATTATTAGACTTGCAAAGATTGCAAAGAAGTATAAAAATGGAAAAAATTATAGAGAAACACTAACGTTTTAATATATGTTACTGGTGAGGTATAAATTGGTTCAATCTTAATGCAAAGAAAAATGACAATCTATACAAACTTGTTTTGTGTTTAGTCTTTCAGTAATTGCATTTCTAGGAATTGTTGGGGATATACTTACAGAACATTATATGTACAAGAATGTTTACTATAACAAAGAATGTAGTATTTTTAAAAAATCTAAGCATGTATACTAAAGGCAGGTTAAACTGTATAATGCATCTGTTGGAATGGAATACAACCATTAAAAAGACAGAACTATATGTGTCAGTAAAGAAAAATCAAGTTCTAATTATGATAGGGACATCCTTAAAAAGAAACTGAATCCCCATATAGGAGAAAGCCATGATATTATCATGCTATGTTCAACTCTAGGAGTGGGGGAAGAAAGGAAGCAACAGAATACTATTTTATTAATTTATTATAACTTGAAGAATTTAACTATCAGGGTGACACATATGTAAACCATTCTAATTTCTTCTATTGTTCACTTTTGGATCTTGAAAAATCACTCTCGCTCTATTTCTGGGTCTTGGCTTTCTCCATCTATGTGAGGAATTATTTACTCACGTGAGTCAGGGGTCTATGGAAGGGGTACAGGGGATGGATTTTGCCCAATTTTCAAAGTGACCTCTGATCCTAAAACATTTAAGAATGGCTGATCTCTATGACATTTTCCAGCTTTAACACTGTTTTTATTAGACTACAGATAGAAACAAACAGCTGAGGTAATTCCAAGGAAGAGAATATATTTTGCCTTACAAGTTTCATGAGAAATACTCAAGAGAAAGGGCTGCTGAATATACTGAAAAAAGGGAAAAAAGGCAATTTTTTGTTTATGGTAATTTGTTTTCTTTATGGCAATTAATCTTGTTGGATTTTCACCTGTAAAATAAGGAGACTGAACTAATCTGATTTCATTTAAAGTCCCCTACAAATATGAATATTCTAAGATAGTTTATCCTATTCAAATTTGGTTTCCAAATAAATAGAATTTGCTTGCTTTGACCTCCAGAAGGGTTTAAATTTTTGGTAAAGACAAAGCAGAAATACCGCTTTCAAAGTCAACTTTTAGAAATTTTGCCTATCTGAAGTTGCAAGGTTTTCCCTTTCTTTTATTTTATATCCTTGTTTTTAAAAGTTTGTATATTTGAGAGAGACAGAGACAGCACAAGTGGGGAAGAGGCAGAAGAGAAGGAGAGAGAGAGAATCCCAAGCAAGCTCCGCATTGCCAGCGCAGAGCCCAATGCAGGGCTTGAACTCATGAAACTGTGAGATCATGAGCTAAGCTGAAACCAACAGTGGGATGCTTAACCAACTGCACCCCCGTCTTTTATTTTATATTCTTTACATAGTTATCTTTCACATCTTCTATCAGGAGATCCTGATCTAGGTTTAGTAGACTCTTTTTAGTTTTATTTTGTTTAATGTTTATTTATTTTTGAGAGAGAGCGAGCACAAGATGGGGAGAGTGGAGAGAGGAAGGCACAGAATCCAAAGCAGGCTCCAGCCTCTGAGCTGTCAGCACAGAGCCCCACACAGGGCTCAGACCCACAAACTGTGAGAACATGACCTGAGCCGAGGCCAGCCACCTACCTGATAGAGCCACCCAGGCGCCCCACGGTAGACCCTTTTTAGATGTGTAAGCTTCAGCAGCATCATAGAAAATTTACCTATTCTTATCTCTTTCCAATCTTACCACTCTATCACCATATTTTTTTCAAAATTACTTGTGCTTGGTTTTATTTCCATTTTCTTCTGTGGCTTACAAGCCCATTCCCCATCCCTGACCCAGACAGAATAAATCATCTCCTCTGTACATCTGATTTTAATGGCACTGTATGTGTTGTATGGTATATTTATAACTATTTGAGTGTTTGTCTCATATATTAACCAGAATTTCTCAGAATCTGGTATGAAATCTTATTCCCTATTTCACTGATATCTAGAACATGGGGCTTGGCAAAATATAGAATGAGTTAAACCAAACTGACCACTGGAATCAAGTAGTCTGAATTGTACCTTTAATGATGTGCTAAGAAACTGAATCATTTCAACAGTATTCCAGAAGTCAGAGAAGATGAAAAGGCTAAATAAAAATAAGTCTGTTTTATAATTAATCAGAAGTTGACTTATTAAAGCTTAGAAAGCTAGACACCAGGAAAACACACTGAATTATGAAGAGCCATCTGGGGAAGATGAAGAAACTCCATGACTTAGAACAATGAAATACTAAATTAAAACATTAATAGAACTTCAGTCTAAGGGAAGACCCCTGGCTTGGTACCAGATCTTAGGAGAGTTTTAAGGAAGATTCCACCTCAAGTTTCTGTGACTATATGAATCATTTCAGCATGATTACACAAACAACCTGATTGAACTAATTTTAAGATTTGAAACAATCTTGAAATTTATAAAACTTTTTAGAATTTCAAACTGTATAAAAATTTGTCCGATTTTTAAGCAAACACTAGAGAAAATATTTCTTTTTGATTCCAAAGTTTCTATGTTTTTCTAAGTTTTTTCTTGTGGCCATTAATAACTAAATTTGTAATTTAACGAACTTTTAGCATCATTTTATAAGTTGTACTTACATTCCTATTGGATAAAACATTTCTAGGACTCACAAAAAATATCACCTTTTCCTTTTTAAGTAGTCACAAGATAATATTTTCTGTCCCAATATGTATACACAATTTCTTTAAAATTTTTTTTAATGTCTCTATTTTTGAGAGTGAGAGAGACAGAGTGTGAATGGGGGAGGGGCAGAGAGAGAGAGGGAGACACAGAATCCAAAGCAGGCTCCAGGCTCTGAGCTGTCAGCACAGAGCCCAATGCGGGGCTTGAACTCACGAACTGCGAGATCATGACCTGAGCCGAAGTCAGATGCTTAACCTACTGAGCCACCCAGGCACCCTGTATACATAATTTCTTTAACAGAATGAGCACTCAAATAGAACTTTTAAAGTGCTTATTCAAATGATATGAAGCTTATTTAAATGGTCATAATTATTGTAAGCAAACATATCTCAAGATGATTCATTTTTACCAAACATCAAATAATATTTCCATTAGTCATTACACATAAAAATCTTAAGAGTACTTTTAGTTCTTTCAAGAAAATATTTACATTAACAATAATAAAATAAATCTAGATGGTGTATATCATTACAAAGACATAGATATACATAGACACACATGTAGATAATGAGGTTCTTTTCAAATGGAAATTCAGAATGCTACATACTGCTTTTCAAAAAATTCTAATGTATTAATGTTTTTATTGGTAATTATATTTTCAGCCTGTTTTCAAGATTATTGACTTCTCCATTCAGAAGAGATAGGAAAGCATGTTAATCACTAAATAAATGCACATATAAATGATCATCATTCCAAATGGGCACATTACTCTGGGAACACATTTTGGAATACAAACCCCTAAGGACAGTAAACTAAATTAAATGCTCTATATTTTTTAAATTTAAATATAATTGACATATTAGTTTCAGGTGTACAACATAATGATTCGATATTTGTATTTACTGTAAAATGATCACCACAAGCGTCTTGTTAACATCCAACCCCACAGTTTTTTTTTTCTTGTGATAAAAACTTTTAAGATCCACTCTCTTAGCAACTTTCAGACATACAATACAGAATTATTAACTATAGTCCCAATGCTGCACATTATATCCCATAACTTAATTAATTTATAGCTGAGAGTTTATACATTTCAAACCCCTTCACCTGTCTTCTGCTCAGAATATACTTTACGTTTCTCCAAGTTTTTATTTAAATTCCAGTTAGAATATACTTTAAAAAATCTAAGTATGGTTGACATACAGCATTACATAAGTTTCAGGTGTACAACATAGTGACTCAATAAGGTTATATATCATGCTATGTTCACCAAGCGTAGCTGCCATTTGTCACCATACATCCCCTATTATGGTATCATTACATACTGTTTTGTTGACATACATTTACCTGAAACTGCAGACAAATCTCTTACTTTAGTAAATGTCTCATGTCTTTAATAACTGGGTAGAATAGTCAGTCAGTAAATACTTAATTAGACACATATTATCAGCCAAACAGTCTGGAAATATCAAGTGTGCTTTTTCTAGAGTTGGGAGGCATATAGCTTAACAGTAAGAGTGGTTTAGGAAGGTTCTGAATCTCGGAAAGATGTAAATAAGCTATATGCTGTCTCTTCCACTGAGTGCAAATATAAGCCCTGTGCAGAAAGCATGGAAAAGTTGTCTTTAGACTTTGAAAAGTGAAAGACAGTGAGCATATTAGGGGAGGGGACCATAATTCAAAGTACTACCAAGCTAGTGGTAAGTTTTCCATTATCTTTTCCTTCAATATCGCCCAATCTGTTCCCAAAGGCACTGTAAAACCTAGAAATCTGTACTGAGACTGGAAAGAAAGAACTTCAAGAGAAGCCTTTACTCTTTGGCCCAAGAAGTAGGAGGTGGACCCTCAAAGCTCAGTGAAAGTGGAGAAATCCCCTATATTTCTTTTTCTTTTTTCTTTCTTTTTTAATTTAAATTTTAGTTAACACAGTGCAGTATTGGTTTTAGGAACAGAATTCAGTGATTCCTCACTTACATAAAACACCCAGTGTTCATTCCAACAAGTGCCCTCCTTAATGCCCCCCTCCCTATAGTTTTTATTCACTGTCTCTGCCTCTACACCCAGACAACCCCATGGAGGTGCAGCAGCATGGAGGCTGGGTGGAAACCTAAAAGTCCTCTCTGACCAGAGGAACTGCTGTCTTCAGAGGCCAGGGCAAATTCCCATTACTTTTTTGTCCCTTGTTCTCTGAGCTTGCCACACAGTCACAGGAATGTGGCACAGCAGAAAAACAAAGGCCTTTCAGGCCAGAGAACTATTAAAAAGAAGCCCCAGAGAAGACTAACGTACCCAGCATATTGCAAAAAAGGAGGGCGTTCAAAAAGCTAACCCATAAAGTGTACGTGAACACCTGCTCAGTGATCATTTGCACATGTGTAGAGGTGTTTGGGTGGTTCTGTCGGTTGAATGGCTGACTCTTGATTTTGGCTCAGGTCATGGGATTGAGCCTCATGTTGGGTCATGGGATCGAGTCCCATGTTGGACTCCACACTGAGCGTGGAGGCTGCTTATGATACTGTCTTTCTCCCTCTGCCCTTTTCCTGTGTTCATACTCTCTCTCTCAAGAAAAAGAACGAAAGAAAGAAAGAAAGAGAGAAAGAAAGAAAGAAGAGAAAATTTAAATCTGAATATTTAAGTCTAATACTATAAAGCATACCAAAAGCTTTGAGAACTTTACTGGGCTTGAGCACTGACCAAAAGAATAAATATGCCATTGGGTAGCATAGACACAGGACAGATCTTTTTTTTAATTAAGCTTATTTATTTATTTTGAGAGAGAGTGAGTGAGAGAGCAGGGGAGGGGCAGAAGAGAGATGGAGAGAGAGAATTCCAAGCAGGCTCTGCACTGTCAGCACAGAGACTGCTGCGGGGCTTGAAGTCACGAACTGTGAGATCATGACCTGAGTTTAAACCGAGAGCCGGACACTTACACAACTGAGCCACCCAGGTGCCGCAACACAGGACAGATAGTAATGGCACTGCAAAGCCTTTGAAAATTAAACTGACATTGGCATCATAGCCCACAAAAAAAGGGTTAGATGTCTGTTCTGAATCTAACAAGGTCAAGTGTCTGTTAAAATAAAAAACTAACACTCTCCTAAGGTTTTAAACAAGACCCAGAATTTTATCACATAATATTCAAAATGTCCAGGATCTAACCTGAAATCACCTCTCATATAAAGAGACAGGAAAATATCCAATCCCAAGTGAAAAGAAAATCAATGACAACAACCCTAAGATGACACAGATGTTGAATTACCCTGACTTCAAAGTAGCTATTACAACTAAACCCCTATCAAGATATAATCCCCAAAGATCCCTTTTGCCCCTTTCTTCAGTCCCTACACAAACATCCACAGTGGCAACTATACTGTAATGATTTTCTTCATTGTAAATTAATTCTATCTGTTCTAGAACTCCATATGGAATTGCACAGTGGGTATTCTTTGTAAGGCTTCTTTCACTCATAATATTGCTTTTGGGATCCATTAATGTTGTTGTGTTTATAAAGAGTTTTTATTTTTTATTTTTGAGTATTTCATTGTATAAATATACCAAAGTTTGTTTATCCATTCTCTATTGATGGACACCAGGACCGTGTCAAGTTTTTGGCTATTAAGAGTCAAGCTGTTAAGAACACTCTTTTTTAAATCTTTTTGTGCATATATGCTTTCATTTTGCTTGGGTAAATACCTAAGGGTAGAATTGTTGGGTCATGAGGTAGGTCTTTGTTAATCGTATGAGAAGCTACTAGATCTTTTTCCAAAATAGTTGTACCATTTTAAATTCACATCAATATGTTATGAAAGTTTCAATTGTTCCACATTCTAACATCTGGTGTTATCAGTCTTTTAACTTTTGAATTTTGGTAGGTGTGGTGGTAACATATTTTGGTTTTAGTTTTCATTTTCCTGGTGACCACAGATGTTGAGCTCTTTTACATATACTGATGGATATTTACACATTCAAATATTTTTCCCGTTTTAAAATATGGGTTGTTTCTGTTTTTATTGTTATGTTGGGAGTGATCTTTATATATTCTGCACACTGGTCCTTTGTGAAATATATGTTTATCAGTATTTTATCTCCATCTGGTTTCCCTATTCATTTTTTTATCAGTGTACTTTATGAATAAAACTTTCAGTTTAAAAAAATTAATTAGCTATTACAACTATGCTCTACAAAGTAGGGAAGAACATTCGTAAAATAAAGGGAAAGACAGAGATGCCTGGGTGGCTCAGTAGGTTAAGTGTATGATTCTTGGTTTCGGCTCAGATCATGATCTTGTGGTATATGAGTTTGAGCCTCATGTTAAACTCTGCACTGACAGTGCAGAGCCTGCTTGGGATTCTCTCTTTCTCTCTCTCCCTCTCTTTCTGCCCTTCCCCTACTCATGCTGTCTCTCTCACTCTCAAAATAAATAAACTTAAAAAAATTTTGTAGTAAATAAATAAGTAAACTGAAGGCAATTCTCCCTAAAACAACAGAAGATACAAAATATCAAATGGTAAAATTTAGAAGTGGAAATTTCCAAGAAATTAAAAATTCACTGATGGGTTCAATCGCAGAATGGAAGTGACTGGAGGAAAGGTTCAGTGAAATCTGAAGACAGATTAAATACAAATTATCCAATTTGAACAGAAGAGGATAAAGTACAATAAACAGAACCTCAAGGACCTGTGGGAAAATAACAAAAGGCCCCTGGGGCTCACAGGAACTTAGGAGGAGAAAAACAGAGTGTGATGCAGAAGACATTTTAAGAAACATGGCTGAGTGGCGTCACAGAAAATAGTGGAGTAGACAGCTCCAGGAATTTGTCTCTCCACTGAAACAACTATTGAGCTGTAAAGAACTATCAGATTCAACTATTACAGAACTCTGGAGTCTAGGTGAATACTTCTAGCATTCAGGGAAGTTTCTGAGCAAAGTGAAGCAGGTAACTTTTAGCATTTTGCATTGCAGCTACCACATAACACCCCAAGACAGGCAGCCAGGGGAGAGAGGTCACATTCCTGGTGCAGCCTGCTGTTTTGTTGGTAGGCAGTGAGAACCCTGTCTACTAGAAATTGGGATTGTATGTTTCACTGAGGGGCCAGCACAGAGGCTAGCCACTATTTCAACCTCTTCAATTATAAGCAAATTCCTGGATGGACTCTGTTGAATGAATTTTGAGAAAGAAAACACCTATTTCCCATTTTTTATCTAACTAGATCCAAGTATTCAAGCAAATCGGTCAGGTCACTGGCTGGCCATGGAGATAACAGAACAGAGACTTCAGTGACCACACACACAAGGGATAGTCTTTGTAAAAATGATTTGAAGAAGTCACTAAACAAACGGACAACTGCAGACCTCAACAAGCAACAATAGCAATCTCTGGGGAGGGAAGAGAATCTGATTTCCAGAGTTAGCATATCAAAATATTCAAAATGTTCAGTTCTTAATAAGAAAATTACAAAGTGTACAAGAAACAGGAAATGATGGTCCACTCACAGAAAAAAAATTGACAGACACAATATCTGAGAGAAGTCCATTCATTGGACTTACTAGACAAAGACTTAAAGTGTCTTAAATATTTTCAAAGAGCTAAAGGAAAGAATGAAAAAAAGAAACCTGAAAGAATCAGAAGAATGCTATGTAAAAAGTAGGACTACTAATTTAAAAGCTGTAAATTATAAAAAGAGCCAAATAAAAATTCTGGAGCTGAAAAGTACAATGCTGAAATAAAAAAATTCACTAGAGTGGTTGGTTTAACAGCAGATCTGAGAAGACAAAAGAAGGATGTGGAAAAATTGAGAACAAGCCAAGTGAAAGTACTCAGTATGAGAAGTAAAAAGAAAAAGAAGAGAAATGAACAGCGCCAAAGGGCCCTATGAGAAACTATCACATATATAAATACACACATTATAGGAGTCCGAGATGGAAAAAAAACAAAAAAACAAAAACAACAACAGGCAGAAAAAATACTGGAAGAAACAATGGCCGAAAACTTCTAACATCTGATGAAAGACATGAATTCAAATATCAAAACGTTCGATGAACATAAAGCAGGATAAACTAACAGAGATCTTACACTAAGACATGTTATAATGAACCTGTCAAAAGACAAAAACAAACTATAGAAAGCAATAAGAGAAATCGACTTGTCACATACAAGGGAGCCTCAATAAGATCAACATCTGATTTGTCATCGGAAACCACAGAAGCCAGAAGGCAGGGGAATCCTATCTTAAATCCTCAAAAGAAAAAGCTACCAACCAAAAATTCTATATCCAGCAAAACTGTCCTTATAAAATAAAGAAGTTAAGACACTGCAAGTTATTTTTTTAAACATTTATTATTTGAGAGAGAGAGAGACACAGAATGTGAGTGGGGGAGAGGCAGAGAGAGAGGGAGACACAGAATCTGAAGCAGGCTCCAGGCTCTGAGCTGTTAGCACAAGAGCCTGATAGGGGCTTGAACTCATGAACCACGAGATCATGACCTGAGCCGAAGTCAGACGCTCAAACGATGGAGCACCCACGTGCCCCAAGACACTCCAAGTTTAAAAAAAAAAAAAAAAGTAAGGAAGTCATCACTAATAGACCAGCCCTAAAAAAATACTGAAGGAATTCCTTCATGCTGAGAAGATACTAGACCACAACTTAAAACTCTATGAAGAAATAGAGACCTCTAGTAATAACATAGGCATACAAAAGCTAGTATTATTGTATTTTTAGTTTCATATAGGAAATGAAAGGTTACAAACTGAAAATAAAATAATAACTATAAATCCACAGGAATGGGTACACACTCTACTGATTTCATATAATCTGTGACAATAACAACATACAGGGCAGGCGTCAAAAGCAGAGTTTGTGCATGCTATTGAAGTTAACTTGTTATCAATGCAATCTAATTATTATAAATTCAGGAGGCTAACTGTGATCCTCATGGTAATTAGTAAGAAAATAACTAAAAAATTGGCAATAGAAAAAATCAAACACACAAGAAGACAGTATGGGAGCAACTGAGAAACAAAAAAAAGATAAAAGATATGTAAAAAAACAGCAAAATGGAAGAACTAAAACTTCCAGTGTTAGTAATAAATTTAAATGTAAATAGATTAAGCTCATCAATTAAAAGACAGAATTTGGCAGAATAGATTAAAAATGATTCAATTACATGCTGCCTGTAGAAAATTCACTTTAGACCCAAAGACACAAATAGGCTGAAAGTGAAAGGATGGAAAAAGATAATCCATACATATAGTAGCTAAAATATAGCTGCAGTGGCTATATTAATATCAGACAATACAGATTTTAAATGAAAAGTTGTTACAAAAGACAGGGGCAATTGGGTGGCTCAGTCAGTCAAGCATCTGACTCTTTTTACTTTATTTTATTTTATTTTATTTATAATTTATTGTCAAGTTGGTTTCCATATAACACCCAGTGCTCTTCCCAATTGCCCTCCACCATGACCATCACCCCCCTTCCCCTTTCCCCCTCCCCCTTCCGCCCTCAGTTTGTTTTCAGTATTCAAGAGTCTCTCATGATTTGTCTCCCTCCCTCTCTCTCCCTAACTCTTTATCCTCCTTCCCCTCCTCATGATCCTCTGTTAAGTTTCTCCTGTTAGACCTATGAGTGAAAACATATGGTATCTGTCCTTCTCTGCCTGACTTATTCTGCTTAGCATGATACCTACCACTCCACGTTGCTACGAATGGCCAAATTTCATTCTTTCTCTTGGCCATGTACTATTCCATTGTATAGATGAACCACATCTTCTTGATCCATTCATCAGATAATGGACATTTAGGCTCTTTCCATGATTTGGCTATCGTTGAAAGTGCCACTATGAACATTAGGGTCCATGTGCCCCTATGCATCAGCACTTCTGTATCCCTTGGGTAAATCCCCAGCAGTGCCATTACTGGCTCATAGGGGAGCTCTATTGATAGTTTTTTGAGGAACCTCCACACTGTTTTCCAGAGCAGCTGTACCAGTTTATATTCCCACCAACAGTGTAGGAGGGTGCCCGTTTCTCCACATCCGTGCCAGCATCTATAGTCTCTTGAGTTGTTCATTTTAGCCACTCTGACTGGCGTGAGGTGGTATCTCAGTGTGGTTTTGATTTGTATTTCCCTGATGATGAGTGATGCTGAGCATTGTTTCATGTGTCTGTTGGCCATCTGGATGTCCTCTTTGGAGAAATGTCTCTTCATGTCTTCTGCCCATTTCTTCACTGGATCATTTGTTTTTCGGGTGTGGAGTTTGGTGAGTACTTTGTAGATTTTGGATACTAGCCCTTTATCCGATATG
>CM053572.1:86685339-87277679 GCA_028646485.1 Cryptoprocta ferox
CAACTGTTTTTTGGATTCTATATTATTTATTTCTGCCCTGATCTTTATTATTTCTCTTCTGCTGGGTTTGGGGTGCTCTTGCTGCTCCCCTTCTAATTCCTTTAGGTGCTTTGTTAGATTTTGAATTTGCACTTTTTCTAGTTTGTTGAAATAGGCCTGGATTGCAATATACTTTCCTCTTTAGGACTGCCTTTACTGCATCCCAGAGAGTTTGGATTGTTTTATTTTCGTTTTCATTTGTTTCCATATATTTTTTAATTTCTTCTCTAATTGCCTGATTGGCCCAATCATTCTTTAGTAGGGTGGTTTTTAATCTCCACATTTTTGGAGGTTTTCCAGATTTTTTCCTGTGATTGATTTCAAGTTTCATAGCATTGCGATCTGGAAGTGTGCATGGTATAATCTCAATTCGTTTATATTGATGGAGGGCTGCTTTATGCCCCAGTATGTGATCTATCTTGGAGAAAGTGCCATGCGCACTCGAGAAGAAGGTGAATTTCCTAGCTTCAGGATGCAGAGTTCTAAATACATCTATCAATTCCATCTGTTCCAATGTGTCGTTCAGGTCCATTGTTTCTTTAGTGATTTTCTGTCTGGTTGATCTATCCATTGCTGTAAGTGGAGTGTTAAAGTCCCCTGCAATTAACACATTCTGATCAATAAGATTGTTTTTGTTTGTGATTGTTTCATGTATTTGGGTGCTCCCGAATTCGGCACATAGATGTTAATAATTGTTAGCTCTTCGTGATGGAGAGACCCTATAATTATTATATAGTATTCTTCTTCATCTTTTGTTATTGCCTTTACATTAAAGTCCAGTTTGTCTGATATAAGTATGGCTACTCCGGCTTTCTTTTGACTACCGGTCACATGATAGGTATTTCTCCATCCCCTTACTTTCAATGTGAAGGTGCCTTCAGGTCTCAAATGAGTCTCTTGTAGACAGCAAATAGATGGATTTTGTTTTTTATCCATTCTGCTACCCCGTGTCGTTTGATTGGAGCATTCAGTCCATTTACATTCAGTGTTATTACTGAAAAATGTGGTTTAGATTGTGTTCTCTGTAGAGTTCATGTTTGTAGTGATGTCTCTGGTATCTTATATTCCTTGCAACATTTCCCTCATAGAGTCCCTCTTAGGATTTCTTGTAGGGCTGGTTTGGTGGTGACGAATTCTCTCAATTTTTGTTTATTCGGGAACACCTTTATCTCTCCTTTTATTTTGAATGGCAGGCTCACCGGATAAAGGATTCTTGGCTGCATATTTTCTGTTCATCACATTGAAGATTTCCTGCCATTCCTTTCTGGCCTGCCAAGTTCCAGTAGATAGGTCTGTAATCACTCTGATAGGTTTCCCTTTGTATGTTAGGGCCCTTTTATCCCTCGCTGCTTTCAGAATTCTCTCTTTATCTTTATATTTTGCCAGTTTCACTATGACATGTCGTGCCGAAGGTCGATTCAAGTTACGTCTTAAGGGGGTTCTTTGTGGCTCTTGGATTTCAATGTCTATTTCTTTCCCCAAATTCGGGAAGTTCTCAGCTATAATTTGATCAAGCACCCTTCAGGAACTTTTTCTCTTTCTTCTTCTTCAGGAATTCCTCTGATACGGATATTGTTCCGTTTGATTGTATCACTCAGGGCTCGAATTCTCCTTTTGTGCTCCTGTATCAATTTCTCTCTCTTTTTCTCGGCTTCCTCTTTTGCTATAACTGTGTCTCCTAATTCACCTATTCTCCTCTCTGCCTCTTCAATCCGTGCAGTGGCTGCCTCCATTTTATTATGCACCTCACTTATAGCCTTTTTTAACTCATCTCAGCTATTCTGAAGGTCCCTAGTCTTTATGTCAATAGCTTCTCTGATGAGTTTTTTGTCAAGTTTAGCAATTAATTTTATGACAATTGTTCTAAATTCTTTTTCAGTTATGTTGTTTAAATCTGTTTTCAGCAGTTCTGTGGCTGTAACTTCTTCCTGGAATTTCTTTAGAGGAGAGTTCTTTCGTTTTGTCATTTTGGCTAGCTTTCTGTCTCTTGTCAGTTTTAAAAGCTCATTATGCACTGTGCACCTGTTAGTATTGCTCTATTAATGGAGGCTCATTGACTGTCCAAGGCCTGTCATTTCAGGAGGTGTTCTTTTAATGGTGTCTCTCAGTTTCTCTTGTTGTGCCTTTGATTATTTTATTACCTACTCAGTGATATTTGGGACTCTCCACCATGTGTACTTTGGCTTGTTTCTTGAGGTAGCCCTGAAAAGGAAAACAGACACACAGGGAACAAAAGCATGCAAACGCACAGACAAATCAAACAGGCAAACCAAAAGGGTAAAGTAAGTAAAGGAAAGGAAAGGATAGATAAGAAAAGAAGAAAAGAAAAAAAAAGAGGGTGGGGGGGACAGAGACAGAAAAGACTATGGACAGTCTAAAAGTGTATAACCAGCCGAGAAGAGAGATAAGAATGAGATAAGGGAAAATATATCTGGATGGGAAGAGAAAAAAAAGAAGGAAAGAAAAAGGAAAAACAAAAACACACACACAAAAAAGGCCGCTCTCCCGTAGGGATGGACATGATTTGCTGTAGGTAGGTCTCAGGGGCTGCTCCCCGAGGTCCCGCCTTGGTGGTTGCAGGGAGAAGAATGGCAGAGCCCCAAGCTCTGCTCGAACCAAGCGCTGCAAGCTGCTCTCTTGAGTCCAAACTCCCTGTGCCGTGGGAAAGCCAAGTTGCATTTTCCAAGCTCTGCCTCGCTTCCAAATCCTAGTCCATGCACTTTAATGCTACCACCGGAGATGACATGCGCTCCTGCTGGCGGCCGGCCTCCCAGGTGGGATCGCGCCGGGGGCGGGGGCTGCCTCTCCTGGTGCTGCTGCCACCCGAGAGGTGAGACGGACTCCCAGTGGCGGCCGGCTTCCTAGCCGGGATCGCGCAGGGGGAGAGGGCTGTTTTTCCGGGTGCTGCCTGGAATGGGCGCTGCTGCCGCCGCGCCCAAGGAAGAATTCGCCAGCTAGATGGGACGGATTTCTCTCCCCGCGCCCAGGGGCTATATATGGGGTGACAGTATCTCTCTCCGTCCTGGGAAGAGTATTTTATCTCTTCTTTAGAGACAGTTCTATGAGTGTTTTCAGTCTCTCTTTCTCTTCCCCTTGTTTCTCTAGGGCACCACGCTCTCTCCCTGTGTTGGGCTGGGGTTCCCACCCCTCCGCACCTCTGGGGCCCGGCCCATTTCTTAATTTCCCCAGTTCACACTCACTCACTCAGGCATCTTTGAGGTTGTCTTCTTTCTGGAGTCTGTGTGTTCTCCTCCCACTCTTGCAGATCACAGTATTGTCTCTTCAGTCCTTCTCAGTTTAATAGATGCGGGTGGGCGAAGATTACAGAGCTCCTTACTTCTCCACTATCTTGCCCTTCTCCTCAAGCATCTTACTCTTGATTTCATCTCTGGTCATGATTTCATGGTTTGTGAGATGGAGCCTTGCATCAGGCTCTGCGCTGAACATGGAACCTGCTTGGGATTCTCTCCCTCTCCTCTCTCTTTGCTTCTCCCCTGCTCACGTTCTCTCTTGCTCACTCTCTCGGAAATAAATATTTTTTTAACAAGTTCTTACAAGAGACAAACATTATATATTGATTAAAGGGTAAAATCAACATGAATATTATAAACATATACACATAAATGACAGCTCTAAAATATATGAAGCAAACACTGACAGAATCAAAGCAGAAAACAGTTCATATCATACTCAATGGTGAAAGACTGAAAGCATTCTCCCTACGATCAGGAACAAAACAAGGATGCCCATTTCACCACTGCTATTCAACATGGTACTGGAAGTCCTACCTAGAGGAATTAGATAAGAAAAGGAAATAAAAAGCCATCCAAATTGCAAAGGAAAATAAAACTGTATCTATTTACAGAAGACACAATTCTATACACAGAAAATCTTCAAAAGTCCACAGAACATCTACTAAAATCCTACCATACTGCAGAAAAGGCAATTCACTACACAGGAATGAAAAGAACTATATAGCAAGACCTAAATTTAAAATTTTTGTTTATTTACTTATGGATTAATGTTTTTATTTTATTTTTGAGAGAGCAAGACAGAGCGCAAGAGGGGAAGGGGCAGAGAGGAGACAGAATCCGAAGCAGGCTCCAGGCCTGAGCTGAAGTCAGAGTTCCTGTTGCTCCAGATCCTTGCCAATATTTACTATTGTCAAATTTTTTGTTTGTGTTTAACAATTCTAATAAGTGTGTAGTGGTATCTTTTATGGTCTTAATTTACATTCTCAAATAAATGATTTTCACGTTTTTCATATCACTATTAGCATTTATTTATCTTCTTTGGTGAATTACCTATTCAGAACTTTTTCAAATTGCCCTTTCTTTTTTAACTGTTGGCCTGTTTTTGTTTCTTTTTTTGTTTTTTAATGTATTAGTTTTCTACTGTTGCTGTGGTTAAGTTATCACAAGCTTAATGACTTAAAACACAAATTTACTATCTTATAGTTCTGTAAATTCGAAGTGCAACACACATCATGTTAGGCTAAAATCAAGGAGTCAGCAAAGCTATGTTCCTTTCTGGATGTTCTAGGGAAAAATTTGTTTCCTTGCCTTTTCTAGATTAAGAGGACCATTTGTGATCCTTGGGTCATAGTCCTTCCTCTCCCTCCCCATTCCCCCCCACTCCTATCCCCGCCATTTACAAAACCAGCAATACTGGATTCAGACCTTCCCATGCAATATTGGTCTAATATCTTCTGTGTCATCATTCCATTTTTATAACAATTTTTTTTTAACGTTTATTCATTTTTAAGAGACAGAAACAGAGTGCAAGTGGGGGTAGGGCAGGGAGAGAGGGAGACAAAGAATTCAAAGCCGGCTCCAGGCTCTGGGCTGTCAGCACAGAACCCGATAAGGGGCTCGAACTCATGAACTGTGAGATCATGACCTGAGCCAAAGTTGGATGTTTAACCAACTGAGCCACCCAGCAGCCCCTCTTTATTGGACACTCTTAAGAAAATGAAAAGACAAGCTATATAATGAAAGTAAATATTTGTTAATCATAGATCTAAGAAAGGATCTGTATCCAAATTTATACAGTATATAGATCAAACTGGAAACAACTGACACTTTAATAATGTATTCAATTGCATTAATATTTAGTAAAATACAACTTAAAATTAAGATATTTTCAATTACTAGACTTGCAAAGAATACAGAGAATAATGATGGCAAAGTAAGGATGTATAGAAACTGGTTCAACATTTTGAAAGGCAAATTGCAATCCATGTAAGTTTCTGTATTTATTTTTTTACCCTACAATTTCATTTCTAGGAGTTATTGGAAGATATATGTGTAGCAAAGATATGCACAAGAATATTTACTGCAGCATTAAATGCAACATTTTAAGAAAACAATGTAAGCATCCTTGTTGAAGATAAGTTAAACAAAGTGTGGTGCAGCCATAAAATTACAAAGCAGACATTAAAAAGGCAGAACTGTATGTGTAAGAGCAAAATTCAAGTTCTAGTTATGATGAGAGTTATATAATATATATTATACATATAATATACAATATTCTGGCAAATATTATAAATAAAGCAAAACTATAGAGAGTGAGAAAAGATCAGTGGTTGCCAGGGGTAAGGATGGGGAAGGTGAGGGAAATTCGTTTTGCTTTGTTTTTTGGTGATGGAACTATTCCGTATCCTGCTTGTGGTAGTGCTTACATGAATCTGTACTTGGGTTAAACCTCACAGACTGTATACCCTCAAAAATTAATAAGTGAATTTTACTGTATGTTAATTTTAAAAAGAAGAATGTTTTAGATTGCATACACTTGTGGAGATTATTTTGCTTTTTTCCCAGAAAGACTATATTAGAATGCTATATTTATTTTATTATTAAAGCCTTTGTTCTCATTCATATCTGCTTCAAAAATAGAATTAATCTACTAAGTGAAAGCGATTAAAAAGCACTGTTGTTTATGCAATCGACAATGAGTTATTAATATAAATCTTTCTGTTTGGGAATGTACACAGAGTTCTTTTCTCTATACTAAGGGCATAAAGAAAATGCTTCTAGTTCATAAAATAAGAACTAATCAAATCTGTTAAGCTACACCCTATCTTCAAGTGCCAACTAAATGCCATCTAAAGATAAACTAATGAGTCATTGTTTTCATCTTCTCCTGAATAAAATCTGTTCATTTTTTTCATACGTATAATCATGGTGGTCACTACATTGGATATTGAGGGTTTTTCCATTCTCCATTTACACATAAATTGCCATTCTTTTGATCTAAATTTGTGTTAAACTTTTATCTTCATGTAAACTAGAAATAAGGTTTTCTCTTGCATGAGAGAACGTTGTAAGTATTACAAAACTGTTCAAATTGTTTGTTAAGTTATACATTATAATTAGTTTGGCAGAGCTAATACAAATCACATTTACAGACTAACAATAATAAAATTGAAGTACCAGTTAAATATCCAAAATAATTAAAGGAATCATTTTTAGCCTGGCATAATTAGCTAATTCACTTTACAAGCATTTATTAAAATGAATTCACATGTTATTATTCCATAGGTAGTTACACAATAGTGTTTATACAGGAAAAAATAATGAACCAAACTCTTTGTATCCAGCCCTCCACAATTAAAACGAAGACTCCCCAAGTAATATCAATCTAGGATAGACTAATTAAGTTTGGTTTGATAACCATTCATTTCTTCTATTGCCTCTGAGCAAATTGTTTATTAGAGAAAGTTATTTTACACAAATCAAATCAAACTGGGTAAACCATTATATTTGAGGGAAACTTTAGCCATCAGTCAATTAATCCATCATTTTCTCCAGACACTATTGTTTAACGAGCAGATCATATTATCAACAATTTAGATATCATATGATTCAATTATAACAGTAAATTTATTGACAGTTTCTCTAATACTTTTATTATGAGCAAATTTGGATTTCTCCTTACCTTTGTGAGCAAAGCAAAACCAATTCGGGTATTATAGTCAAATATCAAATAAATATAAAATTCTCTTCAAATTTTATAATGGTTTGGTTTATTATTACAAAAGGAAAAATAAGACTTAATGAATTAACATTGGTAAGATATAATTTTAACATAAAAATAATTACTATTTCTCTAATATGCTAAAACACACCATGTATATGACCATAAAGTTATATTAAAAATTCATTTGAAAAATGGACCTAAGAAAATATTAATTTGTACTCATAAAAAATTAGGAAAAGTGTGTCACTTTAACCTTAATGTTCAAGCCAAGTGAATTTATTTGAGTTATTCAAGCTATAGTGTGGCTCACTAAATTTCTAAAAATACAGATTTCATAGGGGGCATTAAAGTAAAAATGTCATATTATTAATATTTATTTTTAGACAGCATGAGAAGAAAAATAACTAACACCTTCCTACACCTGTGTGGTAGAGCATATTTAAGATCATAACAGAGCAAAAGGATTGCTTTCTAGTTTTTAGTAGAAAATGCATAGAACTTTGTTAGTTTATCTAAATCAGAAGAAATCTCAAACAGTGACTTTTTTCATCTAAGGATTTTAAAATAGGTCCTTTCTATATACATTTGTTTATGATTTTGGCTATTAAAGTCCAAAACAATTTATTAATATATCTCTCATTTTTTTATGTTGACTAATTTTATCTTGCCAATCTGAGTTTAAATCCTTCAGTGTTATGGACTATTGCTAAGGCTTGTTTTCTACCTCATAAAAGGAAAGTTCTAGGTCTCCACTGAACAACAGAATGGTAGGTGCTTGGAAGGAGCTTCTGATTTGACCTAACCCAATTCTCTCTCACTATACATAAGAAGAAAGTGTTTAAGCCCATGACACATAGCTAATTGTCAGTACTGAGTAGACAAATATGTTGACTAACAATAGCTTGTATATTCTAATACACATATTCCTGTTGAACAACTCTAGTTGCTGCTGGTAGCCTATGTGATCTAAAAGACACCAAGGCAGAGTCATCCAATAGCTGAAAGAATAGCATATGGCCTATGAATTACAAATTCCTACATATGTCCACAGTTCTCAAAATGCACTCCTCAGAGGTTTAGGATGCCACAGAGACACGTCAGGGCACCAGAAAGAAAGTAAGAACCAAGCCATTGGAACATCTGGTGCCCGAAACTCCTGTATCTTCATTTCAGTCAGAGCCGTTTGCTTCTGTGCAGTTTTTCATTTAAGAAACAGTTGATTGTAAACCGGTCTGAAACTACTATCCTATCCTAGTATATTCCCGGAATCTTCAGAATAAAATATGTTAAGCAAGAAAAAGGTGATCTTAGGGTTTTTACTTAAAGAAGAATACTTCATTTTAACATATTTGCCTTGAAAAGGTTTACTCTTTACAAAGTAATTACAGGAACATCTGCATGAAAATACCATAGTCAGTTGTTTGATAGAGGGTCGATATTTGCATAGTACAAATTGTTTAAGTACAGGAAAGCAGTCACTAGTCAATATGTAACATCAGCTATATCTCTTCTTCTGAAGTCCCATATTCATCTACTTTTGTGCCCATTAAGTACATTCTTATTATTAATTTATTTTAAGCAAATTACTATATCCTCTTTTAAAATACTGCAGAAAAAGACTTTATGTTACTATTTCTCCAAACATCTGCAATACATACTCCCTTCATACAAAGCACAAATTTAAGAGCCAGGGTCTTTCTGTGATTTTGGTTTCCCTGACAAAAAGATGATGCCCCCCTCTAGAGTAGGTTATTACAATCATTAAGTGGTTCTTAGAAAACATTTAGCTCTCTGTAATTTTACATGTTTTTGATTTATAGTTATAATTAAGAAAAGCAATGTAAAAAGGCCACTAGTTAGAATCTTTTAATCCAAAGATGATTCAAATGTGAGTGCTACCAGAGTAAATAAAATCATTCATGATGTTCTTGGTCACACTCAAGATATTAGCAAAGGGAGAACTCCTGTTTGATCCAAACAACTCATCAGCATTAATTAATCATCTCCTTCACCACAAATATTTCATTAACACTGAAAACAATAGCATGTAAGTATAGCATCTGCCTATAATGATGTATTTCAAAAAAAATGATTTCAGTTGACATATGCAGGACTTCCTTCAACAAATAAAAATAGATTTTCATATTTTGTCACAAGTTAGATTATGGAGGGGGTGGTGGAAGTTAGCCTTCTTTATTTGCTTTGGGAGATATGCTGCTCTGTGCCCAGTGATGGTTCAAAAAAACTAAGGAATCATAATATATAAACGAAGTAAATGGGCGATATCAGTTACTGAAATGGCTCACTGCTTACTAAATAAATACTACATACTATAGCCTCGAATTCTAACAGTGCTTTGTAGGGGATGGCTCAAATGGCTTCGAATATTGAATATTCACCATTATTTCACACCATTGTAGGAAAAACTGAGGCATGACAGGACATAGTCAATGGCTTGATGCCATCCAGTGGGAGAATCAAGATACGAATCTAGTTAGCCAGTCCCCCAAATTAAGGATCTTCTTACAAGATCCTATTGCCAATCTCAATGAACACATATTGTGCACTTGACTCTGCATGAAAATTAGTAAGTATTTACAATGGGGCTGAAAGTTATATGAAATATGGGTATCTACACTCACATTTCAGGCTTTCAATGTTCTTTTGTTATTATTATTAGGTACAGATCTCCATACTTTCAAAAATAGTACACTAATGCTCAGAGATGTGACAAAGCTAATTATTTTCTGTTTTATCTAAAGTTACTTTAAAGTTAAAGAGGGGCACCTGGGTGGCTCAGTTGGTTAAGCGTCCGACTTCAGCTCAGGTCATGAACTCATGGTTCGTGGGTTTGAGCCCCGCATCAGGCTCTGTGCTGCCAGCTCAGAGCTTGGAGCCTGCCTTCGGATTCTGTGTCTCCCTCTCTCTCTGACCCTCCCCTGCTCAAGCTCACTCTCTCTCTCTCTCTCTCAAAAATAAAATAACATTAAAAAAATTTTTTTTAAGTTACTTTAAAGAGTAACTGGAAAAAACAGTTACAAGGAATTCCTTCACTCACATTCCCTATGTGGTCACAAAGCTTTTAAAAGATGTGGCTAGGGCCTAAAACAGCTTTCTGACTCCAAGTGACATGGCTCTTTCAACTACACAATTGGTTCAACTACACATGAGCCATGGGAGGTACAAGAAACTATAAGATGCTATGATAGGCCACTAAAAATATGTAGGCATTTTGCATAGACTATGCTTAAGAGATACTAATCACATACTAGAATCCAAAACTACATACATACAGTTTAGTGAATTTTCGATACTAGAGACTTTTTTACAAGGACCACACTAAGAAGCAAAAGTACTGCAGCATCGTTTCCCCACCTGTAATTACCCCAAGAGCAACCACTAAGGAACTGGTAGCTGCTATTATATAATGGATAGTCTGTTCAAATATGTTCTGTGATATGCTATGTTTCAGGCCCTTTGATATACAGGAGGATGCCAGGGTTGTAGTCACTGCTTCCCTATCACAGGAAGCACATTATAGAGAGAGAAAGAGCCAGGTGTTATTAGGCTTGCTAAGATGCCAGTTAATAACAATAACTTGTATATATGTTGTTCAGGTCGGAGAGAAAAAGCTATCAGTTCTCTCACACTATAGGTAGGCACTCATTTGGAAGAGCAATAGCTAGAATTAGTATTATAAGAATAAAAGTTTTATTCCCCCAATATTTTGAGACTCTTCAACATACAGAAAAGTTGAAAGAGCTGAACACTGAACAGCCATATAGCCATCATCCAGATTTTATAATCAAATTTGCTATATTTTGCATTTTTACATATCTTGCCATCCTTCAATCCATCCATTAAGCCAACAGTTAGATGTTTTTATGCCCTTGGATTCATAAAAGCTTTTAGTAAGTATATGGCTATGGTCCCTGTTAGATGGGCTCCTGAACTTCAAAACTCTGATCAGCAGTGTGATTGTAAATTTCATAGGGAGATAATGCAAAGCACATAGCCAGACATTATCACCCTTTAACTAGAGCTTTGGGGCATAGATCTCTATTAGACTCATAATAAAGTAGGCTAGACTACAGGTGGACTGCAAAGTCTCCTACTTAGGCCTAAGGCTCCTTTCAGCCAGACTTACCCCATGAGATCCTACTGCTCAATAGTGACATAAGGCTGGGGAAATAAAAATCCAAGAAAACTCACATTCAGGATTGGGAGAGGGAGAGTTAAGAAGACTCAAGGAGGACTGTCTACATTTCCTCTTAATTCTAGAATACTAGTTCTAGACCACTAGGTTACAGCCTCTATATAGACGAGTTGGGATGATGTTGGTATTGTTAAATGTGATGGTTTTAAAGTATGTCCATACATTCTTTGATATCCCTCTTTTCAACAGGTGGAGCTTAATTCCCCTCCCTTGAGTGCGGGCTGAACTTAGTGACTCACTTCCAACCAACAGTATATAGCAGAAATGACAGTGTGTCACTTCCAAGAGTAGGTCATAAAAAGTACAGTGGCTTCCTCCCTGCTCTCTCTTAGATCACTCATTTTGGGGAAGTTAGCTGCCATGTCATAAAGACAATCAAGCAGGCCTTTGGAGAATCTCATGTGGAAGGAAGTAAGGCCTAATGTCAATAACCAGCAAGGAATTGATAAGGCCTCCTACCAGCAGCCAAATGAGCAAGTCATTCTACAGGATGATCCTCCAATTCCAGGCAAGTTTGCAGAGACAGCCCCAGCTGAACATCCTGACTCAACTTCCTGGGAGACCCTAAGCCAGAACCACTCAGCTGAGCTGCTCTCAAATTCCTGTCCCTCATGAGCCATGTGAAATAAAATATGTTTGTTCCTAAATTTGAGGGTAATTTGTTACATAGCAATACATAACTCATGTACAATGCAACTGGGAAGAACTCCTTCTTCAGCAGCTTCCTCTTCTCTGTCAAAACTTAACTTTTAAACATTTATAGCTTCTTTCTCTTGGTGCCCCAGACATCTCTTCAGGCCTTTTTTATACCTCAGTTTTTTCCCATGTTTGGTTCCTCTGTTCCTTACCTTCTGCCTCAGAAGAAGACAACTAGTTCTGAAAACTTTTTCAATTCAAGGACCTCTTTGACAGAATGAAAGATTCCCCCAAAGTCTAGGTCTCATCTATTTCCATTTGTCAGGAACTCAAATCAATGGAATAGCAAGACTTCACAAGCTTCCATGGACCCGTGGACTGCTTTTGTAGGGGCCATCAAACGAAAAAATGTCTGTTTTCACTGAATGCTAGAAATAGACTGAACACTTATCTAGACCAGCAGTTAAAGTGCAAACATTTCCCAATTATAAAGTTCTAAAGATATTCAGGAAAGTCCATGGCTTACACTCTGGGACTTTCTGCTGTAATTTATCAAAAATAAAAATCTAGAGCCCCACAAAAAGATATACATGGTAGAGTGAATACATTAAAAGTATACGTAAATAGTTAAAAATTAGGTCATTTCTAGTAAATAAAGCCATTGGATCACTGGAGTTTGAATGACCTCTCTCCTCGTAAAAAACTCACCAAATAAAAAAATATTTAATGGTATTGAGCTAATAAATAATTTTAAAAATCATTCGGTCATGATTTTAAATTTCCTTTCCTCCGCCTATTTACTTTGCTGGATACAGTACCCTTGCTGTTTTGCAAATACACCAAACAAACTCCTGTGTCAGAACCTTTGTATTCACTGTTCCTCGTACTTGTTGTTTTTAACCGCAGGTACCATTATGGCTTGTTATAGGTTTTATTCACATTTTTGCTAAAATATCATCTCATTAGAAAGACCTCCTATAAATATCTTATATAAACAATCCCACCCAGGTTCAGTCCGTTGAGTGTCGACTTCAGCTCAGGTCATGATCTCACAGTTCATGGGTTCGAGCCCTGCATCTGACTCTGTGCTGACAGCTTGGAGCCTGGTGTGTACTTTCAGGTTCTGTGTTTCCCTTTCTCTCTGCCCTTCCCACACTCACGCTCTGTCTCTCAAAAATAAAACAAACAAAAAAAATCCCACCCAGCACTCCCTATCCCCAGTATCCTATTTTATTTTCTTCTTAGTACTTACTGCTTTTTTGTTATTATTTTTATTTATACTATCTCTCCATCTAGACTATTAAAAACAAGAACAATAATTTATTTTACTCTTGTTCTCCCCTGCTCCCCAAAAGATTTTGAGGCAGGTAACAAATTTAATACAACTTCAAATCCTACTTGAAATTATATTGTTATATGAGTCATAGATGATTTTAAACATTCAAAATAATATCTTTCTAGAGTCGCTAAATTTGGCTCTATTATTCTTGGCATTTTGCTTTTGCATTGTTCCCTCTGCTTGTTTTTAACATAGAAAGTGCTCCCAAAAAGTGATGAAATGAATTAGGAGAAAGTCACAAAAATATTCACATGGTTCAAAATGACTGTGCACTCGGGCAAGTATGGAATGCAGGTGGTTAGTGAGGAGGTTTTACAGTTTCTTACATTTTCAGAAGGTGCTGGTCGGGAGGCGGCTGGGGACTAGTTTAGGTCTATGTCGCCTGCGCCAACTCTGAACTCTCCTTTTATGCAGCACCTCTCACTGTAGTCAAGACATACTTTGACGAGTGTTCAGGTTTCATGCCACTGCAACCATCATATGTGTTATAAGTTTAAAAAAAAACTACAATTTATGGGGCGCGTGGGTGGCTTAGTCGGTTAAATGTCTGACGTTGGCTCACGTCATGATCTCACAGTTTGTGGGTTCGAGCCCTGCATCAGGCTCTGTGCTGACAGCTCAGAGCCTGGAGCCTGCTTCAGATTCTGTGTCTCCCTCTCTCTCTGCCTCTCCCTCGCTTGTGCTCTCTCTCTCTATCTCAAAAATAAATAAACATTAAAAGAAAACACCACAATTTACAAAGAGGATGGTAATTATATCATGATAAGCCTAAGAGTAATATCTTACTCTTTACTTAAGTAAAGTAAGTAAGTAAGTAAGTAAGTAAGTAATATCCTTACTCTCAGGATATTATAGGCTGAGAATAAAGTTACCTCTTTTGGAGAATATGCTGCCATTTCTAACTTTGCAGTCGGTTATTACCGGTTATTGGCTGCTTAAGCTAAGAATGTATATGTCAAGTGCTTTATAATCATAAATATATTTAATGCCAGCTTCTCTTTTTTAATTTTGTATTGTTATTTGCTATTTAAATTGTCATGGTATCAAATCACAATGAGGCTGAGATTAGAAAGCTACTCTGCATTAAGGAGAACTTCCAATCCAAGCAATGATCTTAGCTCAAAAGTCAGTGCACTGGGCTTTTTACTGTTCTAAATAATGCTCTCAGTGTTATAACTCATAAACAAGACTCAACAGGGATAGAATGAACATATGCACAATTTAACTAACAAGTTTTAGTGTCATGGGATTTTTTTTTCTTTAATATAGAGGCAATATATTTCTTCCATTTCCCTCTTTGAGACATCAAAAGTCTTTTACAATCAGGCCCCAGGCAACTGTTCCATATTTTACCTCTCTTCATTGCTTAGAATATTGTTGCATTCATACATTTATTATTTCGACTGAAGAGCCAGAAGACTACTGACCTATTCACACTGTTAATATACTATATAGAATACTGAAAAATAGCCTAAAGTTTAAAGGGTATTACCTACGTGCAAAAATGTAAGGCTTAGCAGCAGTAAAATGTCTAGTTTCTCAAGTGGCAAAATCCAGGTTCCAAGGCCAGCCCCACGCATTCAAAGTGCATTAAACTACAGACTTTGAAAAGATCTATTTGGGGGGGAAATCTTTACAAAACATCAAGAGGCTGTGATTCATGCAATACATAAACAATAACCTGAGCATAACAAATATGTTTGACCTTTAAAGTAATAAAAACAAATGTAGAAAGAGTCTCCGTTTTCTATTACGGCTAAGTTTATTTTCCTCATAAGTTTCACCCCATTATGGTACAATAATCCCTCATTACTGCAGCACAATAATGCATAGTCTATACTCCACCTATAGTTGTCTTGTGTCTATTTAGTTTTATAGCAAGCAAGCAATTTGAGAATATGGTAATAAAGCCTCAATCACAGTAATGATGTATGATGGGCTGTAATTTCTCTGTGCTAATGGGTTACAAACAGTATTACAGTGATGACGGGAATCTCATTGATTCATTATATGACTGCAATAATATCAAAATGACTTAATATAGATCACTATTAAGTCATGCACATGCTACTAACAACCTCTATATTTCACTATATAGATATATAGGGAAATAAAATTAATACTAGTCTTTCTATATAAAAGTTCACACAGCACAAAACATTTTGTGTTGAGTACCCTAAATCAATGTTTAAAGTTGGAATTACTGCATTGAACTGGTTCTTTGAAGAGAAAACCATTGATTTTAATCTGCTTGAAGCAATCAATTACTCCCTGTCCTCTTTATTCCAAACTGTAATGAAAACTAAACTGCGTTGTCTTGAAAACTAAATGTGAAGATGATCATAAACAGAATTTAAACTCCATGGATTATTCATATCTACCCATTTAGATTTGCCATTTCCATTATGAGTACATTTGCCACGAGCATTTAATGGACATCTAAAAGGGAATTCATTAAAGCAGGAGCTGTTGGCAGCACTTATGGGCTTCAGACTGCTTTATGCTTGCCTTTAATAGCTCACTATTATAAAAGTGATATATTGTGTTCATCCCATTAGTAGTTTGCAGAAAGGCCTGCAAGAGATAACAAATCCTTCTGAATATTTTCAGAACTGAAAGTAAATCATTGTTTGTTTGTTTGAAGTATCATATTCTCACAATATACAATTTTAGAGTCTACTAAATTTAGTTGTTTCGAGCCAAATGAGATTTTAGCAACCACAGATACATTTTATGAAGCAGGCGCCACCTTTTTGAGACAGTCTCTGGTTATTAACTTGAGACATTAGTAGACATCGGGCAATCTAACCAATTACTTGAAGGTATGGTATACATTTCTATGAGTTAATGGCAAGACACCACCAAAAACAAAGCTAGGTAGAGTATTCCTATACAGTTGCTTGCTGCCACTATCCAGGAGGTATGAAAAGATTGTTTGTGGCATGTTGGGTGCATTAAGAAGAGCTTCTTAGAAGAATGACATTCATTGGTCGCTTTGCGTTTTGCCCTACAGAGGACACAGAAAATGGCATGAAGAAACACAAAACATAATTTTAATATTGAAGCTTACTAGTGTAATGCAGTTAAATCCTAACTGGGAAGGGAGAATATGGAAAGGAAGCCCCAATTTCAGCACATAATCTCTATAATGCCTAGGCCTATGCTGTGCTTTATTCCAAATCTAATACATTTTACTTAAAACATAACTCAAAGCTTATGGTGTGTCAGCAGCATCGCCTCTGTCTTAGAAAGGGCAGATCAACACTATCAATATATGGAAGAGTCCCAAGGTCACAAATGAGCTAGCATGTCCCTCATTACACATACCAGGCATCTCTGAAATGTGTTAACTGCTATAGAATGGAAACGTTATCACAGGCACTCTAAATTTAGATATTTAAAGTCTAGAAATCTCTGTGCTGATATTAAGAGCTGATCCCATTATGATGTTTTAAGGACTTAAAACTGATGCTTTAATTTTAAGTCTCTACGTTATAGTTCACTCATTTATTGAAACTGATGTTACAATGATTTCGCTGATGTAAATATGAAGTGTCTGAAGTCCACACATACTTCTACACAAACATACTACTGGTTACAAAAGTACGAGTATGAGAAGAATAGAAAGTTATTTTAAAACGTACACTCTTTAGATATACAAGTACTTCCAAAGCCAGCCAAATACAATCCTCAAATTTCATTCACAGTTGGCTAATTTCTTCGAAATTACAATTCTTCAACAATGCAGCTGGTTGGCCTAGACCAAGAACAGCATGAAAAAGCTGGGCTACTTCCTAAGCCTTTGAAACATGGCCACTGAATTCATCACAATGCAGATTCTAATATTTAACAAACATTTTAATGTATATGAAGTTACATAATGTAATTCATATTTCTAAATATTTAAGTTATTTTATATATTTCTATGATTGTGTTAGAATATCTTCACAGACTCAGATAATATTCATATAGGAACCTAATTATATTAAAATAGTTATGATCTAGCGGGAAATAACTTTCTATTAGAATCAGAAGCAGAGTTCAGTAAATACCTCTCCTGCTTGAGATATCATGGAAGTATTTTTAATACCCACTGGATATTTTCTGTTCTTCTCCACATGTTATGCTAAACATAAGAGCATAAAAATGGGACCTGTATCCAACAAATTGTATCTAAGTTCATATTGCCTTAATTGCACTGATACAGAATCAAGTAAACAACTATTTTATTTAGGTCCCAATGGTAAAATATAAGGTAGTTCTGAATAATAAATGCTTGCTGGTTTTTCAGCCCCCCAATTTTTTTTTTACTCAAAACTTGTACTGACAGTTTTGAATAATAAACACAAAACAGGGGCAGCTCGGTGGCTCAGTCGGTTAAGCGTCCAACTTCTGCTCAGGTCATGATCTCCCAGTTCGTGAGTTCAAGCCCCGCACTGGTCTCTGTGCTGATAGCTCAGAGCCCGGAGCCTGCTCTGATTCTTTGTCCTCCTCTCTCCCTCTGCCCCTCCCCCACTCATGCGTGCTCTCTCTCACCTTGTCAAAAATAAACAAACATTAAATTAAAAAAAAAAAAGAACTTCTTAAACACAAAACAGTGCGTCTCAAAAAGCCTGTAGTAAAGGGTAAAGCAACTCTCTAGCTCCATGGCTGGCGAATGCATCTCAAAAAGCCAACAGTAAAGGGTAAAGCAACTCTCTAGCTCCATGGCTGGCGAAATTTCACAGAGGAAGACAATCTCTTCTTCCCAGTGAGTAGGAGTCACTCTTCACCACAGCAAACTCATTTTAGTGTATTAACTTCAGTTCATAATTTAGAAGTCATTTGGAGAATTAACTAATAGAAGGAAATAAAAGCCCAATTTATTCCTATCTACATGTCGACAAAAGAGACAAGGTATATCAGAGTAGAACTACTTTTGTTTTCCTCATAATTAAAAGCATACAATGTTATTATCATGATGAAACAAATTAATGTTTTATAAGATTGACAACTAATTTATTATTGTTTATAACGGTCACCTATAAAACAAATTACATATAATGCACAAGTGCATTTCTAAGGATAGACTATCAATGTCAGAATGCAAGGCAGAGTTTTTTTCCTCTAACAGAAAAAAGGTTTTGAAAAATAAGTTGTCTTGAAAATAGCCTCACAGCTACAAAGCTAATTCACCTCACAACTTAAAAGACAGCATCAAGGTGCAAAGCCAAACTTCAATTAGCTAAGATCACTTGCCTGAGGAGCAAATCATAAATTTCTTCTTATGGCTAGCATATGGAAGTTGGATACAGAACAGGGAAATTCTTGTCTCTGCCCTTAATCATTCTGACATTAAATGAAAGAATCCACGGCAAACCAACAAAGTCCTTCATGATGACCATGTTTGTCAATGTTATTAGCTCTAGTATTCTGAATCTACCTCTGGTTTCAAGACATCACACACACAGTTAACAGCAATTAAACTTACAAGGGCGCTTATGCAGATGTTAAGTCTCTCTAATGTCTTACAAATTCAATCAAACTGGAGACAAGGATCAGCACTATAACTGCAACTAGGAAATCCTATTTGTTTCAGTATGTGTCTTTCTTTCTCGCTACATACACGTAATCCTTTTAAGATTTCTGGAATTAAAAATGAGTAGATATCCTAACAGTGATTCCATTACATAGGAAAGAGAATTTGTAAAGATGTGATTAATCATTAATCTTTTAGGTGGGTTGGAGAATTAATGGACAGATGAGTTGTGTCTCTCTCTGGGGACCAGGAAGCTTTGAAAACCTAAGGCTGGCTGATGCTGAGTGAGACCATGCCTGAGTGTGACTTACCTGACCAGAAAAGAAATTGGCTTAACATATAGACTGACTTGCCCTCACCTGGACCCTTAGAGTGTGATCCCTGGTTCAGATGATGATGGATCAGATCGTTCTCAAGGAGGAAGAGACCCGAGTTGGATAGGTTTGCCACAAGCCCTTCACAGGAAGATGTCAGTCTTCTGTGCAAGACAAAAAAGAAAAGAAAAAAAGGTACAGTGGCAGTGGATGAATTCTCCTTTCTCAGGAGAGGAAAAAAGTCAGGTATGCATATTCTCCATTAGCTACCTCTTTTCTGTACACAAGGCAAAGAACGTCTCCGGAAAAGTTGAGAGAGACACAGGTATCAAAAGTCTAAATCATTCTGGAATGGAATAATAAAGATGCTAATTGTAACTGATTATTTTCGTGGCTCCTTAGAATTTAATTCTGGGAAAATCAATAATCAAAAGTTTGCTTTCATGGGCAAAGTAATTAGTCCTAGAATATTTCTAAAAATGCTTAGGTTTGGATTTGGAAGATGTCAACAATCCAGGGTCAATCCAACTGACTAAATTATTTTCAGAGATTATAGCTACGGTAATGGTGATTTGAAAGACTAGATCTTTCCAGGGTTCCAGTTATCTGGCATTCCTAAGGTCAATATGTGATCTGTCTCTGACATGTTCCAATCAGGTTTTCCACAGGTATAAAATATCTTTATTGAAGTTTTCACACAAGAATTCTAAAAAAATTGTGGTTTTTTCCTACAAAATCAATGATTTCCTTCTTTTAATTTTAGAATCTATATTCAAAAATATCTTGTCAGTCTTTCTTATAGATATGCACAATTTTATTTTAGATAATTAGTAAGCTCTAGGATTTTACAATGCTTATTTTGCCCTCTTAAATACAATTAATTTTTGTTTTTTTTTATAAAAATTATTAGTTTTTCTTTCCTAGTGCCTCATCAATTCTTATATTAACTATTCTCCTTCACGGGCAAGTTTGGAATTTCCATGTTCTGTATATATGGATATCACTTAATTTTTATTTTTAAAAAATCAATAGGCAAAAAACTCCTCTTCACATGAGATGATATAGAAGCTATTAAATGATACCTTAATAAATTACTAGGAATAAGACTGGTTGCACAAGTTCAATAGTTATAAAAATCTAACAGACCAACTAATTAATAGCTGACAAAATTATATGAAATCAAAATCCCTTCCTCAATTCTAGTTCTTACCTCCCATTCTACAAAATAATTAGGAACTAGTAGGTCCAGTAGTATATGTTCTACATAGTTCAAGAGGCAAATAATAAAGTTGATCTCTGTAATGAAAATCACTATCTAAGGCTACAGAATTTAGTACTTCAGCTGAAGTGTGAAAGGAAATTATTATAAAGCAAGGCCTGACAACAGTATTATTATTAGTTATAATAATATGCTTTATGGAGTCATTTTGCACATATAAGTAGATGACTTATTTTGAGGGAAAGTTGTAAAGTACAAAAAATTCCAGAAAAGAGCTAGAATATTCTCTACAAAGCTCAAAAATAGGAGAAGAGTCAAAGTGTTTGGCTTTACCAAAATATCATGGGGTATTCTATTTACACTTCATGAGCATTGTAAGTAGGTAAGATGTTCCATGGTTAAAATGACTTTGCAAATGCTGAATGAAAAGACAGAAATGAATTCTTCATGACACTAATTTAGTACAGAAGTAGCTGAATTTTAAGACTCCTAAACCATGCAGGAATAACAGAAAGAAGCTAACCTATGGTTTCCCAAAGCAGTACCTTGCCTTATATGATAAATGCATTTAAGAAAGGGACTCTTACTAAGGATTCATTCAAGTTTTACTACATGTTCTAAGGTAGAGAAAATGTGAAACATTCCATTACTTAATTTAAATTTGTGATCAGTTTCTCAATTTAGTACCCAAACTGTTAATGACAAATAAAAATAAATAAATGTCAAATGGAGTAAGATCATTTGTAACCTGGCTGTATTTTTGCTTAGCTAATCTAGGGCATGTCTTTAAAGATCTAAGCTAAACTACTAAATTTCAGTGCTTCTCCATGTCTTTACAGATGTTTGTTAAACTAAGAAATATTTCTACAATCACTATGTAAATATTAACTATTAGTGAATATATGAGCTAGTATGTATAGATACTAACTTTAATTCCTTTGGTTAAATGGAGAGTAAAAGCGGAATAGTGGTTGGAAGCCTGGGGTAAAGACAGAAATTGTAGTAATTTCCCCGGTAATAAGGTGGTTAGGAGGCTGCAGCACAAAGAAAGAATAAGAGCATAGAGCCTCTGGAGGAAGACCAATTGGGTTGAATCTTGGCTCTTGGCTCTCCCACTTACTAACTGTGCAACACTGAGCAAGTGAAATGAGCTCTCTGAGCCTCAGTTTCCCCACAGAACCATGATGTAAGGCTAACTACAACTGTAGGCTGCTATGAAGGTCAGACTAAGATTGTGCATGTGTGATACAGTGAACAGCAAGCACATGGAAGTTGCTCAATAAATGGCAGCTATTATCATTATTCTTTACCAAATTTTTCTCCCAAGGAAATTAAAAGCCTCCCAAAGCGAAATTTTAAATTACGGGGTTTTTGTGATAATTAAAACATGTAACATACTCATTAATTATTTCACTTCACAAATATTTACTGCCAGAAAATATGCTTGGTGCTGGGGATGCAATAATGAACAAAACACAGAGAACTTCTTCCCTTATGGAATTTATAGTTTTGTGAGGAAGACTGACAAGTAATTATAATAGTTATAGTTGGAATTAATCACAGTGTGATAAGTACTTAGAAAACTAAAGACCAACTAATATGACTTCATATGACTAGAGGCCCTAAGATGAGAAGGCAGGGTGAGAGAAGGCTGCCCAGAGAAAACAATATGGGAATTACTAGGCAAAGGAAAGAGAAAGATCACTGCAGGTAGAAGAAACAATACAGGCAAAGACCCTGGTAAAGTATTTGGTGATTTTAGGAATTGAAAAAATGCCAGAGTACCGACAGAAAAGAGAAAAAATGGAAAATGATACAGGATAAGGGTATAAAGGAAGACAGAAAACAGTTTCTTCAGTAGAGTCTAGAAGTCATGTAAAAGATTTTGGTCTTTATCCTAAGAGCAGTGGGAATCTCCTGATTTTCATTTTAGTCTTTGCCTATGGTGTCTGATGAACTGCTTGGAAAGATGTAAGAATGGATAAGGGCAGAACAGCAAGGAGCTGTCACACTGTTCATAGGGAGGTAGCCTGGACTAGGAATGTACTAATACAGATAAAATGATACAAAAGGAAGAACTGAAAGGTCTTAGTGGCTACAACAGTGTGTTTTAGGTTACTGAAATGAGCATCAGATGTCTTTTGATGAATAGAAAAATCTAAAGACAAAGCAGCTTTTACAGGGGATATCATGAGTTCTCTTTAGGGCCTCCTGAATTTACAATGACAAGTAGATGTCAAGTAGACAACTGGACCCATAAGTCGCAAGTTCAGAAGACAGGCCCAGCTAGAGCTCCGTATTTGGAGCCATCCGTAAATAGATGGTAACTGAAGACACAGGAGTACATAAGACCAGTGGGAAACCAGGGAAGACAAGACAGGAAGACCTAAGCCTTGCCCTAAGAAATTCTAATAATTAAAGATCAGATTTACAAAAGTAGGATATAAAGAAGCTGAGAGGGAACTGTCAGAGAGGTTAGAAAAAAAATCAAGAGAGCATGGTGTCAGAGAAGCTAAAGAAAGGAGAAACTTTCAAAGAGGAAGTGGTTGTTTATGCTGAATGCTGCTAAAAGTTCATTAAGATAAGGGTAGGGAAGTAGATAGCAGCTTTATAAATACTGCAGTCATCAGTGATCTCAGCTCAAGCAACAAGTGGTGCAGTTCTCTTACGTCAGAGTTTCAGAATGTTCACGAACTTCTTGTCAGAAACTACAAAAGCCAGAAGACAACGAAACACATTTTCAAATGTGTTTCATTTTCCTATGAAGGAAAGATTTCAAATTTCCTATGAAGGAAAGAAAATATCAAACTAGAATCCTCTATCTAGTGAAAACATCTTTCAAAGGTAAAGGCTAAATAAAGAATTTTTCAGCCAAGAGAGAAAAAACTGGGAGAATGTTTCCATCAAATGTGAACTATAAGAATTGTTAAAGAAAGTTTTTCAAATGGAAAATAGATACCATGTAGAAATTTAGAACTATATAAAGAAATGAAGTGTCAAATAGCACATCTGTGAGTATATATAAAAACTTTCTCTCCCCCTCAATCTTCAATTTGTCTAGAAAATAAGACAATTTCAAAATAATAATGTTTGAGAGCTTTCTAAATGTAGAAGTAAAATCTATGAGAACAAAACCATAAAGAATGGGAGGGTTTAAACGGAAATATATTGTTACAAAGTTTTTACACTGTATGTGAAATGCTGTAACATTATTTCAGGGCAGATGAGTTTAAAATGCATACCATAAGCCATAAATAAACTGTTAAAAATAAAACAAAGACATACAGCTAATAAACTTATAGTGGAGATGAAGTAGAATAGTAGAAAATGCTCAGTTAATCCAAACTGGCAGGAAATGGAAAAAAGAAACAAAAGACAGATAGGATAAAGAGAAAACAAATAGCAAGATGACAGTCATATCAATAATTCTATTAAAGAGAAACAGTCTAAACCAGTAGTCTGCAAACTATAGACCACAGGCCAAATCTAGCCCGCCACCTATTTCTTCATGGCCTATAAGCTCAGAATGGCATTTACATTTATAAATGGTTAAAAAAAGAATTTTTTAAGAATATTTCACGACACATGAAAATTTCTGAAATTCAAATGTCAGTATCCGTAAATATAGTTTTACTGGAACAATGCCAAGCCAGATGATTTACCTATTGTCTGTGGCTACTTTTGCACTAGAATTACAGAGTTGAGCAGTTGTGATCAGACTGATAGCAAGGCCTAAAATATTCACTATCTGGTCTTTTACAGAAAAGGTTTGCTGATATCTAGTCTAAATGCTTCAATTATAATGCAGTGATTGTGAGACAGGGTAGTGTCTACGAGAAATCCACGTCAGATAAAAAGAAATAGGTAGGTTAACAGAAAAAATAAAACCTTCTGTCAATATGGAGTAACAGGGACTAACTATATTTACCCATTTGCCTGAAAGAACTAAAGATCCAGACAATACATAGAACAATTTCCAAAACATTAGAGTCCAACAACAACAATGAAAGGGATCCTTGTCAAACAGGTGAGCCGTGGGACTGGCTCTGGGGGATGCAAACTTGGTGAAGCCCAGGGATCCCTCAAGTTCAGGAAATGGAAGTTCAGAGGACCAACGTGGCCATAGTTTGCAGGAAAGAGTACTGGAAGAGAGTGCTCTACAAAGAGAGAACTTCAGAGATGGTGGTAGAGTATTTATCAATCCATAGGTGTGAAGAAATGACCCAGTGTCAGAGAAAAACAACAACAAAAGGACAAGAGAGAATAGCATCTGTGGTTCATAGAGGGCCAAAAGTAGTTCCTGTACCCAACAACCACTGAAGAAAACCCTATAATTCATATGTATCAAGTAGAAATCCAAGTCTGTAAAAGACTCAGAAAGGTTCTGTTTTAGCATTGAGGCAAAATTAATCCTAGACTACATGCTTTCCTGTTTCTGCAAATGAAGTTTAAAAGCAAGATCTCAAAGGATCACACTGTTTCCAAGTAATTTAATTGCTTTCCAGAACAGAACCCAAGATTATTTATAGGAATACAAAAATATGTCTGCCATTCAATAAAAAAATTATTAGGAATGCAAAAAAGAAAATCCTACAAATGACAGAATTAGCATACAAAGAAAGTGTTACAATAAAGTATGTACTCGAAATGTTTAAAAAATTAGAGGAAAGATGATCAGTAAAGACAGAAAAGACACACACACACACACACACACACACACAAAAGCCCAAACTGGACCATTAGAGAAGAAAACTATAATATCTTAATTGAAAAATACATTGGATGGGATTAACCACAAATCAGATATCATGAAAGAAACTGTTAGTGAACTTGAAGAAGGCAAATAAAATAATCCAAAATCAAACACATAGAGGGGGAAAAAAAGGCATCAGTAGCTGCTGAACAACTCTAAGTGGCCTAATACACGTAAAACTGGAGTTTCCAAACGAAAGGGGGAGGAATAGAAAAAGATTCTAAAGAAATAAAAGACAGTTTCCCCAACATTTAGAAATTAAAATTTCACAGATTTAAGAAGCCCAGCAATCTCAAACACAAGAAACATGAAGAAAAGAATACCAAGGCATATGATAATCAAACTGTTTGAAACCAGGGATAAAGATAAAATCTTAAAAGGTGGCAGAGAAAAGGGGTAAACTACATACGTGGGAACAGAGAAAAGATTTACAGTAGATCTGTCATTGTTAGCACTTAAGTGAGGACGTACTGGCACAACTTCTTTAATGTATTCAAAGGAAAAAACATGCTAACCTAGAGTGATAGATACAATGGAATATCTTTCAAAAAGAAGGCAAAATAAATGCTTTCCTCACATGCAAAAGCTGAAAGAACTGTAATCAGGATTTCTTCATCATATGAACTTTTATGAGAAATCTTTCAGACAGGGAGAAAATCATGACACTTGGAAATCTGGATCTATACAAAGGAATGAAAACCACTGGAAATGATAACTACATGGATAAATATAAAAAGTTTTTTTATTATTTAAGTCTCTTTAAAAGATAAGTGACCAGGGCACCTGGGTGGCTCTGATGATTAAGCGTCCGACTTCAGCTCAGGTCATGATCTCACGGTTTGTGAGTTAGAGTCTGACATTGGGCTCTGTGCTGACAATGCAGAGCCTGGAGCCTGTTTCAGATTCTGTGCCTCCCTCTCTCTCTCTCTCTGCCCTTTCTCCCTTGCTCACGCGCGCTCTCTCTCTCTCTCTCTCTCTCTCAAAAATAAACATTAAAAAAATTTAAAAAATTAAAAAAAATAAAAGAAAAGTGACGTTAAAATAAAAAACAATATCAAGGTGGTATGGGATTTATAATATATGTATGTAGAGGTAAAATGTATGACAACAACGTCATAAGGTCAGAAGGAGAGAAATGGAAGTAAACTGTTGTGAGGCAGTATAACTTGAAAGGGAACCACAATGAGCTAATAATGATGGGTACTGTAAATCCTAAAGAATAACTTCTAAACTAACAGAAGTGTTATAGCTAATAAGTCAAAAATGGAGATAATATAGAATTAAAAAATCCAAAAGAAGACAGAAAGAAAGAAAGAGAGAGAGAGAGAGAGAGAGAGAGAAAGGAAAGAAAGGAAGAAAGGAAGAAAGAAAAAGAAAGAAAGAAAAAGTAAATGGGGAGAAAATCAGTTGAAGCAAATAGAAAAAAGCAAGACAATGGATTAATTCCAACCACATTAACAACTACATTAATGTAAGTGGTCCAAACAGCTCAATTAAATGGTAGCAATTATACTTTATGGTTAAAAAAACAGAAGTTTGAACCACATGCTGTTTATGTTTCTATTTATATATAAATAAAGACATAAATACATTAAAAGTAAAAGAATGTAACAGAATCAAAAGAAAATGATAGTAGCTATATTAATATGAAACAAAGTAGATTTCAGAGCAAAGAATATTACCATGAATAAAGGGGGTCACTTCACAATGATAAAGCGAACAACTCATCAAGAGGACATAACAATTCTTAAAGCTCATGGTTTTAACAACAGAACTTCAAAATATATGAAGCCAAAACAGACAGAACTGAAAGAAGAAATAAACACCGCAAAATTATAGTCTGAGATTTCAACACTTCCCTCTCAATAATCAACAAAACTGAGTAGCAAGAACACCAGAAATAATACAGAAAACCTCAATACTCTTAAAATGTCAGTTCCCCCTGAACAGATCTATACATTTAATGCAACTCCAATAGACGGTGAGTGATACACTGATTGTAAAATTTGTACAAGAGGCAAAAATCTGGAATAGCCAAAGTTTTTAAAATGAGTATCAATTAGAGAACTTATACTACCTGATCTTGAGGCTTACTTAAAGCTACAGTAATTCAAACAGTCTGATATCTGCATGCATGAAGTAGGCTAATCGATCAGTGAGACAGAATAGAGACTTCAGAACTAGATGTATACATACATAATGAATTTGTTTTCTACGAAGAACCCAAAATAATTCAATTGAAGAAAGAATAATCTTTTCAACAAGTGGTACTGAAACTATCTAATACTCATAAGGCAGGGGGGAGCAAACCCCAACTCCTATCTCACATTATAGGCAAAAATTAACTTGAAATAAGTCACAGAAAAAAAAAAAGCTAAAAATACTTCTAGAAGAAAACATAGGAGAAGAGTTGTGACCTTGCAGTAGGTAAAAATTTCTTGACACAAAAGCAAAAAAGAAAAAAAACTGATAAACTGGACTTCATCAAAATTAAAAATGTCTGCTCTTCATAAGACACCAATCGGGGGGCGCCTGGGTGGCTCAGTCGGTTAAGACTCTGACTTCGGCTCAAGTCAAGATCTCGTGGTTTGTAAGTTTGAGCCCGCATCAGGCTCTGTGCTGACAGCTCAGAGTCTGGAGCCTGCTTCAGATTCTGTGTCTCCCTCTCTCTCTGCCCCTCCTGGGGTCACACCGTGTCTCTCTCTCAAAAATAAACATTAGAAAAAAAGACACCATTAAAGAAAACAAATAGCAAACCACAGATGCAGAGAAAATACTCATACTACATAAGTCTGACAAAGGATTAGTATACAGAATTTATAAAAAACACTCTATAATTTAAAAAAAAGCAAGTATCACAATAAGAAATAGGCAAAAGAGGTAAATGGACATTTCACAAGTGGAAAAATATGAAAGGCCAGTAAATCCATGAAAAGATTATCCACATCATTAGTCATCAGGAAACTGGAAATTAACACTATAGTGAAATTTCACTACACTCACTAGAATGGCTAAAATTAAAAAGACTAACAATACCAGACTGACAATGTTGGCAAGTATGTAGAATAACTATAACAAATAAATTGTCAGTGAGAATATAAAATGGTACAATTACTTTGAAAAACATTTTGACAGTTAACATCTCCTATCCTATCACTTGGGAATCTCACTTCCAAGAACAGTGAAAACTCCAAGAGAAATGAAAATATATGCCCTCACAAAGACTTGCAGATAATGTTCACATCAGCTTTTTTCATAATAACAAAGAGGAAAAAGTCCATCAATGAGTGAATATAAATACACTGTGGGACATGCAGGCAACAGAATACTACTCAGCAGTGAAAGGAACAGATACACAGCTACATGGATCAATTTCAAAAACAGTATCCTGAGATAATGAAGCCAGACACCAAAGAGTATATATACTATGTGATTCCATTTTTATGGATGATATATTCCATTTGAATATACATATAAACATATATATAAATATAAGATATATAAGATATATTCCATATATATTTATTATATATATATAATATATATATATAATATAGGAGACAAATCTAATTATAGGGCAAAAAGTAGATCAGTGATGGCCTGGGCCTGTGAGTGGGGACCGACTGGAAAGGGGTACAGGGAAACTTTTACAACAATGGAAATATTTTATATCTTGAATGTGGCAATCACTGTAAGTGCATTCTCAATATATGCATTCCTGCCGTAACTCACCAATTGTATACTGTGTCTATAGAGTATAACTCGATAAGGTTGATAATTTTAAATGTAAAAGGGAATGGACTAGAAAAGGCTGAAAAGAATGAATTTGAATAGACTGAGAAATGAACAGGTAGTGATCAGGGCATGGCAACAAGCAATTTAGATACCACTTCTACAAAATGTGGTTATGAAAGAGAATAAAAAATGAGGTAGTAACCAATGGGAGCAGTATGCTTTCTCAGTAGGGAAGCTGGCTGGATTGTGGCTCAAAACCCAACAGTTTAGGGTTCTGCTTCAGTTTGGAGTTTCACTGTGGTTGGGGGCTGAGCTGCTGGGAGAAGGTCAGACCAGTGTGCCCGCATATGGTGGATGCTGAAAATAAGAAGCTGGATGTTGGGATCATCTTTGAGTTCTGGGCGCTGGTTCAAACAAGTTCATAAAGAACTGCAAGCAGTAGTAACTAAATGATTGTTCAGGAGTATTACTGCATCATTTGAAGGCAGTTCCAAAATGAATATGCACATAAACCTAATGGAATGTATCTTCTGAACTGTAACTCTAGAATCAAAATAGTCAAAGCTTCCACACATCTTTCAAAACTGGACTACTTTCTTGTTTGGGTTAACTGGAAAGCTGACAGATGAAAGATGAAGCTATCCAAGATATCTTAATATGATGGGAGTCCATTAAAATATAACTATTCTGTAATTTGATTATATCTGCAGTAAGCATATACATTGCTGCTTTTAAAAGTATTCTTTAAATTTAGAATCTAAGTGAAATTGCTTAGTTTGTGGAGAAAGTCCAAGTTAGAAAGTGATTATTTCAGTGTACTAAACTACCATGAAAATCACAAGGCAAATGAAAGTAGAACAGCAAATAACAATTTAAACGACAGTATAATCTTAACCCTTTCTCTTTGGGTTTGAACACTGAAAATTTTTCAATTGACTACTTAACAATTTCTGCTTTCATTTATTTCACAATTCCCACTTTCACTTCTCAAAAGAGGACGAGGTGCCTTGCCCAAATGCTTCTCCCCCCTGGGTAAAGAGTCGGAATCCTAATCAAAAATAGTTTTCTCAAAAATATCCTAGGAAAATATAAAACATTAACTACAATATTTGAATTCTAGGAAACAGATATCACCTAAAGAGATTGTGAATTGAAAAATAACTGTAGGCTTTTACTTGGAAGAATATTTAAAATTAACTTATTTCCTACACAAAAGACCAGCTAAATGAAGGTTGGCAACATCACTGTAATGAAAAATTGATAATTACAGGATAATCTTGTGAACTTATAGTTTGCTGTTTCTGTCATTTTATCTATCGCTCCACAGTTCATTCGTGGTGCAAAGTGCTCTTCTGCCAAAAAAAAAAAAATTATTAAGATTTGTACTTTCTCAGTCGAAAACCTTAAAAGAGCTCAGAATGATGTCCGCGGTTGCTGAAGACAGAGTTTAGAGTTGAAGTTGCGCCCCAGTTCCTTGAAATCTTGCCCTGTCAGAACTTGGGATAAATTTATATACAGTTTCTGGGGTTCTCTACTGTGTGCCTTCTTCCTTTAGAGTATCCCTCTCATTTTCAGCTGTTCTGAAAGCCCTGATTTTCAACCTCTAACTCATCAAAAAAAGATGGCTGATTTTTGCTTGAGCTGTCTTCCCATGCACTGCATGAACTTCTGAGTTTCTTCAAGGGAACAGTCAGATAAATGTGCATCTCAGCAAGTTTTGTTCTTTTTTACTCAAGGAGCATCTGCTCTCTGGTTTCTACCTACTTTTGGTCCCTTCCCAGCATCTTAAATTAGTGAGTTTTTAAACACTACTTCGTCCAAAAGTTATAACCCACCCAGGTTATTTGATACAAGTACTTCCAAGCACCTTTATTCATAATAGTTGAAATGTGGTAGCAATCCAGTGTTCACCAATAGATGAATAGATAAACAGAATGTGGGATATACACATACAATGGAATATTGTTCAGCCTTAAAAGGGAAGGGAATTCTGACACATGCTACAACATGGATGAACCTGGAGGACATTGGCTAAGTCGAATAAGCACTCACAAAAGACAAATACTGTATGATTTCGCTTATATGAAATACTTAGAATCACAGAGACAGAAAGTGGAGGGGTAGCTGCTAGGACTAAGGGTAGAGGAGAATGAAAAGTTGCTACTACTTAATGGGTTTAGAGTTGCGGTTTTGCAGGCTGAAAAAAGTTCTGTAGATAGACGGCAGTGATGGTTGCACAACAATATGAATGTACTTAATAACACGGCATGTCTAAAAATGGCTAAGACAGTAAATGTGTGTCATGTGTATCTTACCAAAACAAAAAAATTTGGTAGAAAGACTTCAGTAAGATTGTATGTATTAGGTGAAAGCAACTGTATTGAAATTCATCTATCTCAAGTAACATATTTCAATCATCTTTGAGAATTCCCATCATAGTTTTCTAAGCACATGAAAAACCAAATTGAATATATATTTATTTTTAACTTTGCAAAAGATGGTATCAATTCTGAATCATTTAAATATTAGTTTACAAATATTGCTTATAGCTTAATAGCATTGTAGATACAGCTTCACAAAGATATTGGCTCTAGACAGTAATTATATACTCAGCCTAATGTTTCAGTTAATGGACAAGCATTTCAGTGATAATTGCAATGCTTGAACATAATGTGCCTTTATTAGCAGTATAAACTAAAGCCAGCTTACACCAATTGAAAAAAGAGGCTATTTATTTTTATAATTGCTTAATGTTTATTGTAAAAATATTATCAAATGGTAAAAAGAAAACCTGTAATAAATACTAGCATTTTATCTACAATTATAGAAATATGCTTAAAAACTTAATTATGGTAAACACTGACATAAGTTGTATTTGTGAAAAATTCATTAATGTAATGATCCAAGAAAAAAATTAGATGAAATAATTACATTAAGAAAATAAAAGCCTTGATTCTAGTTTTCTCTCTACACTTACTAGCCACGAGACCTTAGGCAAGTCACTTACTCTCTCACAGTGCCTTACTATTAAAGTAGGGTTAAAACATTTCCAAAAACTGCCTCAAGGCAGCAATCATGAATCATTCTAGTTCTAAACTTTACAATATCATTACATACTATATAAATACAAAATAAAAGTTTGAAGGTAAAATATCCCAAAATGTGATATACTATCTAGGTTCATGAACATTCCTAAATCTAGAAAAAAAAATACTCATAATGATAAATAACCAAAAAATCCTGGAATTTCTAATCTAAAATATAAAATATTTTATAAAAATTAAAACCAACAGCGCCAAGACCTATATCCTTCTGATATCTTGTTTTCATTAAAACTGTGATAGATGATTTAATTCTCTATCCGCAAAAGCAACTGGATAGACATCCAATACATAAGTAAAAGCACAATAAAACAGACCAATCAGTTGGTCTATTTTTAATTCGCCATGGTTAAAATGCCTTAAAGACCTTAACAAGACTATTAAACTGCTGAATGAGAAGGACTTAACACCAAATTAAGATTGCAATCAAAGCTCTCTACCGCTTTTAGTATTAATGTTATTTTTATGTGCATATATACACTGTTTATATTGTATGAATACACACATTTAAATACCACAACAATGTAAAGACTAACCAAAATCATTTACGTAACTTTACATGGATATGCCTAAGAATGGAATAATTTTTTAAAAAGCAAAAAATTCAAGATTTAGAAACAGGCTTCTATATGTCTTCTAACAAACAGCTCCACTCCACAGTGGCCTGAGTGTTCCTCATTCTTTGAAATGACAACTGCTTCAACCTGACAATTATGTTTAAAATACCATATTCAACAAGGTGTGCGGAGGACAACAAAATTCTCTAGTCGATGACGAACTAAGAAATGATAAACAGCAGAAGATACGAAACAGCAAATTTACATGCATTTGGCAGACTTTACAGCATGCTGTGAAACTAAGTATGATAGAAAGTAATGTGAAAATCCTTAGACTTTCATCTATACAATCAAGTTAACTGTGAAGACATAAAAATGGTTATTTTATTTAAATTAACGTGTTTCCTTTAATACTGGAAAATACAGAAAAATAAAGATATATTTAAAAATTCTCTTTAACTGGGGCTCCTGGGTGGCTCAGGCAGTTAAGCAGCCGACTTCGGCTCAGGTCATGATCTCGTGACTCAAGAGTCTGAGCCCCGTGTCGGGCTCTGTGCTGACAGCTCAGAGCCTGGAGCCTGCTTCAGATGATATGACTCCCTCTCTTTCTCTGCTCCTCCCCTGCTCATGCTCTGTCTCCCTCTCTCTCAAGAGTAAATAAACATTAAAATTTTTTTTTAAAAAATTCTCAAATGTCATGAGAAATAAAGAAAATGAATATTTGGTTCCTGTCCTTATAGTTTTTTGTTCCTCCTCTTTTTCATATAGTTGGATCTTATTCTGTATTTAATACTATGCACTATTTTCTATTAACTTTAGGAAAGTACCATTTTTTCAAGTGATTTCAAATTTCATGCTGAAATTTGAAATTTCTTTATACTAAATTTACTATGTATAAACACCAAAGCAATGAGGATTGACAATTTCCTAATAACAGATTTCCAGACATGGCATTACCAGATCAAAGGGTTTGACACATTTTTATGGCTCCTAACATGTTCCGCAAGTAGCTTAACAAGAATATTGGATTAATATGTGGTTTTCTAACAGTGTAAAATAAAAGGCCTAAAGACATGGGTATCAAATAACTATTTAGTCAACTAGTATTTATTTAACAAGAGTGGGTATGTAGGACTTCACTAAACCAAATGGGGAAATAGCATCTACTCTTGTGTGAGAGGATTTATAAAATCACCCTTCACTCCTTGGTCATATATCCAGGATATGGACTAGTAGGTAGGTATAACTTCTGAATGATTGTTTTTTGAAGTGTAGTTCAGGGATCACCTACATCAAAATTAGGAGGAGAACTCATTAAAAGATAGATTTCTTGGCCCTGGACCAGATCTATCAGAATCTCTGACAAGTACAAGAACCTTCGTTTATTAGACTCCAGCCCTGCACAGGATTATTATGTATACCACAGTCTGAGGAACCAGTTTCCAGAAACATCACATTGGGGATTTGGAGTTTTAATAAAGCTTCTGGGACTTAACTGAAATTGATTTTTTTTTCTTTTGGCTAGCAATTCACTTTTCAATTTTCAAGAAACCGCTGCATAACAAATAGGAACACAGAGAAATCTTACTCTCTTTAGTAAAGCTATAAAAGATAAATTATCCCTTTCCAATAAGAAAAGTAGTAATGATGACAATATATCTTGAGATACATCTTTTATTTCTATAATCAGACGGTATGTGGTAGGTGGAAATTAGAATCCTAAACATGATTCATCTATAGAGAAAGTGCTCTGAAGTCTGACCAACATAGGTTTGAATTCTGTCTTCAACTCTTTTTATTTGTGAAAGGTTTTGGCATGTTATAACTATGCTATCAAAATCTTCCCAAAGAGAAAAGAAACCTCTCTTTATATTCACCTAGTATAGTGATTGAAGAGCTATTTAGCAGAATAAGAATGAAATAAATTGCCAATTTCAAATGACTAAAATAACCAATCTCATGAAAATCACCTTTGCTTCCTCTGAAATCCATTTAAGATATTACAATCATTCCATCCAACTCACATTTCATCAACAATTTCTCCACTCCTAAATTTTATTTCATTGACAACACTGTGTCCTTATCTTTTCATTCATTGCCTTGTTTTTCAGGGAAAAATAGCTTCAACTAATATTTTAGAAATTAGAACACTATATCAAAAGCTTCATACTGCGACCATAAGACTTTCATTTTAAAAAAGTATGGAAGGGGCACATCACCCACGTTTATAACAGCACTACTGACAATAGCCAAAATATGGAAAGAGCCCAAATGTCCCTCAACTGATGAATGCATGAAGAAGAAGTGGTATATATATTCAATGGACTATTACTCGGTGATCAAAAAGAATGAAATCTTGCCATTTGCAACAACATGGATGGAACTAGAGTGTATTATGGTAAGTGAAATAAGTCACTCAGAGAAAGACAAATATATCATTTCACTCATGTGGAATTTAAGATAGAAAACAGATAAACATAAGGGAAGGGAAGCAAAAATAATATAAAAACAGAGAGGGAGACAAGCATAAGAGACTCTAAAATACAGAGAACAAGCTGAGGGTTGCTGACAGGGTGTTGGCTGGGGGGAAGGGCTACAGGGCTTTGGGGCATTAAGGAGAACACTGGTTGGGAGGAGCACTGAGCATTATATGTAAGTGATGAATCACTAAATTCTATTCCTGAAAAAAAAAAAACATATATATAATGATTACAAATAAAGAACAAGTATGGAATAATACAACGGTTATGCCTAGAAAGAGGGAGTACAAGGGGGATAAAGAACAAAAACTTCTTACAGTCGACACAAATTTCATTATGTGCCTGACATTTCCCCATATGTCTATATCATAACCTTCTTAATCAATCTTCTACTCTTTTAAATATTCCTTGGTACACCAAGCTTTGCCTGCATTTCACATTGTTTCCTCAGGCTACACTTCCAGACACTGGGTTAACAAAGGTGAGCATTTTTAAGGACCTTGATATTATAATTATATTGTAATTTGGTTTGGTTTCTCTGAAGCAAAAATTAAGGAAAAGTAGGATACAAAATAAGCTGGAGCACTAAAGATAAACAGCATTATTATTTTGAAAATTAAAATGTAACAAATGTATCTTCAATTTAATACCTAGAGATTCTAACTGTAATAAAAATGCTAAATGTGAAAATGTGTATATAGCTTGGTCACAAATTTCAAGGTCTTAAGAAAAGATACGCATATAACAAATATCAGTAACATTTCACGTGTAACACAGAATCCCCACATAAAGTCATAAAGATCTTTGTTTATAACAACATACAGTTTATGTATTATTTACATCTCCCAAATAATGTCTGACTTCCTGAAATTGAATGATATACTATGAATATTTATTAGAAAGCAGATCTTTTAAAATATCCCAGAACAAATATTTATTTCATTGAGAATTCTTACTGTCGTTTTAGGAATTAAAAAGGTATCAGCTATAAACACTATGCTATTACTCCAAATATTAGCCATATTTTTCCAAAATTTTCATGTAGAAATTCTTAAATGTTTTCTAACATAAGGAGACCTAGATTTAAGATTAAACTATAGGCATTCACCTTTCAGGTGAATCCAACAGAGCTGTAGTCAAAAAGTGAAAAGTGAATTTAATGAATCACAAATTTATAAACAGAGAACTTAATAAAGCTTGAGGATAATCTTTTAGGTTGATAAAAATGTATAGCTTTGAATGACCCCAGAGCTGTCCTAATAGACAGATTTCTTTAACTGCTTTAGGTAATAGCTACTGGAAAGTACCTAAAGGGAAAGCAACAAATAAGCCAGTACCATTCTTCCTCACACATACATAACTTAAAGACGTATACATGTATAGGTAGTGAAGTTTATCTGCATTTCTTGTCATAGAATCTGGTCTATTTTTAATCATTTTTCTTCCAATGTAGAAAGATAACACCAATTCTCTCTAGTCACTCAGAAGCAAGAGTCTTACAATTTTATAAAGATTCATTACTGGAAATTCTAGATCTAGTCATAAATGACCTAGCAATGATCACATACCACACACCTTTAAATAAAAATTTCCAAAAGTATGGGAAGGTATATTTTTACAATATCCTGGACTCCCTTACAATCAGGCAAACATGAGACCCACTACACTAGAATTATCTCCAAATCCTCTTTCCTTTCCATCCTATATTACAGAATCATCTTCAAGTTTCTACTCAAAACGGTTTCCTTTCCGCGTCCAAAATTCCTTAGATAAACAAGTGAACATGACTAGAAGAGCATGGGTTCCAAATGGAGTCACAAGCTGTATGACCTTAGGTAAGTCATCAATTTCTATGCAACAGGGTTGGGGAGCTAGATACTTCTTTACCTACAAAAGTGGTTGGCCAAGACAGCATTTCCCAGGCTGTATTTTGTAAAGCATAAGTAGGTATTCTCCACAGAAAAGGTTTCTATGGTTAAGTAATTTTGATAAATGCTAAGGATTATTTAAGACAGGGCCTTCTTAAAACCACATTGGCATAATGCATATACCAATACGCATTAAAAATTTCTGAGAGAAATATAGTTCGTGCGCTCTTCCAAGTTTCCAAATTTGGCAAAAAAACCAAAAGCCTTTTTTCAAAAGTACTATTCACCTGATAAGTTCTGTTTTCAAGAGCCTTGTGATCTGTAGAAAACAACTTGGAAAATGCTCATTTAAATGGAATCTGGTCTCTTCCAAGCTCTAACATTTTATATCTCTAAAAACACTGTATTGGTTAAATTGAAGTATACAAGTGACAGCCACATTGTTGTCATCATCATCGTCAACGTCATCATCGTTATCACAGCAGTTAACATTTATTGAGCGCCATGAGTCAGGCACTGTGGCAACTATTTTATATGCACTCTCATTTAACCTCAAAACTTTCCTAAGAGGTAGGTACTATTATTCTCATTTTCCAGAACTGAGAGAGAATGACTCAGAGAGATTATATATTTGCCAAAAATCACAAGGCAAGTAAGAGAGAACTGGGAATTAAATTCAATCAATCTAATTCTGGCAACAGAAAAGAGTGTTAACTTCTGACCTAATCTTGTTACAATGTTGAAGGACTTTTCTTAAAAAGTATTAACTTTTAAAAGTTAATGAGTCTAGGGGTTCCTGGGTGGCTCAGTCAGTTAAGCATCCAATTCTTGATTTCACCTCAGGTCTTGATCTCAGGGACCTGAGTTTAAGCCCTGTGTTGGGCTCCACCCGGGGCGTGGAGCCTACTTAAAAAAAAAAAAAAAAGTTAATAAAAAAAAAAAGTTAATGGGTCCACAGGTCACCAGCAACATAACACACATAAAAAGCCAAAAATAGGGAAGAGTCATAACATTTGAGGACCGCTCAAGCATTAGTTCAGACTGCAGTTTCCTTAGAAAGCAATATATTAAGTGAAATTTGATTTCGAAAACTCCTTTAAGAAAAAAAAATGTTCATTTTAGCCTTACTTACAATGTTAAAATAAATGTTGAAAAATTAGGAATAAGATTAGGATAACCCATAGTTTATTACACATGTACCCTGTATAACCATATATATTTTAGTTCTTGGTAAAGAAGAACACAGATCCTCTATTGATTTACACATTCCTATAGAGTATTTCAAATTTTTTAAATATTTGTTTATTTTTTGAGAAAATAAACAGAGTGGAGGAGGGGCAAAGAAGGAGGGAGACACAGAATCTGAAGCAGGCTCCAGGCTCTGAGCTGTCAGCACAGAGCCCAATGCAGAGCTTAAACTCATGCACCACAAGATCATGACCTGAGCCAAAGTCAGAGGCTTAACTGATCGGGCCACCCAGGCACCCCTAGAGTATTTTAGCACAATGTTTAACATATAACCAACAAGTGGTCATTTCCCCCCTGCCCTTCTCTACATCTTAGGTTAAAATACAAGCCAAGAAAGGAGCAGGCCTTCAGGTTTAAAAGAAGGTGGGAGGAGTTACAAACCAACCAACCAACCTAGTTCCTTAAAATGACTGAAAATATGTATTTATATACGGCATAGCATCTGTCTTCAAGCAATCATTCAGTGGTTCTCAAACTTAAGGGAGTATCAGAATCACCTGAGGACCCTGTTACAACACAGATTGCTGGGTCCACCCCCCGAGCGTCAGACTTGGGAGGTCAGGCACAGCAGGCACAGTTTCTAAGTAGACTAATGCTGCTGATGCGGGGCCTCAGTCTGAGACCCAGCTGTAATTCAGTATTTCTAACCTTTAAAATATAGTGCCAATCTCTTCTGATGAACATAAAAGTCTTACCTCCTGTCTTCTGGTCTGACATTCTTTCCTACTCTCTACCCTCCAAGGAAACAAACCCATTTTTTCCTCCTCTTCAGAATCGCTGCTTTCAACTGTTCTTTGTAATTAGTTGGTAATCACTTAAAAGGTAGTATTCTAATTATCCTGTAATTATGAAGCTTACAACTTACTTTCACGTATATTTATTTAGTTAGCATTCAAAATTCTAGTAAGTATTCCGGTAGTGTTTATGTTTTAAGGTAGTACTAGTATTCATATCTTGATAAATTATAAAATGTTTCTCCTGCTCTTTTCTGGTGGCCCATTCTTTTTTTTGTCTATTTAAATTATTGGATTTTTTTGATAAAATCTATAACATAACTGATGTTGGTATAACATGCTGATACAGTTTATTAACAAAAAAGGCATTTTATGAATATTATGATTTTTATTTTACTGACAAAGAAAGCAAAGTTACAGAGGTTTAATGTCACAGACCTAGTTAATAGCCAGTGTAATAGCCAGAGAGGAAACACAAACTCAACGTAGGCCTCAAAGGCTTATGGACAGAAAAATAGAGATTTTGAACCAATAATAGATTTGATTAGGTCAGAAGTCATCACTTCTGTCTTTTTCTAGAAAGGCTTCATATTCAGACTGTCTAGTTTTAATTCCCAGTTCTGCCTGGCCATATGAACTTAGATTATGAACTGATACTACAATCACTGTAAATATCTGCTCCAAAGAGAAAATGCTTGCAAATTCTCCACCAAAAAAAAAAAAAAAAAAAAAATCAATCTGTGATATCTGCTGGTTTCCAAAATAGATCAAGAATTACATTAGAGGGGCGCCTGGGTGGCTCAGTCGGTTAAACGGCCGACTTCAGCTCAGGTCATGATCTCACGGTTCCTGGGTTCGAGCCCCGTGTCAGGTTCTGTGCTGACCGCTCAGAGCCTGGAGCCTGTTTCAGATTCTGTGTCTCCCTCACTCTCTGCCCCTCTCCCACTCATGCTCTGTCTCTCTCTGTCTCAAAAATAAATAAACTATATAAAAAAATTAAAAAAAAAAAGAATTACATTAGCTATTCTAAAGATCAGAATACATGAAATTCTTTCAAAGAGACTTTTACCATTACATTAAATTCACAGAGAGATAATTTTTTAAAACATTTAGTTCTATCTTGTTATTCTTATCAATTACAGCAGCTTTTTAAAAAAGAATCTACATTGTATTAAATTCTATGTTAGGCACTTGTTACATATTTTACTTAATCCTCACAATTATCTGTAAAAAGCATCTCTCCTGTTGATGGATGAAGAAACTGATACTCAGAAAAGTTAATGGACTTGCCAACGTAATAAGAGATAGAAGGGAATAGAAGAGAATAACAGAACAGGCTTGAGATCTATGGGACCAAAAGCCCAAGCTACTTCCCATTACAACACTGCATCTAAAGAGATGAATTTTTGCTTAACTGGATTGTTTGATATCAACCTTATTTGGGGGAAGAAAAAAAATTCACAAGCCAAGTTTCTAAATATGCATCTTCTATTTCTCTAACACTGCCTGCCAGGAAAAAAAAAAAAAAAGATGACTACCTTTACGATTTCTACCTTGGACTGCTTTTTAAAAATTCAAAATAAATAATCATCCTTATCTTCTTACAACACATGACAGAAGTTATATCCAGTTCTCATTATGATGCTTTCTTAAACTCTAACTGCTAAACTTAAATGAGAGGCATTTGGTACAATCTGAAAAATATTCAGTTCAATTAAAAGTAATTGATGCATGGTGAAATAATTCTTCCCAAAGCTGCTGTAAAATCTTCAAAAAAATAAAGCTACTTAATAATTTTCATCTCCTACAGGCTAGAGAGAAGCATTATTGCATATTAAAAATTGGAGTGTAGTTTTCCCAGAGGTAAAAGAAAGTTATTAAAACAACCTATTTATTGTTGATATAACTATCCATTTGTGCCACACAAAAAGTAACAAATTTCAGTACATTAAAAGAAAAGCTAATTAAGGTATAATTAGTATTTTCTGTATTTTGATAATTAGGGGTTAGTTGGCTATTCCTTTTCAAATTTCTATTTGATGCACCCCGACAATGCCTTTAATGAGCAACTAACGCTATTGAATCCCTCATGGCAGAAGAGTTTAGTGACCACTACTACATTACTTTCATTTATCACTGCCTCTTTACCTATAAATTAATCTAGCCCTGTAGCTATGTTGATCTACTTTATATCAATTTCTTCATCCATATCAGCTGAATATGTATGGCATTAACCTCATTTGCTAGTTGAGAAAAGCAGAATTAAAATGAGATCTAATTTCTTGTGCACAGCACAATTTCAAAACTGCCTGCTAATTTCCACCACCTGTCAGTGTGAAGAGCCTTTACTTTCTTGTAATTAAATAAAACAGTATATTTTTTAGCAGCTCTGAAAAATGCTAATCTTTCAAAAGTGTTCAGTGATCATTAATCATTAGGACAGTAAAGGAGCCTTATTCAGATTGCTCATTTATCCTTTGTTTAAGCTAAAACAAAATGTTTTTTTGGCCTTTTCACAAGAAAGAAAATAATAAATGTACCAGATGGAATTTAAACATTAACTACTATAATCTATGCTACTAAAGTTTCTGTTTATCTGGTTTACTGCCACATGGTGGTAAGAGGCTTAACATTACATAACCTGAAGCTAGCTAGTTTGATAAAATAAGCAGAAATATAATAAGTCTATTTATGTAGACTTAGAATACCATATAATTGGAGAATAATTTTTGACAACACATTTAAACAAATTCATTCAATAATCTGCCTACTATGCTATGCATTAAGCTATTGCCTAAAAGTATCTTTTGAACTTGGGGAGTGCCATTCAGACTTAAACAAATATAGTTAAGCACTTTTAATAGACTTTACTGGAGTTCCCAAATATATATAATATAACCAATAAGGAAAACCAAAAAATATCTTTAAAAAACCATAAAGAAAACACTGCCTGTCATTTTAACACCAAAGACAGCAAATTAATATCTTAATTACATTTCTTTTGTCTTTTCCCTAATATCTTAGTTTTTATTGTTTTACATCATTATAATCATACTATATTTGTGTACGTTAATAAATAGCCTGCAATTCTGGCTTACCATTCATGTGTATTTTTCAGTAAGCCTCCCTGATTAATTTTTCTTCCTAGTTATTAGATTAGAACATCAATTAGCAATGAACTGTATATATTTGAGAAAGAAAAATATAAATACACACATAAATATATTATTTAAATGTTTAGCTACTTAGTACTAGTCTTGCTCTCAGGCTAAACACCTCTATTCTTCAACTACTAATGTGCCTTGGAAATAATATCCTATGTTTACTTTCTCTTACTTATACTACCAAAAAAAGTATAATGTATTAGTACATAGTGATTAATATAAAAACCTTTTAAAGAATTATGTAAAAAAATAATTAACAATGAAATGATCCATAATATTCCTCACTCGGTTCTTTAGGAAACATTTAATGCTATAAGATCACTATCTTAAAGTCTTAAAGTCCTGGAAATATTTCGACCATATTTATTGAAATTCTAGCTAAAAAGACTTTTCTGATCATTCCAGTTGACCAAGTCATCATAATACATAACAGGTGTTATATATATATATTGAAGCAAAAAAGAAACAAAGAGATGGTAGCAAAGGTAGGATGGATCCTATCTCACCTGTATTCCCTTCAAGCAAGCTACTTAAAGCAATCATGAACAGAAGAAAGAAAATACTTTCAGGAATACAGAAGCAGGTTCTCATCAATAACTATTTTGACACTAAATAAAGAAAACCAATTTTAGCATGAGCATCACAGGTGAACACATTTCAGAAGATGTGCATATGCCTCTATCATTGAGATGCCAAAGTCAGTAAAATATTTTCACATATAAGCTTCTTTTAAGCAACTCAAATATTTTTAAGATAGCCAATTCTACCCCCAAGGCTCCAGGAACTAAGTTCCCTATCTCCACCTTACAAACTGGCCAATGATGTATTTGGCTGATTATCTGAATTTTTAAAAATGCCCATCCTAATCCCAGAAGCAAGAACTACAAAAGAAATGTAGACACTGTGTACATATATATACAGCATGAACTGTAGACATAATTTAAATGATAGAATACAATTAGTTGTATGCCTCACTTTTTGATTTGTGGGGGAAGATTCTCTTGTGCATATTTGCACAAGACCTGATGACTATTAAGAAAAACTACAGACCAAAGAGGGGAGAAAATTAATTTCTGTAAAACTTAAAAACTACAACCTCTTTATTTATTTTTTTAAAGTGCCTTTTTATGTTTATTTATTTTTGAGAGAGAGTGAGGGAGGGGCAAAGAAAGAGGGAGACACAGAACCCAAAGCAGGCTCCAGGCTCTGAGCTGTCAGCACAGAGCCCGATGTGGGGTTTGAACTCACAAACCGTGATATCATGACCTGAGCTGAAGTCAGACGCTTAACCAACTGAGGCACCCAGGCACCCCTACGACCTCTTTAAATAGAGTGTTTTTTCAGGGCTGAAAACTTTTCAAGAATACATCTTAGTCACATACCACATGACATTTCATTTATTATTCTTTTAAGTTTTTATTTTAATTCTAGTACAGTTATCATACAGTGTTATATTAGTTTCAAGTGTACAATATAGTGATTCAACAACTCCATACCTCACCCTGTGCTCATTATAACAGTTTCCCTCCTTAATCCCTACCACCTACTTCATTTATTATTCTTATCACAGCAGTTTCTTAGAATCATTAGGAAAATTTCAAACATCTGAAGATATGCCAGATAAATATATACCTGAGGCACAAAACTTATGAAATCACCACCAGAAGAAATTATTACCTTCTACTTTACTTTTTAAAAATTAAGCAACAGAACAATCCAAAAAATGTCATTCATAATCTGTGAATGTACATGGAGCATTACTTTGCATTTTTTCCAAAGATGTCAAATTCTGTAAGTGCTTTGGAATTTATAATCATTAAAAATAAATGGAAAAAATAAGAAAATACAGGTTTAAAATACTCTGTGAATTAGTATGCACTTTATCAAGTAATTACAAAGAACCATTATTTTTTTTATCCTTCCAGGGTCTAGCATAGTGTTCGGTACAAGGGAGACAGTAAGTGTTTAACAAATGTACAAGGAATTACTGAATTACAGATAATTCACATAAGATTTGATACCAAACAATGGTATATTTGATTTGATGTGATAAACAATAATAAATCAGTTAAAATATATAAACCAGTTTAAAAAAATCCAAACCCACAGTTTTCCAACTTAAATCCTGTATTTCTCCAATTTACACCATAATTTCAATTATTAGTGGCTGCTAAAACTTTAACTTTAGGTTTTCCTGCTCCAAACTTCCTTGTCTCGTACCTCATCCTCTTGAATCAACACCTAAATGCGCTTAGGGAGTTCATACACTTAAAAGTAGTAACTTTGCAAATCCATTTATAAAGCAAAAACATATTTAAAATAAAATAATTAGACCTTTAGTCTGCATTAGACCTTTAGTCTGCTTTGTTCAATTTTCTATTTAGCAGGGGCACTGAATGTGTTTAGATTTTTTTTTTACTGGTTAATAAATATTATTATGTAAGAGGAATTAAGTGGGGAATAGTGTAGAGAAATTACCTTTAAGAAAAGGCCTATCTGAATACTGATGTATTATATGTATTACATATGTATTAGATGTATTACATGACAATTAAAAGAATAAATTTCTAAGCAATAAAACAATCCAGGTTGAAAAGCATCAACGTGGCCTATAATCATTCTCTAAGAAGGAAAACCTAACTCTGATAACACTATCACAGACATTTACATAGTACCTTTACAGAGTAAATGTGAAAACTACCCAGAATTAAAGTTTTAAAAGTTTTCAAACATTTAATAGAAAAATCCCCAAGGTCATCTATCATTATTTTCTAACATTCAAACTTCAAAAGATAACCTTAACGTCTGAAGGTACTTTTTCCCTATAAACTGCGTGACATACTTGTTATACTAAAATAGTTTTAAATATTTAAATGTTTACTGTTTAAAATGTTTCAAAACTGCTACTTATCTTTCACCAAAGGAAAAATTCTATGCACAAAACTGTTTTCTTGTGATTGAACTTCTTAAATGCTTTCCCCTAAAATTTAGTGTTCTCAAATACAAATATATATATTTTGCCAACAACTGAAATATATCCAAGTACCTGGAAAAGCAGCAAGTAGATATTTCAACACTGGATTGCATTTACAGCAATCCATTCAAGTTACTGTTACAATGTGTTTTTCTGTTTCCTTAGCACTTTCCTACTCAATTTACCAGTAACTGTTAGTAACATTCTATGCAGGAGGATCTAACAACTGTAGGGAGAGAATGCCATCTGCTGCTTCATGTGTGTACTCAACAGGAGGAAATAAGCTGGATAACAGGTAGATTAATTACATAAAACAATTTAGAAATGCAAATACAAAGCTGACACTTAAAAGTTGAAGAAACATTCCCATTTCTATAACTTGAAAATTCATCAATGGGCACTTACTGTCTCAATGCAAATTCTATGTTATTCCACAGAATTGTAAGGCTACAGTGTGCTTATATGTCACTAGTTCATTATGCTTAAACATAGCTCTTACATAGAGAAGCAAAAGCAAAAGATCATTTGCCTGGGTTTAACGAAGTTATTTCTCATTTGTGAAATACTACAATATTCTATCTGTAAACATGTGACTTACACACAAGGTGACCATATAACTTGTCATCTAAACAGGGACACCTTTGAGAATGTAAAGTGGGGCAATTAACTATCAATTATGCCAGGACAAGTGTGAACTAGGACTAGCCTAGGCAAATGTGGACGTATAGTTCTCCTATTTATAAATTACTATGTTGTCTTCAGTCCCTCTGTCTTAATAACCTTCTCAATGTCTCAAGAACCTTCCTGAAAAGCAATTTGGAAACTTTTAGAAAATAGCTAGATTCAAAAGGGTAAAGAAGAGAAAAAAGTTGGGGGCAGAGGAGTGGGGAGGAACAACATGGGCGTTCACCCCCAACCATATGGTACCCAAATCTAGGTAGCTACCTCAACACAGCTGATTTTTTTTCCCTTACTTAACTTTGTTATACCATTTGGAATTGTTTGGCACTAATAAACATTTTTAGAAAGGCAAATCCTTTCTAGGAAAATTCATTCCATACATTAATTGGAATGCTTTCCTTTTGACATATGGTATATGCTAGGTATTTGGAAATAAAGCAAATTGTGTTTATGTGTGTGTGTTGCAGTGTGCAGTGTGGTGATGGAGAAAAGAGAGATACAGACCATTTGATAGGATGAAATCCCCCTGCTGGTGACTGACCAGATAACGCTTCCAAATACATTCAACATGCCAGCATTACAGATCTCAAAACCAGACAGAGACACCTCAAGAAAAATCTACACCAATATTCCTGATGAATAGTGATGCAAAAATCCTCAACAAAATATGAGCAAACAATATTCAACAATCCATTAAAAGGATCATTCACTACAATCAAGTGGGATTTATTCCAGGGATGCAAGGATGGTTCAATATTCTCAAATCAATCGACATGATACACCTCAACAAAATGAAGGATAAAAATCATATGATCATCTGACTAGATGGAGAAAAAGCATTTGACAAAATGTAACATCTGGATAAAAACTCTCAAAAAATGGGTTTAGAGGAAACATACCTCAACATAATAAAGATCATATATTAAAAACACACAGTTAACATCATACTCAATGGTAGAAAATTGAGTTTTTCCTCTAAGATGAGAAATAAGACACAGATGTCCACTCTTGCCACTTTTATTCAACATAGTACTGCAAGTCCTATCCACAGCAATCACAGAACAAAAAGAAATAAGGGGCATCCATATTGGTAAAGAAGAAGTTAAGCTGTTACTCCTTGCAGATGATATATTATATACAGAAAATCCTAAAAACTCTATCAAAAAACTACTAGAAGTAATAAATGAATTCGGTAAAGTTGCAGGATACAAATTAATACCTAGAAATTGGTAGCAGTTCTGTATACTAATAACAAAAGTAGCAGTAAGAGAAATTAAGAAAACAATTCCATTTACAAATGCACCAAAAGGAATAAAATACTTAGGAATAAACTTTAACCAAGGAGGTGAAAGAATTGTACTCTGAAATCTATAAAACACTGATAAAAGAAATTGAAGATGACACAAACAAATTGAAAAAAAATCCCATGCTCAGGGACTGGAAGAATACTGTTAAAATGTCAATACTACCCAAAGCAATCTATAGATTCAATGCAATCCCTATTAAAATACCAACAGCATTTTTCATAGAACTACAAATAATGCTAAAATTTGTATGGAGCCATAAAAGAGTCTAAATAGCCAAAGCAATCTTGAGGAAGAAAAACAAGACTGTCAAAACCAGGAGTGAAGAAAGGGAGAGCAAAATTTTAAGACTTTCAAATTTTAAATCCTAAAGGAGAAAAGAAACTTGCTTTTTCGTCAATTTCTGGTACCCTAACTTAGGAGGCCAAAATTCAGGCAAGTTCTATTAATATTATGGCTTATCAGTGTCAATGATTAAATAGCTCTTTGTGGATCTATTTTTAAAGGAATATACATTCCAATATCTAAGCAACCACAATTTAACTAACTTCTGGTATTTTACTTATTAGTGAGATTCTGTAACCAGCCAAAGCAAAACTGATGTTTATAATAGGGTTGGCTTGAATAAATAAAGGGATTTAAGAACAAAGTTTAAAACTTCCAACTTTTGGTAAGTGTGTATGTGTGTGTGTGTGTGTGTGTGTGTGTGTGTGTGTGTGTGTTTAAAAAGGGTTATTCCTGGGGCACCTGGGTGGCTCAGTCAGTTAGTTAAGCATCTGACTTGTTTCAGCTCAGGTCATGATCTCCCAGTTCGTGAGTTCGGGCTCTCCCACATTAAGCTCCATGCTGATGGTGTGGAGCCTGCTTGGGATTCTCTCTCTCTCTCTCTCTCTCTCTCTCTCCCTCCCCCCCCTCTCTGCCTCTCCCCTGCTCACTGTCTCCCTCTCAAAATAAATAAATAAATAAAGTTTAAAAAGGGGGGGTTCCTTATTTAATTTTAATTGGATTAAAAATTAAAATGGACTCTTCCTAATAAATGAACAGGTATCAAATTTAAAAATGTAAATGTAATATTTAGGGTGCCTTGGTGGCTCAGTTGTTTAAGTGTCCAACTTCAGCTCAGATCATGATCTCACAGTTCGTGTGTTTGAGCCCCGCATCAGGCTCTGTGCTGACAGCTCAGAGCCTGGAGCCTGCTTCAGAATCTGTCTCCTTCTCTCTCTCTGCCTGTCCCCCACTCTCTCTCTCTCTCTCTCTCTCTCTCTCTCTCTCTCTCTCTCTCAAAAATAAATAAACATTAAAAAACATTTTTTAGGTGATCTCAATAAACTGAGGCATTATAAAATTATGGTAAATGGTGGCATCTACTTTATAAGATCAAAGGAAGCATGTAATATTTACCACAGAACTTACGTATGCAAAAATAAAAAAAATAGAGCAAAAATTCTGATATACCCTAAGAAAGAGTCTATTATATTTAAGAGAGTTTTGAAGTTTTAAATTATACCCTAATATTTTAAATGGGTGGTCTATTTATATACACAGTCAAACTATTAACTATACTTTTAATTGGTACATTTTATTCCAAGAGCATGTTCATACTGGATTACTGTAATTAGACTGTTACTGAACTCCAGAATATTTATGTATCTCAGAAACAATCCACACAGTTCGACGACAAACTGGTCAACCTGAGCTTGCTAGATCTTCCTGACTAGACTTGTGCTGCTCTGAATACAAGATAGGCTGCCTCCTGGGATGTGTCTCCTCTCCCAGACTTCTCACTCTTCACAATCCCCTTCCATACATCAACTATGCATTCATTAATTCAACAAAAATTTACTGAGAATTTACTAATGTTAGGCTCTCTAATGGTCACTGGGGACGCAGTGAACCCCAGCTATCCTGATCTATTTGGATTTCGTCCAGCATGGAGTCTTTGAGGCTTTGCTCCTGCCTGCTAGAACGTGCATACTGCTTTCCTTCCTTTCCTATGGCTTCTACGAATGCTTCTGGATTCCATTCAGGAATTCCGTCTGCCAGAAGCCTTCTGTGATTCTCAGTATCTGGGCTAATACTCTGTACTCTGCTCTCTTGACACCTATGCTTACCATTATCTCAACATATTACAGTATGTTACTCTATGTGCCAAATTAATTTGTATTTCTATTAAAATTATACATACACATTATTAAAAAAAATCAAATAGTAATAATGAAAAGCTACCATCCTCTGACATAACTCCTCTCCACTTCGGATTCCAATACTCAGTAAAACCACTTTCAACATTTTTACTATTCTTTTACTATAAATAGCTATTTAGCTCTTTTCTTTTACCACTATGCATTCTTATAAATAACATGCTGATTCAGCTATTTCTCTTGATTTGTGAACTTCAGATATTATCTTCTGACTCCCTAACATATTGATGACAATGGACCTATTATTCACAAAAAGGCTACATAGTACTATGATTGGATTTCCTTTCTTGTACATTCGATTTGACTCACTTTTCATTTGCTTAAGTTTTCTATGTTTCTATGGATCATGAATCCCATTCTGTAAAACCCCTCAACTCCTCTCAATGTGATCCAACACATCAGGCAATCTATCAGTTACTCTAAAAAAAAAAAAAAAGAAAGGCAAAAAAAGAACCCCAATGACCTCCCACCTGTACCAGTCTGAACTTGTGGCTATCTGTGCTGGAGGCATAGGCGTCATTCTAGAACCTCCTTTCGCCATCAATTTGGAAATTTCCTTTGCCTCTCTCCTGTGTTGAATTCCTGATTCTCAGATCCCATGCCTTCTTTCCTCTTTTTGGATTTACTCTCTTAATTTGATGGAACACAGCCTCCAGATGCTTCCTGGTAAAGCATGTGAGGGAAGTAAAGTTTGAGGCTTTGTCTGTCTGAAAATGTCTTTATTTCACCTTCACACTTGTTTAACTTTAAATAGAAAACTTCAAGTTGGAATTCATTTTTTTCCAAAAAAATATGAGAATGTTGTTCCACTGTCCTGCATTTCTAGTGTTGCAAATGGAAAAGACAATATAATTTTCATTCCTAATCCTTTGAATGTGACCTGTTTCATTTCTCTGAAAGCTTTCTTCTCTTTTACCCCCTGTCCCCTGCTGATGGTATGAGTTTCCAAAGATGTGCCTCAATGTAGATCTTCACTCACTCCCTTTTTTGGACCCCTGCATAGTCCTTTTTAATATGCAACATCTTATCTCTCATTTCAATATGGAACCTCTTATATTACAAAGTTTTCTAGTACTCATTCATATGCTCTTATTAGAACCCTTATTAATCCACTGTTTGGCTTCTTAGATTGATTGTCTACTTTTCTTATTTTTCTCTTCTATTGTCCATTTTTATTTTAACTTCCTGGGTGATATTTGCTACTTTATCTTCTAAATCACCTACCAATATTTTATGCTATCACGTCTTAAATTTCAAAAAGTTCTTACTTCTCTAGATTATCCTCTTTATAGAATCCTGTTCTTGTTTCATGATTGCAATATTATTTTGTTTTGCTCCAATTTCTTATTTTTTGTTTATTTTTATTTTCATGTAAGAGGCGGCTGGCAGTTGTCAGCTGTTTGTTCACTTCTTAGAATGAGTCACTCAAGACTGTGTTCATAAAAGGGCTTATCATTAGGTAAACTTCACTATATGTTCATAAAGTAGGCTGATTTTTAAATTGGGGATCTCACATACCTGTATTCATAGGACTCTCTCTTAAATATGTTCCTTACTCCTAAAAGCATTTCACCAATCTCCTCCTTTGGAGTTTCAATCCCAGCTAACGGTGTTATGAAAGCAAGAGCTAGGAAGTGTCCGGGAGTATTTTCAGCCCAGCGTCTCATTCGCATCACCAACTATCCGAATTCCCATGATAAGAAAAAGTCCTGTGTCCTGCAAGAACTGAAGAGGAGTCTCTAGCTGTGCTGGAATAGGTAACAGCCATCAGAATCCAACTAATCCAAATACGTATTTCAGCGCAGTTCTCCTACTTTCGGCCACATCCGGAACCCTAGTCTTCAAAGTATCTAGCTTCTCCATCTGAGCTTTTTCAGGGTTCTTAGTGCAAATTATCTGCCTAATTATTGGCTTCCTCCACTGCAAGCATTTAAGGTTCAGTTCTCTCAAGTACATTAAGCCAAATACAATCTATATATCTTATTTCATGGTCTAGCATCTCTCCCATATTTTTCCTTGTAAGTATATTGGTCTTTTAAAAATTTTTTACTGTCATTATAGTAGGTTTTAAAGGCATGGAGGAGGATAAATGTGAATATTCAATTTGTTATCTTTAAGCAGAGTCCCCATAATTATTTGTTTTGTAGATTAAAAATTCCAAATATAGTAAAAGGAATAAAATATAATAATAATAAACACCCATGAAACCCACCATGCAGACTAACAAATAAAACAGTACAGATATAAGCAAAGTCTTTGTATCTTCTTCTCTATTCCCATGCTTTTGCTCAACTAGAGATAACCATTATCCTGAATTCAGTTTTTAAACAATTCCATGTACATCTTTATATTTTTACTGTATAAAAGAATTCATAGGGGTGCCTGGGTGGCTCAGTTGGTTAAGCATCTGACTTCGGCTCAGGTCATGATCTCGCAGTTCATGAGTCTGGCTCATGAGTTCGAGCCCTGCATCAGGCTCACTGCTGTCAGTGCAGAGCCTGCTTCGGACCCTCTGTCTCCCTCTCTCTGCCCCTCACCCACTTGCACCCCCTCTCTCTTGCAAAAATAAACACTAAAGAAAAAGAATTCATGAACATTTATTATTCTTAACATACTTGATAGAGGGAATATCATATTATATATTCCCTTCGTTTTTTTCATACAAAAATACGAAGGCTTTTTTGGATTTAGCAAAAAAATGAATGTAGTTTAAATTATTTATTTTGATTGCTGTATAGAGTCCCATTGAATGAATACACAAAAATTTATTTTACCACTCTCCTGCTGACAGGCAAGTTTCCTTTTTATTTTCACAATTACACATCAGGCTTCTATGAATAATCTTTTGTAAAAAAAAAAATCATACTAAAGAATAACATACATAGAGTGCATGAATCATAATTATGAGCTCGATGAATTTTTACATATGTATACACTCACAGAACTCCCAACAAGATAAAAATATTTCCAGCCTCCCAAAAGGCTCTCCTGCTCACTTTTCCAGAGAATATATGCTCTCTCCCCAAAGGGAAGCACCATTCTGACTTTTATCACCATAAATGAAAAACCATAACTTGGTATGCATGGCTTCTTTTTTCCTCCCTGTTCCTTACCCCCCAAGTCTTTTGATTATAAAATGCTACCAGTCTGGTAATAAGATTTCTGTGGAGTCGTTGGCATTCCTTGGGCTCTTGAGTTGGTAGAGTACTTTAACTTGAATAGGGAATGCACGTTCGTTGGGAAGCAGAGCATTGTATTGTGTAGTATTATATTGCATGACTATACACTAATTTATCCATTCAACTGTTGACGGACATGAGTTTCCAGTTCTTAGATGTTATAAATGAAGCTGCTAGGACATTCCTGTAATATATACCCTCATTTCTTTACCTACCTGTAAAACTAATGATTGTGGGGTAGGTTATGTTCAGCTTTAGCAAATATCACCAGAGTTTTCCAACATGGTTACATCAATTTACACTCCCACCAGCAATGGATGCTAGTTTCATGTATTCCACTTCATCATCAAGGCTTGGTTTTATTGGTCTTTTTCACTTTTAGCCATTATGGCAGGTGTGTAATAGTATTTCACCTGAGTTTTAATTAATAATATTTCTGATAATTAGCAATGTTAAGCATCTTTTTGTGATTATTAGCCATTTTGATATCTTTTTCCCATTTTAAAGTGAGCTTTGTCTTTTTCTTGGTCATAGATACTCACCTACTATAAAAATCACACATTTAAAGTGTACAATTCAACGGCTTTTAGTATATTCACAGACACTTGCAACCAACATCACAATCAATTTTAGAATATTTGCAACACCACAACAAGAAATCCTTAAGGAAACCAATAATCTACTTGTGTTTCTACAGATTTGCCTATTTTGGAAATTTCATTTAAATGAAATCACATATTTGTTCTTTGGTGTGTGGCTTCCTTCACCTGGCATAATGTTTTCTAGAATCAGCTATGATGGGGTGCCTGGGTGGCTCAGTCATTAATCATCTGACTTCAGTTCAGGTCATGATCTCAAAGGTTCATGAACTTGTAGACCCACATCGCGTGAGCTCAAGCCCCACTTTGGGTGAACACAAGCCCTGCTTCTCTATCCCTTTCTCTCTCTGCTCCTCCTGGGATTCTCTCTTTCTCTCTCTCTGCCCCTCGCTCACTTGTGCCCTCTCTCTCACTCTCTCTCTCAAAAAAAAAAAAAAAAAAAGAATCACCTATGTTGTAGCATGTATCAATATTTCATTCCTTTTTATTATGGAGATCTGGAGTTTTTTCTACTTTATCGTATTAGGAATAACATTTCTGTGAACAGTTGTGTAAAGTTGTTATGTGGATGTGTGTTTTCATTTCTTTTGGGTATATCCATAGGATTGGAGTTACTGGATCATATGGTAACTGTTTAACTTTTTGAAGAACTTCCAGACTCCTTTCGAAACTGGTTGTACCATCTTACATCCCCACCATAAGTGTATGAAGGTCCTTCCTCAGGCGTCTGGGTGGCTCAGTCAGTTAAGCTGTCAGTACAGAGCCTACTTAGGGATTCGGTCTCCCTCTTTCTCTGCCTTTCTCCTGATGGCTCTCTCTCTCAAAAATAAACATTAAAAAAAATCCTTCCTATCCTTAAATCATAGTTCCCTGTCTTTCACACTAAGTCACTGACTTACTTAGATTTGATGTTTATATGCTGTGAAGTAATAATCCAAAATTTTACATAGATATAACCAAATGTCCAGCATCCTTTATTTAATAGTCTGCCTCTTCCTTATTTATATACTATTTCAGTGTTTAAATGGGGATAAGCTTTATAATTTTTTCCTTTATTTGCCCACCTTCCTCTTTAATTAAAAACGTGGAGGACAGATGGACCATTCTATTTGCCATTATATCCCTAGTCTTAATATACAGTAGTTACTTATGAATATTCATTGGGTAGTAAGTAGGAATAGGCAATAGGACAAGAAGTATGTACATACAAAGCATGTCACAAAGTAGAATGCAGTGTCAAAAGAAAAGGCTGCAAAGGTAGGCAAAGTCTGACCATAATAAGGAACTTACGTTGTATAATGAGAAACCAACAAGAATTTTAAGCATAGAAATTCTGCAAATTTTAAAGTCTGACAAAAGCAAGTATTAAGACAACGTACAGCAACACATCCTCTGCTGGGAGAGGGAGAAGAGGCTATTCTAACATTTAGGAGAACAACTTGATAATCTCTTGTAAAGCTAAGTGAGGTACAGGCGACAGCCCAGCAATTCTACTCCCAATGTTTACCTTCAAGATACTCATACACAGGCATGAGGAAACAAGTATTTGAAAGTTTACTGGCGTATTTTTTATAAACTTTAAAATTGGACACAACCTAGCATATATGAACAGAAAAATGAATACATAATGGCACAATAATATACAGTAATGCCAGTCAGTAATTAAATTAGAACTAAACGAATCACCATGGATAAATCTCAAAAACAATGTTGATCAAAAACAGCAGGTTTCTGCATGCTAATTTTCTATAAAGTTAACAGGACTAGGTTTTGCTTATAAATACACAGAAATGTGGGGCTAGAACAAAATCATGTACGAAAATAACACGAAATTTAGGACAGTGGTTACCGTGGCACAAGAAGAACAGAATCAGAGCAGCAACAGGTCATTAATGGTTAATTTAAAAATATACAGATATGAAGCAAACAGGGCAAAGTATTCAGATTTGACAAAGATGGGTGTATGAGTGTCCATTACGTTATTTTCTCTGGTTTTCTACTGAAGAAAAGATTACTTTGGGGGCAGTATGGAAAATGGAGTGGAGTGGGGAAAAGGCAAGAAGGAGACAAAGAGGACAAGAAGATTTGAAATCCAGTGAGAAACAACAAGCAGTAACAAGGAGGATCACAATGAAGGAGGCTGAGTAAAGAGTGAAACTGAGATATTTAGAAAATAAAATCAACATGATTAGGTGGCAGATCAGAAACAAGAAATAAGAACAAAGTGGACATTTTGAGTTCACAGTCATTCTTCTTCAAAATAGGGAAGGAGGTGGAAAGGGTTTCAGGAGATAGTTCCTGTTTAGGACCTATTGAGATTGAAGGGCTTGTTCAATATCCCAGTGAAAGATCCAACAGGAGGCAACATAGCAAAGTGATTAGCCGCACAGGCTCTGTTATCAGGTGTCCTAGATTCAAATCCAGATTCAACCATTTACATTACATCATTAATTAACCATTCCAGACCTCAGTTTCCAAATCTGTAAAAAGGGGTGGGCAAGTGTTAATAAAAACAACTATTTCCATGGAGCTTTTGTGAGATGAAATTAGATGCCGCTCAAGTGCTACGTGAAGTCTCTGGCACAGACTACTGCTTCGATAAATGCCTACAGCTATCATTTGTGGCTCTTCTTTCTCATTTACAGCACATACTTCTATTCTATGCATCACTTAGGACTCTTCACACTTATTTGATGGATATGTAAAAAATTCATGATAGCTAACAGTACACCTTATTTAAACTTGATTTCACTAAAGTCAGCATCATTTTCCAACTCAAGAACATACCCGTTATCACATGAAAGTTTATCACATGGGAGATTTACACCCAAATCCTGTGGAATTCCACAAAATATATACATTCAACCATTATCTAGTAGAAAACATATAGGCGATATGCCTTGCACTTGGAGGTGATAATAAAAAAGGTAGAGACAGTCCTAACCCAAATTAGAGTCAATATATGTTTTGCTAACAAATAATTACAATGCAGTGTAATAATGTTACAGTGGGGGATTATAGGTTGCTGTAGAATACAGAAAAGGAATTCTCCCAGAATTTAAGAAGGTTGTCTTAAAAGGATGGGGTATCTGATGTGAAAGATAATGTAGGAGTCAGCAGAGTAAGGCAGGAAGGTGAAAGTTTGATTTAAAAGAAATAACATTCTAGGCAGAGGAAACATTTTTTCCAAAGGCCTAGAATCAACCGAGAATGCAGAATGTTGAAGAAGCTGAAAAAAGTTTAGTACACATAAAGTATATAGTATAAGTATGGAGGACTGAAGCATGAGACTGGTGACATCCATAGAAAAGAGATTGGGAAGAACTTTGTAAGTCACATTCCATATGATCCAAATAAATGAGCTAATGCTTAAGAGAGTCTGGGACAGTTCCTAATACAAAATAAGTACACACTAATATTACTTTAGTGTAATCTATTATCTAACACTTTCCCCTTTTTTGCCACAATTTGGAATGTGACAATATACTCACCAAAAAAAAAATATTTTCCATCTAGTCTTCCTTGGTTGGTTGCCAGAAAACTAGTATGTAGAGAACTTATAAATGTCTTAGACGGTCTGTTTCATTTGTGAAATGCAAACAATAACACCAACTTTGAAAAAACAAAACAAACCAACAAAACAATACCAGCTCTGCAGGATTACTGTAAGGACTAGAGCAGTGTGAAGAGATGCTAGAGGAGTGTCAGGGCACATATCAAGGACTCTCCGAAAACCTCAAGGTTCCTATTAAGGCAGATTGGTAGACAAGCCAGAGAAAAAGAAAGCAAAAAGCTCTGGTTTCCCTTTAGGGTTATGCAGTAGGAATGCCCTACAAATAAAATCACTGTAGGACTAAACACTTTTTGGTAAGGTAAGATGCATACACCAAAAAGGCTAAATTACGATGAAAGAATCAACACCAGTCTGATGATGTGTTTAGTTTTTCCTAATATGTAAGCTCTTTCAAAAAAGAAAAGCTGACCTTCTATAATTCACTTTTTTTCACAATTACCTTGTATGAAAGGATATATAAATATGTCTGTCTTTTTCTGTGACCTGTTTGTTGGTATCTAGAATTCTCACATATATATATTATATATATACATTAATACAACAAATATAAATTTTGGGAAAAAAATTCTTAAATTTGCTCTAAACAACTAATCTCATTTTACATATTTCTTTCCAAGTATTTTAAACACAATTAATTTGAAGCCTTTTCTACTTAATATTACACTATTCTGATTTAAGATCCAGATCAAACAAATATTGGATTGGCAATGTTTGAAGAGTATTTGTATTTACTTTTGTGAAAGCAAAAGTACAAAAAATGTACTCTCTGGGTACATTTAAAATAAGACAATTTATCATAATTCGATTTATTCTCAACCTTCGAGTAACACATCTGGGATTTTAAAAGAGGCACCCTGTATAAATTTCATACCATGTAATATTTGTCTGATTCTAATTTGTTTTACTGTCAAACTAAAACATTTACGTCTAGTTACTCCTTTTTCTCCCTAATGGTCTCATTCAATAGCAGCTAAATTCTAAGAAATGTTTATTGAAATTAATCATAATTGGCAATAAAATATCACAATATATTTGACAAAGGAAGCATCAACCTACATCCCTTTCCTAAAAAGCAAATTAAATAAACCTGAAATAAACTAAAGTATGATATTAACAAAATCGAACAAAAATTTTCCCGTTACACAACTATTATGAACAGAAAACCATAAATGTACTGAAGGTTAAGCTAAATTTCCCAGGGGAAAAAAAGCTTAGTTCTAGATAAGAAGCTTACTCTAAATATTTCAAGTAAGAAATCCTTCAACATTACTAATAGAAACTATAAATCCAAAGGAGATAAGACTATCCTTAGGACTTCTCTTGCAGAGAAGGTTTAGAAAGAGTTACTATTACAGACGAAGAAGAAAACGTCATAGATCTTACTCAGTGTCACAAGTACTACTAAATATCTTGTTAGGGTTCACGTAAATGCCCTCAATAATCTCTCATTATGCCTTAGGATCAATTCATCTAAATTTGCTGAAGCTAAACTTTCAATTTCCATACTATGAGTGTCCTCTACATTAAGGTGATTTAACTGTGGCCTCTGAAAGACATGTCTAGCTTTCCTGGCCTTCATCACTTATCATGTAAAAATGCCGAGCAATGAGCAAAAAACATACTGGAAACCACATAAATAAGTAAGTATCCAAAAAATCCCAGAACTACAAAAAGAATAAATCTTTTGTTTTAAACCTTGAAATAAATATAATAAGGCAAAATCTATTAAAGTGTTTAAAATAATCTTAACTATTTTAATGACTAGCCACATAAAAAATATTCACTAGCTCTGCCAATCTTCAAAGAAAATGGTAAATCTAGGCATAAAACAAGCAAATTAATCTCACAGGGCTTTCAATACCAATTAATCAATCAATTTCAATTGATCCATTAAATTTCTTAGGTAGAAATTGCCCAAATATATCATTCAGCTTAAAGCTATTATATGTGAACATCTTTCTTCATTTACAGTAACATTTAAAAAAAGTCTCTAGCAAAAACCTACCTTTGAGGTTCTTTGAAGTTGATCGCCAACATATGTTTTACGAAACTGATCCAAGAACCACAGAACTGCAAGCTCTATTTTCTCATTAGAACACTGAGGTAATCCGGTATCCATTAAAGATATAAGCTGAAAAACTCTTTTCATGAAGGGAGAAAAAAAAGCTTCAGTAAAAATTCTTGGAGAAACAACATTACAACATTTATTGTCAATGTAATGCAATATATAATCACCGTAAAAAGTGGAAAAATACAAAAGCTTATAAAGAAAATATTTTAAAACCACGTGAAATTCTACTACTACGATATATTACAATTTAGTCTAATTGCTTCGTCTTTTTCCTAAGACACATACCTACATGCATTGAAAGCTACAAAGACACACACTTATTATTTTACTAAAAATGTATATAGAATGCATATAACATATATATAATGTGTATATACAAATATAAGTAAATATCTATAGTTATATATATGCATACATAGATAGAAATTAATAGCTATATAAATTTTAGTAAGGAAAAAATATTGAATGTATAGTTTTGTATTTTACCTTTTCATTAAACCTTATATTTTTATATAATTATATATTTGGGAGTCACATGATTCAAAATATTAAAAGAATCAAGAGGTACACCAAATTATATCACATCTCAATGAATAATAAAATTTTTACCTGAAATAACTTACAAGATGATTTTAATAAAATCAAGTATTTTTTTAAGTTGGCTCCATGCCCAGGGTAGAGCCCAAAGTGGAGCTTGAACTCACTACCCTGAGATCAAGACCTGAACTGAGATTGAGAGTCAGACGCTTAACTGACTGAGCCACACAGGCACCCCTAAAATCAAATACTTTTAATACAAGCATGCAACTATTTTATCAGATTACCAAAAATGAACTAAAGGTTAAGTTAAATTTCCTAGAGAAAAAGTTTAATTCACTATAATGAAAAGCTTAGTCTAGAATTTTCAAAACAGAGATCCTTCTATTATCTATTTTCAATAAAACTTTCCAGTGGATGGCTGCTAAATGCCTAGTGTTAACAAAATCAGTTTGTTTTAGTAATCTTTTTAAGAGCTCAGAGTACAAGTTGTTGAGGAACAGCACCTTTGTCTCCTTTTTCTAACCTCACAAAGGCAGCTATGCCTAGCCCTAACCCACACACTTCCTTTCATGCATGCACACAGAAACACATACACACATGCTGTTAAGTGCTTATGTGGCCTTCCAGAGATATTTTTAAATGTGTATACAGGCAAATATGACTATACATTCTCCTCCCAATGCCTTTAGACATATGGAACATACTATACTTATGGTTCCAAACCTAGCTTGTTCCATTTAACAATTTATAGATCTTTCCATGTCAGACATCAAGAGTTTCCTCATTCTCTCTTGCAGCTGTTTAACATGTCATTATAGAAATACACCATGATATTTTCAAACATTCCCTTACGTATGGGCATTGAAGTTAAGAATTTTTGCTGTTGCAAAAATGCTGCAATTAGCCATCCTATACTCATCATTTCACACACGTACAGCTACAATATACACTTCTAAAAGTAAAACGACTAAAGAATATAAACTTTTATAATGTTGATGGTTATTAGCATATTGCTCTCTACAGAAACTGAAGCTATTTATTTATCTATCATCAGTCTATGAGAGTGTCTATATACACTCATATCAGATAATTCGGATGATATGAAACTTTAAAATTTATTAAAATCTGAAAAATGACATCTCAGTACAGTTGTATACTGTATTTCTCTCATGTATATGAGGTTAAAATTCTTCCGTGTTTTTAAGCCATATATACGTCCTTTTCTGTGACCTGTTTCTTCATATCCGGTGCCAATTCTTTGTATTGGGCTCTCTTTTTTTGGCTGATTTCTACAAATTCTTTATATATACATACATACATACATATATTAGAAAACTGAGTCCTTCGCCTGTGTATTGTGATTAATGCCATGCAGAAGTATTTGTTAAGTTTTTGTTATGCAAAATTTTTATCGGCTTTTTCCTTTATGGGTTTTACATAATGACAAGGTCTTCTTTCTGAATGTGAGGTATTTTTCTGTTTATTTTTCACCATTTACCTCTCTGATACATTTAAAGTTATCTTGAACACATCTTGTGAGATATGAATCAACATTATTTTTTCCCAGATGGCTACCCAGGTGCTTCAACACCATTTCTGTCTTGTAGAGTCTATCTTTTGCTCACAATTTCAATTATATCCTTATCACATAGACTAGGTTTGTGTATGCATTCAGATTACTTTATTGGACCCTTTATTCTATTCTAGCATCTAACTAGATATATCTTGACCAATTATTTTTTCATGTTATTTAATGCTTTTCCAAAACATTATTTTTAATAGATGTATAATAATAAGACTAGGTAAAAATTTAATCATCTCATTTTGAATATAAATTCATACTTCAGGGAAATATAACTACTGTGCTCTTCCCTACTTCCAAAGAATTCTACAAAGTATCTAAGTTATAGTATATGAACTTCTTTTAAAAAGTTGGTACTGGAGCACCTGGGTGGCTTAGTTGTTTAAGCATCTGACTTCGATCTCACAGTTTGTGGGTTCAACTCCCATGTCAGGCTCCGTGCTGCCAACGTGGATTGGGATTGGGATTCTCTCTCTCCCACTCTCTCTCAGCCCCACCCGCTCTGAAATAAACTTAAAAATAAATAAGTTTCCAATAAACTTAAAAAATTAAATAAAAAAGTACTTATTGCCAAAGTGTTATGAAATAATATGTTGAAAACCATTTTATAGTTATTATTTCCCATGTTTAATATTATGTAAAAGTAACCTTCACTTACCAAGTATTTTTAATACCATTAAAATTTATGAATGGAAACTTACTGAAGATCACATTTAACAATTAGATTACTATATCCAGATTTTTTTTTTCCTAGGAAGATGTATTTGTTCTGTAATTTTGAGAGGAGTGACAAAGCTTTTAGTCTGGGTATTTTTGAATTAGCAGATTGTTGGGGTAATTTTTAAATAAATAGATATATTTAGCAAACCAGGTCTAGATCCAGGTGATTTTTCAAGTGACTTAAACAGGCATATTTTGTTTTTGAATTCGTTACTGAGTGGGACCTCCCTTTTCCTACTCTAGCTCTGTTGATTCTATGTAGTTTCTCTTATTTACTTTTATTTCCTTTTTATAGCATACATTCTAAAATCCTAGGAAGATGTGAAACCAAAAGACAGTTCATTGGGATGCCTTTACAACTCATATTAAGCTCGTGATTTGCATTTGCCTAAAAGACAATGGCATCCCAGCAGGAAAGCAGGAAAGAGTTCCCAGCAGGGTACGCGATCCATTTGTCAAAGAAGTTTTGGTAGTTGTACATGTTCAGCTGCAAAAGCCTCAAGTCCAAATAACCATGGCTTACATAATATGGGTATTTATTTCTCTCTCAAGCAAATATCCAAGGCAGTCCTCCAGGACTAGTTAGTGCTCCACAGTGCATTAGGGATTCAGGTTCCTTTCATTTGTTATTACACTTGCCTCCATTCACACAATCACTTTGTGGCCTAAGATGGCTTCTTCAGCTCCACCCATTACATCCACATATCTGGCACACAGCACATTCACTTACATCCGACCGCCTAGAACACAATCACTTAACCATACCTAGCTGCAAGAGAGTCTAGTAAATCTAGCCTTTATTCAGTTAGCCACACCATAAGAATCAGATATTCTATTACTGCAGAAGAAGGGGAGAAGAAATGCTGGACAGCTAGTAATCTCTGCCTCAGCGCCCTTCAAAGATTTGCGGCCACCTCTAAAAGTGCTTAAGAACAAAACTTGTATTGTATATACAATATTAACTTTCAGTTTCACTTTATTGTCCTATATATAGTGTTTCATGTTAAACTGTTTTTGGTAAAGAGCATGGGGGGGATAAGAAGACGAGTATACCATTAAATAATTTCGATCCACGTATAAGGACCGCATTTCAAATTCAAAGAGATGAATTTTGGACAGTTAGTTGTTTATATTCCCCTAGATATCCAAATAAGTAAGTAATCATTCAGTCAACAAATATCTGAGGGCCCACTATATGGCAGGTATGTTCGGAGTTCAGAATATAACAGTGAACAAGACATAGATATTCCTAGTCCTCCAGAAACCTATAGTCTATGCAGGAAAGACATAAAACAAGCAATTAAAATAACGACAAGTGCTGTCATAAACAATACAAAGAAACTGGCGAAGATTCGTAACATTCTAGGATGGAACAGGGCAAAGAAAGAGTGTGTGGAGAGAAAGGAGAAAACACGTGCAACTATCTAGAGAGGGAAGAAAGAGCATGGCTCATTTTAGAGCTGAGGAAAGTTCCATATGGCTGTAAAGCAGTCAGATGAAGCTAATGAGACAGGCAGGAGCCAGATTATGAACCTGATGAGTCATGTTGATTTTAATCCCAATAGCAATGGAAAGTACCATAGTGTTTGAGCAAACACCGACCTAATCAGATCTGTACTGCAGATTCAGAAAGCCAGAGAGGAAGCAAGGTGTCCATTTCAAACTGTAGCATGAATCCAGGAGAAAGATGATAGAAGCTGAAATGGCAGGGGGGATAGAAACAACTGAACTGGCATAACTAGAGGGTAGTGCTGACAGGATTTGGAAATGAAGACTACATGGATGCTGGTGAGAGAAAAAAAGGAAAAGTTAAGGATAACTTCAGGGATTCAGACTTAGGCAACTGCGTGGATGGTGATGAGACAGGTGAAGAGAGTCAGGGCTGGGAGTGGATGGAAGAGAGAAGTTTAACTTTAGTCACTGAATTGAAGACAAATGTGGAACAGAACATGCAAGTGAAACGGTTCCACAGGTATTTGTAAGTCAGAAGACAAGAATTACTACAACAACACAGAATCACTGAGCAATGCTGAGGGCTCCGCTGAGGTGACAACTGATATTCTGATTGACAAATGGTTCCTATATACAGAGGTATGCAATTCTTTTATTATCACTTAACAAATTAGAGAAAACTGAATTGCTTCAGGGTTAAGGTTCTTCCAGGCAGCTCAGTTAAAAATACAGCGGTGAACAAAGCAGATAAAGCTTATTCCTTTCCTTATGCTAGTGGAATGAGCAAATAAATGTATGGGGTAATAAGGACTATGAAAAAACTAAACTAGGATAGGGTGTTATTGTGGACTGGGAAATCAGAGGAAGAGACTGCTGCTTATAGCCTACTTGACTGAAGTGAAAGAGTACCATATACACAGCTGGGAGAAAGCATTCCTAGCAGAGAGATGCAGAGGCCCTAAAGTGAGAACATACTGGCAATACTCAAAGAACAGCAAGAAGGCCACATGGTTGGGCTGAATGAGAAAGAGTAGGAAGGAAGTCAGAGAAGTGGTACAGGAGGCTCTGAGCCCTGGCAAGGACTCTGGAATCTGTCACGTGTGTGACAGGAAGCCACTGGAAGCTTACGAATAGAGAAGAGAAGAGTACCATGATCTAATTGGGAAAGAAGTTGAAGTCATCCATATGATAGCAGAGTTTGAGAAAGAGAATAAAACTCCGACCTAGCTGCCAAAAGTTTCATGAGTGATGAGGGAAGACTCGGAGAAGAACAGGTCAGGAACTAAGGAGAGACGGAGGATGGCGTAACTGAGGGGAATAAGCCTAAAAGCAGCAGCCGCTCTATTAGCACGAGCAAATGGAAAAGACACAAGATGAATAAAACACAATCTCTGGGTAATCACTCAAGAGGTTTACATTCTGGTAATGATGAATGGAACGGAAATGACTATAAAATTATCTTTATTTAATTAGAATTGCACGGCCTGAACACAAATATATTTATTTGCCAAGTTGAAGTAGCATATTTAAGTATGTTAACGTAACATGTTTTAATTATCATTATCACAATATGGGGAGCTTTTATGAATATTAACCTTTTCCTCATAAAACGGCATATACGTTTTTGGCAGAAGCTTCACGATCTTCTAATTTGGTACTGTTCCTCCAGGAGTTAAAAAGGTATCATATAATAATACACAGAAGGCAACAGTATTACAGTTCCAGTTATTTGGAACTTCTTCATATGAAATTGGTATTTTAAAAGTCTACATAAAACCGCATTCTTATTTAATTTAAAATCTCCATATTTCAAAACAGATATTTCAAGTTTTTCTATGCCCCACCCTGAATCTGCTTAGCCCTGTTTACATACCCACCACCCTCACCACTACCTCTCACCCCATCCCTGACCTCAACCACTTGCCGTGTAGCTCCAGTAAGATTCACATAGTTCCTGCAGTTGTAAATGCTTACCCAGGGAGAAGGAGAGGCCTAACACAGCTCCAGCCCCTACCTCCCAACTCAGAAGCCCTGGCTTCCCCAGTGGTACCTCAGAGAGGCCAGGGAACACCATTATGAAGTATGAAGAAGTTGAACACCCCAGGAGTAGACTCTAACTAGTAAGAAACAGGACACCGAAACAAGCAGACAGAAAAATGGCTTGCCCTTCGTCCCCCATCCTGCCACTACCAGGAACTGTTTTGAAACAGATTGGTCCATGTGGCCTCTGGGGAAAACTCCTTTAACAGCGAGCAAACAGGTGTGTCATGTACCATCTTATACGTTTGATTCTCATTATTCATGGTAGTTATGTTCTATAAGGCATTATGAAAATTGAGTTAATCAATACTGAACACTGTGGTCCCAGAGAAAACACAGGGTTAGGTTCCTGGGGAACACTGGTCACAATATTTTCATTATCCAATCTAACAAATAACTTTGTTTTATGTGTGTTTCTCTTTAAAGACGTCTTGTTTAATACGTATTGTTTATCATTAACATTGGACTCATGGCCCAAAGCAGAACTTGGACCTGAATGAGGCCCACCTAACATGCGTATTTTTTCTGTAAGGTACCCTACAGCTGTTTTGTTGTGCTTAGGAACCCCAGACAGCACTTCAGCACTACATGGGGGACCATTGTACATGTGAAACCACCAACAAAAAGCACAAAAATGTAAGAAATACGGCACTAAACAGACAATGAAAAGGACACTTATTTACAGTATCAGAGTATGAAATAAGAAGGCAGAGCATCTGTTCAACCTCAGCTGGGAAAATGGGTATCAGGCAACTCAAATTTTTCGCCACCATGCACATATCCAAAAATGACTGTGGTAGCACCATGAGTATTGGTTTTGGGCTACAAATAAATTTTAGCAAGTCCACAAATTTGCAAAACTGGAATCTGTGGATAAGGAGCACTGACTATATTTGCTTTCTCTTATTCTCTCAATTTTCCTTTTCCTTCATTTTTCCTTCCCTGAAAATGCACCCTTGTCCCCACTCCTCAATAAAGCTTTGGACCATAATCTTCACCTAATGCTTTGTTTTCTAGGGAATGGCTAAACACAAATCAAATATTAAAGTTAAATATATTTGTTGCTTAAGGAAAAAATTAAAATTTTCTACTTGGCAAATACACACCTGCTTTTGTTTATTTCCTTGGCAAATATATACCTGCTTTTGTTTATTTCCTGTTATATATTTCTCAGGAAAATAATGCCAGTGGGATCTCTCTACTTGACAATGAAAACTTTTAAAACATCAAACTATAGCAAAAAGTATACTTACTTTCCACTTTACTAAATACGTAATGTTATACTAAAAGGTAGCACAGAGGCAAATTATTCACTTTGTTTAAAATTAACCAAAGCATTTTAAGAATGCCCCCATTCATATTTTAAAGTTATTCAATATTGGAAATAATAAATCTTAGAAAAGCTAAAAATATTTGTGTTCCGTTCAGACTCCAGTTTCACTGCAAAGGGCTACTTCAAGGTAGAAAAGAATATGGAATGAAGAGAAAATTTCTATTCAAAATGGAAATAAATTTATTAAACACTTAGGAATATATTTAAGATAAGTAATGAAGGAGAATGCCACAACCAGGTATAATAATTTTAAGAACTTTGGTACGGTGATGGTGGTGTGTGCCACTGGGTGGTGGCAAAACTGGGGTGACATACATCTGGGCAAAAAGCAATGGATGGATAGTCAATTACCCAATACAAGCTTTGTTTATGATTGTTGACTAGATTTTTCACCTCTTGACCATAGCCTTAAATTGAGGCAATGAATTACTCACCTTATATTTCTATTCTACACTGAGGAAAACAGACTTCAAGATCAGTGGAAAAGAATGAAAGGCCAAGAAAAAGACCTAAAATTTTCACGTAAAGATATAAGCAGCATTTCAAACGTGTGAAGGGTGAGGTTCATATTAATTGGTTAACATTATGTAAACTCTGGAAAAAGTATATAAGACAAATGTCAAATACATTAAAAATTAAATATAAAAAGCTGAAACCATAAAAGAACTAGGAGAAAATGTAGGTGAGTATTTTTATTATCCAGGTGTGAAGTGATCTTTCTAAGCATGTACAATTGAGAAAATATGAAGGGCAAATTTCACAGATCTGAATATATAGATATTTAAAACCACTAAGAAAGAAATTTCTAAAACAAATTAAAAACATGGAGAAAACATTTTCAAAATGAATAGCAAAATATTAAGATCTTTGATATATACTGAGTTCTTATAAATAAATTAGGAATGATAATCACAAAAGAAAGCCAGCTAAATGGTATAATCTATATATATTTATAGATCACAGAGAAAATACAACTGGGAAAAACAGGAATGGAAAAGAATGTTGGACATCACTTGTAACCAAAGCAATAAAAAATTAAAACAACATATTTGTTGTATCTGGCAAAGATAATTCTATTATCTAGTGTTCACCTGCAGAAAATACGGTAACTCTCACAGCCTTCGAGTTCAGAGAATAAACTAAGTATTGAAACTCTTTAAACTGCTGCAGGCCATTCAACCGACTATTCAGCCTTTAGGAATTGAAATTAACTCTAATGAAATTATTTTGATCTAAAAGAATATTCACCTCAAAGCAGTTTACATTGAAGGAAAATTGAGAAACCACCTAAAATTCCAAAAGCCAGGGGATGCTTAAATTATGGAACAGCTTAGAATATTTAACGTCTAGGTAAAATTCACATTATGCTTGATTTTTTAAAAAGAGAAATGTTTGTGGGGCAGGGGGTGGGGGTGGCGCGGATGGCGTTTGGTAATATATTGCTTGCTATTTGCCAGGCATTGTTCTAAGCATCTTAAAAATATTAACTCATTTACCCCTTATAATAGCCCAAAATGAATTAGGTATTATTATCCCCATTTGAGTTTACAAAACAATATTCTAGTATAATTTTTGTTTAAAAATGTTGAAAAAGACACATGTAATGTACATATATCCTCAAGCATTAATTAAAAAGATTCAAAGGTCTTTAGCAAAATGACAGTAATAGTTATCTCCAAATTAATCTGACTTTTCTTTTTATTTGAAATATTTAAGTGTCCAATAAAAACACATACTACTTTGTTATAAAGAAAAATGTTATTAAAAAATAAATTAAAATATATAGAAAACCAACTCACGTGTATTATTCACATGTAGGAATTTTCCTCAGTGTTAAGGCAAGCAATTCATTGCTTCTTATTAAGGCTATGGTCATGAGGTGAAAAATCTAGTCAACAATCATAAATAGAGCTTGTATTGGGTAATTGACTATCCACTGCTTTTTGACCCCATGTTTGTCACCCCAATTTTTCCACCACCCAGTGCACACCAATTTTGCATGCTTTGTCAGATCCTAAGAAATAAAAAGCAACCAAAATCTTCATCACACTATTTATACACAAGTTTAAAGTATATTTGATTATAACACTTATTAGAGATTTGACTTCTACAAATCACTTAACCTCTAACATCCATTAGTTTTCTCACCAGTAAAAAAGAAAATAATACCTTCCTCAATGGCCAAGTACAAAATATTTTAGCTCATAATCCCAGTTCAATAATAACTAAATTTCTTAACTACTTAGTAAATTTCTGTAAATTTTATGGCCATCACTTACCGACAGGATAATTCTCCATCCATCGCATCATGTTCATCTGTACTGGTATAGGTTAACCTTCCTCCAACAACTGTCCCAACTAAGTATACCAGCCATGCAAGACGTCCTAAAACATAATAGGAAAGAAAAATGTTTAGGAAATATTGATAGAAACAATCCTTATTTTGCAGAAAATTCTAAAATTGGCAAAATGATCTATTCTTCCAAACAAATGATGAACTACTGTGAACTCAGTCCTTGACAGAGAGTGGAGTGAGTTTTATCAAGGCAGTATAACAGGAAAAATTACAGACTTTAAAGACAGATAAATTTATGCTCAAAATTCCAGCTCGAACAATTTGCTATGTGATCTTGCATAGGTTACTTACCCTTTACACATTAAGGTTTTCATTTGAAAAATGGATAAAATAATATCTACGATTAAATTTAATATTACAATTAAAATTAAATTTGATTAACAAAATGCCTAAAGTAATGTGTAGAACCCGGGCTGTAAGTAAGTACTAATATGATCCAATGACCAGCATCTTTTCTGATCACTGACCAGACACGGTCAATGTCATGATAATACCAGTCTGATTATTTTTAGTATTGTCCCTGGTTGAACCTAATAGATGGTAATAAATTTGCTGCCTTTATTTTATGCTTAACTTTTTAAAATACAAGATTGTCACCATTCAAATCACGTAGTCTAACAACTTAACTTCCTGGGTAATACCAGCAAGGGCTTAACTAGCTACAACAGAGGCATGCATAGCATCTACAGTTTTCACAAATCGTATTTTGAGGCAGCCAAAATTGCGTAATTCAGAAATGGAGGTATTTATTGGATGATTTTTATTTACAGGATATCATTTTACAACTTAGATTCACTGATCTATGTATCAGATTCTCCAAAAATTTTCAGACCTTTATGAATAAGTAACAACCAATTATACCAATTATCTTGCTAAAAAGAAATTTTGTGCTTATTCATAGGGGCTGATTCTTCAAAGTTGACCAGGCTTTTTCATAATACCAAAATCAATTATGTTTCTGTATTGAGACACCTTCTCAAGTAAACTGAAGTAATTTTCACAGGTATTGACTTGAATAGTCTTATGGCTGTCTTTGCCTGTTAGAAGACTTACAAAGGATAAACACATACACAAAAAGAGCACATTCTTTTATAGTCCCATGAATACTAGCCATCATTACCCTCAGTGATCAACTCCCTCTAACATCTAGAGAGAAATCAGCCTATTGAGGTGACAGACTTCCTGTAAGTTAGAAATATAACCTGGCAAATATCCACATCCCCTATTGTATTATAAAATGACAATGAATAAATCAGAATAGACCCAACTATGCAGCCCTGGACATTAACAATGTGAAACAGATTCAATAGGAGAACAAAAACACTAATTTGGTCAAGTAATTCATAAACCAGACTCAAGCCTCAAGATACATATAATTAATTTTTAAAAAACAACAGAACAAAAAGCCCATCTAGGAATCTGAAGGTACTAAGAAAAGTTACCTATGTACTCAAAATTGTTTTATGATTAACATAAAAGTCTATTAGTAACATACACTATCCCCTGATGACCCTACTTCTTCTGTGGGTCCTCTCAAGTGATTTCTCTTCCACACTTCCTATATCTCAGGCCTACAACATGGAGTAGGTGCTCTTGATGCTCCTGATTTCTACTTCCAAAACATACTCCCTCCATCATAAAAGCGCTCGGCTTACATCTTATGTCATCAAACTATACTACCAAATACCCTTTCTGGCTGCAATGATCGATTCGCCCTCAGGTTATTTTCCCTTACTTTTTGAAGGTGCTCTCATTCCTGGCTTGCTGTCCCTCTTTCTAACAAGATTTCTATTATAATCAGTAGTGACCTTAACATGTACAAAGATGAATCTTCCAACACCAACAGTCCTTCATTCTACTGGGAATCTCCAGTAACCTAGCACTTTTTTTTTTTTTTAACAACTTTGCTGAAACATAATTCACATACCATACAATTCACCCACTTATACAAGTCAATGTTTTTAAATAAATTCACAGGGTTGTACAACCACAACCTAATTTTGGAACATTTCATCTTTCCCCAAAGAAATTCTGCTCCATACTCTTCAACTTCCTCCATACTCCTCAACCCCATCCCTAAGCAACTACTTATCTACTTTATGTCACCTCAGATTTTCCCCATTCTGGACATTTCATATCAACAGATCACATAACATGTGGCTTTTGTAACTGTCCTTTTCACTTAGCATAATGGGTTCAAAGATCATCCATGTTGTAGTTACAGTGGTACTTACATATATTTTATATACTTTTTATAGCCAAACAACACGCCATTGTTTGAACTTACGGTTGCCAGGGTAAGTGGCATTGAATGACAGGCAAAATGGATGAATGGGAGGGGGAAATACAAGCTTCCAATTATGAAATGAGTAAGTCATGGAAATAAAAGGTACAACATAGGGATTATAGTCAAGGATACTATGATGGCACTGTTTGGCGACAGATGGTTAACTACACTTGTGCTAAGGATACCATGATGTATGGAAAAGGTGAATCACTATGTTGTACACCTGAAACTAATGAACACAGTGTATCAACTATATTTTTAAAAAATTCCATTGTTGGACATATCACATTTTATTCATCTATACATCAGCTGATGGGCATCTGGACTGTTTCTACCTTTTTGACTTTAAAAATAATGCTGCTTATTTACAGAAACAGCCCAAGTGTCTTGATTTATATATATATTATTATATATATTATATTATATATATATATAATGAAATATTACTCAGCCATAAAAAAAAAAAAAAGAAATCTTCGGATGCCTGGGTGGCTCAGTCAGTTAGGTGTCCGACCTCAGTTCAGGTCATAATCTCAAGGTCCATGAGTTTGAGCCCCGCATCAAGCTCTGTGCTGACAGCTCAGAGCCTGGAGCCTGTTCAGAGCCTACTCCTCCCCTGCTCATGCCTCTGTCTCTTCCTCTTAAAAGTAAATAAACATTAAAATTTTTTTAAAAAATGAAATCTTGCCATCTGCAACATGAATGGAGCTACAAAGTATTATGCTAAGTAAAAGAAGTCAGACAAATACCATGATTTCACTCATGTGGAATTTAAGAAACAAATGAGCAAAAGGGGGTAAAAAGAGAGGCAAACCAAGAAGAGACTCAACTACAGAGACCTGATGATTACTAGAGGGTAGATGGATGGGAGTGGGTGAAATAGGTGACGGGATTAAGGAATACACTTGTGATGAGCACAGGGTGTTGTATGGAAATGTTGAAACACTATATTGTATACTTGAAACCAATATTACACTGTATATCACCTAACGAGAATTCAAATACTTAAAAAAAAACATGCTGCTATGAAAATTTGTGCACAGCTTTTATGTGGATAATTTCTCTTGGGTATGCCTAGAAGTGGACTTACTGAGTCATAGGATACATATATTTTTAACATTTTGAGAAATGGGCAAACTGCTTTTCAAAGCAGCATTACCACCAGCAATATAAGAAGGTCCAAATCCTTATCAACACTTACTATCTTTTTGATCATACCCATCCTAGTGTGGAACAGTATCTTGTAATTTTCACATGTCCTTCCTTGATGGCTAATGATGTTGACCATCCTCACATACGCTTACTGGCCATTTCCATGTCTTCTTAGGAGAAAAGTCTATTTAAATCCTTTGCTCATTTTTAAATTGAGCTATTTATCTTTTTTATTACTGACTCGTAAGGGTTCTTTATATATTGTAGATGCAAGTCCCTCATCAGATATAAACTTTGCAAATATTTCCTCCCATTCTCTGGGTTGTGTTTTTACTTTCTTGATGGTATCCTTTGAAATAGTCTGAGATTTTTAATTCTGATGTAGTCAAAATTTTGAATTTTTCTTTTGTCACTTCAGTTTTTGGTGTCACATTTAATAAACCACTGCCCAACGCAAAGTCATGAAGATTTACTCCTATGTTTTCTTCTGAGTTTCATAGTTTTAACTCTTACATTTAAGCCAATGATTTATTTTTACTTAATTTTTGTGTATGGTGGGAGATATTGGTCTTATTCTTTGCACGTGGTATTCAGTTGTCCCAGCACCATTTGTCAAAAAAAACTATTCTTTTATCATTGAATTGAATTTGCCACTCTTATCAAACAGCAATTCATTATACATTGAAGGATTTATACCTGGACTCTCAACTATATTTCACTATTCTGATGTCTATCTTTATGCCAATGCCACATTGTCTTGATTACATTTGCTTTTTAATAAATTTTGAAATCAGGACGTGTAAGTCCTTAAACTTCATTCTTTTTCAAGCTTATTTTGAATATTCTGGGTCTCCTGGATTTCCTTGTGATTTTGAGGATCGGCGGGCATGTCAATTCTCGTGCTGAGGTCAGCTGGGATTTTAACAGAGATTGTGCTGAATCTGTAGGTCAATATGGGGAGTACTGCCATCTTACCAATATCAAGTCTTCTGATCCATGACCACAGATGTCTCTCCACAGAGTTAGATCTTTAATTTCTTTCAACAATGGTTTATAGTGGTCAGTATAGAAGTCTTACCTTTGTTTTTAAACTTATGCCTAAGTAATTTCTTTTTGATGCTATTTTACCTGAACTTATCTTCATTTTTGATTAATTGGTAATATATAGACATGCTGTTGATTTTTGTTTATTGATCTTGTATCCTGCAACTTTGTTAACCTCTTATTATAATGTTCTACTAGTTTTTTGGGATCTGCCATTTATTCAATCTCTTACAAGCTTCATGTCTTCTCTAGCCTGCTTACCTAGCTTTAGTTCTATGCTCAATCATTATAATCTCTGCCTTGTATACCAATTCAATTCCTCTCTTGCTCTGACACACTCCTCTTGCAAAACCATGATTGTTTAAATCCAATTCCCTACCTAGTCTTTCCCTATACTAACGTAGCTTAATATAACTGGAGAAAGATACAACCATGCTGACCAGCCTCACTTTGAATTCACCTTCTCAGTAAGCCCTGCTATAGCCACCCTATCAACTTTCAGTACCTAGGGTAGGTAGCACACCTTCCAGACAGCCATCATCAACTCCTCCTCTCCATGTTTGCACAAACCATCAGAAAGTGGAGTCTATTCTTCCAATTCTTTTAAGTGGGGGCTGGATTATGACTGCTTTGACCAAAAGAAAATTGGGGAAGTGACATTATTCCAGTACTGGGATTAGTCTTTAAGAGAACCAGCAGCTTCTTCCGGTCTCTTAGGGAATGTTCACACTGGGGAAGCCAATCAGCATGTAAAAAGACCACATACCCTGAGAACACCACACTATTAGGAGGCCCAAGCTAGCAATGCAGAGAGAAAAATGCCCAACGAGAGACTATTCACCAAACATTCCAGCCCAGATACCAGACTTGTGAGTAAAGAATCATTCAGGTGACTATAATGCCAGCTGTCATCTGATTATGCCTAAAAGATCCCAAATGAGAACCGTCCAGCTAAGACTTATGAATACCAGAGAACACTGAGAGATAATAATAAAATGATTGTTATTTGATAAGCCACTAAGTTTTGGTAAGAGATAACCAGAGCATAATCTGCCAACATTTCATAATCTCCTTCTCTGCTTCATTGTTCTTATTTTTATACTTATCACTTTCTAGTATAATATATATTTTATTTATCTTGCTTTGTTACCTGTCTATTCCAACAGAATATCAACTGCATGATAACTGTCATTTGTTTATTTATTTTTTGTCTGTTGCATTTCCAGAGCCTAAAGCAGTGCTGGCACAGCATAAGTTATCAACAGACATGGGTTACTGAATTAGGAAATCATTGCGTAGAAAAGATACCATGAAACAGGCAAGAACAAGTTAACATTTTATTATCAATTTAGTAAACATTAAAATGTAGAGTCCTTACTAAAAATGAATGTTAATGGTAATTATATTCTTATTGCTTAAATAAAACAAAAGCAATTTCTTCTCAAAGCATACTCAACCAATATGTAATAAAGTCTCTTCATTATTTGCAGATTCTCTTATCTGAAAATCTGTCCACTTGGTAAAGTTTACTTGTAACTCCAAAAATACTTATGGCTATTCATGTGTAAGTAGACAACAACAAAAACATCTGTACATTCCAAGCTGAGGCAAAACAAAGCAACACTCTGCCTTCTTGTTTCATCTTTCATACTGCAAACCAGTAAGTATTCTTTCATGGCTTTTTGGTGCCCAATATTTTTGTACTCTAATTTGTGCTTTCTGTTGGTGATTTTACTATTTAAAATACTCCCAAGAATAGTGAAGTGTCTCATAGTGGTCCTAAGTGAAACAAAGTCTGTTATTTGCCTCAGAGAGAAAATACATGTGTTAGATAAACTTCATTCAGGCATGAGCCTTATGGATGTTGGCTATGAGTACAATGTTTTAAAGAATCATCAATATACATTAAATGAGGTGTTTTAAAACAGGAACCCATATAAAATACAGTTATATGTTCATCAGCCAATGAAAATGTTGTGACCAGGGGCTGCAGGAACCTAACCCGTATCTACCCTGGAAACAATGGTTTAATATTTGCTAATTCAGTGTTCCCAGCAACTTTATAGATCATAAATTCTGAATAAGGAGATTTGACTATATTTCTCAGAATCTTCCAGAGGTCATTATTAATAGATTATGCTGCAACTGTGCATGGGACATACGCATTTTGAGTAATGGATGTGAATGGGAAACACTGCAAGCATAATTTTCGGTGAATGCGGTGTAATAATTTACCTACCCAATGGGAGTCATTATTTAAAAAATATCCTACTACAAATTTTTTCAAAATGAAAAATATTTAAGTATAAATAATAACCTTCTTTATATGTTTTATCAACTTAGATTTTCAGAGACTGTTTTTTCATTTATTTGTTCATTTTTATTTATTTGTTTTTTATTAGAGAGAGCATGAACAGGAGAATGGCAGAGTGGGGCAGAGAGAGAGAATCATAAGCAGCCTCCACAGTGTGGAGCCTGACACAGGGCTCAATCTCACAACCCTGGATCATGACCTAAGCCTAAATCAAAAGTCAGACACTCAACCAACTGAGCCACCCAGGTGCCCCACAGATACTTGTGTTACTTTTTTTTTTATGTTTATTCACTTTCTGAGAGAGTGAGAGACACAGAGAGAGACAGAGCATGAGTGGGGGTGGGGCAGAGAGAGAGGGAGACACAATCTGAAGCAGGCTCCAGGCTCTAAGCTGTCAGCACAGAGCCCAACGTGGGGTTCAAACCCACAAACCGCAAGATCATGACCTGAGCCGAAGTCAGAGGCTCAACTGAGCCACCCAGGCGTCCCTAGATACTGGTTTTTCTTAAAGCAGGCTTGACTATTACTAAAAATAATAGCAAACATTTATATGTTATTTTCCATGCACTAGGCAACATTCTAAACATTATCTATTACCTATATTTATATTCATTTAATGTCACAAATATTCCTATTAAGTACTGTGGAGCTACGGTTCCAATACAGACAATGGAGTTACAAGAGTTCATTCTCATACCATTAGGAGATACTACTTCCTCTCAAGACCGATGACAGGGAATACTCAAACACCTCAGTTGACAATTAGCTGGACCATGATGATCCAACAGTATCTTATGATCCAAGAATCTCTCGAGTTTTTATTTAATACATTTTAATTCCTAATCCTGAATTTTTTCTGTCTCCAAATTTTAATCACAGATGAGACTGCATATGCCTTTGGGATCATGTGTAGGGTCTTTCCTACTTCCTTTGATTCCCAAACTGCCCACAATAAAACCAAATATATGTGACACATGAAATTAGTATGTGTTGAACAGTTGAACTTAAAGTAAGCAAACTTATTTTGGGAGTTTATTACTAATGTAAATTCAGAAACATGTGCCTACTAGCTCTTGATAAAAACAAGCCTACTTGAAAATAGTCAAAGAATTCCTCATGCATGTAGTTTTTATATCTCTCTGTTGAAATATCAATATTAAAAAATGAAAGCAGTACATTTTAGCTACCAAGAGCATAGGCTGGGTTCAAATACTGCCTCTACTATTTATAATGCTAGTTACTTAATTTCTCTTGGATTTAATCCCCTCATCTATAAATATGAGGGTGATACTTATACCTGGCTCTCAGGCTTGTGACAAACACTAAATAATATTTTGCATATAGAGTGCTCATAGTAATGCTCGCTATTAAGTGCTCAGTACATGTTGGCTATTATTAGTATTACTATGATTATGATTATAAAGTAGCCTTCCCATTTTAGAAAATTCTTCTATATCAAACCTACAAAAACCAGAACATACCAATGCTACATTTATATGTTCATTCTGAGTTTTACTTTAGAAGCTCCTCAAGAAAATTAAGTCACACAATACTTAAGAATTTTTAAGATATTTTTCTTTCTGCCAAAGAGGCTTCTCGCAATTAAAGCTAGTTACTATTAGCCACATATACTTTCTTAATGCCGTTTGTAAAACAAACAAGCAAAAAACTGTAAAGTGAAAAAAAAATTTCAAAGTAAAACACATGCATGTACTTGTCTATGTGGCATGTTCTGCCATAGGGATATAACTAAATAGGTGTGTGTCTGGGGTAGGATGTGAAGGGAGACAATCCATGACCAAAGGATTGAACCGAGTGAGAGACAGATAAAGGGGAAAAATGATTTCTTCAGTGCAGTTGATTAGTAGCACTGTCCAATAATAGAAAGATAAAAGATACTAAATACAGGATATGGATTTCTCAAATTTAATTTTGTATTGTTTAATTCCTTTTATTCTGCGACTTTGAAATTAAGGCTTGTATATCAAAAAATGCTACGCAAAAAATAGCATGAGATCAATTGCGAGCATTGTTTTCTGAAATTATGGTAAATTCTAAATGGAAGTTTGTTTATTCGGAGGAAAAAGAATGTTTATTTATTCTCCTTGTTTTAGGAAACAGTGACTTCTTTTATACAACAAACAGCAAAGCAGGCATTTCTTAACCCTTAGAAACTTAACGACCACTGCCTGAATAAATCAGGATTAGTGTTAGAAACTAACAATGGAATATAAGAGTATTATTATTAAGCTATCAAACATAATTTTCATATTTAACTGAATCATAAGTAGTATTTCTCATACACATCCTCTAAACCTCAACAATTTTAGGCTGACAATATTCAAAATAATAAATGTTACGTTGGCTACAGAATTCTATCCACAAAGTTTAAAGAACCATGTAAATCCATAAATCGAAATTTCATTTAGAAATTTAAATATCCAATACATGAGTTTCCTATCTATAAATTTGTTTTGAATCTCATCTTTATAATGAGACTAAATTTCCATTATAATTTTCCATTTTTCTATTTATTCTGAAATGTTCAGGGCACTTGTTTTAGCAGCTGTTCAAGCACAGAACATTTTTTCCTTTAACAAAATAATTATTGCTGTAATAATCTGTAATTATGGTTTATAACTGCAATAATCCCAAAGAAATCAGTCATTACCATAGATCACAAGTAATCGTTAACTACTGTTAATGACCTATTTCTTAGGGATTATTGTTTTCGTAAACCATGACCATATCACCACAAATATGGAAGAGCAAGACAATATAATACAAATGAGATCATAATATAATAATAAACTTATTTTGTAACATTAAAAGCCATTAAGCATCTAAATTAAAGCACACATAACGAGAGCATATAATTTTCTTTGTTCAACACTAACTGAAGTGTTTAGTCTGCACAAAAGAAACTGAATACTGCTACATATGATAGTATTAACTAGAACCACATTAGACATTTTTTGTAATATAAAACCATCAATTTTAAGTAGACCAGAGATATCTTTAAAAGCAGATTCCTTCCCACTGACCTTTTGACCAAATGAAAAAAAAGCAAGGAAACAAATGTTAAAAATGTTCTATGTACTGAGCATTAGAAACTGAAATGTTATTAAAAATACATAGTAGATCCTATGATAAAAACTCCTGGAATTTATAGTATATTAATCAACAATCAGGTCTGACTTGCTTCATTCCAGATACACCTATTTAATATCAATAAATTATTACATGGATGTTAATTCCATTCATGTATCTCGGAACAGCTATACTTTCATTTAGTACCCTTCTGTAGGAAAACAGGTATTTGATTTTACATCTGAATCTTTTTACATTACAGCATTTGATATATATGAAGCTATATGTAATGGATATGAAGTATAATAAAACAAACCCCAATGAACTCCCGACCCAACTTAAGAACCAAGGCTTTACCAACACTCACACCTACCTTCAAACCCCTCCCCTAGCTTATCCTCTTGCCTGCCACCCTAGAGGTAACCATGACCCTCTATTTGGTGCTTATTATTCTCTTGACTTTTTTTTTTCTTCATTTTACCACTTATGCATATATTCCTAAACAATATATTTTTAGTCTCACTTGTTTGGGGGTTTATTAAGTGTTTCATACTATATACAGCTTCCTGAAAATTGCATTTCACTAGTTTTCCTATCTCTGACATTCATCATAAGTATACCTGTACTTCATTCAATTTTACTGTCATATAATACTGTATTGTGTAACCATTATGATCTGTTTATTCATTTTCACATTTATGGGTATTTGAGCTGTTTCCGCTTTGTGTCTTTAGGAACAATTAGACTATGAATATTTTCACACACAGCCTCTTGTGTAGAAGAGATTTTCTAGAGGATGTACCTAAGAGGGGAAGGGCCAGGTCAGCAGAGAGTCAAATGTTCCACTTTGCAAAAGAACATCAAATTGATTTCCATTCCATTTCCAATGGATTTAGTTTATAATCCTACCACAAGTATATAAGAATTCCTTTGATCTACATTCTCCTGTACGATTTGCTACTTTTGCCAATTTACTGGGAGTAAAATGGTTATCTCACGTGCCTTAGAAGTATACCCAAGTGTATGGAGTTTATTATTATTTTTGCCATTTAGTTTTAATTGCAAATTAGTAACAATGTGGACTCTCTGATGCTATGTTACTGAAATTTGTTGAGACTTGTTTTATATACAAGTAACTTGCTCAACTTTTTAAAACTAAGGTACAATTGACATACTAGTTCCAAATGTAAAACAATGATTTGATATTTGTATATCTTAGGAAATGATTACCACAATAAGCCACACCTCACATAGTCACCAACTTTTTTTATGGTGAGAATTTTTAAGGTTTACTGCCTCAAAAACTTTCAAATATACAATACAGTACTATTAACTATAGTCACCATGCTATCCATTACATCCCCATGACTTATTTATTTTTTAACTGTAAATTTATATCATTTGACCAGCTTTACCCATTTTGCCCACTCCCCACTCCCCTCCTCTGGCAATCACCAATCTGTTCTCTGTATCTATAAGTTCAGGTTTTTGTTATGTTTTACTTTCAGATTCTATATATAAGTGAGATCATATGGTTATTAATCTTTCTCTGACTTATTTCACTTAGCATAATGTCCTCAAGATCCATCTTTGCTGTCACAAATGGCAAGATTTTGTTCTTTTTTATGGCTGAATAATATACCATTTTATACACACACACACACACACACACACAAACACACACACACACGGCACAGACATTTTTCCTCCATTCATCCATCAAAGGACATTTAGATTGCTTCCATGTCTTGGCTACCATAAACAAAGCTTCAATAAATACAGGGGTATAGATTATCTTTTCAAGTTAGTGTTTTTGTTTTGAGTAAATACACAGAAGTAGAACTGCTTGATTATATCGTAGCTTGATCTTTAATTTTTTGAGGAACTACCATCTGTTTTCCATAGTAGCTGTACCAATTTACATTCCTACCGGCAGTGTACAATGGTTGCCTTTTCTTCACACCTTTGTCAACACTTGTTTTCTCTGGCCTTTTGGACAAAAGTCATTCTAACAGGTGTGAGGTGGTCTCTCCTTGTGGTTTTGATTTGCTTTCCCCTGATGTTTAGTGATGCTGAACACATTTTGATGTACCTGTTGTTGCTGAGTTGTAGGAGTTCTTTATATATTTTGGATATTAACCTTTCATCAGATATATATTTAAAATATTTTCTCCCCATGGGTAGGTTACTTTTTCATTTTGTTAATAAAAACTTTTAAAGAAGAACTTCAGCAGAGATTTACTGGTAGAAACCATTCCTGTTTTTCTACTGGTAGAATATCTTTTGTTCATCCTTGTTCTTGAAAGATACTTTAGCTAACATATAATTATAGGATTGTTGTTATTTTGGCACAATTCTTAAAAAATAATATTCTACCATCTTCTGACTTACATTTTTACTGATGAGAAGTGAGTTTCTCAGTCTATTTCATACTTCTCAAGCTGCTTTTGAGATTTTCTGTCTTTGGGACTATGTAGTTTGACTAAAACGCTGTTTTTTGTTTGGGGCTGATAAGTGTTGGGCTTGCTATACCAATGGATTCATGTCTTCATTCAGAAAAACTCTCAGAGATTCTTTAGTTACTGCCTCTGATCCATCTTCTGTCTTCTGTTTTTCTGGGACTGACTTTGATATCCTGACCTTTCATTCCATCCTTTAATTTCGTTTTTAATTTTCTCACTTTCCTTGTTTCTCCACATTCTTGAAAATTTCTTCAAACCCAACTGCCAATTTGCAAACTCTTTTCTCAGCTAGATCTAACTTACTGTTTAATGCATCCATTAAATTTCAGATCACAAAAATTTTTCTTCAGTAATAAGGATTTTACTTGAGTCTTCTTTAGTCTGCCTGGTCATTTTTCATACTCGTTTTTGCTCATTTGTGATTCTATTTTTTCATCTCTTTACACATTTTATACAGAATTATTTTATATTCCTATCCAATTTTAGTATCTTAAGTCCTCAGGCAGGTCCAAATCAAATATATAATTTATTGTTTCTAACTGTTAGTGGTCATTCATAATGTCCTGTTTCATTATTAGTGTGCTCATTATTTTTTAAATGATGAACACTCATTTGGTTGATCTTAATCTGTAGGATTCTCAAGGCCCTAAATTATGGCTGCTATTTGTTAGAGAAGATTTTAATTTACTATTTTGCTGGACGCCAAAGGGCCCTAACAACTTGGGACCACTTTAACCCCCCTCAAGGGTCCAACTTAATAGGAGAATCCTAAGTTCAATACACCTACACTGCCACTGGCCTAAGGCTTTGCCACCAATTTAATCACTGCTGTTGATAATTTGCCTTTGAAAGCAATACTATCTTTTGCCCTTGTTTGCTGTTGACTAGTCCCATTCTGGTTAAAGCTCTTTTTTTTTTTTTTTTTGAGAGAGAGAAAAATAATGAGAAGAGGTGGGGGGACAGAGGAGTGCAGAGCAACAGAAAGGAGGAGAAGGAACCTCAAAAGCTTCATGTACTTATTTCCAGCCCAGCAATGCATTAAAAAATTTATCCAGGAGTGGATGGTTTTACAGCTGAAAAGCCTTTCAGAGTATCAAGCTGACCACAGTGTAGTGAAAACTACTAATTCTTTACTATTTAAGAAACAAACACTATTTGGGATATAAACTAAAAAGAAAATTATGATTTTATAGGTAGCTGACCAAACACAAACCAAATTATAACATAGCATAATCTGAATAAATGGAGACAACAAATCTGAAAAGATACTCTATGGGATACCACTAAGTCATTAGACAAAAATAAACTTTTAAAAATACTATGACACAGGCAAAAGGGCAAGCATAGCTACAAAAAGATACTTAAGTATAAAAGGACAAGGAGGGATGAAATCCAGTCTGTGCACTCTATGTTACATCTGCACCTGTCTAATTTGCCCAAAGGCATGAAATGTACTTCTGAGCTGATAAAGTAAAATAAATCCTCAAAAGACCAAAAATGTGAGGGCTAAAATTTAGAGACATAAGCACGGAAACAACTAGAGAACTTGAGTTTCTCACTGATGGCCAATGGAAAGCCTAGGGCATGCCCAATGTGAGGAGTCCAATAAGAGACTTACTCTTGGTGAAAAAAAAAAAAATTTAACTAGAGGGTAAAAAACCTTCACAGAGAAGACAATAGAGAAACTTGTCTGACTTGACTTTAATATTAGGTAGAGAGGAGGAAACAGCTCTCAAGTCAGACCTCACATGGTTTGCAGCCTTACTACAGACTAGCAGTATGATATAAAGAACCTCATTCTAAGGAAATAGTTCACACGGTATGAGTCAGGAGTCCTCCCCCACCCCATTTAGTTAATGGACTAAACATTCCAGTTACAAGACAGGATGGTCAGAATAGGTTTTTAAAAAAGGAAGAATTATAGACTGTCTAAGAGAGATGTATTTTAAATATCAAGACACAGACTGGAAGTAAATGGATAAAGAAGAATATACTGTGTAAATGGAAAGCATAAGAAGGCAATGGCTATGGTAATATCTGATAAGACACATTTCATGATTAAAGAGTCAATTAATAGAAAAGACACAATTATAGATGTCTATACTTATAAACGTCTTACTTCTATAGAAGCAAAAATTAACAATTAAAGGTAGACTAGCCAATTCCACAATCATATTTGGAAATCATAACACCTTTCTCTATAAAGAATTGAAACACATCAAAACAAAACAAAAAATCAGTAAAGACAAAGAATACCTGAACAACACTAGTAACCATCTTGACTTAATTTCTATTTACAAGTTTCTATTCCCAAATGGTAAATAACATATTATTTTCAAGTGTACATGGTATGTTTGCCAGGACACACTATAGGCTAGGTCATAAAACAAGTCTCAATAAATTTAAAAAGTTTGAAATCCTACAAAATAATATTTGACCAAGGTAGAATTAAATTAGAAATCAGTAACAATATGAAAACCAAGAAAACCCCAAATATTTGAAATAAAAAGCATACACTTGTCAAATAATCCATGAATTAACAAAGAAATACAGATTAGAAAATATTTTAACTAAGTTATTACAAAAATAAAGCATCAAAATTCATGAGATGCAGCTAAAACAAAGCTTAACAATGAAATTTATAACTTTAAATGTTTTTATTAAAAAATACAAAAATCCAAAACTCAAAGATGTGAAATCTCTATCTAAAAATGGGCAAGGAGGTGGAGAGATAAAATAAATTGTATAAGGCAGAAAATAATAAAGCTAAAATAACTTATGAAATAAAAAAGTGAACAAAGAAAATCAATGAAACTAAAAGTTGGTTATTTGAAAAGATTAACAAAATTGATAAATATCTAATTGGGTCATTTAGGGGAAAAGAAAAAAAGGCAACAATTGTCAATATCAAGAATGAGAGATGGATGGGTAAGATGGGTGAATGAGGTCAAAAGTTAAAAAATTCCAGTTATAAACTAAGTTATAGGGATGCAATGTACAACATGTTGACTATAGTTAATACTGTATTGCATATCTCGAAGCTTCTAAGAGGCCAGATCTTTAAAGTTTTCATCACAAGAAGAAAATACTTTTGTTAACTATGTATGGTGACAGATGTTAACTAGACTTACTATGATGATCATGTCACATTATATACAAATATCAAGTCATTATGTTGTACACCTGAAACTAATAACATTGTATGCTAAGTATACTTCAATTAAAAGAGAAAGAATGAAGGGAAAATCATTTCAGATCCTACAGTCAGTAAAAGAATAATAACAGGGGCACCTGGATGGCTCAGTCAATTAAGCAACCTACTCTTGATTTCGCCCAGCTCATAATCTCATGGTTTGTGAGATCAAGCACTACATTGGGCTCCACTGACAGCACGGAGCCTGCTTGAGATTCTGTCTCTCTCTCCCTCTCTTTCTGCCAGTTCTCCACTCACGTTCTCTCTCTCTCTCTCTCTCTCTCTCTAATAAACTTAGAATAATAACAGAATATTAAAAAATAACATTACAATAAATTTTAAAATACGATAAAGTACTTGAAAGATACAAACGACTAAATTAGGCACTTAAACAGAAAATTTGAATAGTCCTTTATCAATTACAAATTTTGAATTTGTAATTCTAAACCCTCTAGGCCCACTGACGTTGCTGGTGAATTCTGTCAAATTCTTTAAGAAAAAAATAATATTAATAGTACACAAACTCTTTCAGAAGATAAAGAAAGAAGAAGAAACACTCTCTAACTCATTTTATGAGGCCAATATTACCCTGTTACCAAAACCAGGCAAAGTCATCGCAAGAAAATGAAACTACTGGTAAACATCCTTCAGGAACATCAACGTAAAATAAGAAATATTTTACAAACAGAATCTAACATTATATAAAGGAACATTATATAATAACCAAGTAGGATTTACCTTGGGAATGTAAAGCTGGTTTCACACAGAAAAATAAAGCAACATAATTCACTATATTAGTTAAAAAAGTGAAAAAAAATGTGTCATTTGAATAGGTGGATAAAAAGCATTAAAAAAAATCAAGGCACCATTCGGAATAAATAGCCAGAGGAATAGAAGGGAAAATCCTTAAAATTATGAATATCTTTTTTAAAACCTACAGATAATATCCTACTCAATGGTGAAAGACTCAATGTTTTATATGTACAAACAGAAACAAGGCCAGACTACCCACTCTTACCACTTTTATTCAACATTGTACCAGAGGTCCTACCAGTGGAATAGGGCAAGAAAAAGAAATAAAAGGCTTGAAGACAAGACATAAAACTGTCTTTATTTGCAGATGACATGATCTTATATAACAATCCAAAAGAATCCACAAAAAAGCTATTAGAATAAGCAGATATAGCAAAGTCATAGGACACAAAGACAAAAATCAATTCTGGATGTATAGAGTAGCAGAGAATAATTATAAAATTTACAGTAGCATCAAAAATATATAGGAATAAATTTAGTGAAATATTTTTAACACCTGTGCACTGAAAGCAATCAAACATTGCAAAGAAAATTAAGGGACACCTATCTAAGTGGAGACATAGATCATGTTCACAAACTGGAAGATTCAATATTCTGAAGATGGCCCAAATTGATGCATAGATTGAGGCAATCCCAATCAAATTCTAGTGAGATTTTTTTAAAGACGTTAACAAGCTGATGCTAAAATTAATAAACGCAAAAGATCTAGAACAGACCCAACTATTTTCAGAAAGAATGAGATAGTTAGATTACCTGATTTCAAGACTTACAAAGTTATAGTAACCGAGACAGTATAACACTGACGTAAGGTTAGACATATTGCTCAATGGTACAGAATAAAGTCCAGTAATAAACCCTAGCCTTTTATAATCAATGGATTTTTGACAAAGGTGTTACAATAATTCAGTTGGGGAAAAGATAGTTGTTTCAGCAAATGGTGCTAGAACAACTATATAATTGTATGGGTTGGGGAGGGGGCCTTACCCTTAACTCACACAATTCACAAAAATTAACCCCAGGTGGTTCACAGATTTAAACATAATAGCTAAAACTATTAAACTTCTAGAAGAAAACACAAAAGAACATCTCTGTGACTTACATTGCACAGGATTTCTTAAATACAAAAAGCATAAGCCAGAAAGAAAAAATTGAAAAGGTAGGTCATCAACATTTAAAACTTCTGCTCTTTGAAAAACAGTTAAAGAAGACACATGACAGAGAGAAAATACTTGCAAACATATACACGAAAAAGAGATTATATACAGAATATACAAAAGTCTTACAATTCCAATAAGAATACTTATAAAAGAAAAAACAATCTAAAAATAGGCAAAAAAATGTGAACAAATATTTCACAAGATGTATGAATGGCCAAAAAGCACACCACTGTTAAGTACTAGGAAAATGTAAATTATAACCACAATGATACACTATTAGATACCCAGTAGACTGGCTAAGGTTAAGAAGACAATATCAAATCACGATGAAGATGTGGAGCAAATGAAACTCTCATACATTGTTAATGAGAATGGAAAATGGTACACTTTTTAAAACAATATAGTATCCTATAATATTAAATATACATTTCTCATATGACCCAGCAGTATGTCTTAGCTATTCGCCCAAGAGAAATAAAAATTTAAGTACATACAAAGACTTGTCTGCAAATGTTCATACCACCATTATTCATAATAGCCTCCCAAACTGAAAATGGAACTCAAATGTCCATCACACAGTGGATAGACAAAACACAGTAAAACCATACTATGGAATACTATGCAGCAATAAAAAAGAAACAAAATATTAATATACATAATATATTTGAATGTCAAAAACATTATGCTATGCAAAGCCGAACACAAAAGACTACTTATTTTTATGATTCCATTTATACAAAAATCTAGAAAAGACAAACCACAGTTTACAGAAACCAGTGGTTCCTGAGTCAAGAGTCAGGGAAAGGGATCAAGAGCATGAGGAAAGTATTTGGGGTGAAGGAAATGTTCTCTGTCTTGAATGCGGCAATAGTAACATGGCTATGAATAACTGTTCAATTCATCAAACTGTACATTCAAAAGAAAAAACAGAAAGAAAAGAAAAAGATATTTGCAACTCTTATCACAGACAAGGAGCTCATTTTTCTAAAATACAAAGAGCTCTTAAAAAAATAAAATCAATGAGAAAAGTAAGGACCAACAACCCAGTAAGAAAAAACAGCAATTAATAGGTGATTACAGAAAAGGAAGACTAAATAGTCTTAAATAAATTTAAATAATGCCTAACTGCACTGATACGAGAATGTTAAATTATATTGAGCAACCATTTTTAACCTACAGAATTGCCAAGAATTTCAAAAGCCTGGTAAAATTATCCTGTGAACGCAAAATGGAAACACTCTCATAGGTAGCCAGCTGGTGGACAAGTAAATTGACATAGTCCTTTCCAAGAGTAATTTGGCAATATCTATAAAAGTTATAAATAGTTACCTTTTACCCAACAGTAATTGTACTCTGGAAATTTATCTTTTATATATACGTGCATACATGTAGAATGACATATATTCATGGTTAATCTATATGGCATTAATTTTAATATCTGTAGATGAAAAATAACTCCAATGACTTTCAAGAGTAATGATTAAACTATGATACAGTAAAAAAATAAAATATTATGCATCTATAAAAAATAAGCCTTCTTTACATTTGAAAGTAGCTATAAAGTACACTGTTAAATGAAAGAAAAAGCAAGAGTAGAACATTAAGGGTGCATGCCACATCCTAAGTAAATAAAGAGAAATAAGAATTTATAAATTCATAATTATTTGTATATGTATAGAGAAACTTTGAAAATATATGCAAAACTAGTTAAAAATTGCTACTTAGAGTGAAGAACAAAAGGACAGATCATAGAACTGAAACAGAACACATTTTAATTTCTTTTTCTCGACAATGTGGATATATTCCCTCTTTAAAAAGATTAGGTGATTTAATTAAAATAAAGTTTGATATGAAAATAACTAAGAGAATAGCCACATTAAAGTGATAGGTAAAGGCAGATCACAAACTTCGTGACAATATTCACAATTCAAATAACCAAAGGGTTAGCATCAAAAATACGCAAAGGGTTCAATCAGTAAAAGAAAAACTAATAATCCAAATGGTGAGGAGAAAAATGAACAAAAATTGTAAATATATACATCATTGATAATGACACAAATAACAGTCAACAAACAGAAAACAATACTAAACTTCCCATGAGATATATTACCTGAACTAGTCTGGTAAAAATTTAAGTCTAACATTATGAGGTGTTGGCAAAGATCTAGCTCAGGGTGGGTGGGAAGGAAAATAGAAAATCACTCTGTAAACTAGTTTGGCATCATTCTACTGAAACTAACTACGTAATGGATATACATAACAATCTTTACAGCAGCACTCACTGTATTAGCAAAAAACAGAAAAAATACAAATATCCACTGACAAGAAAATGCATAAATAAATTTGGTATATTCAAACAGTAGAACAGTGGCAGTGTGAATGAAGGAACACAAACCCCCATAAATGCAATACTGAGAAAAAAAATAAAGCAAGTTGTAGAATACATTTCATTCCAGTTGTATAAGGTTCAGAAATTTGCAAAACCATGAATTATTTTCAGAATATATATATATATATACACACATGCAGTAATACTATGAATAATAAAAGGCACTAACTGATAAACAAAATTCAAGATTCCAAGTATTTTCTGCTGGCAGAGAGGATGGATTTGGACAGAGAAACAACGGGGACAACACAGATACTGATACTGGCCTATTCTTTAAGCTGTGTGATGGTGTTTGTTATTGCTAACCACTATGTCTCAATATATACACATATCCTTTTGTAAGTATTTAATATTGAACAATTTTTAAAACTCTCAAGGAAGAAATCAATCATGGAAAGACTAAAGTGCTGCAAAAATATTGCTCCTCAATGTAATTTATAAATAATGAGATCTTAATAAGAGAGATTATTTGAAGCAGAGGTTAACTTCTCCACTATGTAGCCCATCAGCAGTTTTTTAATGTGTGACCCAAAAGAACAAAAACAAAAACAGATAATAAGAATTTTAAGAAGATATTATGTAAAAAATAATCTTTTAAACAATTTTTTAAAAACAGTTTAGATAGGAAATCACTGACAGTGAGTTTGACTATCATCCCTTACCACTCATTTTCCAAAACAATAAAAGGAATAAGCATAAAAGAAAAAACATTCTGGAACCATAATTAAAGTGTCTTCTTTTAGAAATGTATAAAGTCAGTTCCATTCTCATATTTATTTCATTTTTTTAATGTGAAAAATATATTTATTTAATTTTATTCCCCGCTATGGTCCTGAAAGGATTTAAAAGGACATTCAGAAATAAATAAATCCTCCTTCAATAAAGGATTAAAGAAAAATAATGAGGGAAGCGAGGAATTCAAATGTAATAGTAAACTAAAGCCATGGTGAAGGCTGATACACAAATGCAAAACCATAATGAGGTCTTATATAATTTTTTATTGGATGAAATTAGGCTCTGAATTTGCAGTCAACTATAGCAAAGAAGAAAACATGATTAGTTAAAAAATAGTTACAAGTTAATGAACTCGACTCAAATACCATTATCAGCTTTCCTTCCTTGATACCCATTCCAGAGAAATACTTCCCATGTATCTTATAAATGAGAATTGAAAATTAACCACCAACCAACCAAAATACCAAGGATAACAAAATTAATGGCTTATTAAAGGACAAGGAATTGGGGGAAATACATAAAAATACTCTGCAGTAAAATTATTAAAGTGATTAATGAAGCTACTTGAAATTCAACATGATACCATATACAGTCATACAAAGTTTACTGACCTTCCTGAATTGCCATGTCCACAGTTATCGCAGAAGCTGAATGAAGAAGCTTTTGGTAATTCTGCGCATTTTGGTCAAACAACTGTACAAGAAGAGTGCACGTCTTTTCATATTCACATCTGCTGACAGTGCACAACTGCTCCAGCTGCTGAAACACAGTAGCAGTGTCATCCAGTGGATCATCTAAATTATCTCTGCAAATACATGAGAACAAGTTCACAACCAACATTAGAACGTGATATACCTTTTTTAAGTGTGATATGCTTCTATTCACTACAAATAAACTTTATGTTAAATAAAAATTCCATCATGGATAAAGAAAAAGAAGACAAACAGATTGGAAAGTAAGAAATAAAATATCTATATTTGAAGACAACATGATTTTACACATGAAAAATGCCAAAGAAACCATAATAAGAAGCTGCGATTTCTTACAGATGAGTTTACCAAGGTTCTAGCATGCAGGGTCAATATACAAAACTCAACTGCATAACTATATACTAGCAATGAACAATGGAAATTGACATTTAAAAAACTGCACCTTCCAAAGGAACCATAAAAAATTCTAATTAAACATATATAAAATCTGAAGGCTTAATACCACACAACACTGAGCAAAGAAATCACAAAAGAGCTAAATTAATTAAAATATAAACATGATTATTGACTGAAATAATCATGTACCTGATACTGCTGAGGTATCAATTCTTCTCCCAGATTAATCTACAAATTTAAAGCAATCCCAATCAAAATCTCAGCAGGATTTTTTGGTAGATACTGACAAGATGATTCTAAAGTTTACATGGGAAAGCAAAGGAAGTAAAAGAGCCAAAACAATTGTGAAAAGGGAAGACCAAGGTAAAAGACTCACACTACCTCATTTCAAAGTTCATAGGGCTATAGTATTCAAGACAGGGTATTGGCAGAAGGAAAAATATATAGATTAATGAGAACAGAGTCCAGAAAACACACACATGTGGTCAATTAATTTTTGAAAACAGTATAAAGGCAATACAATGGAGAAGAGAGAGTCTTTTCTCCACAAATGATGTTGGGATAATTGGTCATCCATAAAAAACAAAGAAAAACTAACTTCAAGTTATCTCATATCATATATAAAAATTAACTCGAAATGGATCATAGAAGTAAATGTAAATTCTACAACTATAAAACTTATAGAAGAAAAAATAAAGGATGAATTGAACTTCATTTAACTCTAAAACTTCTACTCTTTGAAAGACTGTGAAGGAAATGAAAAGGCAAGCTATGGACTGGAAGATAATATACAAAACACATACAATAAAAAGATTTGTGACCTTATATATAGACCTCTCAAATCTCAATATAATAAACAACCCAATTAAAAAAAGGGGCAGCATATTTAACAGGTGCTTTATCATATTGGTCATTAAGAGAATGCACATTAAACCCAAAATGAGGTACCACTACACACCTATTAGAATGACTAAAATTTTAAAAAACTGACAATATCAAGTGCTGATGAGAATAAAGAGCAGTTAGGTCTCTCATACATTGGAGGTGGGAATGAGACTTTGAAAAACAGGTTGGCAGTTTCTTATAAAGTAAAACATATACTTACCATGCAACCCAGAAATGTCCCACCTACCTAGTTACCCAAGAGAAGTAAAAACTTATGTTCACACAAAAATCTGCACAGGAGTGTTTACAGCTGTTTTATTCATAATTGATAAAAATGGAAACAACCCAAATGTCCATCAACGGGTGAATGAATAAACAAACTTTGATATATCCAGGAAATGAAATACTATTAAGCAATAAATTTTAAGAACTCCTGATGCAACATGGAGGAATCTCAAATGCATTGTGTCAAGAGAAAGAAGCTGACCTAAAAGGGTACATACTATGTGATTTCATTTATACAACATTCTAAAAAAGGCAAAACCTACAGGAAAACAGAACAAATAAGTAATGGCCAGAGGCTGAGGGTAGAGAAAGGGCTGACTACAATGGACACAAAAGAACTTTCTGGGTTGATGAAACTATTCTCTATCTTGACTGTAATGGTTGTTATTCAACTATATACACTTGTCAGAACTCATAGACCTCTTCACTAAAAAGGGTGATTTTACACTAGGTAAATTATACCTCAAATATTTTAAATTCCAAGATGCAAAAGATAAAATACAACAGAAACATTTAGTTTTCAATACCTCACAACTATGGCAACAGATTCCAACCGAGAAGTGATAAAGGCCTTCGTGATTTCTGGTGCATAAGTGTCTAATAAGTGGGGCTCAGTTGATTTCACAAAAGGAACTGATGCTACCATCCTTTGCCACAGAGTTAATAAATAATGAACACTGTTGGGAGCAAATTCCCAATGCTACAAAGAAATAAAGCAAATGTTATTTAAAATGACATATCTTCCTAGAATTAAGAATTACAAAGACAGAATTACTAAACACAGATTTTTTTAAACAAAATTACTGAACACAGACTTTAAAATTAACTTTTATTCTGATCATATAATCAATGAACATTTAACATAGCAAATTCTGTAAATGCAAAAAAGCATAAAGAAGAAACTAATAATCTCTCATTATTCTACCACCCAATAGATGATCACTATTAAAATGTTGGTATACTTCATCCTAATCTTCTTTACATGGATATTTTTCAGAGTTCATATCACATGGAAAATGTGGTTTTAAAGCTTCCCCCCAAAACTTATAAAAAGAATTTTTCCAAAAAAACATTTAAAATGTCTTTTATTTCTTCACATAAATTTTACTACAGCTTCTCAACTCATTCTTCAGTTATTAGATATTCAGATAGCCTCTAAATGTTTATTATAAACTATGTTACAATGAACTTTTACCTAAAACCTTAGAATAAGTATTTTTAGTAAAGTACTCTAACAAATGTTAAAAAATCCCTACCAAATCTTACCAATAAATTGTTCTAAAAATTATCTACCATTTAACATCAATTACATATTTTTATTTACCTGTAGGCTAGTAATGGTAAAGTTAGCAATCAATCTGATAACTTCAGGATATTCCTTCACCATAACTAATTCTCCCAGCTGATAATTTGTCTTTAAACGAGCCAAAAATCGGCAAAATTCATGATAATTACCTGGATCAGACAAACCCTAAATTATGAGACAAAAAGAAAGGATTTTTAAAATACTTAAAAACAAACCAAGCTAATGACTTAGCAACAAAATTCCAAGAGTATTTTATTAAGTTTTCCAGTTTTCATGGGCACTTATGGTACTTTGTATCACCTGGGTAGAACATAAATGAAAGAAAACAAAGGATTCCTGCTGGATTTAATGTTGGCATCAATGATTCAAAATAAAGAATCCAAAGTAAAGGATTTGGAAAAAGCTTTGCTCTGTGATGACTAAATTATGTTTAGGAACACAGAGTATTACACAAATTATTTGCATGTGTGCATGCATGTTTGGGTGTGTGTGTGTGTACTGTGGCTTAAACACAAGTCCATAGAAGACTTGAAAAATATTTAAGATGAAAATTAAGAATGGGTTCTTGAAACCCTGAAAAAGAGCAATACCAATTGAACTTAAATGGTATTTGTGCACACATAAATAACAGAAATTTCTTTTAATAAATATTAATGGAGTACCTACAGGCATTGTACCCTCAAGCAACTCCTTGTCCCTAAGTAGAGTCATTCAAAAAAAGTATTGCAATGTAGGGCAGAAAGTCTAACAGAAGTACTGTAAGACACAGAGGTAACCTTAGGAAAGGAAAGGTTAATAAGAAACACCAAGAAAGAGGCCCCCAGTTATCTGTGAGAGCTCCTTGAAGAGAGGACACAAGTGTTATCTTTATAAAAGTTTGAACATTTTGTTTGCATTGTAGCTGGCATGACAGAGACTTCAAAAGAGTTCAATACTCAAAGAGTTTCTAAGAAATTTCATTCATATGAGCTCCGTGAAAATATAAAACAGTATCTAATTATTAAGGACAAATTACAAAAAGATACTTCGTACTGATTCATCTTTCAATACATGATTGTAATTCTAAAATAATATAATATTCAAACTAACTTTTACAGATATGAAACATGAATATGAGGAGGCTGGAAAACCAATTAAAACCATTATCTGATATTACCATATTACTTTTCACATACTAATTGATGACAGTGAGTTAAACAAAAATTTTAAAGTATATTAGTAAAATCCCATTTATCAACAAAACATGTAAATTTCTTACTTGTGCTATCATTGAAAAAATAAAATAAAAGCATAACAAATACTAAAATACTCCTGAGAATGATGTACAAAATCAATTGCTCCTTACCAATTGCAAGCACATTTTCTTTATGTACAGATACTATACGTCCTCGCAACAGTTTTTAATAACTAAGAGACAGATAAATCTCCTTAAATCATTTAACATTTTAGAATCCATATATTAAACCAAAGACAAAATAAAAAGTAAAACAAAAAATGCTGTCCAGGCAGCCAAAATTACTAATTAATAATGGCTTTGCAATTCTCTGAAATGAACATTGCTACTGAAGCTTTGCAGTTAATGGGATAGGATAGATTTTTAAATCTACAAACTCATATTTGTCCACAAGAGGGCAAAAAGACATTATCTCAAAATTTAAAGTCACTTACTCCAATATTAACATTCAGATTTGTATTAAGTCTTCAGAAGGTAGATATAACTCCAGATTAATTACTTTACTAATATAAGAAGTACAAGCAAAGAAATGCAGTACAATGGTGTAAAGCAGAAGCATAATAAAATATATACCTTCTATTCTTATTTACCTTAAAAACGGAAAAAAAATTAAAAGCGGAGAACACAGAAGTCTGTCAGGAAAGTATCCATTTTTAAAAACTGTCCATTTCTACTGTAAGTGAGATTTAGGGAGGATGGATATGACAGTTCATGTTTCTTCCAGAATCATAATCAAATCATGAGTTTATTACACACCTTTCAGCAGAAAAACTGTATTTCTATATACTAAGTATTAATTAAATTACTTCATAAATACCTGAGGGTTTTCAAGTATCCTTTTTACTCCCTTAATTAAATTACCAAGGTACTTGGCACGTTCAGGACTGCTAAATAAGGACCTTCTTGTAGAAGCAAACTGAACTAAACATGAAAGTGCCTAAAAATAGGAACAACAAAATTCATTTCAATTTTAAAAGTAACTATGGCCACATGTAAGGAACATGAGTCTTTACATAAAAAGTATTTTTTAATTTTAGTGACAGTAAAGCATTACAGAATCCAGGAATACTGAAAACTACACATCATCAATCACCATCACTACCCACAACCCTTTAACTCTGGCACTAAAATTTCTATTTGTATGTATTCTAATATATTTTCATAAATCATACATGCCAGAGCAACCTGGACATACTCAAAAGGCTCCCAATTGCTCCTGATGCCCACCTCTGTTCATGAGCCAATAAAACAGGGGCTCTACCAAAATTAAAATATGGGTTTGTGGTAGACTATGTTTGAGAAACACTGTACATTATGCACTGTGGTATCCTGTAAGTGGGGGAACCTTACTTCAGTGTAACTTGGTATAACTTTATTTAATCCAGCATATTTCAGATTTATTTGGTGGTAGCACATCTTACCCATACCATCCATTAATATCTTGAGGCACAATTTGGAGAATGCTGCTGAAAACATTAGATATTCTACAAAAATTCCAAAAAGACATCAGTGGTCTAGTCATCTTCTAAAAGTTAATACCTTACCAGACAATTTTACTACTTGGGTTCTTAATTCTACTACTGAAAACCACTGAAGTCTATTTGATCATTAAGTGAGAGGCCCAAAACTGGCAACTTTTCAGGCCGAACCGGCCCTCACAAGTTTTGTTTTGGTCCACATATGTTTGTTTGCCCACTTTATAAAAAAATTAGAATTAGCTATCAAATATTTAAATATTTCAATTAAGAGATTTTACATAATATCCGGCTCTCTTAGCAAAGGTGAGAACAGGGACAAGAAACAGAGGATGGCCTTTTTAGATGTTCTTTAGTTTGCCACAGTCCTTACTGTTAAAAACAAATAAAAAACCAAAAACTCCTCAGGCAATTCTGATGTGTAGAGGTTTGGGAACCACTAATGTATCAAAAATATCCAGGGTGGGGCTGCTGGGTTTTTAGTCACTTGAGCGTCCTACTCTTGATTTCAGCTTAGGTCATGATCTCACAGTCATGGGATCAAGCCCTGCGTCAGGCTCCATGCTGGGCATGGAGCCTACTTGAGATTCTCTCCCTTCCTCTCCCTTCCTCTCCCTCTCTCTCTCTCTCTCTGTCTCTCAAAACAAAACAAAAAAATATCCAGGGTTTGGTCAAACACCTGGGTTTGAATCTTGGCTTCATTATTTACTTTGCTGCCCTACAGAAATGTCTTTAAGCCAGGAAGGGTCTGTTTCCTTGTCAACATAGTGAGGATAATAACACTTACCTTGCAGGGCTGCTCCAAAGTAAGCACCATATAAGAGGTCATGCCCAATAAATGCTAGTTACTTTCTCTTAAAGCAGTTGTTTCCCACTTAGTATTTTAAGCACCAGTAGCTTGTTTGTTTTATCCCTAAACATAACTGTACATGAAACCATGGTTTTTAAACAACTAAAAACAAAACTATTCTGGTAAAAAGACAAAAGACTGAAACTCTGTGGCACCATCTGGAAACATGAGTGTCATGTGGAACCCAGTTTAAAAACCACCACCTCTAAACTCTAGATGGGAGAGCAGACATGTTATATAAAAAAAAAAAAAAAAAAAAAAAAAAAAAGGAGAGTAGAGTATTTTTGTAAATCTACTCCTCCCTTCTACGTGATATTTAAATAAATACACCACTGATAATGTACTTTAGATCTGTAATATCTTCTTTCAGGCAATGGCAATATCAGAATTCTCCAACTTTACTTCTATAAGCTTAGATATTAAACTGACAACGTTTTCCTTTTTTTTCAGTCTTGCCTGGTCTCTGTTTAGATTCCACAAAGATGGGTTCATAGTCTCAAAGTTACTATATAACCAAAGAATTTTAAGAGTTTTAAAGGACATGATAGAATTTGATTCAAAAAATAAATGAACAACTAGAGTGATGGACACAAAATCACATGAGCAGATCCCCTTTGTTTCTCACTCAGAGATAACTGATGGGGGCTGCCTGGCAAGCCTAGGGCATGGACAGTTGAGGAAGAGTTAGAGAGAGGGGAGGAATAGGGAGGGTAACAGATGGTATGGCCAACTACTGGGCTGAGGCCCAGAAGAAGGGATGGGGACTGGGTAGAAAGTAAGGTACACATAGAGGCTGACAGGTTTTCTTGGCTCTGGGCAGGAGCTAAATCAAGAGTTAGAGGTTCTGGGTTCACCCATCAAATGGAATGCACTGGTGACTATAAAAAGAATCGAACAAACAGCTTAAGTAATATAAATCCCAGGAGACGTAAGAATTTCTTATGAGCGGTAAACCCAATCAAGAATGTAAATTTTTACAAATATATACCACCCTTAGATAAAAATCACAGATACTTTTTACTGAAATAATGAGTTTTACTTACTAACTGAGATAGTAGTGGTGGAAGTGAATGGTACAAATTGAAGAAAAGATCCAATGTTTCTGGTTCCAGGAAAACTGAAAAAAAATTTTTTTCTAATAGCATTACTTCAATTCTTAATGTAATCAGCAAGACTTTATCACACAAATAAGAACTCCAAGACCTCTGCATGTGGTCACTCGTTCCAGTGAGCCTTAATTCCTTTTCAACTCCTTTTAATTCCCAGCTATTTTCCTTTGAAAGATGAAATAATACAGAGAAACTAATTAGCTAAAATGTTCCTTATTTCTATGAAGCATCTACAGTTCTTACTGGGAAAATCTTCTTACTATTTTCCTTTGTATTAAAGTAATATAAATGTTTAAAAATTCAAACAGTGTCAAAAACAGTATTGAAAAGTATATAATAAAAACCAGCTGTACCTTACCTCATTCCACGTACCTTTCAACTCTTATCTACACTTACATACGTATTTCCAAATATCATGCTATATGAATATTTCTTTATTTGTTTTACCTTAAACATCAAGTGAATCCCTGTTACAACTGATGAGACTTTAGCCTACACCACAATCTGTCCTCTCTCAACATCCATCCACTGTTAGAACAATCTGGGATTAAATCGATTCTAAGTATTTACATTTATTATGGTTATATAAATAATGTTAACAACTGAGCCAAGGAGTACACTATGATTATATTACATTTCCAACCCTCTCTGGATTTAATCATAGCATCTTTTCTATGCTTAGTTGTAGATCTATCTGTCACTAATTCCTTCCAAATGCTCTTGACAGATTTGTAAAATGTTCTGTATGCTATTTTCCACATGATCAATAGCATCAAATAACCTATAATTTCCATCCCCAACACCACCCCACCTCCTAGAGCCTTCAATTTGGGACTGGTTGTTTCTAAATTTGTTAATCAATTATCTTCTTTTTATGTCTGTTCATTATCATCTTGTGTTGAAGCTACCTTTTCACAAACCCCTTATCTTCCACATTCTTGGTTTGTGTATCAAGTAACTTTCTGAGAGCAAATACATAAGGGATAAATTCCAGGAGGATGTGCATGTTTGAAAATGTCTTAATTCTACCTCACACTTGGTAATTTCAGTTTAGTTTGAAATTTATTTCCCTTCAGAAGTCTGGGGAGATTACTCCATTGTCTTCTAGCTTCCAGGGCTAACAGTGAGAAGTCTAATATCATTGTCCAGTCCTTTGTAGGTAACTTATTTTTCATCTCTGTTAGATTTTAGGATCTTCTTTTTATCATCGTTATTCTCAAATGATAATTATGAAGCTTAGTGTTTATTTTTTTCATTCATTATGACAGGTACATGATGGGACCTTTCAATCTGAAAATTTATGTCTCAGTGCTGAGAAATGTTTTTGGCATTATTTGTTTGCAAATTTTCTTTTTTTTCCCTATCCTCTTTCTTGAACTCCTAATAGATGCCCGATCTCCTGGGTTTCATGCTCTAATATTCTTGTATTTTTGTCTTCTCGTATCAAATCTCTGTTTTCTTTTTTGTTCTACTTTCTGTGATATTTCCTTGAGTTTACCTTCCAACTCTTTTACTAATGTTTTATTTTGGCAACTGTCTTTTATACTTGGAACATTCTCTGAACTTTCCTTTTTAAAACAATATCCTAGTTTTGTTTCAGAGATGTGTTACCTTTTCTTATCTCCCTGGGAATGCTAATGATACTTTTCTGACGTTCACTTCTACTCTTTGTCTCTGTTTCTACTAAACTCTCCCTTAAAAAAAAAAAAAAACCTTTTGGGGGTAATTGTAGATGCATCTGCATTTGCAATAAATAATACAGAGAGACCCCAGGAGCCCTTTACTCAGCTTCCTCTAATGGTAAGCTCTTGCAAAGCTACAGTCCAAAATTACAGTCAGGAAATCACATTGATAAAATTCATCAATCTTATGCATAGTTCCCATTTTTACATACACTCGTGTGTGTGTGTGTGTGTGTATAGTCATTGTTAGTTTATGCATTCACCATGATACTAAAGATACTAAGTCCCTTTTAAGTGTTTGTTTTGATTTCTGATCAAAACAGTTCCAAACAGAACTTCCATATTAGAAGTTTTCACAAAATCTGTGGTGTTTCTCTACTACACCTGATATCCCTGAATGTCCAGTTTAATTTCTCGAGGAAAAAAGGTCTGGTCTTGGGAAATAAGAGGGAAGTGCACACAGGGAAGAAAAGGGAAAAGGCAGTCACCTCATTGCACAGGTGGTAGAGAAGATCCTGGGGTCTTTGTGCAGACTACCAAGCCCTTTCAGCCCTATTCTTTACTTCTGACTTCAGGAATACCCTAGTGCCGGCATCTTTCTAAAATGTGTGAGAGCAGATCACCATGCTTTTTCCTGGTGTCCTCTGTAAGAAAGTTGCAATTCTGCTCTGCTAAGTTGGTTACTCTAATTTCATTCTCTTTCTAACACTGAAAACTATGTTTTCTCTTGTCAAGTGTTATAGCCTCTCCCACTTTGTTTATCTGAACATTTCAAAACAGAACTCTTCATTTTCCCTCCCAAACCTGTTTCCCCCAAACTCTAGAACTATCTTTCCTATTTTCCAATATCAAAATATGGAAATTCCTTTAATATTAGGGAAAACAGATTTCAATACTGGCTATCTGCAGCTACCTTGTGTTACAAACCTTTCTGAATGTTTTGATTGCCTAACAAAAACTAGAGATAACTGCACATACGGCAACTATACTGCTTAATTCTGTGCTTTTTACTCTGACCATCCCTCATGCTAAACTTTTTTCTTACTTGTTCTCCAGGTTGTTGGAATCTGCACTGTGCAAAGATCATCTGCAGATTCGTCTGCTGAACTGCCAATGAAGTCAAAGTTAAGGCAGTTGAGGACCAGTTTCAAGACCTGCATTACTAGATTTTGTTGACCTTGATCCTGAAGATTTAAAGGTTTGGCCAACACCTGAAAAAAGTTGAAAGTCAAGTAAAACATTAGGAAAAATGTCAATAAACAAATCCTCAGTTCACTAATGTAATTAATTCTTCAATGCCAAATTAGGAAAAATTTGGAAAGTTATGTTGTTGTATATATTAGAAAAAGTTGGAAAATCACTACCAACAAAAATCCACAATAGACTATTTTCAGATTTGATTTTCTAAAATGAGAATAAGACCTTTTACACTTAACTGCAAATTGTAGGTCATCTTCTAAAGTTATGAAAAGTAACTTTAGAACAAATACTTTACACAGTACAAATGTATAAATCTGTGGGATTTACTAGCTCAAAGTTTGCTTAGAACAGCTGAAAGTATACTATTCTTCAAGTGGGGGAACTTCATGTATAAATGATCCATATTCGGCTAACAAAGGTTGTCAAGCTGTCTGAATGAAGGAGGACACTCACAAACTTCTGGAGAACAATCCTGACCACGCCCGCTCCCCGAACCCTACCCGTAAATGTCCATTCTGACACAACCAGAATTGATATATATACTAAAGACACACAGTGAAATATTTGTGGAAGAAATGATATGAAGGTTGGGATTCTGCTTAAAAAATAACATGAAAAGAAGGAAAGTTGTTAGAAAAGTACAGCCATGAACCGGGAGTAGTCACGAGTTCTTACTGCTTAAGTGGTTGATTGGTCCAAGGGAGTTCATTATACTCTTCCACCTTCTTTTGCATATGTTAAAGTTTTCCATACAAAAAGAAAATTTTAAAAATAATAGAGGGTCGGGGAGCCTGGATGGCTCCGTTGGTTGAGACTTCAGCTCAGGTCAGGATCTCATGGTTTTTGAGTTCGAGCCCCCATCAGCTCACAGCTGTCAGCACAGAGCCCCATCAGCTCCGCTGTCCCCCTCATTCTCTGCCCCTCTCCCCTCATGCTTTCTCTCTCAAAAATAAACATTTAAAGTTTTTTAATTAAAAAAATAATAGAGGGTCTTTCAGTCTGGCTTACTGCAGCAGTTACCATGTTACTCTACCACAGAACTGAAATAATTAGCAACTGCTGCTTGGTGGAACATACTTTGGGAAATGCTATCCTACACCAATTAAAAAGCTTGAACAGCATGATAGAATCCCTGTATTACAAGCAAACACAATATAATTATGAATTGTACTAGTGCTCAATAGGGCACTAAGTAGCAAATGGGAAAAATATTATTTCCCCAAAAAATTATTAAAGTTAACTGTCTTGGCTCATCTATGAATAAATATCAATAGTTTATGAATTAGGAAAACCTACTCCCATTTCGTTGTTCATCTGCATCCCATTAAAACACAAGCAACTAAAATAAACTACGTCTCAATTAGCTTCTGCTATAAATAATCTATCAGTAGGAAGGCAATGAAACTACTACCTAAAGATGAGTTACTAAATTCCCTTTGGATTTTGTTTTATTATATTCCTAATAATTAAAAGTGAATTTTTTGGAACCTCTTACAGATATGTAGAAATCTACTGTACTGAAATTAAGATTGTTCACAGTAACTCTTCAAATACAGAATGGGGTCAGGGAAGGAGGATTCAACTGAAATTCTTTTGAAACCTAAAATCTCCTAAATACTCTAAGTAGGATGTTGAATTATTAAATAACTTACCTCTTTTAGAAGAGAGCATGCTAGCACTAAAATGTCTTTGAGAGAAGTGTCACGAAACGAGGTAGCTATTTTCCTGTGTTTTGCTGAAGGTCTAGAATAATCAACCTAAAGAGATCAAGATGATTTAATCAGACTTACCAACGAGCAAAGCAAAACTTTTCTAAGAAAAGGAATGGAAATAATGATTAAAAAAGCATATACAGTTAAAAGAGCTTTTACGAATCTACTGGGATAAGTGCCTTGTTTAATGTTACTCAAAAAGTTGATGGCAGACACAGTTAGAATCCATGTTCAGGATTGTTTCAATTCCGTGCTCTTTCTATAAACCCTACCAATCCCCAAATTAAAAACCAGAACTGATCATACTTTCAGAGGCAATATGAACACAGATTATATAAAAATAGATAGCAGGAAAACTGGATGGGTCAGTCGGTTGAGCAATCGACTTTGGCTCAGGTCATGATCTCACGGTTCATGGGTTCAAGGCCCTTGTCAGGCTCTGTGCTGACATCTCAGAGCTTGGAGCCTGCTTCGGATTCTGTGTCTCCCCCTCTCTCTGCCCCTCCCCTGCTCACTCCATGTCTCTGTCTCTCTCTCAAAAATAAATAAAACATTAAAAAAATTTTTTAATAAAATAATGGATACTAAAGCTATCAACTCCTGAACCATGTACCATTTCACAAGAGGCAAGTAACAACTTCGCTATTCCTCAGATTCTGTATGTAAAATAAAAGAATCTCTAAAATAATCTTCAAATTCTTTCTGTGAATCAGTTAACAATCAATTATAGAAAAATTCTTCATAAGAAAATAACATTCATCTTATACACTAGAAATGCCATTGGTTCATATATCCTTGATGTTTTATAAAGAAACCAAGGCAGGGGCACCCGGGTGGCTCAGTTGCTTAAGCATCTGACTTCGGCTCAGGTCATGGTCTCCCAGTTCATGAGTTTGAGCCCCAAGTCAAGCTCTAGTGCTGATGGCTCAGAGCCCAGAACCTGCTTCAGATTCTGGGATTCTGTGTCCCTTTCTCTCTCTCCCCCTCCCCTGCTCGCGCTCTTTCTCATAAATAAATAAACATTAAAAAAAATTTTTTTAATGCTGTAAGAAATCAAGGCAGAAATTATAAACAATCACAAATCTTATTATATAAGCAATAGTACATTCCCTCTGAATATTTATTAGTTAATGATGAATAATTTTTAAGAATAAATTTACTAAGAGTAGTCTTTGAGCCTCTAATCTAAAATATGATATGGTCAGGGGTTCCTGGGTGGCTCAGTAGGTTAACTGACTTCAGCTCAGGTCATGATCTCACAGCTTGGCTCAGCGTGAGTTAGAGCCCCGCATCGGGCTCTGTGCTGACAACTCAGAGCCTGGAGCCTGCTTCAGATTCTGTCTCTCCCTCTCTCTCTGCCCCTGCCCTGCTCACACTCTGTCTCTCCTTCAAAAATAAGTACACATTAAAAAATGTTTAATAAAAAATAGAATATGATATAGTCAAAACTATACTATCAATGCCATTAAATCTTCCATTTATCAACAGCAAACAGCAGACAAAGTTGAAGTCTGATACCCACATGATTAATATCATGGGCTAGTCAGAAAGAAGAAAATAAACCATTTTCTTTTACTAATGCTTATGGATTTAAAAAAAAGCAGTGAGCTCAAAATAGATTATCTGATACTTCCTAAGCTCCATCATACAATTTAGGCTATACTTAATTGCCGCATTTACTTAGGGAAACATGAAACATAACAGAAGTCCAAAGTGATTACAGAAAGTAGTTACTGGAATCTGTAACCAATATGTAAGATTCAAATTAGCACTTCCAGCATTATTCCCCTCTTTTAAATCAAATTTCAGTCAGTCTGTCTCTCCTAAAATACTTCCCTCTATAGAAGAAAAAAACTTTCATTAATACAAATTAATAGTAGCATACAGCATTGTAATTTGTGAAGTACTCTTCACATATTATTTCCCTTAATTCTCAAAATAACCTGTGAGACATTATCCTCTGTTTATACATGAAAATTAAAGTTTATAGTCACACTGTCTTAGACCAACCTCTCATATCTGTAACAAGAACAGAACAACCTTGGGTTTATGGAGTACTTTTATTTACCAGGCGGTGAGCTAGGAGTTTATCTAATCTTAACAAGATCCATGGAAGGTGTCATTCTCACTTTCCAGATAGTGATATGTAAGTTCAAAGATGTTCAGAAATTTGTCCATAGTCGTAAGCAACAGAGCTAAAACACAAATCCAGGTCTTATTTCGGTTACCTTCAAGGCCTACATGCTTACTTTATTTAGGTTAATCATTTAGATGTCCATTTTTTTGAGAAGAGGGATTGCACACCTATTTTCTACCATATATCTATGCCTCTACAACATAGGCAGAGAACATTTTACTTCTTGTTGGATAACCTCCAGGGACAGTAGGAACCGCAGACTGGCTCCTAAAAAAACAAGATAGTATATAATCCTCTTTTAGGAAACCTCAAGTTTAGATGTTTTCCTTTAAAAATTATATCTTGTTATTGACACTATGAATTTACCTGGCTCACATTTAACAATGATCGCATTTGACTTTGATCATGCATTGTAGATCTCCCTGCTGCCTGGTTCAGAAGCACTGTACCTACCAAATGCTTGCTGAAACCATAAATGCCATAAAATTAAGCTAAGTAAAATGTGTCCACAAAAGCCATATATTTTTTTACTACACAAAGCCAAACACACTTCAGACCTTGAAGCTTTTTTCAAAAGGCACTGAGTTCTATACAAGACAAGCCTGGAACATGTGCCAGAAAGTAAGAAAATATTCAAAGAATGGTGAGTAAATGTCATTGGACATAGAAGCTAGCTTGAAAGGGTTCCTCCTGGCTAAATCTGGCAAATTTTGAGTATCAAACTACAATGTTAGTAACAAATTATAACTATTACATAAAATAGGAAGCCAAGAATCCATACTGATATAAATAAGTGAAAAAACTGAAAGTCTGATGAGGAATGGGTATTTTCAGAGTCTTAAATACTTATTATTTACAAAGAAGAAAAAAATAAATCTATAATTGGAAAAGCCTGGTAGATACCATCTTAATCAAGTAACCAAAGAAAACATCATTAGTAATGTGACAAATCAAATCATGTGCCTCCTGACTGGAGGCAATGAGAAGATCACACTGTCGTTTCTGTGATATTCCTGACCAATATGCATAATATGAATCTAATAATAAAGAAACATCAGGCAACCCCAAATTGAGAGACATTTCACAAAACAACTGGCCTGTAATTTTCACAAGTGTCAAGCTCATGAAAGTGAGGGAAAAAGTGAGGAATTTTTCCAGATGGATGGGGACTAATAAAATATGTCAAACAAATACGACGCAAGATCCCAAACTGGTTCCTTTCTCAGACAAATGGTGAAACTCGAATAGAATATGAGGATGATAGTAATCAGCCAGTGTTAGCATTCTGATTTTCATGGTTGTATTATAGTTACATAGGAGAATGTCCTTGTATTTGGGAAATACACTCAAGTATTCAGGGAACATGTTGGAAACTTAGTATCAAATGGGTAAGAAAAAAATTTCTCTGTATTATATACTCACAGTTCTTCTTTAAGTTTGAAATAGTTAATTAAAAAAAAACTTGGTTGCTCTTTGAATCACACTTTTATTAGAATTCCATACTACCTAGACTTGTCTCAGTAATCATCTAAACACAGTAAAGTAAACCCTTATTACAAGAGCAGTCTGTAGCCCTATTATGCTATGAAATAGGAAACAGGAAAAAAAAATACTGGTTTTAAGATTAGCAAAAAGTTGATGGCTGTGTAAGCTACACGATGCGTACATGGGGTTGTTGCACTATTCTCTATATCCTTATGAGATAAAATATTCATACTATAATTATTTTTAAATGTAGTTTTAAAAAAGAAAGCTACAGTTCTTTAGACATATTTATAGAGCCTAATAGGATTAGCCAAAACCCTTGTCATAACATCCCTGCTAACACAATAACTCTGTTCCAGGTACTATTGTTACTAGCCCTGGAGGTACATACATGACTACTGCCTTCCATCCATAAGGCAAGAAATCTTTACATACATGAGGGCAGAGGAGTCAGGGAGTAAGGTCTGTGATAAATTAAGAGAGCACTTTAAATTTAAGATATCCATCCAATGAAATTAGAAACATTTTCTAATTCCTGACTGAAGTTGAAAATTGTTATTTTGGGTGATTTTTTTTATGCACAGGAACTATATTGACACTCCAAAGGGAGTTGGCAAGTGGTCCTGGATATGCAAGCTTTTCATATTTAAACACACACACATGCATAAACACAGACTGTTCAACATTACAACAGTTTTAAAATATAAGCACTGCCTTTCTTCCCTTTACTTTCACATTATCCCACAAAAGAACCCAACTTCTGCTTTTGTTCTGTTTAGAACCAAGTTAAGTACAAAAGTGAACAGAAACAGGTGACGATGTGCTCAGCTGCTGAGCTCATAAAGGCACTGTTGGGGGGAGGCATAGCTTCTGCAAACTCTCCTTGTACAGGGTCAAAATCCATGCTAGCAAGTGGCAAAGTGTCAAGTGGCCTATTCTTTGATGAGTCCTGCTGTGTACCCATTGTTGAGAATCAATTCACCAAACTGCCTTTTATATGTAAGCAAATAAAGGTCTGTTTCTCTTTATATAATTTATTTCTTATGCTTAGTATATTATTATATACAGAGGATACAAGGACAATTCACCAACTGCCTGGACCAAGGGCCATGTCTAATTCCCTTTCTTTGTGGAACTTTACACTATCACTGTTATTTTCAATAATAAAGGTGTTTCGATACTGAATTACCCAAACAATAAAACAGATTAAAGACAATTATTCAGAGTTTTATGCCACACAAACTGTTTATACAAAAGCACCAGCATTACTTAGCAAACTTCATGTCACTATTAGATGGAAGGCTTACCAGGTTCATTTCCTGAGTCAGCTCTGAAAGGATTATTACTCCTATTATGCAGTGCTCCACAGTGCCCTATGGAGAAAATAACCAAGTGTACCCTAAGTAACTGTAAACAATTAAATACTGAAACATCAATTTTCTTAATAATATATCTATTAAAATATGTATAAAAATTACTATGAGGTCCACAAAAATAATTTCAAGTTCATTTTTTTAAGGATAAATTTAGGTACACAGAGTTGATTGGGGATAAAAGCTCACCCACCTTAGAACTGCATGATACTCTACAAAATGTTTTTAGCACCTAGGACTTATATTAAACTAAACCTTAAAATATGAGACTTTAGTTTAATGCTTTCCATAAGACAATGAATAAGAACGAACAAAAAATGTTTTTTAGTTCTATAAATTTGCTTGAAGGCTACTAAGATAGCTGCACTCAATATATAATTAATAAATAGCTTAGGAACTAATTTAAATCCCTCAATCTAATATCAGATAAGATCACTTAGGCCCTTTTAATATTATTTAATAGTGCATGTGTATGCATTCATTATGATATCTATAATGAAGGCATCTAAAAAGTGCCCAATGCACTGGTGTAAATACATGACTATCAAAACGGAATACAGTTTCATAGCCTCTATAAAGGTTTTAATTTAATCAGCTTCCATTTTAAGCTCAAAAACTTCCTTCAAATCAAAATTCAGATTTTACATGCACCATTACTAACAAATGGCCCTATTGCAAAATCACACTAGAAGTATAAAAATAAAAAATTTAACATGTAATTATAGGGTAATCATAAAAAAGCATTAACACAGGTGACAAATTTTTCAAGTCTTAACTTTAGAGTTGGTCATTCCTTCTATTTATTATCTCAGAATAGAAAAATAAACCAAAGAAACATCCCATAACTGCTGCATTTTAATTCTGTACGGCCCTTCACAACAATCTCAACTGTTTGAACTGAACTACAGCTCTCCTGTTACCGAATCATCCATCCGAGCGTTGTACACCAGGCCAACGCTCCTCAAAGTGCTGTTCCCTGACCACCAGCTGGTTGTCTGCAAACTCAATTCTAATCTGAGAATGGCTCAGTACTGGTTCATGACCAGATAAAAGAGTTTGCACAAGAATATAAAACAGCTAAGCACCTACTAAGTACACTGCTTAGCTCAGCTGGCATATTTTTCATAGCAAGTCTTTCTCAGGGAAGGAGGCACCATGTTGATTTACATTGTGCTCCTTATCCTGTTGTGAATCAGCAGTGTGAATAGGACCACCACAGAGGACAGCAGGCTCTCCTGGGTACGTATGTAGAAAGGAAGGCCATAAATGTTTACAGTGGGGCAGCAAGAAGGCTGCAATCACAGAGAAAAGAAGAGGTACAAAACTTCAGGCCATTAAAGATTTAGCAAATTTAAAATAACGTTTAGTACAAAATTCACAGAAGCCGCTAATACCCAAAGGAACCATGTGGTCCTATATTTGAGTACTTAAACATTAAAGTCAATTGTCTTTCTCATGACTCAAAGTTAAGTCATATCCAGAAAGCGAGTGCTTTCTTGTGTGATACTTTAATAAACTTGGAAGACAAACATTTTGTTTCTTCTGGTTTTCCAAAATTGACAAAAGCACACTAAAGCTCAACTTAGGTTCAAGTTAGCAGCCACTGGAAAGAGGGCTTGAATAATGTAGCCAACAAGAATGACTTCATTCTATTCAGTTTTCAGCATATATATATATATGTGTGTGTGTGTGTGTGTATTATTATACATATTATATATGTGTATATATATACACATATTATATATACATGTGTGTGTGTATATATATATATATATACACATATTATTCTTGTCTATGCCAATGATTCTTGATAGCTGTGTGTGATCTTAGTAGAGGTCAAGCGAGGGCTGCTATTCTGTTAGCCAAAATTACGAGCACAACTCAACACTGATAAACTCATTTGTCCCTGAAGAAACTATCTCTCTGCCCCAGGGCTGCTCTCCGCAGGGCTAAAAGTACATTTATTTCTCTGAAGGTTTAGATGATCAAATATTTGTTAACCAGGGTTTTTAAACAATACAAACAAAAGAGAAGCAGCAGAGCCTAGTGCTTCATCGTCTGAGATGTCTAGAATTGCATTCTATGGTAGTTACATCTTACACGGGGATATACTGCATACGAAGTAAAATCTCAGAAAGTCCAAACTGCCCCTAATTGCCAATAAACCAATACTGAACCATCTTTCAGTCCGAACCGCCAGTTTTTCCTCAAGAACTGTAACAGATCACTGCTTCTGCAGCAGAGCACCAACTACAGTACATTTCTCGCAATTAGGGATATTGTTTGGATGAAAACATACGTGTCTTTAAATATCTGAATCATCCTGGGTAAGGCAGGATGGTCATCCTAAGAGGCATGCAGAGACTGGAAAGAGGAGATTTATGTTTCCCGTATCACACCTCAGGACATATGATACTCTGTGGGATGCCAAGTGGAATCACCAGTACAATTTATGTTAGTGTCCTCTGGCTTCTTCTTCTTTTTCTTATTTTTTGCAGTCCAAGTATCTGAATTAGCGTAAGTTAAATGTGCATATAATTTGAATCATTTAAGTTAAAGATATTCTTGAGAAACGAATATAGCCAACATGGTACAATGTAAAAGTTAAATATGTCTCTTAAGTTAGAAAACTTGTGAAAGCGCTAGCTCTATGCTTTACTAGGTCACTGTGCAACCTCATGCAATTTACTTAACTTTCCTAAGCTTCAGTTTTCTCATTTGTAAATGAAATCCACTTCACAGAGACATAATGAGCATTACATTACATGATACACAAAAAAATATTATGTTTTGTGTATATGTGGCACACAGACTTGCATGTTAGAAATGATGGAACATGTATTTTTGAAATTTTCTAACTTCTGTATATTTTCTAATTTTCTGATGTTTCCTAATATAATTTGCATTCTTCTGGTTTGGAAATTTTATAATGGCATGATCCTCATTTACGGGCAATAAAAAAATAAAGGGTCCAGAGGATAAGTAATAAATCATAATTAATATGGTACTGGTAGCCACAGAACAAACCACACAGCTTTAAGAAAAGAAGTTTTCTAAACCAAAAAAAGCAACTTGTGATGTTAGAATAATGTAATAATGCCTTCTTACCTGAAGGAACTTCTTTACATCAGCAATAATTTCTCTGAAGACAAACTGGTCTTTCTGAACCTCAAACCATCCCAGTTTGGTGATTTTAGCAATGACTTGAATTAGAGCTTGGATAACAAAGGGCACCAGCTTGGGTTGGGATGCCACATAATTAAGAATGTAGTTTCCTGTAAGAAAATATTCTGTGATCATTTGGAGTTTTCAGTAACATAATGTGAATCATGTGAAGAAAAACAGCTGGTAATGACACACTCTTTGATGGAAAGCTAATCCCTTTCTTCAAGATATATACTTATTTACACAGTCATTTCTGCTGTAAGGCCTACTGTGAAAAAGGAAATTTGCTCTAGTTCAATTTATACATTAGAGGATAATTTGAGTATAATGAGAATGTCACTTTTGCTTTTACATGCTTTCATGTAGAAAAACTGCCAGGTGAATATGAAAACAGCAACCAGGCCTAATGAAGCAAACCATACACAAACTGCACACACCTCAAGCATCTAGGAGCTAGCTCAGCTCACCTCCTGTGTTATCAGCCTCACACATCCTTATCTGCTTTGATACTTTTCCATCCTATTTCAGATCACCTCCTTCCCCACTTCACCCTTGCTCGCAAACTGCACCCCTTCTGAAGCCCACATCCACGAAGAAGATTCAGGTCTTCAAGATATAATCTTATTTATTCTACTATTTCAGTATTTCTTAACCATTTAACATGGGTAAGACTCTACTAAAATTTTCATTTGATTTCTTTTTTTAATGTGTCACTGACAAAGTGTTTGAGTTTTATTTCCATATCCCATTTCTCTCATAAGCCCTCTGGTTTTATTGCATGACGATACATAGCACAGTCACTTCTAAGAATGCATGTGTCTTGTTATAGCGAAACTGTACGCTATCCTGTTTCCTTGGCATAAAAAAAATATAAATAGTATGACAAAATAAGTATACAAGTTAAGGGAAGTAAGAATAGAATAGTAAATTAATGCTTGGAACAAAGTGAATATACCAAAATCATTAGAAGTGGGTAGCAAAGTCAGCTATGGGCTTCCAAGTGGATTGAGTAATTGAGCTCAAGCAACAAATATACTAAAAGTCTAACAGAAAAAGAACAAGAAAAAAATTTAAAAAAGGAAAAGATTCCATTTCTACTTTGGCCTCAAAGGCCAGCAGGCCATTAGAGAAAAGAGTGAAGAAAAGGTAAATACCCCAATATTTAACTAAGAAAAGCTTTAATGGGAACAACTTCAAAATCTAAGAACACTTTCAATAGTTGTTCTTGACAACTAGTGCGAATCTTGACATAAAAAATATTCTCGTGACTACCATATTTCAACCTTAATTTTGATTAACATCAAGATTATATTACACAAATTAAAAAATTAGATTCTTTCAAAAAAGCACAGATTTTCCTAGAATTTTCAGATGTTTTTCTGTTTTTTGTTTTGTTTTGTTTTGTTTTTGGAGAGAGAGCACGCATGTGCGTGTGAGCTAGGGAGGGACAGAGGGGAAGAGAGAATCTTTTTTTTTTTTTTTTTAGCATTTATTTATTTTTGAGAGAGGGAGACAGAGTATGAGCAGGGGAGGGGCAGAGAGAGAGGGAGACACAAAATCTGAAGCAGGATCCAGGCTCTGAGCTGTCTGAACCAATGCAGGGCTCAAACTCACAAACCACGAGATCATGACCTGAGCTAAAGAAGGATGCTTAACTGACTGAGCCACCTGGGTGCCCCCAGATTTTCCTGGAATTAAGATAAATTGGGAAAAGGTTCCTCCTACAGATTCAAGTAATATGGATATCCCAAGCTTCATTACTTGTAATGTTTTATTTCAACAACGAAGCTTAAGAAGATGCTGCTGCTTCCAGAATATTAAAAAAAAAAAAAATCTGGTTTATTTAGTTCAATTATTTTTATTATCTTGAAAAATTTTAACCTTGAGGGGATGTAGGGGAATCCATATGTGGGTGATGGTAACCACTAGGAAGGTAACATCAAAATAACAGAACAACCAAATGGGAGACAAACCAACTTCCACATTTCAGCTATGCACCAACAAACACACCTTCCCAGAATGCTCAAGTTAAGGCACTGGCTAACTTGTCTATTATCTAAGACAGAAAAAATGTAATAGACTACATTTTTGTTATTTTAGCTGAATGCTTTACATAAAATATTGCCATGCTTTTTACATGACCTTTAACAGTGCTCCAGTTTAGTAAGTGTCAATGATACCCATCAAGTAAAACACCCAATCTCATCATCACCAGTCCCAGATGACAGGGAAAAGCCATACCAAGAACACGAAATCTTCAAGAAGATACACAGGAGAATGAAATAACACAGATAAAAAAAAAAAAACAAAAAAAAAAACACCTCCCAGAAAAAAGTTTATAGAAAGTTGGAAAGCTATGCACTAGAGGCTCTTTGAAGGCCAAACACTGTGTAACAGCACCATTTAGCAACTTTGATACATGTTAGAAGGGCTTCCCAGCAAACTCCTTACTTGGCTCTCAGCAATGTGAAGACACTGCTATTAATGCTATTGTTACTATTATCTTGTTTCTTAGGTAAAAGATATGAAGGTTAAAGAGGTGAAATAACTTGTCACAGTGGCCAAACTGGGACTAAGTCAGGCTGTTTGGGTTTAAGGTTTTGTTTGTTTGTTGCTTCCAAATACTGGCCAAACAAATATTTTAGTAGTAATGAGTAGTTCAAAACTCTAAGTCCAAACTTGCAAATAGTCTTTGGACTATTACTGTCATTAATGTTTTTGGTATTACACAATATGGGAATTTAATATGAAATACTTTTTGACTGGCTAACTGAACTCAGGTAAAAAAAGAAAATGCCACAAAGTCTATCAAAAAATATATAAAAAGAATATAAAAGAAAAAGGGAAAGATTTGATCTCTCCTTTGGTCCCCAAGGCTAGCATGGTATTTCAGAAAAAAGTTAAGAGAGGGTAAATACCTCAATATTTAAACTAAAAAATTCTTTGATGGAAAGAACTCCAAATTCTAAGAACACAAAAATCTGAGCTATAAGCTATGCCTAAAGAGTTAGCTAAGGAAATATTTGGAGAGAGAGAATACAGGAGACAAAAAGAAATTACCATAAGATCATGATAAAACTTAGGAGGTGGAGATGTGGAGAGAAACTGGACACTTTACACACTGCTGGTGAGAATGCAAAATGATGCAGGTACTTTGGAACACAGTTTGGCAATTTCTTTAAAAGTTAAGCTGAGTTGGTTAAGCACGTGACTCTTGACTTCAGCTCAGGTCATGATCTCAATGGTTTGTGGGTTTGAGCCCCATGACAGGCTCTGTGCCGACAGCACAAAACCTGCTTGAGATTCTCTCTCTCCCTCTCTCCACTCCCCCACCCCCTACCCCCGTGCACTGGCATGTGTGCACCCACTCTCCCTAAAAATAAATAAATAAACTTAAAAAAAAAAAAGGTTAAGCATAAACTGTGGCGCATGAGTGGTTCAGTAGGCTGAGCATCGGACTTCGGCTCAGGTCACATTCTCACAGTTCATGGGTTTGAGGCCCCACCCAGCTCGCTGGTATCAGCGCAGAGCCGGCTCAGGATCTTCTGTCCCCCTCTCTCTGTCCCTCTCCTACTCACCCTCTCTCTCTCAAAAATAAATAAACATTAAAAAAAAAAAAGTTAAGCATAAACTAGGGCACCTGGGTGGCTCAGTCAGTTGAGGGTCCGACTCCTGATCTCGGCTCAGGTCATGATCTCACAGTCATGGGATTGAACCCCACATCAGGCTCCACACTGAGCGTGGACTCTGCTTGAGATTCCCTCTCTCTCTCTCTCTCTCTCTCTCTCTCCCCCTCCCTCTCTCTCTCTGCACCCCTCCCCTACTTGCACATGTGCTCTCTCACACTCTCTCTCTAAAAATAAAATAATTTTTTATTAAAAGAGTTAAGCATAAACTTACTTATGACCCAGCAGTTCCACTCCTAAGTATCTACTCAAAAGAAATGAAAATTTATGTCCATACAAAGACTTGTATGTCACTGTTTACAACAGCATTATTTATTGTGGCCAAAAAGCAGAAACAACCCAAATATCCATCAAGTAGTGAATGGACAACAAAATATCGTATATCTATACAATGGAATACTGCCCTACAATAAAAAAGAAAAATATAACGCTATATACTACAACATGGATATATCTCAAAAACATTTTGCTAAGTGAAAGAAGTCAGATGCATATGGTATGATTTTATTTATATGAAATACCCACAAAAGGTGAATCTAGAGAGGCAGAAATCATCTTAGTGGTTGGGGGTATAGGAGCAAGACTAACTGAGCATGAGGGATCTTCTGGGGATGACAGAAATGTTCTAATGATGATGTTCACACGATACTACAAATTTACTAAAAATCATTCATTGTACACTTAAAACAAGTGAACTTTATGGTATGTAATTTACAGCTCAGTGAAGTTGTCTGAAGGGAAGGAAGGAAAGAGGAAGGAAGAAGAGAGGACTATTTCATTTAGGTAATTAAACTTCAGCTACACTTTCATTTGAATAGAAGATGAAAAGGATCACTTCCAGACTAGAGAAACAACACAAGAAAGGCACAAAGGCAGAAGTAACATGGCCATGAGGTGAAAACCTTCTGGCACAACTACTAGGCTAGTACCAATGAAGATACATGGCTACAAGAATGGTCCATTAATTAGAAACTCATAAAGGGACTTCAATAGTGAGCTGTGGAAATGGTATTTAACTGATGAGCCATTGTTAATTATACTAATAAAGGTAGAAAATAGTGTGATGAATACAGAGAACTGACAATAGAGTTAATGTTGGAAAACAATAAGATAATAATAAGTCTGGGACCATATCATAAAAAACTGAGGATTTTTGAGATGATGTAAAAGACAATGTGACTGTTGAGGCAATTCTTCACATTTTTCACTTTAACTACATGCCACTTATTCTACTGACACATGTCAGACACATCATGACAAATATTCTAATCTATGTGCAGAAATAAGAGCAGTAAGTCAAACCAAAGGAACTCATAAGGGGCATATATCATTTGTTGTTTGAAATTGTGTTGTAAGTTTCTACTTTTCTCTTTTTCCCAAATTTCTTTTAATGAGTATTCCTCTCTTTATTTAAGTATTTATTTTAAAAATATAAGTCAAACAGACAATCTGACAAGAAGCCTATATCTTTTAAATAAATTAGGTCAGTTAATTATTCTGCACCAGGCCCTGATGAGTTCACTGGTGGATTCTACCAAACATTTAAGGCAGAAATTGTATTAATTATCTTCAATCTCTTCCAGAAGACAGAAGCAAGAGAATTCCTCCTAACTCACTCTATGAGGCCAGCACTATCCCAAAAACAAAATCTGACAAAGATGTTATAAGAAAAGAAACTACAGACCAATATCTCTCATCAACATAAAGAAAAATCCTTGATAAAATTATTAGCAAATCGAATCTAATAATGCATAAGAAGAATTATAAACCACAACCAAGTGGGATTTCTCCCAGGTTATGCAAGTCTGGTTCAACATTTGAAAATCAATTGATGTAATCAAGAAAGTAAAGAAGAAAAATCACATGATCATATTATTAGATGTAGAAAAAGCATTTAACAAAACCCAATGGCCATGTATAATAAAAACTCTCAGCAAACTAGAAACAGAGGGGAACTTTCTCAACTTGAAAAAGAACATACAAGAAAAACCTAAAGCTGACAGACAAAATCAAAGAAGAATAAATGGAGAGAGATTCCATGTTCATGGGTAAGAAGACTCAGTGTTGTCAAACTGTGAGTTCTTCCCCAACTGATCTGTAGATGCAATGCAATCCAAATCAAAATCCCAACAAATTATTTTGCGGATATTTATAAAACTGATTTTAAGATTTACATAGAGAAGCAAACGACCTACAATAGCCACCACCACACTGAAGGAGAAGAACAAAGTTAGAGGTGTGACACCATCCAACTTCAAGATTTATTATAAAACTACAGCAATCAAGACAGTGTGGTACGGGTGATCAATGGAACAGAAAGAATAGAATGCCCAGAAAGAGACACATATGAATACAGTAAATAAATCTTTGACAAAGAGACAAAGGCAAAAAAGAATGGAGTAAAGACAGTCTTTTCAACAAATGGTGCCAAAACACCTGGACATCCACATGCCAAAAAATGAATCTAGACACATACCTTACAGTCTTTACAAAAATCAACTAGAATGGATCACAGCACTAAATGTGAAGTGCAAAACTATAAAAAACTCCTTGAGGACAACAGAGGAAAAAAACCTAGACCATCTTGGGTTTGCAATGACTTTTTACACATAACAACAAAGGCACACTCCATGAAAGAAATAGTGATAAGCTGGATGAAGTTAAACTTTAAAACTTCTGCAAGAGACAACATGAAGAGACTGAGAAGGCAAGCCACGGACTGGGAGAAAATCTTTGCAGAAGACTTAGCTGATAAAGGACCGCCATCTAAATTTACAGAAACTCTTAAAACTCAACAAGAAGAAAACAAACAACCTGGTTTCAAAATGAGCAAAAGACTTAGATACCTCATCAAAAAAATATACAGATGGTAAATAAACATATGAAAAGATGTTTAATCATATGTCATCAGGTGACTAAAAATTAAAACACACCTACTAGAATGGCCCAAATCCAAAACACTGAAAACACGAAATGTTGGCAAGAATGTGGAGCCACAGGAATTCTCATTCATTGCAGGTGAGAATGCAAAATGGTACAGCCACTTTGGAAGACAGTATGATAATTCTTTACAAAATTAAACATACTCTTACCATACAATCTAGCAACCACTCTCCTTAGTATTTACCCAAATGAGCTGAAAACCTATGTCCACACAAAACCCTGCTTTAAGCTTTGCTCGTAATTGCCAAAACTTGGAAGCAATCAAGATGTTCGGCAGCAGGCTAATGAATGAAGTGTAGTACATCCAGACAATGGCGCATCATCTAGCGCTAACAAGAAATGCGCTACCAAGGCATGAAAAGGCATGGGAGAACGTTAAATGCATATTACCAAGTAAACGAAGCCAATCTGAAAAGGCTACACACTGTATGATTCCAACTACGTGACCTTCTGGAAAAGGCAAAACTATGAAAACAGTAAAAAGATCAGTGGTGATCAGGGATTAGAGGAGAGGGAGGAACACGGAGGATTCGGGGGGGCAGTAAAACTATTCTGTAGAATACTATGAGGGAGGCATGTCATTATACATTTATGCAAAGCCACAGAATGCACACCACCAGGAGTGAGCCCTGATGTGAACTATGGTCTCTGGGTAATGACCGTGTCAATGCAGGTTCATCAATAACTAATGCACCTCTGGTGCAAGATGCTAAGACTGGGGGAGGCTATACATGTGTGGGGAACAGAGGATAGGAGAACTCTACTTTTTGCTCAATTTTGTTGTAAACCTAAAACTGCTCTTAAAAAATAAAATCTATTTAAAATGTGTGGGTGTGTGTATAAAATAAGTCAAACAGAGGTGCCTGTGGGCTCACTTGGTGAAGCATCCAGCTCTTGATTTTGGCTCAGGTCATGATCTCACAGTTTGTGGGATGGAGCCCCACGTAGGGCTCTGAGCTACAGCACAGCATGGAGCCCCCTTGGGATTCTCACTCTCTCCTGCTCTCTCTGCCCCTCCCCCTCTCACGCACACACATGCACACATGCATGTGAAAAAATGAGGATAACCACAATGCCCACTCCATAAGATTGGTGGATAAAATGAGATAGTACAAATCTTACCAAAGAGTACACACGATAAAATGCTTGTTCTGATTTATTATTAAACTAAGCAAATGCTTTTTTGATTACACATTGTTATATAATGCATCTTTGTTCACCACTAGGTGGGTAAAGGAGACTTGACAACTCATCTTTAAAACAACAGAACTTTAAATAACTTGCATGCCTGTTAACAGTTTAACATATTTAAAAGGAAAACATTATTTTAAACTGTAATTTTAAATAATGTAACATTGTGTGTCAACTATACATTAATAAAAAATAAAGTACAATTTTATAAAAAGTATGATAAACCACTTACTGATATCTACCCTCTGTTCGATTGGCAAAGGACTGACTCGGCTAACAAGTTTTGAAAGACATGTTGCCGCAAGGAGCTGAGCATAGGATGTCTGTAAGGAATGATAAATTGCATTCATTATTACCACAAATGAAATTAGAATCATCAAAATACTATGATAGGAACTTTTCCTAAGCAATAAGGGAAATTTTTCTGGTTTTCCAAACTGGCAGGTTTACAATGAGTAAAATATATATGTAAACATACACATATATGTGTACAATCAGTAGTTCAGGAAAGTATAGATCTCTTTTTCAAACAGCAGCAAATAATCAAGAGAAAAAATTATTTTGATCAAGTTCAAATAAAATACTCTTACCATGTCTACACAGTACTTGTGTTCTGGCCTCTGGTTATCTCTTCAAATTCACCTGGTTCCACTCTTCACCATCCTCTGACCACAAAAGCCTTTTAGATCCTTTCAATGTCTTTCCCACCCCGACCTCCCAGCTCCGTCAGATCCATGTGTTACTGTTCTATACTCTCTTTGGCCACCAATTATCTTAACAGTGTACTCAATCCTTCAAAATTTGGTTCTGTTATTCACTATACCTCTAACAGTTTCTTGTTACTTTCTTTATTTTCTCTCTTTACCAGAGGTCAGCAAACTAAGGCCCGTGGATCAAATCCCATAGTCCGTGGGCTATGCATGGTTTTTACTATTTTAAACAGTTGGGGAAAAAATGAAAATAATAATATTTTGTGACATGTGAAAAATAGACGAAACCCAGATTTCAGTGTCCATAAAATTTATTAGAACACAGCCATGCTCACTTATTTGTGTATTATCTATAGCTGCTTTTACGCTAGAACAGCAGAGTGGAAGAGCTGAGACAGACTATATACGGCACTCATTGCCTCCTACTGCTGCTCAATGCATTATAAATTGCAACAATATAGTTATAACTCCACTGCGCCTAGAGTGCTATGGGTATCGCATGGGTATGACATGTACCTTTGATTATTACGAGTGCGTAACCATCATGTCAAAACAAGAAAAGATGAAAGCAGAGTCTAAGCTTTTAAGGCACAGTACAGTTTGGATAATTTTGTTACTGAATTAGACAGCAGAGCAATGCGATCTTACGGCACTATAGCTGTCCTAAAAGAATATATGTTGACAGTATCAGACTAGGTATTCATGACAGTATTCATAACTCACAGAAAATCAACAGTCCGAAAAAGCAGAAAATTAAAACAGAATTATCTCTTCACAGTGGAATTTCCTCACAAGAAGAAAATGGGGCTGAGACCAAATTTTGAAGTGACTCATTTGTTAGCCAAGCAAGGAAAGTCATTTACCAATGGAGAATTAATTAAGTCACCATTATTTTATTGTAGCAGCTGAAGTCATAGTTATAGAAGTTATACCTCAGACCACTAGCCTTTCAATGAGAACAATGCTCAAGCAACTGAAGACATGGGAGCAACATGAAAAGTCCATTTCAAACAAGGCAAATGATTTGGAGCAAGTTCTCTAGTTCTGACAGATCTTACTAATTCTGTTCACACTGTTATCAATACTATCCACTTATTCCAGAAGTCAATGCTAAGTTTAAAGTGACTAAAGACCTCTATGAAGCATCTGTGTGGAACTACAGGCCAGAAATATTTTCAAAGAGGCCGAGAAAACGCTAACCATGTACAACCTGAAGTGGTGGTAAAAATATATGGAGCAGAAGAGGGGTTAGTTGTACAAACTTACAAAGCTTGTACAAATGTTAAGAGTCTAAACCCTATGGTTATGCATTGTATTATTCCTCAGTAGATACTTCGTAGTAAATTATTTGAGTCTATCATGTGTTAATGAATCAGTGGTGTTAACAGTAGACTTCAATTCACTCTCATGAACTTATCTTCAGTTCTGTCAGAAAGAGAAGCTGAAAGTCCTGACTTGCCCCACCTCACAGTGGTTAAATAGCTTAGCAGTGGTACAGTTTTACTGCAACTTTGGTTAGCTCAGGGCTGAGAATGACATTTTCCAAAGAGAAGAACCATTCTAAACCATGATTGATGAATGCGAAGTGGCTTTGAAAATTAGCTTTTGCTGCAAACTTGATAATGTAATTTAATAAATTCACCCTAAAGTTACAAACTTGCCTAAAAGGCAAACAGTGCTTAGTACTTATATTACAAAACTGATAATGCAGCAAAAGTCATTTCCATAATAACTAAACACTGTTTCAATCACAACTAGTATGAAGCTGCTTTAGACACTTTCCACACCATCAAAGTTAAAACAAGTTGCAAGATCTCTATTCTTGGGTATATTTTCTGAGCGCCAACTGCAGTTCCAGCAGCATTTTTCAGACCCTGTCCATATTTTAAAATCCATTTAACTGAGCAATTGAGGCGCCTCCACCTAACCTTCAATCGGAAGGAACTAATCTGCAACGTAATGACATTCTGAAAGGCAAACGTCAAGAGCAGTTTTAACAGAGTTCTATAAATGCCTTCTAGGTGATGAATATGCTTAATTAAAATCATAGCTTATGGACTGATATCAGTATGTGGCAGTAACTATCTGTGTGAAAACACATTTTCAAAGATAAAATATAAAAAAATCTCTTTATAGATCAGTGGTAACACATGAACATCTGCAATCAACTTGATGACAGAAATACTAACTCTGAACCCCAATTAAGTCAACTGTATTAGCCCCAAAAGAATAATTTCATTCTTTTGAGTAGATCTGTATTACAAAAAACTGCACTCAATTATTTTAAGTTTCATCAGTGAAACTGTGTGGAAATTTGTTTTCTCTCTTCCTATAGATGTACTTACAAAATATCCTTGATTTAGCCTCTTGGCCTACAAAACCCATAATATTTACAATCTGGCCCTTTACAGAAAAAGTTTGCTGACCTCTGTTCTAGCCCATACAGTCTCCTACCATAGCGCTACCATATCGTTTTACAGCTTTTTATTTACACTTTTATGCCTCCCCAATTAAACTAGAAGTTACTTTAATGCATGTACATAAAGCAAGTAGGTAGTACTATGCCTGGTTTTACATTTAAGTATTTGCTCCATGACTGCTGAGTAAATGGCTAAGAATCTCTAGAAGGGAGGCATGAAAGAGTCAGCATTCCTGTAAACCATTCATGTTTTAGAGTTAATTAAAATCTGCTTCTCTCGCCTGGAATTTTTTTTTTTTTAAAGCTCCTAATCAACTTTCTAACAATGCAATCTTTGCCCTCTGCTAATCTGAGACATCAAAAGGGGCCAAGAAAAATCAAGAAATTATTTCAATTCATGCCTAACCTCTTAGCCTCTTCTCTAAGTTTGCTTTCCAGGCTTTCCAATTCCTTCTAGGACTAATCTCTTTGACAGTGAAATAACCTATACTAAAAGGACATGCAGTACTATCTATCAATTATCATTGCTAAACTACACAAGTTCATTAACACTGACATATACCTACTGATCTTTCATGGTTAATTGCTGTCATCAAATACTTACTGTTCCTTGTTCTAATAAAAGTTGACACTTGCTGAGACATTCTGGGCTGTCAATAAGTTCCAGGAGTGCTTTCTCAGCCTCTATTCTTTGTGTAAGATCAGTCCCTATGTAGAGATGAGTACATAACACTTCCAACTCGGCCAAACTCTTGAGAAGAAAAAAGAAATTAACATTTTACTTGAGCGAAAGACAAAAATATGGTAAATATATTAATCACAGGACCCCAAGAACGTAGATATCATGCTCGTATTCATCAATTCAATAAATGCTTATGGAGCTACGACTACTAAGTAGCAGTCACAGTGGTGAACAAAAAAAGGCCTATCTCCTTTATAAATTATTTATTTATAAATTGATAGTGCTGTGGTGAAAAAGTAACAGTATAGAAAGAGAAGGACTTGCATAATGGACGGAGTATGAAAGTAGTAACTACTTTCAATTACTTTCAAATGTTACTGCCTACAGTAGTAACATTTATCCTAAAAGGGTGAGCCAAACAAACGAACAAAAAAAGACTAGACAGCAGTCCAGGCAAAGAAATAGCCTGGACTATTTACCAGGGCCCAGAACAGAGTGTAATCATCTCAAGGCATTAAAAGGTCAATGTCACTGGTAGACAGCGAGGAGATGCCAAATGAAGCTAAAGAGATAGGTGGGGGGAACTGTCCGGCGCAAGTGGCAGACACTATGCCAATTACATTATTTCTCAAATTGCAAGAACTTCAATGGATCCATCCATTAAAAAGCAACGATAATTATAAATATACACTGATTTGGGGCTTCTGAACTAATGACTCATAGTGCTGCAGGCAAACTCTGTCATGATTTTCAGGAACTATGACCTAACCCTATGTTATTCTAGCAGAGTAATAACTAGTTATCATGTTGTAGCCTCCTATTTTATAGGCACAAAGAATAATTCATTCTGTTTACAAATGTAATTTCATCTGAAGATATAAAACACATGGATAAAATCTGGAGAAAAATGAAATCAGCATTCTTCTCAGCTTAAAACAATTTTTGTTAAAGGCATTTGATTAAAACTGCTTCACTTTTTTTTTTATTTTTTAATGTTTATTTATTTTTGAGAGAGAGAGAGAGAGAGAGAGCGCAAGTGGAGGAGGGGTGGTGGGAGAGAGAGGGAGACACAGAATCTGAAATAGGCTCCAGGCTCTGAGCTGTCAGCACAAAGCCTGACACGGGGCTCAAAGTTAGGAATGGTGAAATCATGACCTAGGCTGAAGTCAGATGCTTAACTGACTCAGCCACCCAGGTGCCTCCAAACTACTTCACTTTGAACTTGAATCAGAGAGAATTCTTTGGAGGTCAAAAAAAAAAAAAAAAAAGCAGCAGCAACACAGATTTCAGTATCAGTAGTCATATGAAAGTAACAGGATATTCCTAAAGAAATGCCATTTTTTATCCTTTCTGGACTGAAGTTGTATGTGGTGGCCTTACACCTACACTAGTCCAAACATTCTCTCAAATACATGTATCTTTGGCTAATAGGAATACAGACAAAACACTGAAATGAGACTTCCTCTAGCCCCTTTATTCTTTTCCCTTCTCTATCCTTGTTAGCTCCTTAACGGCATTTTCCACTTTCTATCCAGTCAGAGCCCAACATTCCAAACTTGAGAATTTTCTGCTAGAGTCAAAGGAAAAAAGAAAGGTTTTGAATGAATAAATGAAGATAAAGGACCTCAAATGTGCCACTGTTTACACATTTCCCCTACCTAGGCCAGCCCAGCAAGCCCTCAGAGTACTGCTCCATAAAGCTCATAATATTAAAATGCATTGAAAATTTATGGTTCATGAATACATACGAATTTCCATATTTTCTCCAAGGGTAAGAAATACAAAAACAGAAAGAGCTACCTTTTTCCCTCTCCTGATTAGGTCTTTTCCTTCATCTAGTTAATTTGAAGGGCTGAATTTCAGAACTGGTAACAGTCAGAAAAATTTAATGATAAACTGATCCTGCTGTCATGCTTTCATCTAGGTCTAAGCGTCTTTGAAGAAGTAGACTTTGAATTCAAAAAGAAATGGGACAGAAATAGTGACAAGACCTAACTGTTTAAAAACAAAAGGCAGCAAAAAAAGTGAGATTCAAACCTATCTTAACGCATTTGTTTGGAGGATTAAATGAGTAAAGGTCACATAACTTCTGGCACACAGTATTCCTTATGGAGGCTAGTTATTTATTAATATGACTTAATAAATGGGCACCTGGCGGCTCAGTCAGTTGAGCATCTAACTTCGGCTCAGGTCATGAGCTCACAGTTCGTGGGTTTGAGCCCCGCGTTGGGCTCTGTGCTGACAGCTGAGAGCCTGGAGCCTGCTTCGGATTCTGTGTCTCCCTCTCTCTCTGCCCCGCCCCTGCTCATGCTCTGTCTCTTCCTCTCTCAAAAATATATGAACATTAAAAAATTCTTTTAAAAATGTGACTTAATAAAAATATTGTACTAGGTAGAACTGTATCCTTCTAAAAGATAGGTGTAATTCCTAACCCCTAGTACCTTTGAATGTGACCTTATTTGGTAATAAAGGTCATCACAAATCCTTAAATTAAGGAACTTAGGATGACACCATCCTGGATTTAGGGTGAGCCCTAAGTCTAAGGACGCATCAAAGAAAGGGGAGTTACATTTCAGATGCAAAGACACAAAGAGATACCAGGGAGAAGGCCATATAAAGGAGGAGGCAGAGGCTGGAATGATGAATCTATAAGCCAAAGAACGCCAAGGACTGCCAGAGCCGTCACAGAAGAGGAAAAAGGCATAGGGCAGTTTCTCCCTCGAGGCCTCCAGAAGGAACCAATACTACGGGCACATTAATTTCAGACTTCTGGCCTTCATACCTGTAAGACAGTTAATTTCTGTTGTTTTAACCCACCCTGTTTGTGGTAATTTGTCACAACAGTACTAGGAAACTAAGACAAATACTAATATTGACCAATTCAATGGGCCTTAAGTACATCTATCTGGGAAGATTCTGGAAACGTTCTGGAAATTATTTTGTCTGTTTTGCTATACTGATTTAGAGAACCTCAACACAGAATAAGTCTGGAGTGTATTTACATAGTATTCATTTAAGTCAACAATACTACAAATTACCCTTTTCTTTCCAAAGTGATTTCAGAGTATTAACTAAAAGGCTGTGCAAGATAAAATGGGAGAGGTTTGAACTTTCTCTTACAAAAGACTAAAAACAATGGGGAAAAAATTGAGTCACTCTTTCACCGTAATGATAATAATGAAACACATGCCAGGCATATCGAATCTTTTTAGAGAAAGGGATACATATACAAAGATCCTTACCCTGGTGGAAAGGCATTACCTAAACATTTAAAACACTCACAATGTGGTAAATGCTGACTGACCAAGCAATCTCCTGATTAGCATTTGACTTTCCAGAGAATCTATAAAGAGAGACTTTATTCACAATGAATTCATAAATTTGCATCTTAGTTTTAAACACTGGGGCATCTGGGTGGCTCAGTCAGTTAAGCATCCGACTCTTGGTTTTGGCTCAGGTTATGATCTCACGGTTTTGTGGGTTCAAGCCCCGCACTGGGTTCTGTGCTGACAGCACAGAGCCTGCTTGGGATTCTCTCTCTCTCCGCCCCTCCCCCACGCATGCTGTTTCTCTCTCTCAAAAATAAATAAACCTTAAAAAAATTTAAAAAGTAAACATTGATGCATACACATATGGTTAACATTAGAATGCTTCAGATTAATGGATCCTTTCTTGATTTGCTGACAAATCAGGTTTGAGTTATCAAAGCTCCTACAGGCTTAATATCAACATTAGAAGCCCATAAAAATAATTAATAGGTAGAACAAGTAGAATTAAACATCACTTAACTCTCAAACAATAACTATCAAATATAAACAGACAGCATCCAACTTCCATAGCCTAAGAAATAACATAATTCTGCCTACAGTCTAAATAAGGATCTTCTATGTTATTATGAACTCCTCTCTAGCCTTTGTGCTTGACATACAATTAACCCCTAAATGATGTGACTTCTTCTATTCCTGCACATGTATCTATCAATGGGTAGATGATGAGTAAACAAAAACAAAACCAGACACAAAGAGTATATACTGGAAGGTATTACAGTAACCAAAAGCAGACAACAGGTTTCTGGCCAGGGAGGGAGGGAGAGCAGAACAGGATGGGGGAAAGTAAGAGGGATTACAAAGAAACAAAAGGAAACTAAGGGGGTGATTGATATGTTCATTATCTTGATTTCAGTGATGGTTTCACAGCTGTATACCTAAGTCAAAACTCCTGCGCAACTTAAACATGTGTGGTTTATTATTTGTCAATTACTTCGTACCATAAGCTGGGGGAGGGGGTGGAGTGGAGAATGAACCACAAAGATCCTACTCCAATTGAATTTAAAACTCTTTCAATTACTTCTCTGTATCTTTCCTGCTATCTGGAATTAAGCTTCTTGATTACTATTAACAGAAAATACTTTCCTTTTGAAGTTATTAATTTCCCACAAATCTTTGTTTCTTTCTCCCTTTACTAGCTTTTCCAGAGCATACCTGAAGGCTTATTCTAGGGTCTCTAGGAACTCTTCCTTCTACAAAAGACTGGATAGTATCCATTTTTAGAGCTTTATAGTTTACAAAAGTATTTCCATCTTTTATTTTTCAACCCATCCTGACAAATAGACTCCTGCAAAGTACATATTTTTAGCACATCCATTTTAAGACAAAAAAACTAAGGCTGAGAGATCAAATATATATAACTATATAAGTTGCTCAAGATCAAGTGTGGAGTAAACAGTCAATTTCAAGCCAAGTAAATACAAGTCTATATGCCTCAAGAACATGTTTTCTCCTTACCAACCTGGCACCTTGCCACCCTTTCCTTTGGTCTGCAGGGAGATAGGCAGACAATGCCCTATTCCATACTTTAAACTCTGTCTGCTTATCATTTTTATATCTACCAATTTCTTCCTCTTGGAAACTTCAGAAAGATGCTGAAAAAAACCACAAAATGCCAGAAACTAAATTCAACAGATTTCCCACAGATTTCCACTTCAAGTGTCTCTTTGTTTCAGTGGTTTCAAAGGTCTAGGCTAGGATCTAGATTTATAATCTTGATGTTAACTTTGTCTCTTCCTTTTCCTTAGTCCCTTCTGTGTAGTTAAAGAGTTTGGTCTTGCCCAAAGAAAACTCTTGGCTCGACCCTCAGATTCTAGGAGGTAACCTATATTATACCTGATAGGCCTGTTTTTGTTCAGGTGCAAGGGGTGGGGTCTGGTCACATCAGAAAGACCAACTGTGCGTTTAAGAGTGGGGGCTTTGGATCATATGGTATTAGTCAGCCTAAAGACTGAGGTCAATCACATGGGCAATCAATAGTCAATCACGACTATGTAATGAAGCCCCAATAAAAAGTATACTGGTTTGCAAAACTCAAAGCATACTGTACACTGCCCATACAGGCTGGGAGTGTAACATGTCCTAAGGACAGTAAAAGCTTTGTTTTGGAACCCTCCCAGACTCTGCCCCTTGTATCCCTTCTTTTAATCAATTTCAATATGTGTACTTTTCCAGTAATAAACTGCATGCATAGGACAGCCTTCAGTGAATGCTCTGAGTCATTTTGATAAACTACCAAATCTGAGGATAGTTCTAGGAAACTCCCAATATGCAGTTGGTGTCAGAAAGAAGTGAGGGCAGCCTTGCAAGCTATATATCCTTTAACCTTGCCGTGTAGCTGGTTTCCAGTATACACTAATTTCTCATAAAATCCTAACAATTCTTTTTAACTACAGACTGAGACTTACTTCTACATGATAGTCATAGACAACAGAGCAATAGAACAATGTTTTTTTTTTTTTTAACGTTTATTCATTTTTGAGAGACAGAGAGAGACACAGGGTGAGCAGGGGGAGGGGCAGAGAGAGAAGGAGACACAGAATCCGAAGCAGGATCCAGGCTCCGAGCTGTCAGCACAGAGCCCGACACGGGGCTCGAACTCATGAACCGTGAGATCATGACCTGAACCAAAGTCAGACACTTAACCGATTGCGCCACCCAGGAGCCCCTAGAACAGTATTTTCTAACCGTGGCCTCCAGTGCCCTGGATGTCTTCAGCAGCTTCTTTGGGAATGAGAGTGTAAGCTTTAGAATCTGCCACCTCCTTATTGACCCCGAGCAAATTATTTAATCCTTCTATACCTCGCTTTTGAAACTGTAGGTAGTAATATCCACCTTCCAAAGTAATTGTGAAGAGTAATGTAGAACACAGAAAGCTTAACCCAGTGCCTGGCACACAACAGACTGACAATAAATGGTAAATAATCCCTTCAGTTACTGATAAATTATAAAACACTATATTGGTCTTCCATTTATAGTTTCTCCCATTCAAGTCCATATTGCCAGGATGATCTTTTCCAAACCTCTTTTCCGTCACGTAACCATGACACTCATAATAATAGTTCATAATCACATTTAGATTAAATCAGAGAGCCCGGCTGGGTATTAAGAAGCATGGCCATCGTCCCTGCTTCTGGAACAATTCTGAAAGCAAAAAGATCGACAGATTGGGTACCCTAAAACTTTCCTGATGTTACTTCTTGATTCTCATCTCAATCCCTCTGTTCTTTTTTTAAAATATTTACTTATTAATTTGAGGGAGAGAGAGAAAGAGAGAGCGTAAGTGCATAAGCAAGGAGGGGCAGAGAGAGGGGGTGAGAGAATCCTAAGCAGGCTTCAGAGTGTTAGCATGGAGCCTGACATGGGGCTTGATCCCATGTACTGTGAGATCACGACCTGAGCCAAAATCAAGAGTTGGACACTTAATCGACTAAGCCGCCCAGGCGCCCCTCAATACCTCTGTTCTATCTTCCTCACTCAGTTCCCAGCTCTGTCTTTCCTCATTCTGCCTTCCTCCTTCCAATCTGGACTGTCTCTTCTCAGATGATAACCCAGAGCCATTGCCTCCTTTGGGACAGAGTACCCTAACTCACTCACAGCTTCCTAACCAGAATGCATGTAGCGTTGAATGGTATGTCTGGACTATTGATCCCCTTGCCCTCCACGCAGCCAGGCTTTGGCTATGAGTAGTTTATGTCAATGAACCAGACCATTACCATTTTTTATTATGCCGTGATGTGAAAAAGATTGTGGAGAAGTGCCTAACCTCACCTTACACAAGTCCACATCTACTCATCACCCTAATGGCATAATTTTGGACCATCTACCCTGGTGAGTAGGTGACAGTAAGATACTGACATGAAATAATATAGAATTATGAGTTATTATGTCTATTCTAACTCTATAGCCATGCACAAGTCACAACTGTTCTAAGATTCAGTGTATTCACGAATACAATGTATATACGTGTATATATATGCACACCTCTCAAATTAGTTGTGGGGCTCAAAATCTGCAATAAGCATGTGAAAAATCAAAATGCTAGGCACGTTATAATTATTAATAAATGCTCCTGGAGTTAACTGGAGAACAATATGGTCTCATATTGCTGGCAATACTTCAAACTGAGAAGTTTCAGAGCCTTTTTCTGGCTCCCAAAATGGTTTGATTTTTTATTTGTCCAACTACACTTTCAAGCTGCTGTGAAATACATTCCTGGAAAACCAATATAGGTAGTTTTGGCATCAGTAGCTACTTTTTCCAACACTCTTCCTGAACCTGAAGAAGATTTCCAGGACTGAGTGATTTACTACTATGCATCATCTTTCTAAGTCTGAAAACTTCCAAACTTCCACAAGAGTCTTTAATTTACTTTCAGGATTTACACCTGAACTATGAACACCTGATTACCTTTTTACACTCCCTAAGTCCTCCCTGTAAGATTTTTCCTGTGAAAATTTCCCAGAGGGCATGTTTACCAAAGTGGAAATAAATAACATTATTTTGACCTGGACGCCCTTAGAAACAGCAAAGAGTCAAAAGGTAACGTGTGGGGCTCACTACTTCCTGGTCTATAAATCCTGGAGCTGTCAATTACCTGACAGGAGAATGGCTGGCTGGAAAGAAAAGATCCTTTGGAAGAAATCAATAAATAAGAAATGAAGTCAGTATGACCACAGGCGGTCCAATGAAGTCTGCAAAAGGAACGTGTCACATACAGACGCTGTCACATTATGAAACTGACTACCCCTCCAAGGACATTGTCGCTATCCACAGCCTCCTCTTTTCTCCTCCTTTTTATAAGAACTTTATGCTCCAGCCAGACCAAACTTCTCACAGTGTGCCATGTTCTTCCACAACTCTTTGCCATCGTTCACATGGTCATTTTGCCTCTATACGCTTCCCCTCCTCTTCACCTGGCTAGCTCCTACAACTGCTTCAAGACCCACCAGATTACAAGTTCCCTGAGAGGAGAAATCACACTTTTGCTAGAGCTGTCTTCAGTGCCCAGCAAAGCAGGAACTCGGAAAATAAGTGGACAAATGCTCAAAGAAACTCAAAGCATCCCCTTTGTGAACAGCTCTGCCTCACTACTTCTCTACACAAACACACACACACATACACACACACACGCACGGTTGACTAGCCGGTTGACTACCCATCTTCAGTGTTCCCGTGGCATCCTGTGGTTAATCCTACCATATCATTTTCACATGTACAGTAATTATCTGTGAATTCTATGAGGGCAGGGGTGGTTAAAATGATGTAATCCTTTATCCCAGAACTGTGCACAGTGCTTGAGACACAGTTGGGGAGCTCTATGTTTGCTGAATGAATAACTGAATGCATATGCCAGTGCAGCCCGAGAACACACGAGCCTTCCTACTCAAGCGCGCGTCCCGTCCTTATCATCTCCGCGCTCCTCGGGCACGCAGCCCCCGTTTCCTCCTCCAATAAGGCTCCGGCGAAGCACTCCTTCGCAACTGCCTACAGACACAGCCCCTGCCCGCCTTAGCCAATTAAAATCCAACCGCTGCAGGAGCGGCGGACCCCGGCCCCTTCTCGAGCTGCGTCCCAACCGTGTGGAGTCAGGCGACTGAGCGCCGGCCAGGGACGCGGCGGGAAGGCTGATACGGCCGGGCCGGGTTCCCACCTGCCTGGGCGCCGCCAGAGCCGCCCTTCGCGCGGTGCCCCGCGCTAGGAGTTCGGGCTCCCGCGCCGCGGGGCCCCAACATACGCACCTCCCCCGAAGGGCGGGCTCCGAACCTGGCCCCTGCCCCTCCACCCCACCCCCGAGCTCGGGCTGTCCCCTCCTCGGGCCCGGGCCCGGGCCCGGGATGTGCAGCCCAAGCCAGTGCCCGAGTCTCCGGCCGGGGCGGGGGCTGGGGTTCCGAGGCCCGGTCCGCGGCCCCGCGGCCTCCGCCACCGTCCTCGGCCTTAAGTGTCCAGATCGCAGGGCCCCGCCGGGTTCCCGGGGCGGCGGAGCCGGGACCGGCGGTGCAGAGCGCACTGACCTGGAAGTGCAGCGCCATCTTCCCGGGAGGCGGCGCCGGCCGGCCGCCCAGAGCGCCCAAGGGGAGGGAGCAAAGGCGGCCGCCGCGGAAACCCCAGCGGCCCGCGGGGTCCCTGTGCCGCTGGCTTGATCCCACGTTCGTCGCCTCCGCCGCGCGGCCCCCGGCGTTTGAAGCGCTGGACGGGGCGGGGCCTGACGGGGCGGGGCGACGGAGACAGCGCGGGGGGCGGTCCTGAGGGGGCGGGACCTGGGGAAGCTGGGAATCTCAACTGACCCCAGCATGGAGGTTTCAACCGCTGCTGCAATCTCAGGTGGGTCATGACCTCTGACCACAACCTAACTGTCAGCCGTAACCCTTGGCTCTTACATCTGATGCCCCCATCTCCACAACTGTTCTTGTCCCCTAACACCCACTTGCCATGACACAATGAGCCATAATTTGACTCCTTCATGCTGTCCTTGACCCCTGACTTCCAAAGTCCGACTTCGATTTTCTTTTTAACCTTATTTGGCTTAAAATTAACTGACAATATCTACATGGGTCAAGTCGTAAAATTCTACCTCACCTCTTACTACTTCTTGTCTATATTTCATTGAATATGAACTTGTATTTTACACCAAATGATTCCATTAGAATGAGAAGAATTTATTTGAACAAAAGTAGGTCATAGTCCCTCCTTTGTGGTGCTCTTCATTTCTTCTTTAAGATTGACACTTCTAGTTGGGGGCATTGTACTTTAGTGTGAAAAATTACATTAATACTTCTTATAGTTCAGGTTTACTAGTGACAAGTTCATCCTTTCTTAACATGAATATGTCTTTATTTCACCTATATTTTTACAGGATAGTTTTGCTGGGTATAGAATTTCATTTTGTCTTTAAAAAATGTTCTCAGCATTAAAAAGAAATGTCTTTCCCTTGATTTCTGGTTGCCATTGTTTCCGATGAGAAGTTAGCCATTAGTCTGATTGTTCTTCCTTTGTAGGTAATGCATCTCCTTCTTCCACCCCTGGCTGCTTTAACTTTCTTCTTTCTGTTTGGTCTTCAGCAGTTTGAGTGTGATGTTAACTGTGTGTGTGTAAGTTATCCTGCTTAGGATTCATAAGGTTTCTTAAATATGAGTTCTGGTATTTTTTGTTGCTGTTTGAAAATTCTCGGTTTTTCCTTAAATTCTGCTTCTGTTCCTTTCTCTCTCTTCTCCTTCTGGAACTCCAGTGGCAGGTATATTAGATTTTTTTGAGTATTCCATATCTCTTATACTCTTTTCTGTATTTTTTGTCTTTTTTTCTCATTGCACTTTTTAAAAAAATGTATATTTATTTATTTTGAGAGAGAGAGAGAATCCCAGGCAGTCTCCATACTGTCAGCACAGTGTCTCCCATGGGGCTTAATGTCACAAACTGTGAGATCATGACCTGAGCAGAAATCAAGAGTCAGATGCTTAACCAACTGAGCCATACAAGCACCCCTCTTTGTGCTTTAATTTGCATATTTTTTATTGACCTGTCACCCAATCAGTAGAAACGCTGCTGCTACACAGCCCCTCTATTGACTTCTTCATTTTAGTTATAATATTTTCAATTCCAAAAATTTAATTTGAATCCTCCCCTTCCATTCTTTAAACAGATTTTACAGCTCTGGTGAAATTCTTTATCTTTCCTCTGTTTTCTTGAACATTTTAATCATATTATTTAAAACCCCTATCAGATAACTCCAATATCTGAATCACCTATGGGTCCTCCTGGTTTTTGGTATTTGGTCCTATTTTTTAAGCATGCCTTATAATTTCTCATTGAATGTCAGAAAATGTGGAAGAAAAATTGTAGAGGCTGTGGATGATAGCAGCTTTCTCTAAAGAGGATTAAGTTTTCTTATTGTAGGCAGATAGAATACAAGTGAATCACTTTAATCCTATTGAGACTTGGTTTTAGGCTTTTATTTATTTTAATTTTTAATTAAATTAATTAAATTAAAGTTTTAATAAAATTTTTTAAGTTTACTTCAAAAGAGAGAGCATGTGAGCTTGAGTGAGGGAGGGGTAGAGAGAGGGAGGTAGAGAAAGATTCCCAAGAAGGCTCCTCCGCCTTGTCAGCACAGAGTGAGATATAGGGCTCGAACTCATGACCCTTAAGATCATGACCTGAGCTAAAATTAAGAGTCAGATGCTTAACCCAACTGAGCCACCCAGGTGCCCCTGTTTTAGGCTTTTAAATTCAAGTTTTTTTCAGTCTTGCCCTAATTCCTACGTCATACTTCTTACTAGATCTTACTAGATTTTAAAGGCCTGAATATTTGTCAAGACCCCTCCACCTCCTGGGGCTTGAACTCTAATCCCCAATTCCCGAACACTATAAAGCTGCTAAAACCTCTGTTCAACTCTTTAGGTGCTGCTGTTCTGCTCAGTTTCTTAAAGTCTTTCTGTGCATGTGCCTCTTAAGAATTTACTGTTGATTTAAGGGGAATTTGTACACAGATCTTGGGGCTTACATCTCTGTAACTTTCTCCTCTCTAGAATTATGGCCTTCAAATCCCACTGCTTTTGTTCCTAAACTCTTATCTCTGCTCCTAGCCTACTGAGATTGCTGCTATCTATTTAGCTCTTTACTCCTGCACCAATTCAAAATGCCCTGGGGGTGGGAACTGACCTGAATGTGGATTTTGCCCCTTAGTGCTTTCAGGCTCTCAAGGGTTTAAGCCAATCAAGTCTTGTCTTTTTTGGTTGTTCTCTAGTGCCTTCAAGCAGTAGTTACGTGTGTGTATGTACGTGTGTGTGTAGTTGTTAATACACATTAAATTATTGTCAAATTTATATGTAATTGTTACATATGTAATATATTAACATAGTTGTTAAATATATGCATATATATGTACATATATATATATATATTGTCCTGTTTTTATAATTGATTTGAGTGGGAGGTCTAATTCAATATAAACTACTCCATTATGACCAGACTATTTACATCTTCCATTTTTCACCCTAGATTTTCATAGTTCATTTACAGTGCACCAATCCACATCCCATAGCCCAGCTCCTAAACTTGAAAATGTTTGATACCCTCATCCTGCCATTTTTGACTCTTTTATACCAAAGGTTTTGATTTTATCTTCTAATTTCTATTTCCATGCTTTAAGACTTTTGATATGCAAGTCTCATTTGTGACTCCCACATCCCTAGCACCAGTGTTGATTTCTGACCTGCCTATTACATCTGCCATACAATACTACATTGTTTTAACTGCCTATTGCCTTTGTCGAACTTCTGGATCCCAACCACATTTTTAAGCTATTGTTTTAAAGTAGCATTTATATTACCTCAATTTTAAGTCATTAGGAGGGGAGGAACAATTACTTGAGATTTGATCATTTGGCTTTTTTTCCCCCCATAACAGAATATCCTTGGCACAAATATAAATTGTGATAAGAACAGCAACTGGCCTTTCTTCGGATTTACCAGGTAACTCTGAAAATTAAAAGCCAATTATTTTTCCCTTTAAATTTGAGTGACCACTTAAGATTTCTGTTTATAATGAACTCTCCCTTCCGTGTTTTTCCTGTCAACAAAATATGCATATAACTTCATATCTTTTTGTCAATTAATAGAATTTAAGATGGAATTGTGTCACTACCAAAACTGGCGCAAAAGATGCATGCTCCAGGATGTCATATAATTCATTTCTCTCACAAAACCCAATTAAAGGAGGAACATTTAGAGCTCTTAGGAATTGAAAAAGTATCTTCCTCTGTGGCAACTAACTTTCTTTAAAAAAAAAAAGATGAATCTTTGATCTTTGTATCTTTTCAGGAAATTCAGTTAACATTTGTAATTCTAACACCTTAGAAAATTCACCTAACATCTCTTGAGTTTTGATTTGTTATTTCTAAGATCAAGATAACAGTAAGTCTGTAATTCAAAGATTTTCTAAGAGGTAACATTGAGATGAAACAGCCTCCATTAACAGCATTTCGGGGAACCTGGGTAGCTCAGTTGGTTGAGCTTCCAACTTTGGCTCAGGTCAGGATCTCACCATTCATGAGTTCAAGCCCCACACCCAGCTCACTGCTGTCTGCGCAGAGCCTGCTGAGGCTCCTCTGCCCCTCCCCCACTTGCACTTTCTCAAAAATAAACAAACATTAAAAATAAAATAAAAACAGCATTTCTATTTCCTGTTTCCATATCAGGACTTATGTGGGACTAAACTATGGGACTGAAACTTCAGAATATCCAACCAAAATTCTCACTTTATCTATCCTTAAAATGTAAAACCTATGATCAATTATTTGCTTTAATAGCACATATAAACAAAAAATAGGAAACATTAGTATACATTTCCCTTACCTTTTCCTACAAATGTAATTTTATTAAATACACTTAGTAAGATTATTTAATACCTCCGTAAGTTTTGGGAATCCAGCAGAAGGCAGGCAAATGAGAGAAACAGGAGAATGCATCTAAAAAATTCAAATTTATATAAAATGCCTCCAAAACACAACAGCTGTATAAAATATGTATATTGTATGTATATATTTCTTTTGTATTGGTTGATTTCAACTATATTTTTATTTTATCAACTCATTAACCTTAAACTCCATTTATTTAAATGTCCAATGTGAAACCAGAGTTACAAAAACACATTTTTATCCTCTGGTGAAATAAGTCAGTTATTGCACATTCTTTATTATTACACACATACTAAAAACTATACACATTTTTTTTCTTTAAGTGATTTTACATGTTACTTGCATATTAGTTCTTCCACATAAAAATAAATAGTTTAAAGCATTGATTACATCAGGAAGATAGTGATATTATGTTAACTATGTATCCCTAAAGTTACCCCTAAGCAGGATCGCAGTAAAATGTCACCTGATATGCAGTGCTATTGGATAAATGAAGTAATATGCCCATTCTGGAAAGCAATTTGCAATATATATCAAGAATGTTGAAAATGTTTTTCATCTTCCCCCAACTTGTAGAAAGGAATGCTAAGAAAATAACCTAAACTGCGCACGCGCACACACACGCACAGAGTTTTATATATGAAGGTATTTATTAAAGCATGATTTATAATAGGGAAAAGCTGAAAACATTAAGTAAATTATGGTACAGCATGTGGCAAATCCTATACAGTCAATGAAGATTATATTTATGGAGAGTTTTGTAAAAATGTGGAAAATGTTATGGTAAGAGGTTAAGGGTAAAAGCCAAAATGGAATGGTGTGTCATTTCCATCAAATGAAAAAAGGCATAGAAAAAAGTAATGAACATTGCACAAACAAATGTGAACATTGCTATCCTATGAGTGGCGGAATTAACAGGTGATTTTTTTCTTCATGTTTCTATATTTTCAAGATTTTCTAAAATGCCCATTATCCATTTTTATAATCAGAGAAAAACTTTGATGTAATAAGAAAACAGACCTAAACAGATTACTGTTAATGATCACTAAAGAAACACTTATTAAAGAAGTGCTTATGGGAGCTGCATATATGTGGGTAAAAGGCCAATTGGAAAAGGTGAGTTTGACCAGACAGGCTCTATTGCTACAAATCTTTTTTGGTATAAGGGAAAGTGGTGGGGAGGGGGGGGGAGGTGCAATTTTTAAAAATAATGCAGTCTTTAATTGAAATGGAGAATATAAGATGTGTAAACTCTAGGGGAATAGGGCAGAAAAAAAGAGTTATCACTGGCCATAGCCCATTTTATGCACATGGCTACTTCTCAGAAATAGACATTTCCCCATTTCCAGTGCTTTCTTCTAAAAGGTTTTCTATAAAATACATTTAGTCCTTATCAATGAAAGCAATACTGTTTAATTGTTTTTAGAGTGAAATTAATTTGGACTAAAATATAAAATTAGATCCCTCACACACTAATATTACTTTGAATGGGCAAAAGCTATACCATCTCTTGAAACCTAAGTCCATTCATTAAGGGTCAACATTCTCCTTTTGCCAAGAGTTATGTTCTAAATTTACCATGAGGATATCCAGCTGACAAGGCAAATCTCTTACTATACGGAAAATGAAAGAGCCTAAGAATAGCTCAAGGAAAACCAAGCCGTCAACTTTTCTTTCTCCTTTCTTCTGCCTCACGTCTCCCCTGCCCCAACTCACATGCATGCCATTCCCAAGATTAGATTATGCCATGCCGAGGAGCTTAGGGAAGATCAGTCAATACTGATACCCACATTTAGTCCTTTCCAATTGTGGAAACTTCTTTTAAAAGAGTGTCTCTATCATTTTTTCCTGATTATAAAAGAAATCCATGATTTTGTATAATGTTTAGTGGTACAGAATTGTATAAAATCAAAAGTAAAAGTTGCCAAGAATGGCAACTGCTGACTCTGCACATACAAATTTTTTTTCTTTCATACAAATGAGATCATGGTATATATAATACTGTTTTGTACCTTGATTTTTCTGCTTAATGATGTATTTTAGATATCTTTCATGTCAGTATTATAGATTTACCTCATTTATTTTCAAGAACTCCTTAATATTTCAATGTGTGTATATGTCATGATTTATTTAACCAGTCCTCTACTGAGAGAAATTTAGGTTTGTCTACTCTTTTTCACTATTAAAAACAAAGATATAGTAGCAATGTTAAATGAATTATCAATATTCTCTATAACTAGGAGAGGTAGAAAAGATAAAAGTTTGTTCTTGGGGCATATAAAATACCATTCCTAAAAAAGCTTTCCCAGGTTGGCTTATATACATAAGTTGACCATATAGTTTATTGTTCACTCAGGACACTTTTTTTATAAAGTTGATTTATTTATTTTGAGTAAGAGAGAGTGTGCACAACCAGAGGAGGGTCAGAGAGAGAGAGAGAGAGAGAATCCCAAGCAGGCTTGGCACTCTCAGTGCAGAGCCTGATGCAGGGCTTGAACTCACAAACCAAACTCACAAACCATGAGGTCATGACCTGAGCTGAAACCAAGAGTCAGACACTTATCTGACTGAGCTACCCAGGTGCCCCCACCCAGAATGCTTTTGAGAGTATTAATACATACTCTGGGCTAGTCCTAACACCACCTAATAATGTGGAGCAAGGTCCACACCTACCGTCACAAAAGAAGATTGGGGAGGCCACTGGGACAAGCAAGGTGAGAGGGACTTTTGTGTAGGAGGGCTGGTTGATAAGGTTATCCGACCCTGAATGGGGTGAAGAGAGTGACTATGCATGAGGGTAGTCTGGTCCTTGTTAGGGTGTCAGAGACTGAGCAGGGGAGGAAGGTGTCCATGCAGAGTTTTAGCCTGTTGGAGAACTTTGGAGCCCAACTGGTATGAAGATGGTATCCATGCATTGTAAGGTTGGGGGACAGTACTGGACTTTAGAACTTAACAGATCTGAGACAAACATCCATGCAGGAGTCGGGGAGAGGCTAGCTAGTGTGGGGTGTCAGAGCCTAAGCAGGTGAGGAGGAGTTTCTTGTAGAGTGGTGCCCTGATAAGGGGTGTCAGAGCCCAAGTAGGGGAAAAGGATATCGACCCACGGGAGGAGTTGGCAATGGAGTTGGGAAATTGGTTACATTAGGGAATTGATGAAATAAATAAATATATTAAGAAGAGTGGGGGCACCTGAGTGCCTCAGTCTGTTAAGCATCCGACTCTTGATTTCAGCTTAGGTTGTGATCTCAGAGTCCTGGGATCAAGCCCTGCATTGAAGCCTGGCATTCTCTCTCTCTCTCTCTCTCTCTCTCTCTCTCTCTCTCTCTCTCTCTCTCTCTCTCTTTCTCCCCTTCTCCCTGCCTTCCTCCCTCCCTCTCCCTCTGCCACCACCTCCAATGCTCATGTGTGTATGAGCATGCTCTCTCTCTCTCTCTCTCTCTCTCAAATAAATAAATAAAAATAAATGAAAATGAAAAAGAATAGTGGAAGCCAAATTTTTCACTGTGGGAAAAGAGAGTTGCAAATACAGAACGGGGGGTAACTAGAATGAACCCTGTGGTGTTGGATTGGAACTATCAGTGAAAATACATGGTTTTCAACATATAGAGATAAATCTAGAAATAAATTTAGATGTGTGTGTGTGTGTGTGTGTGTGTGTGTGTGTGTGTTCCACATATATCCCTACTGAGAATGCCTGAGGTCGGTAGCACTTGAATAGCAATGAGCACACACTAACATCCAATAGTATTTGGCTTCTAAATACTTTTGTCCATTTACAGGAACCAGGGCTACTTGGAGAAATGGCTGATTCCACGTTAAGGCATGTAAGTACAAGATAAATCTGGAACATATTGTGGTGCCAGAAAGTAAGGAAATCCTCAAAGAATGAATGGGGCATGTCAAAAGGACACAGAGCCAACTTGAAGGGGCTTCCACTTCCAAAACCCAGAACAATTCAGGCATCAAAATAAATAATGATAGTAATAGATTATAACTCACTGAATAAAGTAAGAAAACTTTAATAATATACTAATATTATTAGTCCATATGAATATAAGTAAATGAATAAATTGAAAGTTTACATTGTCTCACGGTATTTCCTCACAAAATACTAATTAATTACAATAAAAAAGAGTAACTTTTCAGCCCAGGAGTCTGTCATCCACCACCTTTAATTGAGTGATTAATGTGGATAACATTAGTAATGGGATAAATCTAAATCATGTGCCACTTGACAGAATGGAATAGGAAGAACACAATATCATCTCTGTAATAGTCTTACAGAAGGTGCATACCCTGAGTCTAATTGTGAGGAAACATTAGACAAACTCAAATGTAGAGACATTCTACAAAATAAGTGTCCTGTAATCTCCACAAGTGCCAATGTGATGAAAGTCAGATCTTTTAACTCCCTGGTTAAATTTATTACTAAGTATTTTATTGAGTCTGATGCTACTATAAAGGAGATTATTTTCTTAACTTTTTTTTCCTGATAGTTTGTTGTTAGTATACAGGAATAGAACTGATTTTTGTAAATTGATTTTGAATCCTGAAACTTTACTGAATTCATTTATTAGTTCTAACAGTTTTTTGGTGGAGTATTTAGGGTTTTCTATATATAATATCATGTCATCTGCAAATACAGACAATTTTACTTCTTCCTGTCTGATTTGGATGCCTTTTATTTCTCTTTCTTGCCTAATTGCTCTGGCTAGGACTGCCTTACCATGTTGAGGAAAAGTGATGAAAATGGCCATCCTTTTTCCTGGAGCTTTCAGCTTTTCATCATTGAGTACGATGTTAGCTGTAGGCTTGTCATATATGGCCTTTATTATGTTGAGGTACATTCTTTCTATTCCTAGTTTATGGGGTTTTCTATCATGAAAGGATGTTAAATTTTGCCAAATGCTTTACCTGCATCTGTTGAGGTAATCCTATATTTTCAATCATTTTGTTAATGTGGTGTATTATATTTATGGATTTGCATATATTGAACCATCCTTGCATCCCTGGAATAAATCCCACTTGGTCAAAATGTATGATTCTTGTAATGTGTTGTTGAATTCAGACTGCTGATACTTTGTTGAGGAGTTTTGCATCTATGTTCATTGGAGATATTGGCCTTTAATTTTCCTTTCTTGTAGCATGTTTGTCTGGCTATCGTATCAGGGTAACGCTGATCTCATAAAAGGACTTTGAAAGTGTCCCCTTCTCTTTTAGTTTATGGAAGAGTCTGAGGTGGATTGGCATTAATTCTTCTTTAAATGTTTATTATATTTCACCAGTGAAGTGATCTGGTCCTGGGTTTTTCTTTGTTGGGGCATTTTTGGTTACTGATTCAATCTCCTTACTAGTGATTAGTCTGTCCAGATTTTCTATTTCTTCATGATTCATTCATGGCAGGTTGTATATTTCTAGGAATTTAGCTTTTAACCCTTAAAGATTATCTAATTTATTGGCATATAATTATTCACAGTAGTTTCTTATGATCCTTTTCATTTCTGTGCTCTCAGTTGAAATGTCTTCTCTTTTATTTCTGATTTTAATTATTTGGTCTTGTCTCTCTCTCTCTCTCTCTCTCTCTCTCTCTCTCAGCTAGTCTAGCTGAAGATTTGTTAATTTTGCTTATCTTTTCAAAAAACTACCTCTCAATTTCATTGATATTTTCTATTGTATTTTTAGTCTCTATTTCCCCATCTTTGTTATTTCCTTCTTTTTACTAACTTTGGGCTTAGTTTGTTCTTTTTTTTTAGTTCCTTGAAGTGTAAAATTAAGTTGTTTATTTGAGATCTTTCTCTTTTTTTCATAATGTAGGCATTTATTGCTATAAACTTCTATCTTAGAACTCCTTTTGCTGCCCATAAGTTTGGGTATGTTGTGTTTCCATTTTCATTTGTCTCAAGATGTTTTTAAATTGTTTTTTCATTTCTTCTTTGACCCATGGGTTGTTCAGAGCATATTGTTTAATCTCCATATATTTGTGAATTTTCCAGTTTTCTTCATATAATTAATTTTTAGTTTCATAGCATGGTGGTCAGAAAAGATGCCTGATATGATTTCAGTCTTCTCAAATTTACTAAGACTTGTTTTGTGACCTAATATATAATATATCCTGGAGAATGTTACATGCCTGAGAAGAGTGTGTATTTTGCTGCTGTTGGATGGAATGTTCTATATGTGTCTGTTAGGTCCATCTGGTCTAACATGTAGTTTAAGTCCAATATTTCCTTATTGATTTTCTGTCTGGATGATATATTCATTGTGGAAAATGGGGTATCCAAGTCCCCTACTATTATTGTATTGCTGTCTATTTCTTCCAGAATAATTCTTTACAAATTCCAGTCTATAAACATAGAATGAATGTTAGAATTAGAACACCACTATTTTGTAACCCCTAACAAAGAATTGATTCAGGCAATAATCTTCAGTTGGTTGAGATTATTAGTTGAAAGTTGATGGAGAGCTTTATCACAGTGGGATCAGGCTTTTGCCTCCTGAAACAACTGACCAATATTATCCTTACTGAAGGTAGGAGGACCAGACCTGGTGTGCCTTCTACTGTAATGTGAGAAGCTGTCCACAGCACCCCTATGGGGGGCTCTTGCCCGAAATACTGAATCTAAGTCTCCAGAGAAAACATCCTCTTATAGGAAATATGAGAGAACAGAAAAAAGTTAAATGTCCACCCCACTCTCAAAGGAGCCCGTAGACAAATCCATACATGTAGTATTTTCTATAAACAAATCACCTGGTTTCTGCAATAAGCCAATGACATAAAAAAAATAAGGGTGGGTGAGGACACTTTTCTAGATTAAAGAGATTTGAGAAACAAAATAACCAACTGTGATGTATAGACTGTGTTTGGAGCCTCATTTTTATTTGTTTATTTATTTATTTATTTTTGGAGCCTAATTTTTAAAAAACCAACTCTAAAAGCACATTTTTTAGGACAGTTGGGGAGATGTGGCTATGGACTGGATGGCAGATGATACCAAAGAAATATCATTAACTTTTTTAGGTATGATAAAGTCACCATGATTATGTATGAAAATATCATATATTCTGTTGACCTATACTGAGGTGAAATGACATGAAAGCTGGGATAGCTTTAAGATATTTCGGTGAAGAAAAAAGCAAAATAAAAAAGAGATGGCCAAGTCAATGTGGCAATATGTTGGTAATTATTGAATCTAGGTAATGTGTATATACAGCTTTATTATACTATTCTCCCTACTTTTGATGATGCTAGAAAAATCTTTTTTTAATGTTTATTTATTTTTGAGAGAGAGGCAGACAGAACATGAACAAGGGAGGGGCAGAGAGAGAGGGAGACACACAGAATCCGAAGCAGGCTCCAGGCTCTGAGCTGTCAGCACAGAGCCCAATGTGGGCCTTGAACCCACGAACCACGAGATCATGACCTGAGCCCAAGTCGGACGCCTAGGTGCCCCTAGAAAATTCTTATAATAAAAATAAGTAACTCTTCAATGACTTCATGGCTTATTGTGAAAAACCTCAACTCTGTACTCTGAATTTAGGGTCCTCTTAGCTAGTCCAATCCTTCTTTTCCAGATTTACTTATTACTACTCCCACTCACTCCCTCTGCACTGTTAAAGTGAGTGATTTGCATAACATGATTGTCCCCCCTGCTTTGCATGCAGTGTTTCTTCCACTTACATGCTCTCTCCACCCATTATTCTGAGAAGAATGCCCTAGAGGTGTGGTTTAAAAAACTGGTAACTACTATTTATTGACTGCCTACTCTGGGCAAGGCAATACACTAGGTGACTGACATGCATTACGTTATTAAACAGTCCTGAGATGTTCCTGAAAAGGTGAGACAACAGGGTCAAAGAGGTGAAGTAATTTGCTCACAGTCTTTTTCATTCTGAAACATATTATGCTATTTATTTATTTACTTGTTTATATCAGTGGTTGTCAAACTTTAGGGTAATTGGGGTCATCTCAAACAATTATTTTAAAAGGCAGATTTGTAAGACACACTGCTTATATCCTGAATCCTTTTTGGTTACAGCTGGGTCCTCCAGTTGGTCATTTCACCAGGGTGTCAAGATGATCCTGTGACTGTGATCTCTGAGCCATACTTTGAGAAACACTACATAACCCCTTTCATTGTTTATCTCTATCACCATGTGCAGACATCTAAGTCATATTGATGAGATCATACATGTGAAATGATTTTGTAAATCTAATACCTTGAATATATAAATTATTTTTATGTTGTCTGACATGATGACAGTGGAAACATTTTAATATTCCAAACTTGAATTATAAAATGTGATCTGGAGGAAAGAATTCATTAACATTGTCAACAAATATATTTACTATGTGGACTGTGCAAATAACTCCCATACCTGCACTGAAATATGCCTATCGCCATCAGGAAGGAACAGTTTGTCTCCCTTTTTCTTCCACTATCAGTCTGGTATTGGATAGGCTGAAACTTTACAACCAAAAGTGTCATTATTTTGAGTGAAGTTCTCTGTATTTTGCGGAGGCAAAGAAAAAACAGGAGCTATAAGAAAAAAATTAAGTGAAAAATTTGTGTCAAAAAATTGTTCCAAGTGTCTAAAGAAAAAAAATTATTTTTGCAAATAATTTTATAATTTTGCAAATAATTTTGCAATGTATAAATTCAATTGGCACTAATAATTGAGGGCTTTTTTTCCCTATTCAAATAGTCAGTAAACTTTTAGCCAAAATTGCCACAAAATATGCATAGTATTTAAGCATAGTATTTAAGCAGCATGAATTGGGAATCCTAGTGATAAAGAAACTTTGTATTATAAACTTATTCAGAGGTCACCTGAATTGAATATGGATTCTTTAGGATGGGAAAGCATTCTTTTAAAAATTCTCAAAGACTTAGAATAAAGCTGTGAAGATGTTGTACTAAGTTGGTGGGGAATGTTGAGGTGAAAAAAATAGGAAAATAATGGGGGGGAAAGGAACCACATACGTGATAAGGGGCTTGTATCTAGAATGTATAAAGAACTATTATGATTCAGTAATGAAAACACAAATGACCCAACTAACAATGGACAAAAGATCTGAGTAGACATTCCCAGGAAGAAGATACACAGATGGCCAGTAAGCACATGAAAAGGTGCTCAACATCACGAACCATTAGGAAAGGCAAATGAAAGCATATTGAGATACCATGTCACACACACTGGGAAAACTATAATTAAAAAAAAGAAACAAAGCAAAACATATAATAACACGATGACGTGGAGGTACCGGAACTGTAATACACTGCTGGTGGAGATGTAAAATGGCAGATGCTTTGGAAAGTTTAGCAAATGGTTAAACAGAGAGTTACTACATAATACAGCAGTTCTACCTGTAGGCATATGCCCAAGAGAAATGAAAACATGTCTACACAAAACTTGTACAAACATGTTCATAGTAACATCGTCCCCAAAAACCAAAAAGTGGAAACAACCCAAATATCCATCAACTGAAAAATAATAAATAAAACATGGTATAGACATACAATGGAATATTATTCCAATAGAAAGGAATAATAAGGAACACACTGACACAGGCTACAACATGCATGAACTTTGGAAACCTCACGTTGAGGGAAGAAGTCAGTCACAATTGACCACGGAATGTATGATTCCACTTATATGAAACATTCAGTATAGGAAAGCCTATAGAGACAGAAAGTAGATTAGTGATTGTCTAGGGCTGGACAAGATGGGAGAATTGGAGGGTGATGACTAAGGGGAGTGAGGTTTCTTTTTTAGACTAATGAAAATATAAAATTGATTGTGGTGAATAAAATTGATTGTGGCCATGAATTGTTGCACAGTTCTCTGAATATATTAAAAACCATTCCGTTGTACCCTTTAAGTGGGTGAATTGTATGATATGTGAAATAGATCTCAATAAAACTGTTAACAAAAAATGGACGAGATCAAAAAATATAAAAGCTGTTCTTTATAATATAATATAAGGGATAATAATAGTCCTTACTCTAGGAGCTCATTTTCTCTCGTGGATGGGAGAAAGGGAAACATCTTTGAACATATGTGTACCAAGCTTTGTTCAATTCTTATTTAACACTACCAGCTGGAAAGGTAGGTTTTTTCTTATTTGACAGGTGACTTTAACAAAGTTAAGCACATCATTAAGTCAGTCACATCATTAAGTGGCAGAGCCAAGATTTAAATAAGGTTTGTCTGTCTACGAAGTGAATATTTTTCCCATTACATTTCTGATAATGTTTTCCCATACATCTCATTTTTCCCATTACTCCATAACTAGCTTTATAATTTTATTTCAATAATGGAGCTAAATCTAAAACAGACCCTTTTTCTAGAAATGAAATACCAACTAAGAATACAGTAAATTCAGTTTCAGTGTTATTTTTATTTAAAAAAACAACATTAAAAAATATCCTTTACTCCTACAAGTTGCTACAGAGGATATTTTTATCCGTTAGAGGATAAAATTCAAAATATATGCATATGCACATATTTAATTAATATTTAATTATGTATACTAAAAATGGTTTCTGAGGAACAATGGTAATATCACTGTTGCATAGCTCAGTTTTATCTTAAGTGATAAAACATCTCAGAAATCGACTTTGTTATGGCCCAGAGTTTAAAAAAAAAAAAATCAATCCACCTTTAAATCTAACTATAAGAATTTTCTTCCCCACTTATTTAACTCTTTGTTGCAATCTAGATAGCAATTGATATCAGCTGATATTGTATACTTATATAATTGTTGATATGGTCCTGTAAAGGCAGATAGCATTTATGAAGTTTATATTCCATAGCTTCTATTTCTTAATATTAAGTATTTTTTCATTAGTAGTAATCTCAGGAAATCAGAATGTGCCATCAGTCAATTTAACATTAAAGTAATTTTTCTTTTTTGTCCCAGGAAAGCAGGAATGTCAATGCCAAGGGCACCAAATAAAAAAAGCTAGCAATCACATAAATCCCCCTTTTCTAGGGCAAAGCTACTCTATGTGGCCCTTGGAAGTATTAAGTTGTGAACATCCAATCAAAAATAAATGGGATAAGAAATAAAACAAAAAGTGGACTGGTGTTAAATTGTTGCTTCTCAACATTAGGGAGTACATTTTATATCAAGAAACTCATAAAGAATGGATGGTTTAGCTTAGGTCTCCTAACCACCAAATTTTTTGTCCTATCTTGTGTTAAAAGCTCCTAATATTTGGCAATACTTTTCTTTTGTTTTCCCTCTTTGGGGAGTACTCTTTGATTGCTAACAACAGTAACCTTTTCTTGGACTTAAATGACTCAAACTTACTTAGTTTTAACCCTGAATTGCCCACAAATTGATTACTTTATGCTTGACTACAGAAAACTCAGGTATGACTTCGTTGTTCAGCTAATGCCACAGATTAATCAGTGAAGCTGGCCCTTTAATTTTCTTGTGTTTTACAAACTTAATATACTCACAATAACCTGTGCTAATATAACTGATGATAAATCTACCTGTCTTGTCTGCAAAAGGTCTCACAGATTTCCGTAGCCCTAGCATGATCAATGTTCAAACTCAATCTATCATATTACCTGCCAAAAACCCAAAGAAAATCATATCCAATGGACTGTTAAGCCACATTAGGTTTGTAGTATTTAGCATAATAACATTGACTCAGAGTTATGTAAAATGCAGCCTTGAAAATATTTTAAAGGATTTTAGCCTGTTGCTGATAAGTGTATACGTCACTATGTTAAAATAACTGCAAATTGTTTCTTATGAATGTAGGAAAATCCTAATTATGTTGGCAAATTGGTCATTTTGCAAAGCATGTGAATTCAAACCATCATAGGAATGTATTAACATAAATTAACAGAATAATGGTTAAATATATTTTTGTAAATGCAGTGCACTTTTAGAGACTTGTCACAAGATTCTGAAGAATTCTCCTCTCTGAATTCATTTTCTTATACTTTAACTTAAATGCTTAGTTATTTTTGAGAGAGAGAGAGAGAGGGAGAGTGTGATCAGGGAAGGGGCAGAGAGAGAGGGAGACAGCATATCCAAAGTGGGCTCACAAACCTTGAGATCAGGGCCTAAGCCAAAGTCAGACGCTTAACTAAGTCACCCAGCTATCCCATCTTATACTTTAACTTCAAATAACGTTACTATCCATGTAGAAATTAGAAATTCAAGTATGGAGGAGGTAGCCAAATAAAAAATGGTAAGATTTTGTATTCCCAAATCATTGACATCACTAGCTCTTTTAAACTTAACCTTCTCAGCTCTAGGAACTCACAAATTGCACCGAGAACTTGTGACTCAAAGATACAAATGATTTTGAAGATTTCTGAGACTAGTTTTGGTGGGCCTAGAAGTGATACTAGAAAAGCTACCCTCATTTAAAAATTAAAAAATAAATAAGCAAACAAACCCAGAAGATGGACAGTGGAAAACTTAGTCTCATGAATACTCATTAATAACGAATATGATAATGATATCAGGATCGCTAGACTTCACCTGTCACTTCTTTCTATTACTCTGGATAGAATGACTGTTGTTCCTCATTTACAACAGAATACATTCACAATAATAGGTTTCTGCTGATTGGAGAGATTATTTTGAACACACGCATCTTAGGCAAAAATATTGTCTTTGCTAAACTACATAATTCTCCAGAGTTTTGACTTTCAGAACATCCAGTACTGCAATGCTCTGCAAACTGTGTGTGTGTATTTGCAATTCTAATACTGTATTAGAATGGGTTGACATTTTTATAGTGGGGACATTGCTGGTTAAGCCTTATTTCATTCTGGGAATCTGCTTCTTGAGATCTCACATTTTTACTTGTTAGAAACAAATGTAGAAGGGGAAATTGCACCTATGGACATTTGAAAACTAAGTGGAATGATCATATTCTGAAACACATGTGTTAAGAGTGTAAGCATGTGATAACACAGTAGGTTCTAGATACTGATATAACTGTTGAACTTGCCCTGTTCCGTTAATGGCTATCTCCAGATACTATATTTTGAAGTGTTTAATGAGCAATATAGAACTCTGGAGAGTATGCATTAAGGCATTTGCAAATCTGTAAGAAATTGGAATGACTCATTTTTGAAGAATGAATTACATTAACATGGGGCCGTAAAACTCTCTCTGTGAAAGTTGCTTTATTTTTCTTCATCTCCACCAATGAGTATAGTAGTTTTATGTTTACATTGGCTTCTTTATCCTGTCAAGAAAGATGCAGCCTTATAAGAACTTTATTTTCTCTTGTTATGGCTCTTAAGTGCCCCCAAATAAATGCAAATGACATAGGAAGTCTTTTCTACTTACTTATTAAGTAATGTAGATTTACAATCTATTTCATGTGGTTCTTTCAAATGGTTTAAGTTTTGACTCTCACACCAAAATGAAATTTCATCCAACTGGTTATGTGCCATATCCACACTTTTAAAAATGTGTTAGGTCCCATACAGATATAATTCATATTTATCAAGGCATTTACCTTGTATTGCTTATTCTTTTTAATTCCATCTAGATATCACTAGATTAAAATGTAGTTGACTTTGCATGATAACTGTAGAAGGAATAAAGAAAATTCTGTTAATGTTATGAAAGGTAAAAACACAGAAACGTTTCCTATTACTCAATAAAATCACATAGTTGAGCTCTAGTACAGTTAATTTTTTTTCTTGCATAATTTTATCTATGGAGCACTAAATCAAGTTCTGGACAACAAATTCCTTATACCTGAATTTTTTAGATCTGCTGGAGATCAGATAACCTGGAAATTAAGTCAGATTGTAACCACAAAAAGATATCAGGCTCTTTCATCATTTCAACACACACAGTCAATGTTAGAAATAGATAACATACATAGAGACCTATATTCTTTATTCTTGTTTTAAAAAAAAGTTTATTTAATTTTGAGAGACAGAGAACACAAGTTGGGGGAGGGACAGAGAGCATGAGGAGACGGGGGATCCCAAGGGGGCTCTGAGCTGACAGCAGACAGCCCAATGTGGACCTCAAACTCACAAACCATGAGATCATGACCTGAGCCAAAGTTGGATGCTTAAATGACTGAACCACCCCGGCACCACCCTATATACCTTATTCTTTAAAATTTCAAAGGAATGAGGGGTGCTTGCGTGGCTCAGTCGGTTAAGCATCTGACTCTTGATTTCCACTCAGGTCATGATTTTGTGGTTTGTGGGATCCAACCCTGGGTCAGGCTCCATGCTGATAGCTAGGGGCCTGCTTGGGATTCTCTCACTCTCTCTCTCTCTCTCTCTCTCTCTCTCTGCCCCATCCTCACTCCCATGTGTGTGCACTCTCTCTCTCAAAATAAATAAATAAACTTAAAAAAAATCAGGTGAATGGTTTAGGGATTCTGTATCGCCTGATTCATGAGATCCTTTGTGCTTCATGCTAATATTGGTGCTCTTCTGAGAGTTTAGCTCCCTGAACTGGCAGACATTTTCATAGATCTTTCCTTCAGTCTCACAGACACTTTTTTGGTTCACATAGATGCCTCATGGCTCAGGGGCTTTTCCATCCATCGGCTCCTCTGCTTCTAGGACACATCGGGTGGTGCCTACACTGACCACAGAAGTGACTTTTTCTGTCCACGTCACAGAGCTTAACCTTCCACATTCCCACATTCGGCCGTGGCCATATTGATGAAACAGCAGTCCCAGGCAGGCACTTTGCAGGCTGGAAGCAGGGTTTTATTTTTTATTTATTTTTAATTTTTTTTTTTTCAGGTACAGAGATTTATTTTCCTTAGAACTTTTTTTTTTGGTGGGGGGAAGGGGTGTTACATTCAGAACCTTGATCTGAATGCCTTAAAGCAATGTGCAGGAATCAACCAGTGACCGCGTTTGTTTGTTTGTTTGTTTGTTTGTTTTTTGGAAGCAGAGTTTTAAATCACATTTTTCTCTGTCATCTCTTCTCCTGAATAATCTCAGCCAGCTCCCATGATGCAAACTGGGGGGACTGCACACCAGGTTGCAGGGCTGCAAAGACCACCATACTTCCCAGAGGCTTCATTCAAAGGCAGTGAACATGAGCCTTGAATATTTGGTTTTGAGCCAAGAGGAAAACAAAAGTTCCTCATTTCTTCCGTTTTATTCTTTTACTCTTTTCCTCCAAAACAGAAACAAAAACAAATCACAAATCTGCCACAGATGGTTTCAAGCCAATATTGACATCAAATTCCGAGTGTACAGAAGATATACAGGATATTTTAAAATCCACAAATCCTCTTCTGGGCTGCAATTTTATAAGGACAGCTTTTGAGTTAAAAAAAACTAAACTATGCTCCTGGCAATGAAAGTGCAGTTTTTGCCTCCTGTTGGTACGGGAAGCCAAATCTCAAGCAGTTATTGTATGAGAATAAAATTGTTTTATATCACCCAATAGAGAAGCCCAAGAAATATTAATGAAGAAAACTTATGTAAAGTATAAAGTTTATTTATTATCATGTATGATTTTTAAAACTTTAGAGACTTTCCATTATTTCTTTTTTTCCCCCTTCTTCCTCCCTCCCTCCCTTCTCTTCTTCCTTCTGTTCTAGTTATAAGAGTTAGACTAACAAGAGGGCGCCTGGGTGGCTCAGTCTGTTAAGGGTCCAACTCTTGATTTCAGCTCAGGTCAGGATCTCACAGTTCATGAGATTCAGCCCTGCATTGGGCTCTGTATTGGTAGCATGGATCCTGCTTGGGATTCTCTCTCTCCTTCTCTCTCTGCTCCAACTCTGCTCTCTCTCTCCCTCAAAATAAAAAACTTAAATAAAATGTTTAAAAAGTTACAATAACATGCTCAGTACACCTAGGTTACTATTTTATGAAATAATAGAAAATATCTGCAGCCCAACCTAATTGTCCTCTGTTTATTTGAGAGTCAAGTGAGGTTTTAGGCCATTATTTAATACAGTCTGATTCTAAAATCACTGCTGAACGAGAATAAAGCATTGGACTTCTGGTCAAACATGGTAAATGAGTTCTCACATATATGTCTGTCCCCTCCTCACAGCTCACTAAAATGATAGTGAAGGGGTTTGAACAACACACATTCATGAAGACAAAGAGAACAGGAATGGGCTCCACAGCAGATGGGGAAATCAACACAATGTTGGAAACTGGAAAGCAAATGAGTAGGCAGTTACTGACTTAGCACGGCAGAGAGAGGAGCAACCTAGACACCTGCAGTAGGAGTAGGCGAAGGTGACAAGAAGCCAGCCACAGTATACTGCAGAACTCCACAGTGTCAACATATGACAGCAGGAGGAACCTCTGGAGACAAAGTTTTGGAGGGGGTCTGAAAACAGGTTTTGAAAGTTAGCAATAGAGAACAGTAAGATCCACTCTCTGGTAGCTGGTTGCTTGGGGTTCATTTTCTTGCAAGGTTTGCTCAGCTGTGGCCAAGGGCAAAGGGCTGGACTAGGAGATTTAGTGTAAGTCAGCTTAGTGACCTGCTAGACTGCATGCCCATTTTCTCTCTGGGCTCCGGGGATGCTGGCAGCCAGGTTTATATCTTCCAAGAAAGAAATTGATGTCCTTGGGAAATATAGTCACTTTGGATAACAGTGAACAAGGTGACCCACCACCTCATCGCCCTTTTATCACTCTCTTAAAAGTTCGCTAGTTGGATGCTGTGTCCATGCAGAGCTTCCTGTGTTATATTTAAGAATGCTTCAAGTGATACAGGCAAGAGGAGAGCCTCTAATATGAACAATGAGAGACAAATAAGCACATAGGAAATATCTACTTGAAGAAATAGAAGATTCAGGGAGAAGAAAACTTTAATAATAACTATAATTTTATAGATCAAAACCACAATGAGATACCACCTCACACCTGTCAGAATGGCTAAAATGAACAACACAAGAAACAACAAGTATTGATGAGGATGGGGAGAAAGGGGAACCTTCTTGCCCTGTTGACGGAAATGCAAACTGGTGCACTCCACTCTGGAAAACAGTGTGGAGGTTCTTCAAAATGTTAAAAATAGAACTGACCCGAGGTGCCTGGGTGGCTCAGTCAGTAAAGCATTGGACTTATGATTTTGGGTCAGGTCATGATCTTGTGGTTCATGAGATCAAGCTCCACGTCGAGCTCTGTGCTGACAGTGTGGAAACTGCTTGGGATTCGTTCTCTCCCTCTCTCTCTACCTCCCCCCCACTTGGTCTCTCTCTCTCTTTCTCTCTCACAAAATAAATAAACATTCAAAAAAAAAAAAAAACCTACCCTACAATCCAGCAATTGCACTACTAGGTATTTTCCCAAGAGATACAAAAATACAGATTGAAGGGGTACATGTACCCTGAGGTTTGTAGCAGCATTGTTAACAATAGTCAAACTATGGAAAGAGCCCAAATGTCCATCAACTGATGAATGGATAAAGAAGATGTGGTTTATATATATATATATATATATATGATGGACTATTACTCAGCCATCAAAAGGAATGAAATCTTGCCATTTGCAACAACATGGATGGAGCTAGAGTGTATTTTGCTAAGCAAAATAAGTCAGAGAAAGACAAATACCATATGATTTCGCTCATATGTGGAATTTAAGAAACAAAACAGATGAACAAATGGGAAAGGAAAAAAAAGAGAGAGAGGGAAACAAACCATAAGGGACTAAACAGAGAATAAACTGAGGGTTGATGAGGGAGGTGGGTGGGGGATGGGCTAAATGGGTATTAAGGAGGGCACGTGTCCTATTGAGCACAGGTGTTATATGTGATGAATCACTAAATTCCACTTCTGAAAACAATATTACTCTATATGGTAACTAACTAGAATTTTAAAAAATTTTGAAGAAAACAAACATACAACCAAAATTATAACTTTAAAAACCTATGATTAATATCCATATCCTTAGAGAAAAGAAAATGTTGCATTTCTGGAACAAGCACAGGATGCCATAATAAAGAAACATTCAGAGAAGAGGAAATGATCTTGGAAGTGAAAAATAAAATACTACGTAAATAGACCATTAGTTGGAAGGAAAAGTTGAAGAAATCACCTGAAATATACACTAAATGGGCAAAAAAGATAGGCAAGAAAAGATGAAACAGAGGATCTTTTCTAGAAGTCAACATCTGACTAGTAGGACTTAGATGTAGAGACTAGTAGATATAGACTAGTAGATACAGAGATATAGTCTATAGTATATAGACTAGTAGATATAGAGAACAGAGATACTATCAGAAAATTATCAAAGAAACCATACAGGAAACTGAAGGACGTATAGAGAACAGAGATACTATCAGAAAATTATCAAAGAAACCATACAGGAAACTGAAGGACGTATATCTATAGGTTGAAAGAGCTTGCTAAGAGCCTAACACAATGAATAAAGCAGACTTCGAAAGCATTCGGTGTGGACTGGTAGTTTAGGGCTATAGGAAAAACAAAACAAAACAAAAGTGATTTATGGAAAACCATAAATCCATTGTTGCATTTGACCATACTGAGAGTTTTATGGTTCTGGTTCTGGCAAAGAGCTGGGGATGAATGAATTAGTAACAGAAACAGAAAATACTAAAGAAATGGAGTGGTGACACAATTATTAATTCCAAGAAAAACTGTTACATAAGAAAAGTTATCAAGCTGTACTATTACTGTTGTTCAGCTGTGAATAACATTCCTATGTCCAAATCAATATAAGCATTGACTATTGACTTAACAAAAACAATTCTTACTTTATTAGGAGAAGAGAAAAGGGGAATTGTTGAGGGACATGGTGGTTGAGAGTTAGATTTTCATCTTTCATAGTAGCAAGTCAATTATAATTCAAAAGTTCAAAAATTAAGAAATAGCAACTAATCATACTTTAAAAGAAATATAAACATAGGGGCATTTGGGTGGCTCAGTTAAGCATCTGACTCTTGATTTCGGCTCAGGTCATGATCTCATGGTTCGGTTTGCAGGTCTCACTGGGCACTGCAGAGCCTGCTTGAGATTCTCTCTTCCTCTCTTCTGCCCCTCCCCTGTTCACCCTTCTTCTCTCTCTCTCTCAAAATAAATAAATAAACATTAAAAAAAGAATAAAAGTAAAGAGCAGAAAAAGTTGTCAAAAGAGGTTTCCTCTGGGGAATGGGAATTCCAGGTGGGGAGGGGTGGGCAAGGGACTGCTGTTATTTGCTCTACATCTGGTGGAACTCTTTTATTATATGCACATATTACTTGGCTAAACATAAATTTTAAATGAAAACTAATAGAAACATAACACAGTTGGATAAATCACTTATGACTTGGTTTGAATCTTGGCTCTGCTGTCATCAGCTTGTGAGTTAGACCAGCTTAATCTTAAACTTTTCCTAAAATTGGTAAACCTTTTGTGGAGACGTGATGAGGACAAAATGAGATGCACATGTAGAAGTTTCTAGGGAATACAGAGGCACTTAATAAATAGCAGATTTTTTTTCATTAGTTCATGGCAATCAATAATTATAGTAAAAGTAGGTCCTTTTAGAATAATTAACCTACTGTGGCACAGTAACCTTTGACCGAATATCACTCTAGGCAGGATATTATATTGGCTCGCTTTAGACTCTTGCTAAGTGGCCTGGCAGTTGCCTGAGAAACAGTGATTTAAACTAGACGTATGGATTTCTAAGTATGATAGATGAGGTAAGATAACAGCTGGAAAAGAGAGAACCTCAAGGAAAGGAGGGGAAGGAATTGATTTTGGTTTCCTTCAAAAGGCTGGTGTCATTTTTCTTAGGTTTGTCATCATGTCTTGTTTGATCACTTGAAATCTAGGTGTCAAATACGAGCCTCTTAAAAATAAATAAATGTAAAAAAAATTTTTTTAAAGGGGGGGGCACCTGGGTGGCTCAGTCGGTTAAGCGTCCAACTTCAGCTCAGGTCATGATCTCACAGTTTGTGAGTTCGCGCCTTGTGTCGGGCTCTGTGCTGATAGCTTGGAGCCTGGAGCCTGCTTTGGATTCTGTGTCTCCTTCTCTCTCTGCCCTTCCCCCACTTGTGCTCTGTCTCTCTCTGTCTCTTAAGAATAAATAAATGTAAAAAAAATTAGGTGTCGAATATGAGCTGCATGCTTCACAAAAGCAGCAGGTTTTATAGAGGAGATGTGAAGGATTTGGAGAGAAAAGGAGCAGATACTGTCTGATGCTGGTTACCATCTTGGAGAAGGACAGCTGTGCAAGACAGAGGACATTGAGAGCTGCCTAAACAGGAAGTAGTATTACAGGGGCAGCTATATATGTGTTTAGAAGGGACGCACATGAAGTATCCCTCATGTTCCAAGTCTTGGCTAGTCAGTTTCCTTTGAAACCAATCATCCCAACCTTAACCCAAATAACTAGCTCATGATGCAGCTATTTATACCCTTCCCTTTGACAAATGAGAAAATTTAAGCAAAGAGTTTAAAAAATGTGCCCAAGATTGAATATTTACAGAAGCAGGATTTGTACCCAGGTGAATCTCCGAAGTCCATCTACCTTTTTCACATTATCATTCTCTCTCTCCCCAAACATGAACTTATTTTTATGAAATAAGTACACACAAGCCCTTTGTAAGGCATGAAGTATTATATAAATCAAAGACATTTTAGATGTTATTTAACATCTGAAAGGCAGAAGACATCTGAAAACCAGAAAGGTAGTTATGCTCATGTAATGCTCAACATATTTTAGTTTGTGGAGCCGGTTGAAAAAAGAGGAGGGAATATGAGACTGAGATGGAGATGAAGTAGAGACAGAAATGAAATGCAGTGAGTTTTAGCCTTCCAAAGAAAAAGAATAATAAACTTATTTCTGAGTAGAAGAAATTTTAAAGTTTAAACATGTGTCTCTTACATGAAAAAATATATAATATGAATGTTCTGGGTATAAAATTAAGGAGATGTTATTTCAAGGCTGATCCACAAAAGGTTCTGTCCTTGCTACTCAAAGTGTGGCTTGGGACCAACAGTTCACCTGCCTCCCCTGGGGGGTTGTAGGAAATGCAGAATCTGGGCCCCACTGAGTCCTGGGCCCCATTTGACGGTGACCCCAGGTGATGGGTCTGCACGTTGCAGTCTCAGAAGCATTGCTTTGGGCCAAAGCTGAAGGCTGTGGATGAAGAGAAAGGGCATAAATTTGGGGAAGGGGTTTATGTGTTATATCTTCTAATGAGAAAAATGAATTTCAGAGAGTATCCTGAGTATTTTGCATGACCAATCGGTGTGAACAAATCACTCCAGTTGCCACAGAAGTGATTTGACTGTGGCTGGGGAGTGGGGTATGGAGGGAAGTTTTGTTGTAAATAAGGTTCAATAAACAAACAAAAAGTTTAGGGATTAAAGGGGATAGAAACATTTAATTCAGCCTACCATTAACCAATTACATTTTAATTAGCCAAGGAGGACATAAGTGAGGTCTTAAAAATTTAATTTAAAATCTTTCCTCTAATAACATTATATGTTGAATAAAACAAAGGCAAAACTTGATGAATTTCTCATTTGTCAAAGTAATTCAGTACTTTATAAAGAAGTTGAGTTTACTGCTTTCCTGTGCTGAGGTGGAGGGAAAGGGTATCTGGGGTATCTGGCACCTTGTGAAGAACCCAGCAGTGGGGCAGGAAATGGTACCCTTAGGTCTCCTGAGTCCCTGCTAGGGGCTACGTCAAATCTCCTGTCAACCTGTCATTACCATTTATGACTGAACTCTCAGCAGAGCATTATACTAGAAGAGATTGGTGGAAGCATGAGGCAAGGATACAGAGATTCAAGGATTCACCACTAAAGCTATGGGTCTCTGATGTAAAGGAAATTATAATCCCTCCAGCCCTTAAGAATTTATACTCTTTCAAATCAACCCATCAATAGATATTTAGTGAGCACATACTTTGTGAACAACTCTGTGCAGTAAATCAAAGTGTAAACTGTAGTTCTTTTCTTCCAGAATATTTAATCTCCATGCCAGAATTGGCAGAATAATTCATGGAGGGCTGGGTGATGCACATCTGGGTAGAAGGGGTCATTGAAATAATACACTGATTGTATTTAGTGTTTGACAGTGGACAAAGCCCATTCAGAGTCAGTTTTCACATCTTAGGACTTTGAAAACAGGTTTGAAGAGGTCTCATGACCCCCTCAAGGTCATCCCCACTGGTAAACTGGCAGAGCTGAAAATAAAAATCCAGATCTTCCATTGCTTAATTCCATGAGGAAGAAGAATCCAGGTGATGGTGGTCAGAGTGATGATGGCAATGATGATGATGATAGTGGTGATGATGATGGTGGTTATGATGATGATGGTCATGGTGGCGGTGGTGGCGGTAGAGTTGATGAAGATGGTGTAGTGGCGGTGGCAATGATGGTGATGATGGTGGTGGTGCTGGTGGTTAGAAAGGATGTAAGTTCAGAAAGGCAGCACTAGGGACTCTCTCAAACATTCCTGCTACTACTTCCACCAGTGTTATTTGGTCTGGATGAAGGAGAAAAATGAGTGGGTTCAAGAGAATGTAACTGAGGACAGAAAGAGGGACTTGGGCAACCCAATGTGATCTTAGTACATATGGGGCTTCCCAGAGCACCATGGAATAGATGTAAGTGAATAATCCTCATTGTGACCTACAATTGAGGTTAAAAAAATCAGAAGCTTCACTAAATGTATCTGGCAAGCATTTCGTCTTCCCTTAAATAAAATAAATTCCCTTAATAAAGCCAATGGAGGCAGGGTTGGTGGCGGGGGTGGGGGTGGGGGGGAGGGTGTGTATGATTTATTATGGAGCATGGAGAGGGCCTTGATGGCTCTGAACTATCTATTTAGAACTGCTGGCTCTAAAACCAAGTTGTACATGGGTTTCTCTTTTTGTGCCAATCTTACATTTTTTAAAAAATATAACTTTTATGAATATCATCATTAGTGCTATAAGCACAGGGAAGTATAAGTTAATTCTACAGTAAAGTGATTATTAAATCCATTAGTCATATACAGGGAATCCATAATTAACTTATTCTCCAGCATCAAGTAAATGATTCTACTGTGTGCTTTAAGAAAGCAATTGTTCACTAATATGCAAAATACAGCAGAACTATTAGATCATAAAGCTATGCAATCTTATAATTAAATTATAAATTTTACATATTTTAATAATGTGCTTTATATACTTTAATTGTTTTCTACGCAAGATTAAAAGGAGGTGCCACGGTTTTTCTCAGACATATTATATCTTGACCTGAACCGTGCAATACTTAATAATAATTGATGAGTATCTACCAGCGATGACAGCAGTCTTTCAGCAGCATCAGATATTTCTTTGGGTTATTGCCGAGGACAAAAATAAAGATACGCTTTTGTCTTAAGTGAAGTCGTAGCTCTACCCTTGGGCTTTCTTTTGTTTTCCCCCCTTTTGCTGTTACAACAACCATAGGCATCCATGTTCTCTCTTCCCAGGCCACAAGAATGGGCTGGCCCCCATTCCCACTGCCTTGGTTGTATATATGGGTAAAAGCAACATGCACATTAAAGTCTCTGCAGGGGACTTAGGCGCCTACATGAGCAATCTATTGTTGTTATTGTATTTTGGATTAAATAATGATGCCATTCTTTTCCATGTGCACAATTAAATGTGTTTGAAAGACCTGGGAAATACCACGGATCTGTGCCTCGGGGGTTGCCTCTGTAACCCTCTGTGTTTCCAAATCCTGATGGCTGCAGTGGGAACTGTAGTGCTGGTTCTCTTTATTCTCTCTGAGGGGGAGCCAACCTTTCTCTCAGATGATTACACTATTCCAGCCTGCTCTCCAGTGTTCAGAAGTAATGCTGCATTGGTGATGCCCTCCATATAAGTGAAATAAGCAGTTTGTTCATGCCTTCACTCACTCAGCAAACACTAACTGAGAGCTTACCACATGCCCAGCCCTGAGGTCAACACTGGGTCTGTGAAAGTTTAAAAAGATGAGGTTTTCTGACTTAGGTCCATGAAGCAGATGTACACTAAAGATGCTAAGTTTGTTGGTTTGCGGGAGCTGCCATGACAAATTTCCGTAGACCGGGTGGCTTAAACAAGAGAAACTTATTTTCCTGTGGTTCTGGAGACCAGCAGTCCAAGATCGAGGTGACCACAGGCTTGGTTACCTCTAGGAGATAGATGTCTCTCCTTGGCTTGCAGATAGCCACCTTCTCCCTGTGCCTTCACATAGTCTTCTCTGTGTGTGTATCTATGTCCAATATGGCTGGTGTCCCAGTCTCCTCTGTTTATAAGAACACCAGCCATATTGGACTAGGGCCCACCCAAATGACCTCATTTTAACTTAATAACTTCTTTAAAAACTCCCATACCCAAACATCGTCCCATTTTGAAGTCCCGGGAGTTTCAACATATAAATTGGGGGTGCAGGACACAATATAATCCATAACACTAAGGGATCGCCGAGGGGCAGTACCAAGCCCAGCCTTGGGTAGAGAAGGCTTTTTGAAAGGTATCTCTAGTCTGAGTGTTAAAAGATAAATAGGAGCTCTTCAGGTAAAGTGTGGGGAAGGGGGATAGGCAACCTAGATGGATAGGGCATCATGTGATGATTAGTCTTGAGTATGGTGGAAGTTGAACATGAAAGAGGTGGGAAAGGGATTAACATAATGCTGGTCTGGAAAGTGGGCAGAAGGGTAACCTTGGAGGACATGTGAATCATACTAAGAGGTTTGGATTTTATCCTGAAGGCTGAAAAGAACCACTAAAAGATTCTAGGCTGGGGGATGGTGGAGATAGTTTCATTTTTTACCAAGAAGCTGATATATTAAGGGGCCCAATAGAGAGGCCACCAGTATCCCAAATATCTTTCCTATGTGATTTGTCATAGCATCTGAAATTCTCATCGCCAAAGAAGCATTTCTTTGGGTCATTATCCTATTAGATGCAATCATCTTTATTAAGGGCACTGGTCAGGATTTATAATTATTGAATTTGTTTACATGTCTATTTCTTTGATGGTACATTCACTGTACATCCTCTGTATGCACCTAGCACCGTGCCTGGCACATAGTGGGTGCTAAATATATATTTGATGAAAGTATAATGAGTCACCTTGGCATGACTTACAACATAGTAAGCTACTAAAACTAGTAAATTGACCCAGGGCTCTTGGGAATAAGAGAAGGTCAATTACATTCTGATAGTAGTAAGCAAGGAAGTGTAGGCCAGACCTTGTGAAGTTAGGTAGGACAGGCCAATAGGAGGAGCCAGCACTATGGCCACTGCCTTACTAGGAGCCTGGGTGGGTGGGAAGTAAGGACTACTTGAGACAATGCACATGGAAGTTATTTGCACACTGAACTTGGAAGCTAAATGCCCTGCTGAAATCATACCTCTGCCACTAATTAACCATGTCACTCTGGGTAAGCGCCTTACTCTCTGTGAATCTCCATTTCTTGGTCTTGAAATGATAGTCCCCACCTATTAGGTTGTTATGAGAATTAAATGAGTTAATTTAAGAAAAGCTTTTATGATAGGGCCTGGCATATCATAAGAATTATGTCAATCTTGATTCCTGTTGTTATACTATTATTATAATGTGTTTTTTAATTTTAATTAGAGGAGGCACAATTGGTCCCCTTGACTCTGATCTCTGTTTTCTTTTCTCCAGCTTCTAAACTCCTCCTATTTACTCTCTAAAACCTAAATCATGTTACTTCCCTGCTTAAAAATCTTAGGCTCAAAGAAATGTTAGGCTAGAAAAAAAAGTCTTGGCTTCAGTTTAGATTACCACACATATGTTATGTGACTGCCATGTTCTAGGCCCTGGAGCAGAAGGTGTGAAAAGCTAAATGCAGAAGTACATTCTATTGATGGCTTGTTATTGTTTTGAGCAGTGTTTCTCAAAGCTTGGTCCACAGACCTTCCATTAACATTTCTGGTGCTGAACAGAACTACGGTAAACTAGATAAGTAAGTACTCAGAGCAGAGTGAGGGCAGCAGCGTAAGGCTTACCCGTGTCACAAAGATATGGAAAAAGTTGCTGAAAAGAAGAGTTAAGAAGTGGGACACTGGTAGCTGCAGTGTTCTTTCTAAAAAATCAGTCACATCTTTTCTATTACCCAGCAGACAGCTACTAAGCCTGGGGGTGGACTAAGCTCTCGGCAAAAGAGAAATGCATGAAGAATTTAGACCTTCCAGGCCTCCTTTCTTGGACTACGTGGTGACTACCCAAACCAAACTTGGCTTCCTAGAATTGGCTGACAGAGCAAGAGCCTGTTCAATTTGTGATACCTGGACACAAAATCATTCTTTGTGGCAGCTCCGATATTGGCAGATGGGAGATTTAGCTCTGTCCTGTTTATATAACAGCAGTTGATAGATAGTGACTTCATAGTTGGATATTTATGAGAGGTTTCATTTCAAATAATATAGTTTTGGCCTGTGGCAATGCTAAGGCTCTTACCCATTATTACTGAGAAGCTAAATCTTTAGGATATTGTAACTCTCACTGCAGGGTCTGTTTGATCTACCTGGAAGAACTGGAAAAGTTAATATTTTTCAAAGCAATGAAAGCTTTATTATAAAAAGTCTCATTAGGAAGTTTGTCCCTAAAACATGTAGGCTATCAGAAGGTCAGATATTAAAGAAATCAACTTTTCATACTTTTCTTTTACCTTATGACTTCTATCACATAACAAGGTAATTAAAAAGAGGGAAAAAAAAGTCTGCCTTCCATTACAGAAACCAAACACCTTGCCATGCCCTCCAGTCAGGTCCCAGCTCTGAGGTGAACTGGTCAAGTCTATTCTTCACTGTTGCGGGACAATGGCCTTTCCTGCGTTAGGTGTTGAGCCCTCTGCTGACTTAGTACTATTCCCAGGCCTGCAAACTGTCAACAAATCCACAAATCATGAGTGTTTTCCCAGGTGAGAAAGACGACTACCTGCATTTTAACACCACCTGTGCATCTCTGCCAGGGTTTATGGGTTTCAAATTTTTGTAATGTGATGGGAGATCGTTGGCAGCTTAGGAAGCTATCAGTTCTGGCAAAGATGAGTGGGTAGGATGGTACAAAAAAACTCTTTAAGGATGGGCTCTGGGGATCAGCAAGGAAAAGGCACGTCATTACCGCTCTCCTCAAAGGGACACTGGGGGGCACAAAGGGCCCCGAGTCACAGAGGCTCTCTTGGCTTGAGGGAGACAGAGTAAGAGCTAAAATAGTTGGAGGAAAATTGAATAAGAAACAGGAGTGATAGATAATTTAGCAGAGAACTTAAACATTTTTCTTTTTGGTATTGGTACTGCAGGAAATTGAGCAGGGCACCCAGTAACCCGGCACACATCCTTAAAGAGTCAGCGAGAGGAGTTATGCCTGTGTTATGGGATGACTTATGTCACTTTCCCCCATCTCTGCCCTAAATTCATAGTTGAGGTCCTAACCCCCAGGACCTCAGAGTGAGGCTGTATTTGGAGACAGGTACTTTCAAGAGATGATGAGGTTAAAATGAGGGCATCTGGGTGGCCCCCAATCCAATAAGACTGGTATCCTACAAGAAAAGGGGATGAAGACACAGACACACACAGAGGGAAGACCATGTGGGGACACAGGGAGAAGACAGCCACCTACAAGCTGAGAAGAGAGGCCTCAGAAGAGGCCAACCCTGAGATCACCTTGATCTTGGGCTTCTAACCTCCAGAATTGTGAGAAAAGAAATGTTGTATAAGCTACCCAGACTGTGCCACTTTGTTACGTCAGCCTTAGCAAACGAATGCATCTGCTGAAGTCTCTGGGGGGAAAGGAAGAAAGGCGTAGAGTCTGGTCCCTAACTGCATATCACCATGCATGATATTCTTCTTTTAAAAGCGCGAACCTTTAAGTGGGAAGGTCTACCTTTTCCTGTACCTGAACTCCTCTTCAAGCTGCCTCTGCATCAGCTGCAGACTCTGTTCTCAGATGCTCCCGGTGTCTCTTATCTTAGTCCAGGTAAAATGTTGGGGTCTAAAAGTTTAAGGCTAGGTCTTTTTTTCCCCACGTATGTCTCATTAATTACATTTTAAGAAAGAGTTACTTTCTTGTGATTGTCAGTATTTCTTCAATACCTATATTACTGAAAAATATCCAGTCCCAAATCTTGTTTCTTGCTATTTTGCTACTAAGGAATCTAATTCAGCATTTCCCAAAGTGTGTTCCATAGAGTAGCCATGAGATACTCTAATATATTTTACTCACAAAAAAGATTCTGGGTCAATGTTTTAAGGTGTTACCTTTCCAGAGGGACATCTACATTTTGATTAGATTAAAGCCCTTAAGCTTTTCTAATAGAAAAGGTTTCTTGGACAAGAGACCTATCAAGAGATGGTCCTCATTTCCTGAGGACCATCTGGTTTGCATGTAACCAGGCTACTACTTTATTTTCAGCAATCCCTATGTAGAACTTTTTTTTTTTTTAAGTAAGAGTTTGGGAATGGTGGGAATGAGAGCCAAAACTTCATTATGTAAGAAATAAGAAAGGATAGGATGTGCATGTCAGGGACTGACATATTAATTAGAAATTCTAAAGACTCAAACTTCACACTCTCAGCAGCACCAGTTTCCTACTTAAACTGTCAGGAGAAATCAAATGGGTTCTATCTGGGGCTGCCGACTAGACTTCAGTGTTAGTTGAGTCCAAACAAGAGCATCTGTTCTTGAAAATAGAAACATCCATTGACATCCATTCTTTGTTTTTTAGCCTCTCTTAAATCAAGATGTGTAAAGCCATTAGGTGCTAACAAAAACCAGTTAAACCAAAAACTGTGAGTTGTTTTGTTTTTTTAACTAATAATGTGTCCTTTATTTTTATACAGCAACCTAACAGCCAAAGTTCCAATAAAAAATAGATAACGTTTATGGAACATGCAACAATCTGCCAGGTGCTGTGTTAAGTACATCGTACATTTCGTATTATTCAAGCCTACGAGGATGTTGTTCCTGTTTCACAGAGAGGGAAATAAGGTTCAAGGAGATTAAGTGGGGTCATACAACTAACTAGGAACAGGCAGAGTCAGGCATCAGACCCAAGCTGACTCAGGTCAAAGCCATAGATGCTGACCTCTCCTGGGTGGCGCTTGAATTTCCCACAGAGTCTATTTGCTTCTTCCTATCTAATCTTGTGAGTTCCTGCCTTTGGAGATGGAAAGTTCATGGATATTTCTAAGGTAGAAAGGTGAAGGAAGCATGTTCTCATTATCATTTGCGTTTGTTCCATCCCTATTATAGTCTAACTCAGATCCAGATTCTGGAGACTTCTAACAACTTGCTCTAAGAAGGAGGAAATATGGTTTAGGGGATGAAGCACAGGTCTTGAGACCAGATAGACCTGGGTGCAAACCTTAGGTCTGCCACTGACCAACTGTATAACCTTGAGCCAGCCGGTCCTCATTAATTGTTGTTTTTCTTACCTGTAAAATGGGTTAATAGCATTTATCTCATAGGATTATTGGCAGGATGAGAGCCAGAGTAGGGTTAAGTGCTTAGTAAATGATTGGCACTTCATAAATTATACCTATTGACGTGCATTTACACACCATGGACTCCTATCCTTTTATGGGACTCCTAACAGCAAGTCTATCTAAAATACCTGGGAAGAAGCAAAATGAGAAAACCCCTGATGGATTACATGGTGGTGATTATTCTTAATATTTCTCCCCAGAAGACTGAATAAAAGTTATTTTATGCCTCTGTTCTATTTGGAAAACATTATAAAACTTTGAACAGACAACAGTGCTGTGATAGCACAGTGCTTACCAAAGCACTGTATGCTTTTCTGATAAAGATATAACTTTATTGCCCTTTATGTACTCTCTTGGTTAATACGGTAAGCAAATGGTAGATAATTTGAAATACCTTTACTACCATTTATAGTGTCAGAACATACAACTTACCTTTAAAGATGCAAAAGATTCATTGCAATGGAAGGCATTGCTTATACATACAAATGCATTTGTAAAACAATTCACAGTGCAGAGAGGATTCATGATCCGAGATCTTTCTTTCACCTTTACAGAAATGAAATAGGATCTTCTTGAGCAGCTAGCCAGGTCAGCAGTACATTTTGTGAGCAGGATGCCAGTTTTGTGATCTCTTCTGCAGGGGCTTTTAGAAGGAAGGGGTGAAAGCTGGGTCCTGAAGGCTAAAAACATTATTTCCAAAATCCCTCTTGGAAAAAAAAATGATCTGATTGGGTAGCAAAGATTCTAGAGGTATCTCTGCCTCTCATTTCTGGGGGTAGAACAGTCCTGGCAAGTTGAAAGAGATCTTTAAGACTTAGGCCAAAGATAATGGCATTAAATCTTGATGGGGTTATAACTTTTTGTTATAGATGTTGTAATCTTTCAGTGCTGCTTCTGCACAGACAGAGCATGAAACTGTGTGTGTAGAATCATTTGAGAAGATTAAAAAAATTTTTTTTTAATTTTTAATTTTTTTAATGTTTATTTATTTTTGAGAGAGAGAGAGCATGAGCAGGATAGGGGCAGAGAGAGAGGGAAACACAGAATCTCAAGCAGGCTACAGGCTCCCAGTTGTCAGCACAGCCCAACGCAGGGCTCAAACCCACAAACCATGAGATCATGACTTGAGCATGACTGACTGAGCCACCTGAGAATGTAGTGGAATCAGCGAAAAGAAGTCTGCGCTTACAAGACATTTCTTCTAGGTCTGGCCATGTCCCATGTTTGATCTCAGATCTACCCTGTCATGCTTTTGACCCTTATCTACTAATATATCATATAAGCTGTTTGGACATCGTGATGTTCCAGCTACATCCCAGTTCTAATATTCTAGGGATATATAGTATATGCACAATCATGTCTAAAATTAATTAGGACCTGCTTCAATTACACATTTCCAAAATACTTTTACATTTATAATCTCATGTTTAAACCTATCACAAACCTGTGAAGTAGAAAGGACAAATACTTTTGCTTCATTTAACATATTAGTAATTTAGACAAATAGAGATAAAGAGAATAATGGTAGAGCCCAGATCTCTTGACTCTCCTTCCTGGACTCCTACACTAAGTTAAACTGGATTAATATTTTGGGATATATGTGAAAGGGTATGCAATTGGATTCTTAGTGGAAAAAGATAACTGAATAAGTTATTTAAATTACTATCAGAGTAGATGAAACACAGTTCTATTTCCTTTGTTGAGAATTTGCTTTTGATGCCCTCTGTGAAACAGATTAGAATGTTTTGTTAGGATTTAAGAAATATACAAACCCAGAAAAGGTACATCTCATATTCTTTTAAATGGATCATTTCTCCTGAGACTATTTTACATTCTGAAAATTCACTTGATTATTACATTCTAAGGTTTGTGGCTTTAAATGTCATGGCATCTTAGTCTAACTTTTATTGGTGATATTTGTGGTTATCACTTTCCACTGTCATCCTCTCCCATTTCCATAGATACGGTTTGATTTATGAATGAAGGCATTTTGATTCTTCAAGATATATCTTGGTGAATTGGTTCAATAACTTGTTATTGAAAAGCAAATCCATCAGGGATTATTTGCCTACTCCCTCTAAAAAGAAATCTCTTGTCGAGATCAACCATTTATTCATCAGTTGTGCCCCATTTCTATATGTTATGAGGACATAACCACATTTTTTTATTTGTTAAATATGCCCATAAAAGTATTCAACCTGAAGAGCCAGCTTTAAGACCACTTCTAAAATTTGGAAATTAAACAAGTGTCTTCATCCATGATAATAAGCACAAGGTAATTCAGATTCTGGCTACACTTGTAAGGCCTTTGGTATAGATGCAAAATAAGATGGTGGGCCAGACTGAAAGAGGCTTAAGAATGAGAAAGGAAAGTGAGTTTGCAGATGCCCTTTTATGTCACAACTTTGTTGATCTCCTGCTTCTTACTCGAGTCCTCTCCCTTTGTCACTCTGAGAGTTCTTAGTGAAACTTTCGGTTCATACCCCTAATCTCCCTGAGAGCTACCTACAAGGTGTCATTCAAGCCAGCTGCCTCTGCCTGCTTATTTCCAAAGCCAGAGTGTTTGGTTGCATGTAGTCTCACTTTTTACTTTCCTATGAAGAGTTTGAGTTCATTTGCATGAGAGTTATGGTTTACTGTCTCGAAAACTGCGAGTTGCAGTGAAGAACTGCTGTATCCCCACCCACCTGCAACCACATATTTATCATTGGGTGCCTCTTTGCTGTGTTGTGGCAATGTCAAAAATAGAAGCTGTCCTGTTCCTTCCTGGCACTAACATAGAAGTGTCATGGAAAAAATGGAAAAATTTTGCTTTCTATCTGCTGTGTACATTATTCATAGTCAGTCATCATATTGAGTTGGACTCTCTCCTTCCATGTGGCAGACACACTGTATTACTTCTTTTTTTTCATAGAAAATATTTCATGCAGCTCTTGTCTTTTCCACCAAGGCATTTGGCATCTGTCTTCCCTTCTGATTTCACATCAAAAACATCTGGAGAGCTTTGAAAAATACAGATCTTGAGTCAGTAGGTCTGGGGTGATTCTGGAATGGGTCATCTATAAAGCTCCATTGGTGAATCTTCTACTCAGCCAGGTTCCAAAGCATGTGTGCCAGGAGTCCCCCAAGACCACACACAGATTCACTGATTCTCTAGGACTTATGGGACTCAACATATAGTCCTACTCATGGCTGGGACATATTACAATCAGCAAAGGGAAAAGGTGCATGGGGCAAAGTCTGAGAAAAAGCAGGCATGAACTTCCAAGAGACTTCTCCCTATGTAGTCACCCAGGATGTGCCCAATTCCTCTGGCATGGAATTGTGGCAAATGTATGGAATGTTCTCTACCAAGAAGCTCATTAGAGACTCAGTGTCCAGGATTTTTATTGGGGACTGGTCACACTGGCAACCTCTGCTTAGCATGATACAAAATTCCAAACTCCCAGAAGGGAAACAGGGGTTCAGCATAAACCACATGGCTTGTACAGTTTAGGCACAGTGAGCCACCATCACCAATGAGGGAATAATGACAACTCTCCCCAAATCCAAATTCTCATATGCCAGCTAAGGACCAACCTTGGAAACAGACCTTTTTAAAGATAATAGTCTCAGCTCTGGTATGTTAACCTTTCTCTATACAATATGTTAGCCAAGTTTTTTTTTTCTTTTAAGTTTATTTATTTTGAGAGAGACCATAAGTGGGGAGGAGGGCAGAGAAAAGGAGAGGCAGAATTCCAAGCAGGTTCCATGCCATCAGCGCTGATGGCAGATGTGGGGCTCAAACTCACGAACTGTGAGACCATGACCTGAGCCAAGATCAAGAGTCAGATGCTTAACCAACTATGCCACCCAGGTGCCCCTGTTAGCCAATTTTCTGTATTAAGTAGGAGGAGTCACTTCCAGATGAAAATGGAGATGCAGGTGATGAAGTATGAAATCCTATTCTTTAAGGATTTTAATAAAATTCATGCCATGGGAAGCAGGCCATACATGCAGGATATGGACCACTTAACTCTCCAAGTCCACTTGGCTCTTGGCTCTGGTCTGGCTTAGAGAAGAAGAGATAGAGCTCAGAGACGATGGATCAACATGCAGTGAGGTGCTCACTCACTTTTTATGTTCTGCTCCCCTTTCCACTTTTCCAAATCTGATTGTTTCTTTAATTTTTGGAAAGATACAATATGAGTAATGAGACTGGATAATCAAAAAGCCACTTTCACATCCAAGTCATCGGAAGCTGTGAGTCATATGCTCTTCTCTACCCCCCTCCCCACAGATCTTCAAAAAGAAACTATAATTTTGGAACTCAACCTCATGGGCCACCAGGAATATTTGTGGGTCACCTAGGAATATTCTTAGGCATACGTTCTTTGTTAGTAATACGTGATATGACATTTTAGTTTTCCATGGCCAGAGGCATTTCCCTGCATCAACAACCTCCCCAGATTACCTGGCAGAATAGAGCTGTCTGCTTTCAGACCCATTGATGGCAAAATTCAAAGAAGGGAGATGATTGTTTATTCTCATGGGAAACTTCCAGATGGAGACTAGAAGTTTATCTGAGCATTTCATTATTCAACTGCATTTCATTATTAAACTTGCACATTTTCTTCCTTCTAGACAATTAAACTTTCTTTTAAGTTCATTTCTATTTCCTCTTCATTCAGTTCACTTATTCAGGTGAATAGTGGAACAGCATGTACCTTGTACAAAGCCCCCTTTGAACCTAATAATGACAATCATTATTCAGCATCGCTTTTCAGGATGCAGAAGCTCCTTCTTCTTGGACCTGTTTTTTTGTGATTTTCATCACTTCTGCCATTTTTCTTTGACCTTTCCCATTTCTCTTCAACCTTTGTTAAAGGTATTATGGCCAAAATTTGACTCAACATTTTCCAACCCAAATATACTACAATCTTATGTATGTATATCTAAATTCTCTACAGAAATTATTGGACATTATGTATACATTTTTAAAGTATTCAAAAAACCATGAAACACGTGTTCAAACGTTCTCTCCTTCCTTAAAGTCATTGGTACAACACATAAAGCACAGTAACCATATAATGGCATATAATTCCCTGTATGACTCCATTTTAAAAACGTATATTAAGAAGCAAGGATCTTTGGCAGTAGATGTACTATGGACTGATCAAAATTATTTGTGGGCCAGCAGCTGAGAAGGATGCTCTGTAAGAGTAATGTATAGCATGGAAGAAGGACTACATCTCAATCCTGGTTGTCTAACTCTCCCTAACTATAGGTTGTCCCGGAACATTCCTGGCACTGAAAGCCCTACCGTGCTTTTCTCCTAATGGCACCCCCTGTATTGCCTAATCATTGTCAGCTTGTAGTCTGTTGTAATCTCTAGCTCTTTCATGCTGTGTTCATTTCTCCATCTCTCCTTGTCTTTCATTGGAAATTAACCCTCTGTCATTTGCTATTGAATATAATATACTACCATATATATATTTTATATATTGAGCAATAATATTGATATTCCCCACATCAAGGTAATTGAAAACCATATTTCCATGACTTAGAATTTTCTCCACCTTACATAGTTCCATGTCTTTGGAAAGTTGATATGGTTAGTCTTGGTAGTTTCACCCAAGAAATGTTTTGAATAAAGTGGGTCTTGGGAGTGATCTGGGTAGGTAGGATACATGGAGCAGATCTAAAATTTTAGGAGTTTTTACAAAATCTCCGATGCTGTAGCCTACATAAATTTTAGAGTGGTACAAAATTCAAGAAGTTTCCCCAAAGTATATTCTCGAACTTGAAAAATACCATTCAACAAAAAAGAAAAGTGAATTCCAAAACCACGAAGAAGGCTTGGAAGGGAATCTGGCATTTTCTGAGAATTGGATCTTTCAGTATCACCAGGCTCAGCTATTTAACTTAAGGCAAGTGTTGTGGTGGAGTGATCTCAAAGAAATATCCACTGTGTCCCCAGTGTTTATCTTCCTTGGTAGGAAATAGTAGGAGTATGTGTATGTGTGTGTATATATGCATGTGTGAATGTATCTGTATACTGTGTGCAGTGGGAGAAACATGAAGATATTAAGAGTATGAGCCCACTGAATTTGTGCTATGATGTATACCTTTTCCAAATGGGATCTTACGATATGCATACTACAGATGACTGCTTGATTTGGTGGGTGGCTAATATGGTATGTTTATTTCACAGTTGCAGTTGTTACAGCTTTTTAAAAATATATATAATGACTGAATGGCATTTCATAACAGATACTTCCTTTTAAACCTTTTTTTAAAAAAATCACAAGTATCATTGAACTATAAAACCATGTTCCACCTCTTTTAATTCCCTTGTTTACATTAGAACATTATGTTAAAAGCTCACTAGACACTGAATTGTGAAAATTATGAAAAAGAGAAAAAGAACGAGAGCCTATGGTACAGGAGGTTGTAAAAGAGAGAAGCCATGATTTATTTCTGAAAGAAAAGGTAAAGGCGTACATTAGAAAAGGCAGCTAGAGAATTAAAGATGGCAAGATTCTTTTTATGCAGGTTGAGGCTGAACTGAAGCCTTTAGCATGACACAGTGACATTTCAGGGACCAGAGACACAAAAAACAAAACAAAACAAAACAAAACTTCCGCGCTGTTCCGCCATCTTGGCCCCTCCCTCATGGCACACTGACAAATCTCCACTTATAATGCTGTTGGCTGATCTTGACCAAGGAGCAAGGATGTACGTAATATGCTTCTTGTGTTTGAGTGAGAATGGCTGGACTGGGAAAAGATAGCTCATCTGCAGCCCACACATAGATTCTGGAACAAGTCCCATTGTTACTCAGAAAGTTCAGGATTCTGGGCCAACATTCTCCTACTCATGCAGGATATGCTACCCAAAGTAGTCCAGCTAGAGGATGGGGGACTAAGCAAGGCCAAGCTTGTTGTAAGCCACTTGTTTCTGGGTAATGCAGCTCATCATCTGATAAGCATCCTTCCTGGTCATTAGAGCATAGGGATAAGAGCTCCTCCTGAAAGGATGCAGGAGATCTACTGATGGGAACGTGGTGCTCAGAATCAGAGTAGCAGATAGAAATGGACTCAATTCTGCAGTTCATAGTAAGACTACTTAGAATAAGTTTTAAAAAAAATCTTCCATTTCCATCCCTGATGTGGGGAAAGGGCTTTAGCATTGTTGAGGACTGGTGTACGTAGAATAGTAAAAGGATAAGACATATCAAATGGTAGAGTAAAGCCCCAGAGCCCTTTCAGTTTGGATTCAGGGGAATCCATTATATCTTAGAAACAAATTTACATTTGAGATTGTTGATCCATTAATGTTTTCTTCATTTACATTTTATTTTTTAGTGGCAGAACTTATTGGAATTTGGGGACGTTCTGCTGGGGTAAGAAATACTGTATTAAAAACTCATCTTGGTATTGAGTTAGTGCAGTGACTTCCAGTGAATTGACTTAGGCCCACATTTCATTTTAATCAGAAACAAAAACTGGAAAGCATTACTCCCTAAATAGGTAACAATGCATTTTATAAGCACGGCAGAGATTTAGCAAATAGCATGTATGATTAATTTAGAAACAACCCCTGGCACTTGAGGGTTACTCAACACATATAATAGTTTCCTTCTCATTTTTTTATATGAGGTAAATGCAGACCAGGGAGCCACTGAGCAAATAGTCAACCCTGAGTAGGTTTGTAATCTTAAGCTTCATGGGGATGTCTTTGGAAAAGATAAAAAAAGGAATGACTTGTTATTTCTATTACAAGAGTCTGTAATGCTAGGACTTCTCTACACAGCTTAAATAATGGGTAGGGGAATATTCTTTGAGGAGAATGCTCAGATGTTATGTAGTCACTTGTAGCACGCACACTTGGCTTCAAATACTATTTGCATCATTACTTTGTTCTTTTGAAGAACCATGGCATGCAAACAATTCAGCATACTTTCAAAAATACATGTAGTATGCCCAGTAAAATACATTGGCTAGCATAAAAATCAAAGGAAAAAGTAATTTGGAATATCGATCAACATTACTGGGATTTTGAATTGTGAAATAATCAACAATCCTGCCCATCTTATCTCTGAAGACAAACTTGAACTTGTCACTGGTTTTCATGGTCAAGTCACGATAGTCAACATTATCACTGGAAATTTCAATGCTGGCAAAGCTGATCTTCCGTTTAAAGCTGGAGATGGAGCTGTTGATGATGTTAGTGATATTGACTTCTTCCACTTCCTTCGCCGTCCCCTAGATCATAGACAGCGCAGTTATTTTGAAAGATGCGCCTTAGCAAAATAAATAAGTAGGTATTTACATAATTAGAAGTCTAAGTATCAAATAATAAGTTTTAATAGAAATTGTCATTGAGTGCCTCAGTAAGTGGCTGGTAAGCCAGACTTGGCAGTCCTGTTACCCTGCTTATAGGCACCTATCCCTAGGTCCTCAGCTTGCATAAGGGGAGGAATAACCATTGCCTTCTATTGATATGCAGAGCTGTGTGCTAAGTGCTCAGGCTCCAAAATTAGGTGATCTGGGTTCAAATTCCATTCTGCCTCTTGCTATTATGAAATTGTAGTCACCCTAATCCCTTTAAAACTCAGTTTCCTTGCCTACAAAAGGGGATGATATTAATACTTACGTCATGAGATGGATGGGAAGATTAAATGGTATAAATTATGTAAAGCATAATTAGTAGGTATTTGATGAGTCCATTCTGTCTCAGTGAGGATCGATCAATTATGAGATAATAGAAATCAGCAGTGTCTAAGTCTCTGCCCCACAAACAGAAATAGTGATGCTCCCTACCATTCCAGGGAAGTGTCCTTCTCCAACATGCCTGGAATGGCATAGCATGTGGGGAGTGTAGAGAAGTCAGAGAGAGCGGAGTTTGGATCCTTGGCCAGGCTTCTGACTAGCTGTGAGGTCTTAAATCCACTTCTCTGAGCAGCAGATTCCTCACTAGTAAATTTGGAATAACAGTGGTGGTCATCTAATAGGCTGTTGGGTGGACTAAATGAGATGTTTAGCACATAGCCACTACTTTGTAGTGAAGCTATTCTTATACACACAGCAAAATAAAGGCTTTCTGGCGTCTTCCATGAAGGATCTTAGTAATTCTCCAACCCCTTTTTGCCAATCTACCAAATTCAGAGTTATTTATTTATTTATTTATTTATTTATTTATGGTAATTAACCATTGTCCCCTTAAGGAAGCCTATGGAGAGTAAAATAAATGAAATCCATATTCTTCTTTGACTGGCCCATAGGATCATTTGCCTTTGGTACTTGGGGAATATGACTGTGTGAAACATTGCTCACAAGTCAAACACAAGAGACCAGACAACTGGGTCTCGGGGCTGTTCTGATTCATTTCTGATAGCCTTCCTGGGTTGTAAGGAGTGTTTTAAACGATCTAATATTTGCCAAGGGCTTGTGGCTGTGTCTGGTACATGTATATGTTCAATTGATAATAATGATTGTATTATTCCGAGAGCTGGACCACAGTGTTTCACTGCTAATTCAGATAATGGCAGTCTTTCCCTGTTAGCAGAAAAACATGCTAATCGAGAAATTTGCCGCAATTTAATTTTTTTCATACATTTTCAGTAAACCATTACTTGTATAATTTAAGAAAACAAAAATGCAACAAAACACTTAAATAGTAAATACATATTAATAGGAAACTTGTAAGCAGTGATCACATTTGGTTTGATATTGGGTTTTCATGGATCCTTGTTCTTCTGGTTGTGATTTCATGTTGCCTACAGATAACAGTGGTTTGCTGTGAGAAAATTAAACATGTTAATATCCCTGTGTACGTGACAAAAAGGGCAGCCTTTTTCAAAAGGTGTCATGATTTCCAGATGCCTCCACCTGAACAGGAAGGAGAATCACGGGGGATGGGAACCAGTTGGGGCCATCTCTACAGGCCAGCACGCGGCAAATGATGAATCAGATACAGGGCCCTCAGAATCCTTACCCTATCTTTGGCTGCCATCTGCTGTAAGGAGATGTAGTGGGCAACTGCATACTCCAGTAGGGCCCCAAACACGAAGCTAAAGCAGATCCCCAGGTACACATCGATGGCCTTTATGAAGCAGTTGGTGTTGGGAAGAGAAGTGCGGGAGCCGATCATCAGCGTTGTCATGGACAGTACGGTGGTCACTCCTGGGAAGACAGGTGGGCGGTGTTCCCACATCAGTGGCCAGTGAACCTTTCACCTTTACCGGGATGACTGTCACCATTCAGCACTTAGCAAGGGGGGTATGACTCAGAAATGGAAGAGCTCATTTTGAAAAATCTGCGATTATCTAGAACAAGGTTGATGTGTCCATTTTGGACACAATGGATAGGACTGATATAGTCTTCTAAATGTGGCATCTTCTGTCTTCCCATTGGAGGGAGGTGTTCAGTATGTAAGATAACTGGCAATAGACCATCCCAATCATCATTCTCCCTTATCACTGTAAACCATATTTAAAAATGCAGTACCTCTTTCTCTGTCTCTGTCTCTCTGTCTATCTCTTTCTGTAAAAGAATCTTTCAAGAAACCAATTCCTGGAACTGCTCTGTGAATATCAGTGAAAAAAAAAACTTGGTAGAAGGTAAAAAGAAACAAAAAAGGACCTGTTACGCCAGTTCTTAGAAATCTCCTGTTGGAGCTGCTTACCGATACAGGTTCTTGCAGGAACGGAATCGAGGGAAATCCAAAATGAAACCCAGGATAACACCACCAGGAAAGTGGAAGGAACATAGGTTTCCAAAATGAAATACAGGACATTCCTCCGAAGCTCAAATTGCAAGACCAGTCGTGTATAATTTCCTGATAGGGTAAATAAAAGATAGGAAATAATATCTGCTCACTCAGTAGAGTGGTTTTCCTTCAGGACGTTTAACTTAGCTATATTCACATTAAACTATCTGTTATACACCAAAACCTAATTAAGCACGAACTGTCATTATAGTTTCAATGAAAGAAATTGCTGTTGTATAGAATGCGGTTTATAGGGGTACTGAAATTCCCACCCATGATCCTTTTCTTGTGCCTTTCTCGATCACAGTATTCCTGTAGCATTATACTGCTGGCTTCCTTGACATCTGACTCACTAGACTGGGAGCTCTTTGGGGGCCATGTCAGTACTGGACCCGAAGCAGGTATTAGTGCCAGGCCCAAACCCTGTTGCCCTACCACACGGCAGAGGTGTTCCTGGGCCACACAGGGATAAAGTAGAGAAGAGATGGTATTTTTGACTCAAAATGCAACCCAGTTATTTTGCTTTTGTATAACATGTCTCCCAAATTACCTGTTTCCTGCTGTGATCTGGTGACTAAGGTGAAATACCGTTGTATGGTGTACTGAGCAAGACGCAGGTTTTCCAGCCCACGCACAGAGTCGTTCCCTCTCAGCCAGCTGAACTCCACATCGTTCCCATCATAACCCCCTGGCAAGTCAAACAGTGCCCTGGTCAGTACAGGGAGGCAGCAGTTGAACTCGTCTGGGAAATGCTACAATATGGGGACAACAGGAGCTCTGTCTCGATGGTACTAAGTCCAAGGATGATCCCATGCAAAACTTGGCATGATTTCCCAAGTGCAGTTGCAGTGTCTACTCAGAATAGGATGAGCTGCTAGGGCTATTTGCCATCAATTGAAAACCGCTTCTATGTCTAAGCTTTATACAGACTTGGTAGACGATAGGCCTTTAGAAGTGGCCATCCTCATTATTTAAATGATATTTGTTGAACTCCTGTCTGTGCACACACACAGCTCTATGCGACACGGTGCCTTTCAGGGCAGTCTAGCAGCTCTGGAAGAGATCTGTTCTTCTTTCCATTATTGGCTTAAATGCAAAAACAAAAACAGGAGACAAGAAACCTGCCGCTAGCCACTTTATTGAGGTCTGTTAACATAGGCATTTGATAAATCTCAAAGCAGTTTTACTAATATAGTCCATATAGTAATAATAGCTAACTTTTATGAAACATTTATGGTAAGTCTTTTACACATGATGTCTCTAATGTTCTCACAGACTTGCAAGGTAGACATTTCTATATTTCTTCACTGAACATTTTTTTTTTACATTTTTTGAAATTGGGATGGATGTTAGAGTTGATATATACATACATATATATAAAGTAGAGCTTACATTTTTTCCTAAAATATTATTCAATAAATGCTGTACCTTAGAATCGAGGAACTGTAATGTCTTGCCCATTTTATACATGAAAATTGTGAGATTCAGAGAGTTTGCCTAACTTTCTCAGGATAGCAGGGCAAGTTAGAAATAAAGTCAGGATCATACCTCAGGAAAGTCTAAACCCAAAACCCATGGACGATGATGGTGATGATAATATCTATCGTTTAATGAGCAATGACATTTCTAAGTGCTTTACAACATTATCGTCTCATTTAATCCTCAAAATACCTCTTTGAGAAGATAGATGAGTGGTTAATAAGCACATGAAAAGATGCTCAACGTCATTAGCCATTAGGGGTAAGCAAATCAAAATCACAGTAAGATGCCCCTTCACACCCGTAAGAATGGCTGTCATGAAAAAGACAGACAATAACCAATGATGAGAACATGGAGAAACTGGAACATCTCTGGTGGGACCATAAAATGGTGCAACCGCTTTGGAAAACAGTTTGGCAGCTTCTTGAAAGCTCGAACCTAAATTTACTATTTGATCCAGCATTCCACTCCTAAGCACCTGCCCAAGAGGAATCAAATCATGTCCGCAAAAAGCTTGTACACAAATGTTCACAGTGGCATTATTCTTAATAACGGCAGGGTGGAACCAAGCCAAAGGGAATTGTATTACTTGTACTTTCTTTCATATGGAATAATGAGGAACAAACCAATTAAAAGGAACGAAGTACTGATCCATGCTCCAACATGTATGGGCTCAAAAACATGCTAAGTGAAGGAAGCCAGATGCAAAAGACCACATGGTGCACTGATTGCATTTATATGAAATATCCAGAAAAAGCAGATGATTAGAGACAGAAAGTAGATTAGTGGTTAACTGGGGGTAGGGGTGGGGCAGCGGCAATGGGAGAGACTGTAAATGGGCACAAGGGATCTTTTTAGTTGATGGAAATGTTCTAACAATGAAATGTGGCAATGGTTGCATAACTGGGCAGATTTGCCCAACATCTTTGAACTGCACAATTAAAAGGGCTGAATCTTGTGGTATGTAGGTTTTACCTCAATAAAGCTGTTAAAAAATAACTCTCTGAGTCAGATAGTATTATTTTTCGTCCTTCACAGATGAGGAAACTGGGGTCTGGAGAGGTTAGTTCTACTCACCCAGATTCACAGCTAGTGACAGGAAAAGCCCAGTGATTTGGGTACCTGCAATCTTATTTATTTTTTAATTTTTTAATGTTATTTATTTGGAGAGGGCGGGGCAGAGAGAGGGAGACACAGACTCTGAAGCAGGCTTCAGGCTCTGAGCTGTCAGCCCCAAGCCCAAAGTAGGGCTCAAACCCACAAACAGCGAGATCATGACCTGAGCCGAAGTTGGATGCTTAACCAACTGAGCCACCCAGGCGCCCCGGTACCTGCAATCTTAAACATGGAACTGTACTGCCTTAATTTTCCTAGGCTACTGGGAAGAGGGATGCCAGTGTTGGATTAACATTTTGTTAAGTCTTAGATTGTAGTATCCACTGGTTAACAGTGGTTATCTTCCTCCACAGGGCAGAGAAGTGGTCATGGGCTCTTAGAGGATTTCCAGGTAAAAATTGTGGGCTTTCTCTCAGAAGCACTCCCAAATATACTGAAGGTAGCTGTCCAAATATGCCTAGGAGTCCAAAGAAATATAAAAATAGCTAAAAAAGTGACTTGTACAAGCTTCTACCTGGACACTTTACAAGTATTAAAATGCTCACAATCATGGCATTATCACGGCTCTGGTGGGATGGTAGCAATTGTTTTCTAGGGATGAAGTTCAGGGGGAAGAAAAAACCTCGGTGAGGTTTCTGTACCCAAACAACTGCTAATAAACACTCCGTGAAAGCTTCCTCTGTTCACTGGGGATGGTATTTGTGCAAGCAGAGTGCTGGAGTTTCCAGGAGAATCTCACTCCAGGGATTTGAGATGAGTACAGCCATACATGGAGGGCAATTACTTTTTCCATGTGGGGTTGAAAATGAGTTCTCTTTCTGATATCCTCAAGTTTTATTCTGCCCCCAAATAGCTGTATTGCCTTAAGTAGGTTTTGCATGCATTTAATCAATAAGATAATTAATCTGCCTGTCTGAGTCTTTAATTAAATGTCTACCTCTGAAAAATGACTACTGCCTCATAATGGTTGTGCTTCTTGGATGTGGACCACGTGTGTCCTCATGTAAGAAATGCCCACTGATCTCCAGTGCTTGACTGTGGTTTTTCCCCCTCACACAAGCCATCCCTTGATGTCTCGATAACTGTTATCTGAGCCATTGTTTTCCCAGGACACCTGTCACAGGTACCACTTTCCCAAGTTTGGTGGGCATTTCAGAACAATGGAGATTACTCAACAATGCCATTTGACACACATCAACTTAGAATAAATGCTCATTCTTCATCATAAATCCCCAGATTGCAGTTTGGATGCCCATTACTGGCATCACTGTATTAAAGTACACACGCACACACACGCATAACACCAAACAACTTCTTTTCAAAGTTGGAAGCAGGTGCAATGAATGCCAATGATTTCTTGGAACACTTACCATTTTTAACCTCTGCTGTGTTCTTTCTGGCCTTCTGGTGCCTTCTCAGATTCTGAGTCCTACTCCTTGTCCAATTGACCCCCATTTCCTCGGCTTTCCTTGTCTACTCTTAGGTGGAAATATTTAGTGTTGGTGCACAGAGGTCCTCCCCAAAGGATGTCATATTGGAAGGTTTGTTGCTAAAAGGTCTCTAAATCTCTCTGTATAAACACTCCGAAGGGCTGAATCAATTGGAATCAACACCAAGAAAAGAAAGGCCATTGTGTATAGGCCTCTCTTCATGAATAAGCTGATCTAAGTCACCCAGGAAAATCATCACAGGGCCTGCAGGATATATACTCACAGCTTTCCAGTTGTAACTTGCATATCTGTGTGTCCATGGGGTATTTGGACAGGTCCATGTTACATGCAACAGTCGTTGTGATTCTAAGAAAGGAAAAATGGGTTCAAAAGGAGTGTTGTGAGGGAAAGTACACATTCCCCATTAAGGGCAACTTCACCTTGACCCTTATAGTGAACGTGTGACTTGGAGCCTACTCAAAACATTCCTGAGCTTTTCTGCGCTAAGTGATACCTTTGAGATGTGGTAAAAGCTGGGATACAGCACGGAGGAAGCTAGAATGTTGGCAGTGAAGGGGCAAATGTGCAACATATTGCAGAACAGAATCACTCATTGGCTTGAGATGCGTTTGCATCCAGGTTTAAAATTTAATCTTCATGACAAACCCATGAGGAGCTAGAACAGAGATCCCAACACTACTGTCACCATTTGACACAGATTCGGGCTTGCCTTGGCTCACATAGCTCTTAGTGGCAGAGCTGGAGCTGGTTCCCAGGTTCCCTGACTGCAGTTCTCAAGGACCCTGCCTCCTGGAGGGGGTCAGCATTTGCAGAGGAAGTGGAGGATGTTGGAGGGTCCCAGGCACTGTGGCTCTTAGGAACCAATACCCAGGGACATTCAATTAAACCTCAATAAAGCCCTCATAGTGGAGATTTCAACTGGCCCACCTTTATCTTCTTTTTCTTCAGTGTCACACATTTTAATTAAGCACCGTCATTGAGCACTGTGCTGGGTTCTTGGGGAAAGTGAAACCATGCGTCCATGGTGTCCACCTTGAGGAAGCTCCCACTCTCTCAAGGGAGACAGAGTAACAGCAGTTACTATTTACTGAGAGCTTACCCTTGAGCCAGTCCCCAGGCAAAGTGCTTCACGTGCATTATCCCTTTGAATTTGTACAACAGCTTTATGAGGTAGGAAAAATCATTCTGCTTTTGGCGCTGAGGAAACCGAGGTTCAGAGAGTCCAGCAACTTGCCTAAGATCACAGAGTAGGGACAGAACGGGGACTCACCCCCAAATGTGTCTGACTCTAAAGCCAGGCTGTTTAACGTCATCCATAATTTGTAATCCTTACACAGGACAGATTGTGTTATGTGCAAAACACAGATGGACACATCCATGCACACACATGTACACACACGGGAAGAGTTAGTGTTGATTGGAGCTGGGGGTCAAGAAGGAGGTCTAATTTAGCATCTTGAAAGAAGGGTTGGGGTTTTGGCTGGTTTTTGCATAACTCAGTGTAGCTGAGGAATGTCAGATGAGCAATCCAAAAATTCAGTTTATTGGTTAGCTCAGTCTTTGTTTCCTAACAGCAGCCTCCTGCTTGGGATTTAAGAGTATTCGGCTCCTGAACTTCTCCCTGAGGACTGTGGGAACATAAGGTTTGCACGGTCCCTGAACATGAGCCTCTGCCTGTGGGCTGACCCTTGCAGCACCTAGGGAACACCTTCCTTATTCTAGCCAACCAGCCTCTTGATGAACTTCCACTGGGTAGAAGGAACTTTTGGCCTCAGGGACTTGGAGAAGAGAAAAAGGGAGGCCATGGCTGCAGATGACAGAGGCCTTGGGGCACTGCCCTTTGATTCTCTGTACAAAAATGACTCAGATGAATAGATATGCATTCTGCAGCAACCATAGCTCCACTGAGTCCCATGAAGGGGAATATTTTTATATTTCCTCCTGCTGTTCCCCCTGTTCTCTTGCTGACTTCCTTTTACTCTTTAAGACTCCCTCAGAGTTCTGTGAAAGCATCCTCTAATATCACCCCAAACCACTAACGTACTCCCCACCTCCCTGGGATTCTGAACTTCCTTTCCTTATCCACCTGCATCAGGACAATGTCTCATTCAGCTCTGTATTCTTGCTGTCCAGTGCGGGTCCTGGCCCAGAGCAGGCATTCAGTAGCTGGTTATTGAGCCAAACTGAACTCAGGGAGGGCCCTTCAGTTGTAGGGCCAAGAATCTAGGAAGGCAGGGGCATGAGAAGGGTGGGACATTAGGGTGCTTCTCTGAGAGCTGGTCAGAAGTACCCAGGATATATTCATGCCTTTTCTTCCAGCCATTTCCCTTCAGCCCCTCCAGTCACCTGAGAGCATACAGGACTGTGCCATTAGAGAAGAGGCGAATGAGCCTGTTTCCCACAGTGACGTCATGGAGGAAGGACTTCTTGGACTCCACAATGTAAGTGTCTGGTACCCAAAGGAACTCCACGAGGCGTGCATCCAGAGTGAAGCTCTTGTTGCCTTCAAATAACAGCCGCTGGTCCGTCCAGCGCTGTCTGAGGTATATGGTGGCTGTGTAGTCCTGAGGGGGGAAGCCAGGTAATGGAAATGGATTGGGGGGCGAAAGCCTTTAAAAATGGAAGGAAAGGGATCAAGTCTTATTCCCCTCCCCACCTCCACTTAGGTCAAGAGTACATACCATAATAGACATTGGTGAACAAAGTCTTATTCTTGGGGGAGTGGCCTGTTAGCACTAAGAGAACAAAGCACCTTATCTATTCTAGACAATAACTCTCTCTGCCAAAAGGGAGCCCCATATAAGCATGTTTAGGACCTTAACTTACTTCCTTCTATCACAAAAGCCCCACCAACCTGTCGAAGGTTTTGGTGAGCTAAGTGCTTAGGCTGTCCAGGATTTACCCGGAATGCACAGTGGGCCCCTTGAAAACCTGCTTTTTGTGTCATCTTGTCTTTACTGGGTTTAAGTGAGAGGACAGTGGAAAGAAGTCATGCGATTGTTGGCTTTCATCAGGTTAGGGTATCTTCCGCCCTGGGAGGGTCCGTGTGATATTCAGGCTTCCCCACTGCCCTTTGATTCTCTCCCTGGTTTTCATCTCTCACCAAATGTACCCACTCCCCTTCCTCATTTCTTCCCTCCTGGCCTTTGAATCCACTTTCCTTCCTTTTCAGAAGATCTGTTTTGCAAGAATCTTCCACTGTCCTGAGTTTTGGGATAGGTTTCCAGCCTCTGCCATCCCAAGTGCACAGGGCCTGTGAGTCTCTGTTCTGTTTTTTGAGTAGCTAGAGGGTGTATCCCCATAAAACACAAGGAGAAGTTCTCAGATGGAAGGTGAAGGGGCCGCACTTACCATGTTACTCTCTGAAATACTAGAAATACTTGCAATGTCCAGAGTCAGTGCTATCTGAACTGGTTCTCCTAAGAATGAAGGAAAAACAAAACAAAAACAAAAACAGAAGACTTAACATAGAAACACAAAAACACTACATTAGCACAATGTTTTAAAAATTATAACGTCACAAAAGTAACATTCACTATTGGAAAATTTTAACAACTCTAGCAGTATATAGAGCAAGAGGTGAATTTCTATCCTCCCCCCATCCATTGCGTAGAATGGAAAAAAATGTATGAAAAATGTTTGTATAAAAAGTGCCCAAATATATAAATAGCTTAATGTGCAAGAGAGACCACACTATGTTCATTAGTGCAGATTTTAAAGGAGGTAGTTGTATTTGCTACTCCTTTTTTTTTAAAATTTTTCCAATGTTTATTTTTGAGAGAGGGAGAGAGAGAGAGAGAGCAAGAAGGATAGGGGCAGAGAGAGAGGGAGACACAGAATGCGAAGCAGGCTCCAAGCTCTGAGCTGTCAGCACAGAGCCCGATGCAGGGCTCAAACCCACAAACTGTGAGATCATGACCTGAGCTGAAGTCAGACGCTTAACCAACTGAGCCACCCAGGCGTCCCTGTATTTGCTACTTCTTACTTGGAGGATTTTTCCTGTGGTGCTTGCAAGGGACAGATTATTTAGAAACATAGTAAGAGATTTGGCAACTTGCACAGAGATCTTCAATTTTTCCTCCCCTCAACTAAGTAAATTTACCACAAGATGGCATTCAAGACTGCTCATGGCTGAGCTCTTGCTCACCTCCTGATGCTCTGCTACTCCTCCTTTACTCTCCAAAAAGCCTAAACTATTTAGAATTTCAGCACCTTCCCCATGCAATCTGATATACAGATATTGGGCCACAAGCCGAACTTCTGAGAGTGCCAGCCAGTCTCAGCTCTGGAGACCGGGGCCTCGGAGCCACCATTCTCAGAAGCCAGGCCAGGGCAGTATATGCCTCCTCAGACAAGATGTGGAAGAAAAGGCCAGGAGTGAGAAAGATGTCGGTTTACAGCTGGGAAAAGTTACCGACCCTTTCAGAACTACAGAGTTCTCACTGACAAGCGGGGATAATGCTAATGACAGCATAGGGTCACGGAGAGGGCTGAAGGAGACTCGGCGTGTGGTGGCTTCTCTGTAGGATGGTGGCAAGGGGGAACACATGTGAAGCGCCTGCCCAGCCAGATGCCTGTAGGTGCTCACTAAGTTATCTGTACAAAGCACAATCCCAGGATTGTGTCCGTCACAGAAGAATAGAGGTTCAATAAATGGCATTTGCCTACCCCTCTTCTCCTTAATCCTCGCTAATTCTGGAAAAGGAACAACTTTACTCACCAGGTTAATAGCTGCAACAGCATTCACTTGCAATAAATAACTAGGGGTGCGTCAGGGGACTGCGACACTGCATTAACTAGGAAGAGGGGAGGTGGAATTCAAAGGAGGCTTAAAACCATCTAATTGGTAGGAATCAGACAAAGCGACCTACTTATTCACAGAAGGAAACCAAGTCATAGACTATAGGTGGGAATTTGGAAATGGAGTTTTAGAACCAATGCGATTAAAAATAATTAAGCAAATGCTTGGTGTTAATACTTGGAAGAGTGGGAGATCTTTGAGGACAGACAGTGGAAGGTGCTGAAGGAGTATGGTGCTAGGTGGCTTTCAGCCCCTCAAGGCAGAAATCGAGCAAAGGAGCTTGGAGCCAGAGTGTTTGAATCCCATGCCCCCAGCACTTCATAGCTGTGTGACCTTGAGCAAATTGCTAAGCCTTTTTGTGCTACAGCGTCTTACCTATAAAATAGAGCTACTAGTGCCTTACTGTTATGCGTTGGGCTGGGAAACTTACAGGATCTATGTTAAGTGCCTGGAGCACAGGGGCAGTGGGGCAGTGTTATTTGCTCTCCCTGAGGAACTTGGAGAACAGAAAACACACAAAAGTTCCACCCGACTGTGCTATCTGTTTATTTTGTTTCTAATTAGGCCAGTCCAGGCCTTGCTTCAGTTGGTTTCTTTATGGACCAGAACCTGCTTTCTTCCCCTTGAGTTATAAAAGTAAGCTGTGCCACCAGAGGGCAGCTTCCTCCTAGGAAAGAGGTCAAAGCCAGTTCCTGGACTGTGTTCTTAGGGCTTATTTACAAACTTGTGCTCTGTCTACCTCACTCCCTGAAAAACCCTATGGAGGTCTTTTCTCTTAAGGACCTCAGGGACCTAGAACTGGGTGGACAGACATTACAGAAAACATGGCCGCCCCACGGAACTCCAGGCTGCCACATAAATGTAGGTTCCTTTAGGAGACAGATTGCCAAGGTGTTGGGGCTTGCGCCTTCCCCTCTTTTTGACTAAGGACTGCTTACCCTCTTTTCACCCCAGGCGGATCTGGGCCTCACACTCCTTGGGTCCACCCCAGGTTCATTGCCCAAGAATCTTGCCTCTTGTGGACCTACGAGCAGGCAACAAGAAGGGCAGTATCCTGGCCTAATTGTCTGGGGTTTGGGAGGCAGAGAAACTGGACCTAACCAGGGTGTACAGACTCACATGCTTGTCATTAGTGTTCTGCTGGGCCTGGGAAGACTAGGGGAGGTTGAAGCCTGCCTAGGTTTGTTAACGTGAGGACCTCAAATCTTAATTGTGTGGCCATGAAAATGGTCTCTCTGATCTCTAGCTGAGGTGGGGTAATTGGCCCAGCTTCTGTGCTCTGAAATCTATCCGTGCACTTGCTCTGAGGCCATGCTTCCCAAAGGCTGCACCCCACCAGTGACTGAGTGTCGTAGGGATATGAAGGCACACTGTTCCTGGGAGGCACAGAGATAGGAGACTCCTCTGGCGGGAAATTTGGCTCAAGGACTCCCTGGGGCCTTTCCACACACACGTAGAACTGTACTGTAGTCTACGACACCTCAGTCCAACCTTCCTTCCCTCCCTCTCTCCTTCCCCTGGGGTCAGCTTCCCTCTCTTCCCACCCCACATTCTGTCATATATTGCCCCAATAAATATCTTGCACAGATAATTCCCTTTTGGTGTTGGCGCCCCAGTGGACTAACCCACTAATCCTGGATTTGACCAGTGAATTTTGTCACGTGAGGGGAGGAACGGGCAGGAAAGAGTATTAGAACAGACTGCATCCTGATGATGTGGCAGATGCCATGCTTCCTGTTCACACACTTCATCTCAATCAGTCCTCTCTGTGAGGCAGAAGATGTATCCCCACTCTACAGAGAGGGGACTTAGAAAGCTAAGGTGCTTGGCAAGCAGTAGAGCCAGGAGCCAAATGGAGGTTTGTTCAACTCCAAACTTCTTTCTACCACTTCATGCTCTGCGGAAGGAGATATTAGAGACCACAGAGAGACTGAGACTCTGTGAGGAGGTATGTGATTGGTCTCATTCCCTCCCTCCTTGCCTCATTCCATCAAGTGGCTGACCCCTGGCTATATGCCAAGCACTGAGCTGCTGCTAGGGTTAGTGAGGTAAATTTGGTGAGGTAAATAAAGCAGGACTCCCTCAAGGGGCTGTGGCCTAAAGCTGTAAAACCAGTGGCAATGATGGCATTGCCAGATAATGGCTAGGATTTGGAAGTATGTTCAAAGTAAGGTATGAAGAATGGGGACAGGACCTAGAGGAATCAGGGGTGGCTTCTCAGAAGAGGAAGACTTCGATCAGAGACATGAACAAAATTGGCATTTTGCCAGGGAGGGAATTTGGAAGAAGCTGGTCTCAGCAGATAAACAGTCTCAGCAAAGGCAGGGGACCAGGGAAGCCAAGGAGGTCAGGGAGTGTTTGGGGCACACTCCTGACAGGGCATAGCGGGAGGAGTTGGGGCAGGCGAGACTGGCAGACAGATAGAGGCTGGGCTGGGAAGGCCCTGGTGTGCCATGCAAAGGGCTTTGGGCTCTATGCTGAGGATGCTGGGACATAGGCTGATATTCTGAGCAGGAAGAGGACCCAGGCAGGTCATAAAGGTGCCACATTTGGGGATTAGCCTTGAGTGACCAGGCTGGAGGCAGGAAGACTAGGTGGTGTGGTCCTTAAATAATGACACTGGAAGTAAGGGTAGAAGGAAGACAGTGTAAGAGGTTGTCAGAGGCTCTAGTAACCTCCTCAGCTGGGAAGAGGATTTCTTCATCCTGTAGGTGGGGAGGCAACGCACGTTCTTCAAAATAGTATGAAAATCACTGGCTGTCCTCATCCATCATTGCTAATCCTTAACAGGGTGCAGACCAGAAAATGGAGTCAACTAAAATCTCCCGAAACCTTCCTCTGCATGTTGTCTCTGTTCTCCTTCTGTTGAACTGATGTACTGTACAGAAAGGATGACCTACCGCCAAAATTGGGCCTGAGAAATTTATTATATCCTGCTGTGAGGTTCTCAAAGCCAGGCAGGGAGAGCTTGTCGCTTCTGCTGACCTCAATGTTGAACTGATTCCCTTGGATACACATCCTGGAAAAGAAAATAAGTGTTGTTTATTGTGAATAAGCATGTATGCACATAAACTTGAGCTTGCGTTTGCATGTATGTCTGTGTGTTGTGCCCAGGAACCGGTGGTGACTTTCCCAGAGAGGAATCTCTAATTTTCAGCTGCTGAATTAATATGTCCTTATCCCATTCTGTTTTATTACCCATTTGCCATACCTCAGAATGTTGAGGTAATTTGGGAACCCCTCGAAGTGTCTTTAGAAAAAACACAAGTGGGGGCGCCTGGGTGGCTTAGTTGGTTAAGCATCTGACTCTTGATTTTGGCTCAGGTCATGACTCACAGTTTGTGAGATCGAGCCCTGCATTGGGCTCTGCACTAACAGCACAGAACCTGCTTTGGATTCTCTCTTTCTCTTCCCCCTCCATCTCTCATGAGCACATGCTCTCTGTCTCTCTCTCTCAAAATAAATAAACATTAAAAAAAAAAAGAAAAAACACAATGGTTCATCAATGTACGACCATTTTGGAGGCTTGAGAAAATGGCAGGAAGTTGTCTTGTCTGGGTGTGTCAGGGAGGTGGATGGACTAGGCTTCATCTTGCCATTGGTAAGAAGGAAGACCTGCCACCTTCCTACTTCAAGCACATACTCAAAGCAGTTCAGACCAAGGTCATGGTAGGGCAGCAAACTCACCTTGGGGTGAAGAGACTCAGGCACACAAAGGTCAAATGGAGACTGTATTTCATGTTGACGAGGCGCTCGTACAGAGAGGGGCCAAAGTAGGAATCACCTGGGGAAACAGATGGGCAAGGCGGGAGAGGTGACCCAAAGGGCTCCCTTCCGCCAAGCCCAGCTCCATCCTGTGGGTCATCAGCCGCAGCAGCTTTTCAACATGTGTGGGCAGCAGTCTCTTTCTGCACCATTTGGTTATTGCTCCTGTTCCCTGCATGCCTTCCAGGAATGACTCCATTTTGGAGGATCACATGTTAAATCCCACCCAAATAAAGGCTGACACCTCGTTTAGAGAGTGGCTCACCAGCTCCAGAAATGTAGCCGGTTCATCCTGGGCTGCGTATTTGGAAAGCTCCAAGACTCTTCTTACCCTCTTTTTATCCTGACTTTGCCAGGAAGGCCACCCCCAACTATGCACTCACCCCGACCATGCCATTTGTCCGAGGGTCTAAGTCTATTAAGCAGGTCATGTGGACAGGAAATGAAAACTTCCCAATAATAAACAAACACACAAATAAACTTCCCAAGCACCATCCATGTGCAAGGAATACATTAGATACTTTCCCACGGATCTTCTCACGCCATGTCACAGTGCCTTTGTGAGGTGGGTAAGTTAATCTCGAACCGGGTGAGGAAACAGAGGCTCACAGAAAGGTCACTGTGCTAGTGAGTGTCAGAGGAGACTTTGAGTCCAGGGCTGGCAGCTTCGCACCACGTGATATTATTGGCTGCTCTCCCAACCTCCCAGACCTGCTCCCTGGGCGCTCCAAAGCCGTCCAGCTGGTTGGGTGAGCATCGTGTATGCGTGAGGATGGTCAGGGAAGGCATGGCCCAGGGGCCTGGCCTCCTCAGGCTTGGGAGCTATTGTCAGATGTTCCTCTGAGAGAGGAGTGGCAGCCAGGCTGGTGAGCCTGTGACCTGTCATGCTGGTGACAGCAGAGCGGGGGTTCTCGGGTGCGGCTCCAGCCATGTGCCTAGGCAGGCAGTCCCAGGGTGGCTCATCCCCTCCTCTGGGGCAGCCTGTGTCAACCAGACTACTTTCAAGAGGCTGGCCACTCTGGGGCTTAGGGTATGATTCGGCCTTTAACTAACTAATATAATTTTACTTCCAAAATGAATACATGCTCGTTGTGGAAGTGAAAAGAAGATAGAAATGTAGAAAGTTGAAAGTTGAAGTCCCAATGGTGTGTCATGTAGGTTCACCAGTTTAACAAATGTACCACTCCGGTGGGGGATGTAATAATGGGGAAGACTGTGCGTGGGGTGGGGGTCGGGGGCTCAATTTTGTTAGGAACCCCAAATTTCTCTAAAATATATGAGTCTATTAAAAAAAGTATCTTCCTCATTTCCCTCTAGTCTCACACCTCAGAGACAATCAATTGTCTGTTAACAGTTGTTTTATCTAGGCATATATACATGTATATAAATATGAAGAAAACAGTTAAAAAGTAAAATTGGGGTGATAGCATGCACTTTTTTGCTGTTTACTTTTTTTGCTTAATAATGATAGCAAACATTTATTATATACTTAATGCACGCTTGCACTCTGGTAAGAATCTCAGAAATTCTTATAACTCATTGAAGTCATTATAACCATTCTCCTCATTTTCCGAAATGAAACAGCTGATCTTAGAGAAGCAGCCCCAAGGTTGTATAGCAAGCGTGGGGCAGACCTGAATCCACACAAGCTGACCCAATCCCTTTTAACCGCTACGCCGTGATGCAGTGCTCTTTTCCAATGTCAGAGACACCTCTCCATATCAGTTCCTACAGATCTGCTTCATTCTTCCTAATGGCTCGAAGTATGACAGAAGATCAATACACCAACATTTATAGAACACATGTGCTGCTTATGGTACTAAGTTATTTCCATATTTTTTACTGTTACAAAGTCAGTAATGAACATCTTTGTACATGTGTAAGCTCCTGGGACTCTGCACTCTTTCATATTTCTCTACCTCAGCCCTTTCCTTCTCACTCATCTTTTGATAAATCGACATTATCAATCCGCCAATGATCCCATGCAAAATTTCTTCCTTTAGTTCATCTTCCCAGTCTCTGTCCATTCCCTTGTCCCCAGCATCAAGGTTAACAGCGTCACAGAGTGGCTCCCATGCCCTCCATCCCTTCATTCAATTTTCCAAAGGCTTACAAAGCTCCTTCTGACAATCAGACATGTAAGAGGTACCCACCTGAACTCCCATCTAGTGAGAGAGAGGGAGTGTAAGCAGTGACGTGACACAGTGTTCCCTGTGACTGTCCTATAACAGGGGCCGAGGCGAAGGGTACATGGTGTGCAAAGGAAGCAAGTAACCAGCTGCATTGGCGGAGGGTGGGGCAGTGCCAGGATGGAAGTCATAGAGAAGGTCATTAGATCCTTGAAGAATGTGTTTGCATTTGCCAAAGGAAAGTGGGGCCCTCCAGATGCTGGGCAAAGATATGGAGGCTTGCCCACCAACACTCTCCTATCCACTTATGCTCAGTCTCTGCCCTCCAGCCCATGGTCATCTGTCACTTCTTCCTAGTCTGGCCTGAATTAGCTTCTTTCTCATTTTGGGATATTCCAAATTCTTCCTCTTCCTATATGAAATTGAACTTTATCAGGTAAGTTGGGGAACAATCTAGCTTCAGCTCTAAGACCCCTATTGAATCGTGTTTCCCCATGCCCAGCCCTACGTTAGGAAGTGAGAATGTTTGGGTCTTAGGCCTCTGAATCTACTCCAAGGAATCTCATGTCCTGAAAAGCTTTGCCCACACCAGACCTGGAAATGTGATCCCATCTGACCCCAAGGTGAGAAAGCCCTCTAGATGCCCCCAGGTGCCGTAGGTGCTGTGCTTGGTGCTTAATCGTATTTAATTCTCATGACCATCTGGCCCAGTAGGTGTTGATTTCTACAGTTGAATCTCAGATTGGTGAAGGGATTTGGCCAAGGCTACATAGGAGTTAAGTGCCATGATTTGAATCCAGGTCTTCTTCCAAAACCCTGTTCTTTGCACTGCATTTGGGAAGAGGACCCCAGCTCCCAAAATGAACTAGATTCCACTTGACTCTGGTCCTTCTTGCACCACATCCATCTCTGGGGTAGAGAGCTGCATCCACAGTGTGTCCCAAATGGCAACTGCCCTGGTGCCCTTACTGCTCACATGGCAAAGGAGCCAATCATCAAGTGATGATTTGTGTATCCACCTGCCTGAATGATGGCTCCTGCTACCAGGGCTGATACAGACGCCGGGAATGGCATTTGGCAGAGCCACCCACTGAGCAACCAGAGGGCAGTGCCCCGAGGGTTGTCCCCAGAGCTACAGGGGACCTGGAGATTCCCCGCTGCATCTAGCCCTTCTCACCTGCGAGGAACAGGGTACTCAGGATGTTCCCAGAGGCTCCTGAGTAGGGCACCTATGAACTCTTCCCCTACTCTGAGGGGCTTTCTGCCAAGATCCTCCTCTACTTATAGAAGAGAGCTTGAGCTTTGGGTTGACACACCTGAGTCATTTAACCTTTCAGAGTCTGGGCTTTCCTGTCTGACAACGGGAGCAGAAAGCACTCAATAAATATTAATTTTCATTCTCCTCTCCCTTCTGCCTCTGTGGGGACTTCACTGATCCCACCATGAGCATGAGAACCCAAAACTCAATCTCTTCCTATACTCCATGCTGCCACCCATGGTGTGAGCTGACTATAGTGTCCTCTTGAGGGCACTCATTTTGGCATCACCTCCAGAAGGACAGGGTCACACACAGGACTTCAGGGTCACCTACGTGGCAGATGGCAGCTTTCTCTGGATTGGCTCTGAGAAGCAGGGGTAATTGTAATATGTGCAGGTGTCTGTTCCCATTCCCAGAATCCCCACCACACAGACAGTGAGCCCCAAATGCATCATGCCCTGGCCTCCTTCTCACGCAGGTACAGCTCGCTGACTTCTGTCACTTCAGCGCAGACGGAATCATATGTTGGGAACCAGGAATGGAACCCAAATTAGGTTGAGGTGAGGAAAGGCATTATTGCCTTGGGCCCTCCTTAAGAAAATCACAGCAGGTGAAGTTGTGTGGTGGGGGCCTGGTCCGCAGCGTGGAGAGGAAGGGGGACCCGTAGCTCTAGGGTCAGGTGGGAGCAGCTGTCCTCTTGGCTCTGCCGCTGACTCTGAGACTGTTATTATTTCTCCCTGAGGTTTGGTTTCCTCCCACTGTGAAATGGGATAGTAATCAACAGTTCTTCAGACAACGGTGAATAGGTGCTTAGCAAATTCTAGGCCCGGGCCCCTCCCTTCACTCCCAGCACGGCTTGTATCTGAATCTCCTTCCCTCTCCTCCCTCCAAGTACTGGAAGGACCAGTAATTCTCTTACCAGAGAGCTGCTGAGGCTCTGTTAGGGCAGGTCCTTCAGGCCTCCAGGCTGGGCATTCAGGCAGGACATGGTCTTCTGGATCCCCGAGAGTCTCCTCATCCTCAGCCCTGACTCCTTGGATGCAGGCACACAGCCACTCTCCGATGGAGTGGCTCTCTCCATGGGGGAGACAGAGCTGCAGGACTGGCTAGGTAGACAAGTGGGCGGGGCCTCCTGCAGCTCCTCCCCTGGGTGGAGCTCTGACCTGGTCCTGGGTGTCTGTGGGAATCACCCAGCTCCTGCTATGGCTACAGGCTGCCAGGAGTTTGATTCTGAGTTGGTGTCTCAGCTGAGCTCCTGGACCACAGCCAGAAAAGAATCTTGAGATCAAAGACCCAGGAAAGTAAAGAACAGTGGTAACCGCACCCACCACACCTGGAATATGAGTCCCAGTTTCTAAATTTTGAGGACACCTCTATCCAGTATCATGGAGCAGGAGTTAGCAGTATGTATGACCTTGGGCACGCCACTTTACTTCCCTAGTCCTCAGCTTCCCATCCTGAAGATAGAACTTAACCATTTCTAAAATTCTGATTCCTTGTTGTGCATTTTAAGAGCACCATTGGAACCAACAGAAAGCCTAGTCTATGTAAAAGGAGACTTGCAGATCTGAGGACATCATGCTCTCCAGGCTGGGAAGTTCCAAAAAGAGACCTAGGAGCCAAGGGAATGGAGGATAAGAGACTGAGCTAGCCAACCCAGAAAGGGGTGGGAGGGACTGGCTAGATTTCTCCATCTCTCCTCCTTCACTATCTCTGTCCCTCACACAGAGGATTCTTTAACTCCCTGCGAAGTCCCTTTAGGAGCGTCCGTCTTCCATACTCCATCAAACCTCCTAACAGAACTGCTTCAACAGTGTGCATGGACCCCTGAGTTCTCTCTGTCACCATAGCCAGTGGCCCCGAAACTTAGTCCTGGTTCCAGCCCCATGGGAAGGCACAAGAGATTCCCCAGAGGCTTGGCTTTGCACCCTGAGAGAGCCAGGAGTCCGTCCGACAGAGGGGCCCTGGAGAGAGCGGAGGCTGTGGCAAGAAGCCCTGAGGCTCTCCAGCCCTCCTGACACCATGGCCAAGCTCCTGTCCAGACCCCTGCTTGTCTTGGAGGTAAGAAGGTGATGAGACAGGAGAGAGATAGGAGAGGGAGCAAATGAAGCCGCCAGGAGTACAAGGAGGTAGGACAGAGCGGGTGGGCATTGGCGTGCAATGTCCCATAGAAGCCTCTGGCTCCAAACCTGTTTGCTTAGTGTGCCCCAGAGCCTGGCCTGCCTTGCGGACATTTCTGTGCACCTGAAGAGAAAGCTCTTTGATCTCTCCTGAGAGGCCTCACTCTCACCTGGGAACCTTGAAGGCGGCTGAAACAGGAACCGCTGAGGAGCTGGTTTCAGGTTCTCCATGAATGGAAAGTGGTTTGTGGTTTTTCTCAGAGTTTCCAAGATGTTCCCACATAAAACAAAGGCTCACAAGTAACAAAGACAATTCAGAGCTGCAGTTGGCGGTGGGAGTGGGGTGTCCTATGACTCAGGAACGGTGAGACTTAGATGAAAAGACACGGGCCGGATGGGTGGCTTTTGGCAAGTTACGTAAGCCTCTTTGGGCCTCAGTTTCCATTTCTGACAAACAGAGAGGACGGTTTCTCACAGTGTTGTTGAAGAATTCAGCAATGGCAGGTGTGAGGGCACATCTGAAGCTACCTGGCATGTCGCACCTGGCATATTGTAGAGACTCCCTAAATTGTTCTTATCTTGATGTTAGTATCTTCTCAGGTTTGTACTTCTCTGTCCAATACTCCACCCAGTATCTATCTATATTTATCATGAATTTATCATATTTCTCATCACTATCATTAATTTGTCATCTATTCTCTATCTATTATCCATTTATCCTGTATTCAATCTTCCCAATCAGATTGTTAGTGCTTTCATTGTGCGAGTCTGTATTATCCTTCTGTGTGGGCATCCAGTAAATATGTTAATAGACTGATTATACCTGGGGTCTGGGCAAGCCAACCCTCAAGTTACCAAAGTCGCTATGATAAGGGGTTTTATCTCCCAGTTTCAAACAATGCTTCAATCTTGTGCCAGCTTCTTAGATTTCTTTCAGAGCGACTGAAGGAATAAATGCCCAGAGTAGGGAGTTTCCATGGAAGCCAAGTCCTGCTGCCAGTGGTCTTGGCCTTGCTCCTTGGCTCCAGACCCCCCAGCAGCCTCTGCACCAACCAGGCCACCTCCAGTCTCAGGAGGCCTGAGGTCAGTGGTATTTTAGGATGTTCAGCTATGCAGACACACTGCCCGTGGGTTACTCATGCCGGTGTCCGCCTCCTACACCACATAGCTACACACCCTCCTAGAATATATGTCCCAAAAAAACAAAGGCCAGAGTAAGGGAGTGTGCCTTGCCCGGTGCATCAATCACCGTGAACACAAGATACTAATAAATCATAATAATGCCATCCGTTTATACAGTGCTTTGCAGTTTTCAGAGCCTTCACTCGTGCCTGTGCCTTGTCTTATTTGACCCGTATTATAATCCTGTGAAGCAAGCAGGGTTCATTCCTTTATTTTCATTTTGCAGATGAGAAAGCTGTGCGCAGGGTCACGTAGCTACTAAGTATGGACTGGAACCCAGGTCTTAGGATTTTGATGTCCGTTCAGTGATTTGGGGTGGGGGCGGGGGAGAACAGAGGAAGAGAGTTCAAGCGAAGCAGGGGACAGAGCCAGCCTTCGGATCTTCCTCGGGCCTGGGAGGCCATGCTGGGACAAGGCCACCAAGCACCTGAGCTTCCCAGGAAATGGTGCCTGTGAGACTGAATACCCCAATAACCTGCCAGCCCAGCTGGAAACTCTAGACATCCTGGATCTCCTTATTCCCTGTCTGCTCCATCAACACCTGATGGATCCCCACCCCAGATACCTTCTCGTTTATCTCGTCTGCATCTCCTCACCTCAGAGACTGGGATCTCCCAAAAGAGGCCTGCAGGTACCAGCCCTGTGCAAGATGAGCCTCTGAGGTGTGGGCAGAAAATATTAGAATTTCTAGAACTTCAAGCAATGGTAAAGACATTGCATTTTCTAGTATTTACTATGTGATGGGTACTGGCCACTCCCTGCTCTGTCAGTCAGGCCATCTGAGGTCACATACCAAGGTCACATGCCGATCAGCCTGGCCACACTGGCCTGAGACAGAGCAGGGGCTCGAAACTTGGAGGGCTTGGCACCCACTCCTTTGCTTTCTATGTAATTTGATCTTCTGCGGGGCAGGTGGGCCAGGTTAAATGAATTTATGATTTGTTTTCACTAAATAAACCCTGATGAAACAGACACATGGCTTAAAAATGAGTCTCGCCAGAAGAAACTACTTGGAGAAGATAGCATTAATAATGCAAACAGAGGCAAACAGCAAGAAAATGGTAGCGTTGACGCTTGGCCTACCTAATGCCCAACCTAATTAAACGTCTTCCAAATGAAGAGTTTGAGTGGTTTTCAAACCTTCTGGTTAAAAACATAAAAAACACAAGAACAACTGATGGACATCAAGAGAAGATGAAAATTTACCAGCTGGATTCAAACAAAAACCTTTGTATAATTGGTGAGGAAGACTGAAACATTAATATTTTAGTGAGCACAGCCAATGAAGCACTTTTTTCATTTGGATGTTTCTACCTTACCGAGGTATCTTTTTTCAATTCTGAAAGCTATAAGAATCAAGCATCAAAGTAATTTGCACTTAAAACCGGATCTTCTAAATACTGAACTGCAAAATGTTAATATGAAGATAGCACAAACATAGTAAAACATCAATCACATCGCACTCACTAAAAACAGCATTTGTAAGAATTCCTTTCATCCTTTCAGTGAAAAGGTTTTTTGTCCCATTAACAAAATAAAAGCCTTAAAAGTAGTGTCATTTTATCCTTGGCTCATTCACTTAAATTCTTTCTGTGTCTTAACTGTGTTATTGTGATTTATCATGTGAAATATATATTTGGTCTCTGTCCTTGTTAGGGCCCAGAGCTAAAACCCTTGTGATTCTCCCCCCACCCACCCCCGAGAGAGTAATAGCTATGTCTTTTGTTATGCTAATGTGGTGACTTTTGGAATGCCCCTGGGTCACCTAAGGTGTCGGGGCTGGTGGCCAGAGGAGGCCACCAGGTGATTGGACCTTTCAGTCCCACCCACTATTTCCAGGGAGGGCAGAGGGGCTGGAGGTTGAATCAACCACCATAGGCTAATGACTCAATCAATCATGTTTAAGTAAGGAAGCCTTCATAAAATTTCAACAGGACAGGGTTCAGGAAGTTTCTGCATTGGTGAACACATGGAGGTACCAGGAAAGTGGTGGGCACGGAGAGGGCATGGGAGCTCTGTGCCCTTCCCCGTATCTTGCCTTGTGCATCCCTTCTATCCAGCTGTTCCTGAGCTATATCCCTTATAATAAACCAGTAATCTAGTAGGTAAAATATTTCTGAGTTCTGTGAGCAAATTAATCGAGCCCAAGGTCGTTAGAGCCAAGGTCATTAGAGCCTCTGATCTACCCGCTGGTTGGTCAGAAGCACAAGTGACAGACAACCTGCACTTGTGATTGGCATCTGAAGTTGGGGGTGGGGCAGTCTGGTGGGACTGAGTCCTTAGCCTGTTGGATCTGATGCTCTCTCTGCGTAGATAGTGTCAGAATTGAGTTGGATGATAGGACATCCAGATGATGTCAAAGAATTGCTTGTTGGTGTGGCGGAAAAACCCACACGTTGGAACTGAGTATGGAATCATTACTTACACCCATACTGTATGAGGACATGTGACATGTATGTGATTTCTAAGTATATCAAGGTATAGAGTCAAGAAAATATGGGGAAAGTTGGGCCAGGCCATTGAGGAAGTTCCTGGCTATTCTTTTATCTTCCAATTATATTTTGTCTACCACATATCACCAGACTGATGTTCATAAAAATGCACAGTGGGGACCAAATTCCTTCTCTGCTTTCTGCTTTCTGTTGAATGCCTTCTCCTAGAAAGAGTGGCAGTCCTAAATGCCTTCTGGGGCTGGGCAGCTGACTTGATGGAAGAAGAGGGTTGAATGTAAGGCATGGTGAGAGCAGCAGCAAGCAGAAGCATTCTTTGCCTTAAAATATTCCAATTAAAAAATTTTAAACCCTGGACAGGCAAGAGAAAACCCTGCCATAGCCTGGATGGAATTTGTGGGCTAGCATCTGAAAACCCCTGAGGAGGTCAAGGCTGACCTTGGAAAATGTTCTCCATCTCCCCAGACAGATCTCTTGCTTCTTGCTCCCAAATGGATTCTACACTGTGGTCATTGCTAATTGGTACTGATCTTGGCCCTATACTAGTCCCTCTTCGTGGCCAAGTAAGCCCCAGCTGAACAAGCCTGGTTCTAATGCCACCTCCTCTGTGGAGCAACTTGACTTCTCCTTCCCAGAGCTGCCCCCACATGTTGCTCTTACTCTTATTGGGTTTTATTGTTCCCAACACATCACTGAGCTGCCTGCCTCCACCACTAAGCTGGGTGCTCCCTGAGGTCAAGTTCTTTGTCTTATTAATCAGTGCATCCCCAATACCAAAGTCAGTGCTTAGGTCACATGGTGAGTGAGTCTGCTGAGCCAATGAATGCATGCAAACAACGGTACCTGTATGCTGGGTAATAGCAGTGCATTATTAACTCTAGTGTTTGCCTCTAATTTCTAATAATAATAAGCATATGCCTTCTCCTCCTTCTTCTTCCACCCCTCTGCCCTCTCGCTGCAGTTCCCCCAGCTCCAGTGCATACACTTTTGGACTTTATGTGCTTAATGGATGGGAAGTAAAAGAAATGGCAAGTGGTGAAAGTTTCTTTCTCGGCCATGTGTCTGCAGTGGGGACAAAGCCATGCAGCTGGTCTCACAGTGCGGTCTGCCCAGATGCGACTGTGTCAGCTTCACGAGAAGTGCTTATTAAAGATGCACATTCCTGGGGTGCCTGGGTGTCTCAGTTGGTCGAGTGTCCAACTCTTGATTTCGTCTAAGGTCATGATCTCAAGGTTGTGGGATCAAGCCCTGTGTTGGGCTCTGCGCTGAGTGTGGAGCCTGCTTGGGATTCTCTCTCTCCCTCTGCTCCTTGCCCCATTTGTGCTCTCTCTCTCTCTCTCTCTCAGACAGTTTTTGAAAAGATGCACATTCCTGGGCCCCTCTCTTGACCTACTGAATTGGAATCTCAAGAAGTATGGCTTAGTAATCTGAATTTTGATAAGATCCCCAGGTAATTCTTCCTGGTTCTAAAATTTGAGGACTGCTGCTGTTGGGCAGAGCTCCCATTTCATTCACTCAGTGATGCAGTGAATTCACAGTACTGGATACCTACCCCTTCTGTGCCGGGCACAGTGCTAAGTGCTGATGGAACACTGCTGACTCACACCTCGTCCTTCCTTTTTTTGAAGCTCGTAGTTTAGAAGTGCAGACAGACAATAAATAAGACACATATTTAACTACAACTTGTGATAAGAGCTCTTGGGGTGGCTGGGTGGCTCAGTCGGTTGTGTCTGACTTCGGGTTCAGGTCACGATCTCATGGTTCATGAGTTTGAGCCTACATCAGGCTCTCTGCTATCAGCTTGGAGCCTGCTTCAGATCCTCTGTCCCCACCTCTCTCTGTCCCTCCCCCTGCCCTCGAAAGTAAATAAACATTTTAAAAAAGAGCTCTTAAGGAAATAAGCAGACTATCACAACAGGGATTATAGAGAGGGCTGGCCAACTTAGAGTAACCCTAGAATGTCCCTTTGAGACAGGAAATTGAAACTGATCTCCAGAGGATGGGAAGGAGTTGGCCATGTGTCAGGAAGGCAAGGGAGGTAGGAGGGGGCTGGGGGACCCCTGTGGGTGAGCCACCTGGTTTAGGGAAAGGAGTTCTGAGGAGGAGGAGAGGCTGAGGGCTGACCTCGTGCCTCTCCAGGAGCGTTCCCCTCTCAAACACTTAGAAGCTGTCATCTCTACAGTGACATAAACCCTGGCTTAGACTTTGACCCTTCACGTCTCCTGGGGTTCAGCCAGACTCCCACAGTCTGCGAATTCCAGAAGCCAGGGAGGTTTCACTCATTCTCTGCTTTGTTCTTTTTCTCTCAACCTCTTCTTTTGAGCTGCTGTCACTGGTACCTTTAGAAGACTGCCAGAGCTGTATTGAAGTATTAAAGACCCGAGAGCTCACTCCCAAGCCACAAACACAATCACTGGCACTGTTGGCCATTGGGCAGGTGGAGAAAGGCAGGCTGGACTGCGGGGAAGCATTGTGTCATGAGGACAGACCATCCACGCCCCTGCTGTGTACCCTGAGAAACCATTCCCAGGAAGGTGGCTGGAGGAATGATTTGCTGCAGACAGTGTGTGCTATGCTAGCGACAGAGCTTCAGCGGGGCCAGGAGAGAGCATGCTCTCTCACCAAACCTCTGCCATCACTTTCCTGTAAAAGATCATGCTGGGCACACCCAGCCTTACCCTATTCCCTGTACTCAAAACACAAAACCAAGCCCAAAACAAACCCTTATGTCACTGCCACAGAGTCAGGCTATAGACGTTACCTTAATTTGTCAAAATGTTTCGCTGGTCAGTTTCCCGGGGTCCTTGAAGGTTGCCTATGCTTCTGAGCCTCATGTGACCTCTCACTGCTTTGAAGAGGTCCAGTGGAATAAAAATTATTGTGACGGGAAGGCACTTGAGCTCTTGAAATCTCTTATCTGCCTAAAAGCATTGCTTCATAAAGAATTCAAAATTGTCTCAAAGCCCTTCCCCCAGAACAACTAGGAAATACTAGTTCTTATCACCCCAGATAAGAAGTCTCCACTTTACACCTAAATAAGCATGGTCACAAAAACTGTCACATCTCCCATCTATTCTCCTCAGGGCTCATTGATCTTTCCTGAAAGTCATTTGGTTTCAGTTAAATGCTCTCTCTCCCCTCTCCCCCCTTCTAAGAGGCCACTTTTTTTCTGTAAGTGTCCTTCTCCCCACCCCTTCCCCTATTAAAATGGCATATAAGCCCCAATTCTAACTGCCTCTTTGAGTCACATTTCTTTGTGAACTCATATATATATATGTGTGTGTGTGTGTGTGTGTGTGTATATATATATGTAAATAAAAATCTATCTTTTCTCCTGTTAATCTGTCTTTTGTCTGTTTCATTCCCTGGCCCCCAAACACCTTCACAAGAGGACACAGGAGAAGTTTTTTTCTCCCTAGGAGCTCCTTTTCATTTACCACATTGCCCCTGCCCATCTAGGATTCTTGGCATCTTCCTCAGACCAGGAGTCTCTCTGGATGAGAGGGGCCAAGGGTCTGTTTACCACAGGGAGATGAGAAGACTCTGTGGTGAGGCCATCAGAGCCCAGGGTGCTGGGGCTGGTTTGGGATGAGCAATTTCCATGTACATGATGGAGCCAAACAGAGCACAAGCACTGGAATCAAAAGTGGGTTCTGATACCTCGTCTCTGATCATTCCTACTCTGTGATCTTGGTATATCACCTAATCATCTTGAACTTCAGTTTCTCATCTGTACAATGGGGATAATAATACCTACTCTGTGGCATCAGCATAGGTAGTATACCTTGCATTATGCCTGACACACATGTGGTGCTTAATAAATATTTTATCCGTGATTTCAGACCCAGTGGTCATTTGCACGCTCCCGGGTAGCATTTTGTGTTCTAAGATGCTGACATGACACACCGACACCAGAAAGCTGCCAGCCCCAAGGCATTAGGAACAGCTTACACAGAAGGGACCTTCGCAGTACCCGGATGTCAGGGTTCTGCAGTGCCATCAGCCTGCCAGGGGGGCTCCAGAACCCTGGAAGACAGACAGTCACAGGTGTGGGTTCACTTCACTGACCTTCAGAGCAGCTCATCGCCACTCTCAGGGCCAACCCAAGTGTGAGCTGCCTACTGCCACAGCTAAGTTTTCTATTTCTTAGAAAGTTAGGATAGGGGCGCCTGGGTGGCTCCGTCGGTTAAGTGTCCAACTCTTGGTTTCGGCTCAAGTCATGATCTCATGGTTTGTGGGTTTGAACCCTGCATCGAGACGGTGCAGAGCCTGATTGGGATTTTCTCTCTTTTCCACTCTCTCTCCCCCTTCCCTGCTCTCTCTCAATTAAAAAAAAAAAAAAATTAAAAAAAAACTGGCCCGCCCAAGGTCCACGGCAAACCCAAACCTGCTTGGGTGGGAGGAGGCTTCCATTCTTCACAGGCCACAGATTCCAGTGCCTTTCTGAGGCTGGGCAACCACTCTTCTCTCAGAAGAGAGGCAGGAGCTAGCCCTGCGTTAATCCATGGTCCCGCCTTGCACAGCAGGGAACTCCAAAGCCTCCTTCCCAAACACCCACACCCCCTGCTCTGCCATGCTGCCACCTCTGTGATGGAACATGCACATTGTTCGTCACTCAGCGCTCATCATTCGATTTGGATTCAAAAGTGTTTATCAGGTGCCTCTCATGTTCCAGGTACGAAATAGACACGGCTCTTGCCCTTATGAGCTTCTGGGTCAGCGAATGCCTTCTGAAAAGGGGCACATAGGAAACATTTTCAACTGTGTGGGCCTCATGTCTCTCACAGCTCCTCAACTCTGCTATTGTAATTCAAAGAAGTCTCAACAATACATCCAAACATGCTTGTGGCTGTGTTCCAATAAAAGTATTTATAAAAAGGAGGCAGCGGGTGGGATTAGGCCCATAGGCCATGGTTTGCCAGTTGTGATTGTTCTACATTTTAGCACTGCTTCATCGCTGTGCTGTCTAAACACTGCAATTCTGTCAAACACCAGCACACGAGAGCTGAGAAGTACCTGAATCCTCAACAAAACAAAGTAACACGAGGGGCGCCTGGGTGGCTCAGTCTGTTAAGCGTCAGATGTCAGCTCAGGTCATGATCTCATGGTCTGTGAGTTCGAGCCCCACATCAGGCTCTGTACTGACAGCTCAGAGCCTGGAGCCTGCTTCCGATTCTGTGCCTCCCTCTCTCTCTGCCCCTCCCCCTGCTCTTGCTCTGTCTCTCAGAAACAAACAGACAAAACCCCCCAAACCACAAAGTAACATGAAATCTTAGGAAAGCATATTTGATGAATAAAAACTAAAATGGTGTCCAGTCCAGCCAAAATGGAGATTGGAGGTTTGAGTGGCAGAAGTGAAGGTAATGGGACATGAGAAAAGTGGCTAGATTCTGTCGGAGATGAGAAGCAGGGTTCAGCAAAGAGCAAGATAGAAGAGGTGACACCCCAGCAGGATCTTGGAGGGCAAGTAGGTATGAGAGGCAGGAAAGGCATTCCGAGCTGAGGGAACAGTGTGAGTACAGGCAGGGGGCTGGGACAGTGGCTCAGTGTGGCACAGGCAGGGTGGGGAAGTAGGCAAGGCACCTTGTGGCTATCCTGGGATACCATACCCTGGAGTCTGGACTTTGTTTTATGGGAGCAGTGAAGCGACACGATCAAATCTGTATTGTAGAAAAATCACTCTGGCAGCTGTTTGGTGTAAAGGTCACAGCTGGAGAAATGAAAGGCAAGGGGCCCCGCTTAGGAACCAGACCAGCGGTCCAGATGAGCACCGATGCAGGCCTCAACTGAAGAGTCTGGCCTAGGCCTGTCTCTTCCCCAGCTGTCCCTCAGACGTAAAAGGATGGGGGTCAAAATAAATGATCTCTAAGGCTTGTTTGCTTTGCCCAGGGTCCCGGGAAGGGGGTGGGGGAGGGAGATTCATCTTCCCTGGGATGGGGATAGGGGGCAGTGTTCAAGGTACTGGGGAGGACACAAAGTGCCATGGAGGCAGTTAGAGGAGCACCATGATTCTGGTGGGCAGTACAGAGACATAAAAATGCCTCGGACACCAGTCAGTCTCCAGGAGGCTTACAGGGTGGCTGGAAGACACTGAACGCTTTCCAGTGGGCAGAATGAGGCCCGTGAACCCTGCCTCCCATCCCTGAGACACTGAGCCAGGCTGGGAGCCTGGTCACCATTCTGAAGGGCTGAGAAGCCTGTGCTTGGCAGGCATCATCAGACCCCCACTGCAGCTCTCAGCCACACCGTCTCCTGCCTGGTGCATGCCAGGTTCTGTCTAACTACTTCCACCCTGGCAGCCATATTTCATATCATGGTGTTCACCCCTCCCCCCAGCTTCTCCATCCCCCTGCCCTGCTTCTTTCCCTTCTCTATATCTTATCTCCTTCTACCACCCTCCATAACCCAGTCATTTACTATGTTTATTGCTTATTTTCTGTTGGTCTCTTCACTACAGAATGAAAGCTCCCCCTTGGCAGAGGTCTTGATCTGTTTTGTTCCCTGATGTCTTCCAGGGCCTGACACGTAGTAGGAAGACAGATTTGCTGAATGAGCCCCAGTAAGTCGATACTGTTGTCCCTTTAGGATTCCTGTCTTAGGAAACTCAGAACCAAAGAGCCGGAATGCCTTGCTCAAGGACATGGCCAGTGAGTGGCTGACTGCCAAGTCCATGTCCCCTCCACCAGGCCTGGCTGAGCCCCAAGCTGAAGTGGCTGTGTGAGACGGTCTCACCACCGGGGTCCCACTGCCCCTTCCTCGACTGGGATGTCTCAGCCCCATGGGCAACTCTCAGGGTCCTGTTCAACATCCCCCTCCTCCTGACTGAAGAAGGATACCCTTTCGCTAAGGAGATCTGCCCCAGTTAGAGCCTTAAACAAGAAGATGCTTTGGGGCTGTGGTAGTCAGTTGTGCTGAATTTTCTCATGCTCAAGGATGTAGACATTAGAGACACTTGACTTAGGGTCATGGAGAGAGTAGAGGCAGGTGGAAGGCAAGGGATGCGATTTGGCAGAGAGGTGAGGCTTGCAAGGAGCAGCTAATTCTGGGGGTGCCTCAAAGACCAGTCCTCTGAGGTAAGAGAAATCAACCCAGCCCATTTTTGCCACAGGCCCTGGCTTGCTCTCACCCTCTTTCCTTGGATATTATACCTGTGTCACTCCAAGCTCAGCCTGAGAACATGATGTGTTCTAATCCCTCCAACTTGCATTTGTTTTATAAACATTCATGCAGCCAGTTCAGGTGTGGCCGTGGCTGTGGCCTTGCCAGACCTCTTCCTGGGCCACCCAAGAAATACCACCCTCTTGCTACTGCCATTTCACCAAAAGGCTGGACATCAACCTAGAATGCTAACGAGGTGCCATGCTCTCCAGGAAGGACCCCCTACTGTGGCACCAACCTGACTGCATTTTTTCCCCTTCTTCCCTTCTCTGTTCTGCTGTCACCATGCCCCAAACATACCACATTTGTTCATGCATACCTGTCATCACACACCCCGTTCTCTCTTCCTGGATCACCTGCCCTGCTCTCCCCACCCACTGAACTGCTCCTTGTTCTTTCAGACTCAGTGCTGGCCTCTCCAGGAGGTCTTCCTGCTTGCTGACCCTCCACACACACACACTCTGTACACAGATGCATACATACACACCTTCCATATACACACACATGCACACACAAAGATACACCTCACACCCTATTCACACATAGACACACACATCTATACCCTTAATAGATACATAGACACCCATAACCTCCTTCCCCTACATATATACACACCCATATTGTCTTCCAAATACCCCCACTCACATACACAAACATATCCCAGCTTCCCACACACACATTCACACACTCCCAGTGCCCTCTGTGCTGTTCCCCGACACACACAGCAGCTAGCCACTCCTTCTCCATGCTCTGTAGTGTGCTGGGCACGGCTCCTTTAGCAGGTCCCATCCTGGGCTGTGGCTGTCCATTTCCTGTTCCTCACTTCTAAACCAAGAGCCCTGTCTGGCCAGTGGGAAAGTCACTTCAGAAGATACTTTAAGGCAAAAACAGAAGTGCCCAGGCCAAATGATTTACCAGAAATATTCTGGCTCAACCTGTCCTCAGGCGAAAGGAACACTAAATGAATTTGGATCAATGGGTGAAAGCATCTCTTATCCTCAAAGGTCATCTTTATGAGGTTGCCAGCATGCTCACTAATTCAAATCCCTACTTCTTCCTGTTGGAGTCTTTCAAGAGCTTCCCCCAATCCTCTTGCCTCCATTTTCTCCCATCTACTACACACTGCCACAGCCCTCTTTCTGAAATGCAATTCTGGTCATGTCACTCTCTGCCTCAAAAGCTGTCAATAGCTCCCTATTGCCTCTAGTAAGGTTCTAAATTGCACATTAATCCATTTCACACCCTCAGTGGTTTCTCCCAAATGACTTCCCTAGTCTTACTCCCACTACAAGCTCACTTTCAACATGCTGCACCCTGTGTCCCAGCCACACCAAACATGTTCTGCCTTTTCTGCACACCACAATTCTGCTTTTGCTGCCACCTTCACCTGGGATATACTTCCTTGCCCGTTTCCCCCTCTTGAAAGGTAACTTATCCTTTAAGACCTCAAATGCATCTTCTTTCCAAGAAACTCCAAGTTGGACTGAATCTCTCTGTCCCAGAGCACTTGGCCCCTATAATGTAGCAAAGTGCAGGAGTTGACTTGGATGCATGCTTATCTATTGAAAGCTCTTTGAAGTCAGGAACTGTGTGTTATTAATTGTTGTGGCTACAGAATTAAAGCGTTTTCTACAAGCTCTTTTAGGAACTACTGATCCTGGCAGAAGAAGGTAGGGGCTCTGTGACAGCTGGAAACCCTCCACAGCCACATGCATGGGGCATGGCGTCGTGGTCAGCTGGGAGAAGACCCGGGGACGACACTGAGGTTTTCTGGAGAGCAGGTTCCAATGGCTGGGGAAGCCCACTCCAGCTGATGCCATTTCATTTTCCCATTTGTGAGGACCAGGCAGCCTCTTTCCTTCCTAAGCCTCTTCCTCTTCTGTCTGACTTCCATCTCTGGCTGTTCTCCAGGGGAAATTTGTATCTGTAATGGTGGAATAATTAGCTCCCAATCCTGGCATGCATTAACCTTGAATTGATGGTGTCAGCTAATGAGAGAAGGAGCAGGAGGGCTCAGGCATTAGGGCGCCTCTAACTGAACTCCTTTCTCTAGGGCCTGGCTTGAGCTGAGCCACGGCTGAGTGGCACACGTTTTCACTACTAAGTAACAGAGATCATTATAGGTTTGCCCACACTCTGTGTCCAAAACCGATGTTCTCCATTTCTGTCAAATCTCCCCACCCCTAAACAAACAAACAACAAATTAATTAAACAGTGTATTTCTTCCCACAAAGATACCTTTACCTGTGGACTTCTGGTTGTCCTGGCAACTGGGAAACACGAGTCACAACCCTTGCTTAGTAACCATGTGAACCTGGACAAGCTGCGTGGCTCATTTTGAATCTGTTATCCGTACAATGGAAGCAATTATAGTATCTATGTCATAGGATTCCTGTATGGATTAAATGACCTAATTTATGTAGGTGCTCAATTATAGGGCTGCATTCAATAATGGGAGCTGTTATGATTATTATTTGGTACAGGTGAGCCCTGTGACCCTGTACCCTCTCTGTGCCCCAGTTTCCCTTTTTCTATAATAGGGGCTGAGACTTGGTCATCACTAACCCTCCGGTGGAATGCTAAGATGCGATAGGTCTTAGGTCTTCCCCTCTCACCCTGACTATTTATATACCCGATCCTGCTGCTGTTTCTGTCACTTAGAGTCTCACTTGTTCCCATGTTCCACCAACGTGGAAGATTTCTCTAATAGTGGTCATAATAATCCTGGTGACATGATGATGGAGAAAAGTGATTTTCTTAAGAGCTTCAATTAGAGCTGCCCCCTGCAGTTGGGAGAAGTCACCACACTTCACCAATTGCTTCCTCAAATGGCAGCTGTCTCAGTCCACATTGTAACCCTTACATCAGGACAGTGTCTCATGGTCTTTGGAGTTTTCCATCTCTGTGATCTCAGTTCACCCTCCCAACAACCTTCTGGGGTAGCTGGACTAAAAATTATCAGTCCCATTTTATAGATGGGATGTTCACTCATTCATTTGCTCATTCACTCGGTGAACATTGAGGGGACACCTTTTGTACTAGTGGCCGCAGGATTGGTGTGTGTGGCTGAGGTGTCACTGCTGTACGTGGAGGCTCTGAGACAGTGTTCCAGGCCGTCCTGTGCTAGGCCCAGTGTGCCCTGTGTCTCCCCACATCCCTCTCCTGGGGTTGGCCCCTGTCACTACCCAATTCCCGGCACTGAGGCCCTCTTTGATGATCACTTCTAAGACAGTGCATCAGCACAGGCAGCCCCCTTGGGTTTGTCTGCTCCACCCCAACCCACCTGTGGAGCTCCCCCTACTCTATCTTTATGATACTTTGTGGGTTTTTTAAATGTTTATTTATTTTGAGAGAGAGAGAGAGCAAGAGAACACACATGAGAGAGTCGGGGAGGGACAGGGAGAAGAGACAGACACAGAATCTAACACAGGCTCTGGGAGTCAGCAGAGCTTGACGCAGGGCTTGAACTCACAGACCATGAGATCATGACCTGAGCCAAAGTCGGACACTTAATGGACTGAGCCACCCAGGCACCCCTCTTTATGGTACTTTGTATGCACCCCCATGACTGCATTCACCACATCACATTGTAACAATTTATGTACACCCAGACACTTCTTTACCCGCACCTCCCCCTCCCCCACATACATCCCCACTCATACACAAAGCCACTAGTTGGGAAATTTGGGAGGTCAGGGGACCCCCCTGTCATCTCTAAATCTCCGGAGCCAAGCCCAAATTCTGGCACAGGCTCGGTAAATGTTTGTTGAGTGGATGGAGTAATTCTGAGTCATTCCCCTCCCAGAGTGGTGTTGGTATCTTACACCCTCTGGGTGTAGTTGGGTGAGGAAGGGGTTAAGCAGCAGAGGTGGAGAGTGCTATTAAAGACAGACGAGGGATACTGGGCCTGGCACCTCCCTGCTTCTCAGGCATAGATTGTTTTAATACTAGGTGAAATGCCTCTTGTTTATAGATGGTGGGTAGTCATTAAAGGCATGTGTACCCTTCCCCATCTGCTCCCATACTCTTTCCTCCCACAGATCCTGGGTCGGGAAATTAGAAAGACAAAAAGCAACCAGGCCACTTGCTTAGAGGAGAGGAAAGGGGATTTGCACTAAAGGTCTCCCAAGTGCCAGGCTTCCTCATTATTAGGTGATATTGTCCTCACAGTTCCAGTGTTCAAGGAACTCAGCCAAGCTGACACAGCAGTTCCCAGGCCAAGGTGAGATTTGACATGAGAATGCTCCAGCCCTCCTTGAGGCCCTACCCGCACTCAGAGAACCTGGAGAAAGATCCAGAGGGAAATGGTCCTGTCAGGTAGTGAAGTGGGATAACTGAAAGTTGTACATATAGTCAAACACTGTAAATAGCTCCAGTCACCATCGGGTACCCGGGAGATGGGTCTTAGATAAAAAACAGACAAGCCAGGGGCGCCGGCGTGGCTCAGTTGGTTGAGCGTCCAATTTTGGCTCAGGTCATGACCTCACGGTTTGTGAGTTCAAGCCCCACATCGTGAAGCCCTCTCCAGATCCTCTGTCCCCCTCTCTCTGCCCCTCTCCTGCTTGTGCTCTCTCAAAATAAATAAAACATTAAAAAAATAGACAGGTGAATTGGGAAAAGGAAGGGTTTGGAAGAGGTTATGTCGAACCTGGGAAAGGACTGGTGTCTCTATAGACGGACTCTGCTTAGTGCCTATCTGGTATTATTTTACCTGTAAATAGTTACTGAGCTCACGGAAATGGCCAGGAGGTAGGGACAGTCAGGGTCACTTATCCTGAAGGGACCACCATGGAGGGGCAGATGGGAACTGGTCTGGAAGGACCCTGAAGTGAAAGCCCCAAAGGTCCTGTGAGGGAGAGGGCTGCTTTGATGGTGTGATGGTGTGATGGTGTGATTGTGTGTGTGTGTGTGTGTGTGTGTGTGTGTGTGTGTGTGTATGTGTATTTTCTCTGGAGCATAACCTGAGTCCTGCTCAGTGTGGTTCGCTGGCCCATTGTATCAGCTGCAGTAAAGCTTCCTCTACCTCATCGGGCTCCATGTGACCATTTGGGCCCCGTCTCCCTACCCCACAGGGGCCATTTTTGACCAGCTCTTGGGAAAGGCAATTAACTCCATATTCCATTTACCCAAGAGTCATGTTGTCTGGAGAGGCATCTCTGGTTTTTGGGAAAGTGACTGGACTAAGGGCTGGCCAAAGGCCATGTGGTGGGGACTGCCACCTGAACACACACAGTGCTGGCACCCTCCCTCACCTTCTCTGCCCAACAGCCAGATTGAGGCTCAGGCAGAGCTTTAGGGCAATCAAATGACCCCTGGTCTCATCCCCCTTCCCTTGCTTCCAGTAGGATCGACTCCAACACCATGGATCCTGCAACCAGGACTCTGAGGCTGGCACTCTGGGACTGAGCCCAGAATTAAAGCAGTTGCACTCTGCCATCACTACCTTGTCTCTTCTAGCTAATAGTATGCATAGGGCTCTTCATAGATTATGAATGGCCTAATCCAGCAATTAACTGACAGGCTAGGAAAGATGCTATTTGAATTATATCTGGTTTCTTCATTCTCCAATTCAGGCAACAATTATTAACACCTACTCTGGGCCAAACGCCATGCGAAGGGCTGGGGAGATAAAGATGTATAAGACATGGCCTGTCCCTTCAGGGGTTCATAGTCAGCTGGAGGAGAGAAAGTCATAAGCAACCCTCTGTGCAAGGCAGGAGCTATTACAGAGAAAGATGCCCAATGAGCTGGGAGAGGGGAAGAGAATGGGTGGAATATCTGGGAACTCTAGGACGACTTCACCAGGGAGGTAACAGCTGAACCGGCTATTGAAGGATGGATAGCAAAGGCCCTTCTGGAAGGAGGGAAAAGTGTATACAAAAGGCCAGCGGTTGTGAAGGAGAGAGTGTGTCCCAGGAAAACACCCAGGTGGGGGACATGAGGCAGAGTGTCCCACGGTGGGGCTGGTACTTATGGAGAGAAGCTAAGAAGTTTGGACTTTATCAGATGGACAACTGGGAGTCAACAAAGGATTAATCAGAGAGCCATCCACCTAGTGTATATAGCGTGGGAATGTGGCACCTGCGTTAGAAAAAGAGAGCTCTGGGGTCTCATGGTTGGTACCAAGCAGCAGGAAGGTTTAGATGAGGAAACCCTCATTGCTGGGGCTGCAGACTAATCCTGGTTGCCCACCACACTCATTAACTCTGCATATCGGGTAAGCAAGTGTAAACGACTCAACCAGCTTCAGTCCCTAGAGCTGAAACATAAGGCAGCACTGAATGTACATCTTGTCTCATGAAGGACAGCGTATAATAAGAACAGAGCCTACATTTTCTAGCCAATACAAAAATGCAGACATATATCCACAGAAGTTTAGAGCAGGAGGGTCCTAATACATCTTTCCATTAAATTTTGTTTTTCTTGTGGGTTTCAAGACTAAAGATCCCCCTCCTGTTCCTCCTAGCTTTCTAATGATCAAAGATCATCTTTTGTTTTAAGGGTGGGAAAACTGAGACCCTGAAAATGTAAGTGAATTGCCCCATATCCCACTTGTGGTCAATGGCAGAGTGAGTCAGGACACTCATGAGGACGGGAGAAGGGGAGAAGGCTGTGATTCCTATAGATGAGAATGCACTGATACAATTGGTTAGGGAATTTTTTTTTGAAACAAACAACACTCCTACCCCCACCTCCCACCCCAGGTAACACTATCTTCTACTTGAATTATCTGATTCCCAGGGCCAGAGGCTACTATTTGCCACCCAGGTTTTTCCAGCTTCTTCAAGATCAGTCTTCAAGAACCCAGGAAGCAGGGGTGCCTGGGTGGCTCAGTCGGTTGGTTGGTTGAGTGTCTGACTTTGGCTCAGGTCATGATCTCACTGTTTGTGAGTTTGAGTACCTCATTGGGCTCTGTGCTGACAGCTCAGAGCCTGGAGGCTGCTTCAGATTCTGTGTCTCCCTCTCTCTCTGCCCCTCCCCTGCTCCCACTCTGCTCTGTCTCTGTCTCTCTCTCAAAAATAAATAAACATAGAAAAAATAATAATAATAAAAAAGAACCCAGGAAGGAACAGCAGGACAGTGGAAGGAGGGGAGAAAGTGTCTTCCTTCTTGCATTGCTGCTCTCGCCATCCAAGGACCTGGGCAGGACCCCAAAGGCAGGCTTCTTCATTGGGCATCTTAGTGGGGGTTTCAGGGGAGGACAGCGTAATAACTAACACAAGCCCTCTCTCTGCTGTCCTTTCATGTCAGAGAAGTTTGCAAAACAGGGATGAGGCCATTCTTGCCCCTCATAGCTGGGATCCCCCACTCCGCTGCCTCAGTGTGAAGCCTCTGCTGCTGTTGTGGGGCCATCTCTGCAGCTGTGTTTAATATGTAACTCACTAAGAAGAATGAATTAAAACTTTTCTCTTTAGCTCCTATTTAGCATTCCCAGCTTTGGCAAATGACAATATGGGACATCCAGTTAAATTTGAATTCCAGACAAACAACGACTACTTTTTGGGCATAAGCATACCCCCAATATTGCATCAGTTGATGCTTTTTCAAAATTTGAATCTAACCGGGAGTCCTGTGTTTTATGCAGCCACTCTACTCCCACCATAAGGAAAATGGCCCCATGGTCATTTTCTCTGACCAGACAGCAATTGCTTACACTTGTTTTTGCCATGATGATCTGCTCTGAACTTGTTAACATAACTGGTCAAAATGGACATGTGCCCGGGGAGTTCAGATGTCTGCACTTCCAGAAGACGGTGGGAAATCGAATCCAAATATTGCTATTTCTGACGATTCATCATTAACAGTGTTTGTGCCTGATGCCAGTTCCCTCTTTTGACTGACCTGCTAGATCAGATTAGTGGGAAAAAGCTAGTCACTTGCATCTACCCGAGCTCAGGTAGCACCTTCACTTTTCAATGGGTTGTTTTGGTGTTTGGAACTATTATGGTTATATGTAAGAAAGCCGTGGAAAATACCTACTTGAGGCCAAGACCTGTCTCACTCTGTAAACCCTGTCTTTACTGACTGAGCAGAAAAACTGTCCATACTTGAGAGAGGGGATACTCCCCCCCAGTAATTTAGAACTGAAGTAGCCCTTTGAGAGTTACAGAATACAATTCACACAAAATGAATGGAGGAAATCATCTATAGACATTATCTGAGAGGACGACAGAGAAAGCTCGAACTCCAGTAGAAGGGACCTGGATAATGTCTCCTGGAACAGGTCCCACAGTGGAGTTGTAACTGAGGACGCTGCCAGAGGCATGCTCTCTGAAGGCGGTGAGAGTTACCCAGAGGGGAGGGTCAGCCTGGAGCCTTGAAGAAAGGAGCTCACAGACAATGTTCATCTGGGACCTGCCAAGGGAAAGAGGCTGGACTCTGCCAGAAGTGTTTTCAGGTCACTGGAAAGATCTGACTCTTGCTGGAAAAAGGATAGTTCATGAGGCCTCAGCACAGCGCTGGGTGCCCCTGGGGCCCCCCACGCCACCATCTCATTTCTCTTGGCTTTTCACCAAGAAGTGATGTTCTGTTTATAATTTGGCTTCCCTTTTGAATGTGTTTGCAGAGATCCCAGCAATGACCTTGTAGCATAACTCTTCTGGCTTCCTCCCCGCCCTCTCTCTTTTTCTTCCTTCCTTCTTTTCCTTCTCTCTTTTTCTTCTTCTTCCTCTCCCTGTCGTTTCTCCCTCGCTCCCTGTCGTTTCTCCCTCGCTCCCTGTCTTGTTCTCCTTCTTCTTGTTTTTCCTGTAGTTCTCTTTCTCAAAGTGAATTCATAAAGTGGAGTGAATTCTAGTGTGTCCGTGAGCCCTCGTGAGCGTGGGAGTGTAAGCTTGTTCCCTCGGGGTCTCTCAGAGCATTGGCAGGATCAAGTTGCTGGACTGGTAGTTCTGGGGTCAGGCCCTGGAACCTAGCTGACACACCACAGCTACCACATCCCGGCCACCACACCATGGCCTCTGCCCCTGGACCCAGCTCAGCAGCTCACCTGGCAATGTCTCTGAGCTTTTTTTGAACTGCAACATCCCTGGGCAAACATGCAGCCAGTTTTGTGGTTTATCACCAATCCTGGTTCTAATTATTTCTGTAAATACTACCTGTATTTTTCCAGAGGCCTTTATCTTATTTGTATGAATTCTTCAAACATTTTTAATGTTTATTTATTTTTGAGAGAGAGAGAAAGGCAGAGAAGGGAGGGGGGTCAGAGGATCTGAAGCAGGCTCTGTGCTGAGAGCAGAGAGCCTGATGTGGGGCTGGAACTTAGGAACCATGAAATCGTGACCTGAGCCAAAGTAGGACTGCTAACTGACTGAGCCACCCAGGCGTCTCTTATTGTATGAATTCTTATAGACAGACACAGGTCTCTTCTGGAGTGAAGGGAGTATAAAGAAATGCATGGTTTAACTGTTAGGGATGTAATGGAAAATATCTAGTTAAATACTATTCTTAAAAAAGGAAAAAAAAAAAAGGGTAGGGGCACCTGGGTGGCTCAGTTGGTTGAGCATATGACTTCGGCTCAGGTCATTGATCTCACGGTTAGTGAGTTCGACCCCCATATCGGGCTCACTGCTGTCAGTGTGGAGCCTGCTTCTGATGCTCTGTCCCCCTCTCTCTCTGCCCTTTCCCCAATGTGCTTTCTTTCTCAAAAATAAATAAAACATTAAAAAAAATAGGTTAGTCTTCTTCAGATGACCTGAGGTGGGGAAAACTGATCAGTATAGAATGCAATGTTCCTTTGTCTAAAGAATCCAAGACCCCTGGAAAATGGGCCCCGAAACCTTTATATTAAGTAACTATTCACTGCTGCTTCCCTTGGCAAGATGCCAACTAGCTCACCCTTCTGCCTTGCTGTAGAAAAGGTGAGTAGCTGTTTACAATTTCAAGTGCATATAGAGCAGGTCACTTTCATAGTCACCTCTTCTACATCGTATATAGTGTGTGGTGAAGCTATACATAGAGGCTGGGACTCTTAGGGTAGGTGGGGACTGGGTGTCACATTAAATGCCATTGTTCTCCTTCCTGGAGATTGTGTTTGCCCCATTGACACTGAGCCAAAAGGAATGTCCAGAGTGACATTTCAGGTTCCTCTCCTTTTGATTATATTTTTGGGTTTTGTTGTTCAGGAGGCTGACTTAAACAATATAAGAAGGAGGTAATTAATTTAGTTTGAAGGATGGTTCATGCATTCATTACATAAATGTCAGCAAAGCACCTGCTATATGCCCAGTCCTATAATCCCCTTTCAGCCTAACAGGAATGAACCTGAGAAACAAACAGCTTGTTTGCTTGTTCAGTGGTGACCAGCATTGTGTGGTTTGGTGGCCTGGGCCTATGTCTTGTTGTGCACATTATAACTACAGGTCACCACTAGGTCATGGAGATGGGAATGAAGCTGAACATAGGACAAATCTGGGAGGGGAGGGCAGGGCAGGGCAGGGCTGATCTGAGAGATATCTGGACCTGGGCAAGGATCCAGGATCCCAGTATCCCCCCAACATTCAGATCCCAGGACCTATGACAGAGTATTTGTAGTCTATTATCTGCATCATATGGTTTTATCCAGGCTAGCAAGGTAAGGGGATGAAATACCAGATATAGTATCAGGAGCCAGGAAGACCATGGGAATGGGAAGGGCAGGGTCAAGTAAGATTGTCAGGATGACAGAAGAGAAAAATCTCTCCATCCCTCCACTTATTCATTCATTCACTCATTAATTTATTCAGCACACATTTATCAGTACCTGTTCTCTGAAATACAAACATAAATAAAACATGCCACCTACCCTCAAAATGCGTAGAATCTCATGGGGGAGAAAGGCAAGTCCGCCATAATGACTGGGCCTTGCTATGTGCAATACATTTTCACACCCACCCCTACTTTCCTCAGGGTGACAGAAAGAGGGCCAGGTGTCACTTGCACGCACCATGGGTTACATCATAGGAGAGAAAACCTGAGCTCGGGGAACCTGAATCTTTTATAGTGGACAGTAAGCTTATCTGCCCTTAGCTTTGGAGGGGACCGTGTCTATCTTGTGAGGTCATTTGCTTTGCAAACAGGCTTGGAAAGATTGTCCATAACTAAGATGATGTCCCCACTCACAAGATGTGCAGAAACATGAGACTCATGGAAAACTGGATCCCAACCATGATCAGTTTTATGTCTTCGGGATGACAGTTTTTGTGGAAACAGAGAAGGGGTTACTGAGAGAAGTCCTCAGCCTTGGTACCAAAGCAGGCTTTCACCATCCTTTGGCAGGACTCAGTCCTGGGGTATGGCCACGGTGGAGCAGGTAAAAAAGTTACCAGCAGGAGTGGGGGTGGAATCGGGCGCCCTCTCCACTGGACAATGATAGAGGCTTTGCTTTGTGGAAAACATGTGGAGTCATCCTATTAGCGTCTCAGAGCAGGAATCTAAGGAGAAAGGTGATCTGCCCTCAGTAGGCATGAGGGAGTGTGTTGTGCACAATCCCATGTGATGATCTGAAGGAAGGAAATTAAAATCCATTCAGGACCTACTATGTACCAGGTTCTGTGATCAACATTTCATTTCATCTCATACTAACCTTTTTTTCTTTTTTTCTTGTAACATATGCATCACATAAAATTTACCATTGTAACCACATAAAAGTATACAATTCAGTGGCATTAAGTTCATGCCACCATCACCATTACATGGTTCCAGAGCATTTTCATCACCCCAAGAGAAACCCCAGATCCATGAAAGCAGTCACTCCCCATTCCTCCCACCAGCCCCCTGCAGCCATTAATCTGCTTTCTGCCTCTCCAGGTTTGCCTGTTCTATATATTCACATCAACCATTTGCTATAGGTATTGTGATCCCCATTTTACAGACCAGGAAGCCATAGCTCAGAGAAGTTCATATCTTGTCCAAGGTCACAGAACTGACAGGGGATGGATGGGATGATGGGTTCTCCACTGAGCCCCCTAGGTAGAGAAGGAAGGTCAGTCACTCCCATGGCCCTGAGGAGCACGCCCCTGTTTAGCATTTCCAGGGGGTGGAGCAGGGCAGAGGAGGGCGAGCAGGAGTCTAGTGCACTAGGCCTGAATCTGGAGGGAGGCAGGAAGGAGAGGTACTCTAGGCTGAGGAAGGTCCAAGGTGTTGACATGGGGTAGCCACTCAGCCAGTAGATCCAGGGCCCCCGCAGTGGGAGGCACTCTCTGCAGAGGTGGTGCCTGGAGCAGGGGCAGCCCCCCCACCCCGATTCTGGGGAAGCTTCCAGCATAGCAGGCTGTGGCCCCCGTACTTCAGACCTAATGGCTTTGTTCATCTGGGTGAGGCCACCAAGAGAATGCCCCAGGAAGCCAGCTGGCTCAAGTTTCTTTTCTCCAGGGAAACCCAGACCTGTCTTTGGGTGAAAGTCTCTCTGTCAGTTGCCAACACCCCCAGGCTGTCTGGGGGGCTGAGAGACTGAGCTGAGTTCACGAATGGCCTCCAGTCAGAGACAGCTGCAAACCGACGCCTCCCGGATCACTGTGTGGGCCTTTGTTCATTTCCTGGGAACCCATGAGGAGCTGGGTGAGGGTGCTGCGCGCCCACGGCATCTGGGCCCCTGTGGCTTTGCCTCCCCCTTCAGCTCCATGGGGTCACATTCTGGGCCTTCACCCAAACCTTTGGGATTCAGGAGCCCCTTTTCTTGCTTTGGGGTATATGGGAGGTTTTGGGTGTTCCTTCCTTAATTCCTGAAACCTGAGAGGGCCATGGTCTCTCCCTCTGGGGAATGTTGGCCTCTCATCTTCCCGGTGCTGCCCGCCCCTCCCTGTCTTCCTGGGAAGCAGAAGAGGGTGGGGGAAAGAAGGGTTCCTCTAGGGTGCCCTGACTCATCCTCGGTGGAGGGGACCCTCTCCTCACAAATATCTCTCTCACAGGGGTGGCACCCCTTGGCCCTGAGCGTCCTCCGAAGGGTTAAGTGTCCAGCCAGGAGAGCCCTTCCAGATGGGCTGTGCTGTGGCAGCTGTCGTTAGGGCCCCCGAGGGCCTTTGGGATATGATCGTGACAGCATCTGGCTGTGTCTGAGGCATGTGGCTTCCTCCTGGCAATGATCTGTCTGTCTGTGAATGTGACCCCACAGGTGTCTGTCTGTCTGCCTTGCTCACACAGCCCTCTCTACAAGGGATTTCCAACAGCAGCCCAAGTCTGTGAGTGAGCCTGCTCCTTTGGGTTAGGGGGCTGGCCCTACAGTGCCTGGTCAGGGTGAGTGGGAATGAGGGCAGCAGGGAATGAGGCACAGGAGACATCTGGCTGCCAGGAAAGATGGATCCTGGGGTGGGTACCTTATTCCCACTTGTCAGGGCTGGCAAGGAGGCAGAACCCAGACTGAGTTCACCCAGTGCTGCCACGTGTAGCCCTGTGAACTTGCATAAATCCCTCTGCCTCAGTGAACCTTCGCTTCCTCACAGTGAAAGGGGATAATACTTACCCTACTGAGTTGTTGTGAGGCTTAATGAGAGAATGCATGTGAAGTTCCCAGTGGATGGGCAGCAAGTGTAAGTTTATTAAGGTCTAGTTATTTGACTTTGACCCTTTACATTAGCATTAATATGTCCTAAAAGAAAGATGAATTTGCTCACGGCCCCCTGTCTCTGGGAGAGCCCTTGGCCTGCCTTTTTTAGGATGTTTATCTGATCAGTGCCCCTGGTTTGGGCCTCTGTCTGACTCAGGAGGCGACCAGAGTCTTTGGCTTTCTGTCCTTTTGGTAGGAAGTAAGGCCCTCCTGTTGTGTGACTCTCCCCTAAAGCCAGCTGCGCTTCTGTTCCATAAGTGAGGGGGGCCAACTTCCACCCTCCTACTGTCTTTTAGGTTCCCACCTTCTCTGCTTACCTGCTTTGTCGGGCATCCGTCAGGCTCAAAGAGGGTCGGGGTGGACCCTTGGCACAGTTGTCTGGAGGAAGCCTTCCCTCGAGTGAGGAATCCATGTTTGGGGAGCAGGGGGATTCAGAGGAAGGCAGAGACCTGGCCCACTGGAAAGAAAACCTCTGGGTTTGGTCCCACCCGAGCACCCCCAGATCAGGGGGGCTTATTCTGGAGGAGAGAAGGGGAATAGGTGGGACGACCTTCTGTGGAAATGGGGAAGTTTCCCCAGTACCTACTATATAAATTACAAGGCCACAGTGAGTGGAGTGGCTTGCCTTATTCTCTCTTTCTGGCCCTCACTCCTCTGTCTGTTGGCCATTGTCCCCATATGACAAAAAGGGTAGCTGGGCCCAGCCCTGACTGGCCTGGGGGCCTTCACACACACCCAGGAGCCACCTCTCTCAGAACAGAGTGGGTGACAAGAAAAGACACGGCTGATGTCAAGGACTGTGTCTGTGGTGACATAGGCAGACAGGTGTTCTCACTCTAGAACGCTGCGGTTGGGTGGGACCACCTGTGGAGATCACCTACACCAATCCCCATTGCCCAAGTTCCAAGAGGGAAAATGGTCAGCTTTAGGTTGGGTTGTCCAACTTGTTGATTCAGCAGTAGGGCCAATGTCTCTTTGGTCAAAAGTGTGAGCTAGTCCTTGAATAAATTCCCTCTGACTTCTTGCATATATGTGCTTCTGAGGGAGTTGGTTTTGGTAGCCTGGCTGGAACTGGCTTAAGAGGAAGAAGAAACACCATCTCTGACTAAGATTACATCATTTTCTTTAGGTCTGTAAGGGAACACAAAAGAAATCTCTGCATGAGACAGATCTGTGAGTGCGTGTCGTTTGTAGCAACAGTCATAGCTAACATTTGGCGTGTGCCCACTGTCCTGAAAAGTTTGCCTGAAGTAATGCATTACCTCCTCACAGCTCTGTGAAATAGGCACTGTTGTTACTATTTGTGCTGGTTACAATCCTTCAAGAAGCATAGGCCAAGATGCGGTTAGCTGGGCCAGAGACTTAGAGGGCAGGATATCTGCGAAGCGTAGAGGAGAGGTTGCTGTAGAAAAGGAGAGAGGACAGGAGAGGTTGGGCAGCAGGAGACTGAGACAGCAGTGCAGCTCTGAGAAATGCTCAGCAAGGCTGACGGGAGTCTCCCTGCAAAAGTTGCTCCTCAGAAGCCTTAGGTGTCCTGCAGAAAAAAGCTGGAACTAATATGCCCTCTGTGCTCAGATACTGGCTGAGCACGGCATGAACCAACAGCAGCCACCCCCGGGTCCCTCTCTCTGGGGATGGAGCGGGATGGTCACATTGACATTATTGCTTGACTCTGAATCCTTACGCATGAGGTGCTCAGGCAAGTTCTCTTGATGGAAGTCTGACCAGCACATCTCCATGGCCGCCATACCTCCATTTTACAGATGAGGAAACTGAGGCACAGAGAGGTTATGTTTCTTGTCCACGGTCCCATGGCTAATAAATAAGTGGCAGAGCTGGCACCGAAGTTGGCTTGATTCTAAATCCACCCTCGTAACCCCCAGGTCTTGCTGTGGGCTGTTAGGTTATTTGTTGACGTTCAGGGGAAAGTACCATTGTGTAAACTTTGGAATCAGGCAGACCTGCGTGTGCCTTCTCCCTCCGGCATGCGCTAGCTGTGGGAAAATTGGGATCGGAGTGTGTAAAGTACCTGGTATAGTGACTAGCACAGAGTAGGGATTCAGTAAAAACCAGTTCTTGCTCTCATTCCACAGGGGAGGCCACCAGATGTCACACAACATACACAGAGGTAGAAAGAAGATGTCCAAAAACAGAGTGGTGGTGTTCTCAGTAGAGCTGTTTTCTAGAACTGCCCAGAGAATCTGAGAAACAACTCCCCAGTCTGTCCCCATCATTTTGACCAACACCTTTGGGTCAGGGCTGCTCAGGGCGCAAGGGCTAGTTACAAATCAAGCCCCTCCTCACCTCTTCCCTGATTACCATTTGCATGATGTAATCTCAGCCTAGGGCTTTATTTTCATGCACGAGGTAGGGGTGTCAAGATCCAGCTTTCTGGATTGTTACCAGTAGTCCAAGAGTCCCATAAAGAACCAAGCCTAGGACCCGGGACCATGACCAGCAGGAAGTGGAAGCACTCCTGGGTGGTTTCAAAGACCTGCCTCCTGGTGTCCGCCATGTACATGAACTTGAAGCCTGGGGGCAGCCTGGCTCTAGGGAAAGCCCAATGGAGGAAGAAAAGGTGCCAGGTACTGGCCGTTCATGTCAGTATGAACTTATTAGTAACATCCAAGGTTAAGTGCACTTCTCCAAGTTATTAAAACCTCAGTGATACTGGCGAGAGAGGTGCTCACCTAGCAAAGAATTCCCGAGTGCCTGCTATGCGCTGGTGCTGAACGAGGCACTGGGTATGTGTGATGTGGGCCTTCTCCTCAAGGAGCTTGCAATCCTGGGGGACACGGACACAGCAACGTGGAGCTGGTGCTTGGATGTGGAGTGTGCAGTGAAGGAGAGGTCAGCCACGCTGAAGGCTGGGAAGGTTTCTCAGAAGAGGTGACAGTTACATGGGGTCTTGAAGGGTGAGGTGAGGTTTGCCCATGGGCTGGGTGGAAAGAGCATTCTAAGAAGAGGGACAATGGCATGGATATAGGACACACTGCAAATGAAGCTGCCCATAGCTTGGTTTAGTTGACTATAGACTCCTGGGAAAGAAGGGTCTGCAGGTGGAGGTGGGCAGGAGGAGGGGGACAGGCCATGAATGGCCTTAAAGGCCTTGCTAAGTAGGTGGGTTGTATTAGAGACACCATGTGGCAGTCTTCTTATGAAGCACAATGAATAGAATCAAAAACAATGACAATTACTATTACGTAGATATAACAAGTATTATGATTATTATTCTATTTTTTATAACTGAGTCCTTACTATGTGCCAGGTGTTCTGCTAAGAGCTCTCCCTGAGTTAATGTGTTGATTCCTAAATTTAACACTGTAATAGGTATTATTATCAGCCCCGCTTTACAGGTGAGGAAACTCAGGCACAGGCAGATAATAAGTGGTTGGATTGAACCCAGGCTACGTGACTCCAGGGTACACATTTGCTACCCTTTTGGCTTAGTGGAGAAAAGCAGTTGCATGAAGCCCAGAAATATGATAGAGGCCCCACTAATTTCAGCAATCCGCAATTCCCACCCTCGCCTCGCCTCTGAGATTTTGTTTTTACTTAGGGTTTGGTGTCAGACCGTTGTGAGAAAGACTAAGTGAGTATTTCAAAGGTTCTGTGATCTTGGGATATAAGGTTTCTATCTCTAAGATCCAAGTTTCAAATAACTCACAGTCTGTCCATTGTTGACTCGCCTGGTTAATGTCCCACTCTCTCTGAATGTCAACTGTTATTCCCTAAAGACGGCCTGCTGACAGCAGGAATATTTCTGAGCTGACTGCACTGTGGGCACCAGAGTTGCCCCAGGCTCAGGATGGACGGGTGCTGGGACAGGCGCCAGGCCTGGTCCTGGGGTGTCCTCCCTACAGAAATGCAGCCGCAGCTACCCCCAGCTTCCCCTCCTTCTGTCCTGGGGACATTAACATTATTGACTTGACTATAGGCCAGGCAAAGCATCTGGTAGTCAACAGTTCTATGTCATTTTAGTTCTATGTCATTTTAGTTCTAAGACCTTAGGCAGGAGGTCTCAACCTCTTCCTTTTTCAAATGAGGAAACTGAGGCTGATGGATGTGAAGATTCTTGCCCAAGATCACATAACTAATAAATAGCAGAGCTGGAATCTGAACCAGTCTGACCTACTATAAAACCTACTCACTTTCCCCCACACCATGCTAATCTTGTGAGGTCAGTTATTATCATCTTAGAAATGGTAAGGCTCAGAGAGGTGGAGGCTCAGAGAGGTGGAGTCACTTACCGAAGGTTACACAGCAAGCACATAGCAGCAGTGGGGTTGGAGCCCAAGCCTGTCTGACTCCACAGGCTCCGGGGACAACCTCTGGTTTAGCCTGGACTTTGAGGAGGGCACAGGCCCTGGCCTCAGGAGAGTCTTCTGTTCTTTAGTGCCCAATCTCCAACCACAGCACCTACTCCTAGCTTTGTGGGTCCGGCAGATGGAGAAACAAGAGGGTTGTTCTGCCTTTCTGCTCCATCGTCCCATGGTCGGGGGGCTCTGATGCTGCAGTACCAGTGTAAACATTGAATCAAAACCCAGAAGGGTGGGTCAAGCCCCTGCACCACTCTCTTGACAGCCGACAAGTCACTCATTATAAAGTGGGGGTGATGAATGCCCTCTTGGCTTCTCGGGGGAGCTGGGAGGAGTACCCAGGAACGTGAAGGGCCAGAAAAAGACTTTAAAATCAGCCTAGGGTTGTATGAACACCTGGGCAGTGTAAGGATCATTATCATTTTGTTGTTTTCTTTCTGCCCTCTGCCCTCCCCAAGCCTCCACAAGCAGGGAGGACACTGTGCAGGCCTCCTTCTAGACCCACAGCTTGTCAGCTCCCCTCGGGTGCCTGGTCTGGCGGGTCAGACTGCATTTCTCACAGTTCTCCCGCCCCCTGCCCTCCAGCCCTCCAAACCTCAGCCTCCCACCCGGCACAGTATCCCCTAAGGGGGGAGAGTCCAGAGCTGACACCCCAGCTACCTTTGTGACAAAAACCAAACGCAAACAGAGGACTCTTTACTGAGTACCTGCAACTCGCCAGGAGCTTGAGGTATTTAATCCTCTCAGCAACCCTCAGAATTGTTTCCTGTTTACTTTTGATGAAAGGGAGGCTCAGGGGGCCACCTGCTTCGGGCCATGCAGCCGTTGGGGGGGGGGGATTCCAGTTCTAGGCTGTCTTGTTCACTGGCAGGACAGACCCCTTCCTCCCTGTCATTGAGCGGAAGAGGGCTGACTCTTCCTCCAGACTACCTAGGATTTCTCCATCACCAGAAGAAATGGAGACTATGGGGACAGTTCTGCACAACCATCCTCTGTCCCAGCCCCATCTCAGCCTCTGAGCACTGAGTGCACCTGAAGGAGGCTGCCTGGGGGCACTGGGCAGAGGCTTTTGTCTAGACCTATGCAGGGCCCTGACTGCCCTGAGCAGCTCCCAATGTGGGCAGGAAAGGAGGCTGCACTTGGGGTCACACAAGCCGCTTCCAGCGGGCTCATTAACAACCAGTGTGTGATCTTGGACGGTCTCATCACCTCTCTGAGCCTCAGTTTCTATGTCTATAAAATGGAACCATATCCTCACCTCACTGCAGCACCAATAAATGAGTCAGGATGTGAAAGTGTTGAAAGCAGAAAGTTCTGGGTAGGACCTGCTGCATAATTTGCAGGGCCTGGTGCAAAAATGAAAATGCGGCTATTCTTGTTCACACATTACAAAGAATTTCAAGGCAGTGGTAACAGAACAGGACACCAGGCATGGGCCCTTGGAAGCGCGGGGCCCCTGGCCCGCGCAAATGGCACTTCCTGAGGCGGGCCGTGGCTGGGGGTTGGGAGATCCCCGCCTGCGGCCCACCTGGACCAGAGGCTTGGCCGAGCAGAGGGTCCCGCGGTACGTTCGGCGGGGCGCCTTCGCCATCTAGCGGCACTACGGAGAACAGCACCCGCTGCTCGCATCCAGCCCACAGGCCTCCGGGGCCCAGTGGCCCTGCCCTGCGTGGGCGTGCGGGTGCTTTGGGGCCCCACGTGTGGCCTGCGTCTCCATCCCTCCGCTTCAACCCGTCACCGCGTCTTCTACATCGTGCTCCGTGTCTCTCACATTGCCCCACTCACCCGCCCACTCACTCCCCGTGTTTGTCTTTTCCCGGAGGTTCCCTGAGGTCCTCACCCTCCCTCCCAGAGCTGTTCCCCCTCAGGCCTCCCTGGAGGCCCCCTCTCCTTCCCTCCATGCCAGCCTGCAGTTCTGTCTTCCCTCAGCATCTCCTCCGAGCCCCGCCGAGGCTCTCTGCCACCTCCAGGGAAAGCCCATTTCCTTACCCCGGAATCGAGGCTGTCCACCCTGGGGCCTGGGCCTGACTTTTCACTTGCCCTGTCGTGGCCTGCTTCTTGTCCTGCAAACACACCTTCGCTTCCTGACACCACTCCCCGACTTGTCCCCTCCTCCTGCCTGTTGGTCTTCTAGGTCCCACCTCTGATTGAAGGCCTTCCAGGACTGCTAAATCCTCAGGGAGCCCACGCAGTGCAACAGGTATTGTCGAAGTCAGAGGCGGTCAGGTCAGGGGTGTGCATAGAGTGATTTTTTTAATTCATGAAGATTAAATGAAATGACTTATATTAGGCGTTCAGAATGGTGTCTGGCCCATTATAATCACTGAGTAAATGTTACAGTCATTATTGTTATAAGTTCTGTATCCCTTAATTATCCCGTAATTATCCCTTGGTCATGTGATTTCACCTCATTGAGCTCTTCCCATCTGCAAAATGGGGTTATTATTTATACTACCGTCTTTTCTGAATAAATGTAATTCACAGCAGCAGCACTTTCTATTTCGTGGGAGAAGACTTTATTAATTATAAGGGGCAGGGAATATACAGAATTAAACAATTATAGTTAACATAAAGAGAGAAAGAGGTATGGAGAAGAACAAAGAAGGGTTAATACATCAAGTCAGGTACTCCTGGGGTGCCTGGGTGGCTCAGTCATTAAGTGTCTGCCTCTTGGTTTTGGCTCAGGTTATGATCTTGGCTTTGTGAGTTCCAGCCCCACGTCAGGCTCTGTGCTGACAGTGCGAAGCCTACTTGAGATTTTCTCTCTCTTCCTCTCTCTCTCTCTGCCCCTCCCCTTCTTGTGCTCTCTCTCTCTCAAATAAAGTAAATAAACTTAAAAAAAATATGACTTAACCATGCATACTTACAAAGTACAAATAAACAAAAGACCTATTGGAAAAGAGGCAAGGAAATAGAAAAAAAAAAAATCGGGTACTGACAACATCCAACCTCCTACCTGGGGAAGCCCCTTCGTGAAGAGCCCGGTTGGATACCCTGTTGAGGGTCCTGGGGGGAGCATCCTCCCCTCAGATGGGACTTTCAACTAACTGTTCCCGCCAGGGCTATATATGCGCTACCCATGTGTGATCTATGGTTAGTCATTAAGTTTGCCTAAGTGCAGTGCCGACCAAGCTGGTTGTTTCTTGGTTTCTCTTATTATATCGCACAATCTTAGGAGCCTGGGCGTCTGCATATTTCTCTTCTCTCCGTGATCCATTCCAGGGGGCCAGCCTGGTCTGGCTCAAGGAGGTGAGGCAAGTTAATCCCTCTCGGTGTCAGGAACAGAAGGGCCCATTCTGATCCCGAGGTCAGATGTGGAACACAAGCCAACTAAGCCCCGTCCACCTCCCCCCTCCCCATGATTATGTATGTGCAGCTCTGGGCAGAAATGCATGATGGGTCACACAAGTTCTACACAGAACATTCGGTCCTTGACTTGTGAGGCATTATACGATACCAGACGAACATGTAGAGTCGCTCTCATACATGCACAAACTCAAACACCTAGCAGCAGGGCTGCTACAATGACTGCCCTGAGCAAGGCGTCTTTGATGAAACCTCCCCAGTGTGGTAACAAATTCAATATTCCTAGAGAAGTGGTAATTTTGTCAATTTCATGCTGCATGTCATCAGTGAGATCATTAATGGTTTTGGAATTATCAGTAATATTAAAACAACACATTCGAGGAAATTTCTGACATCCTAAATGGTGTGATATTAACAAATAATCTATGGTTGCCCTATTTTATAAGTTTTTTGTGGATTGTTTCCCTTATGCAGACAGAAAGAGCTAATGTTCAATACGTTAAAATGTAACCACAAATTATTTTCCTTTAGAGGAGTTGTGGGGTTGTTAATGCACAGTTACTAGAATAGATTCCCGTTTAAATTCAGTGGAGTCCCTTTTTTGCAGTTTAATACAGATGTATTCACCATGATTAGCTAGGGTTAAATCCCTGAGACAAATGGTGAAATTATTATTTTGTCGTTGCATTTGGTCTGTCAGATTCTGCAAGCATCCAGCCTGTATCTGTGAGAAGGGCTCCAGTCCACTGTGGTGCCAGTGTCCCTGTCCTGTGGCCAGGGAGCGATAGGCCCAGCAAGACAAGACTGTCCCGCTGGAATGGAGATTGTCTTGGGCTGTACTTGAGGTACTTGATGTCAAAGCCACTGTGATGTGGATCAGCAGAGGCAGCTCCCGTGATTCACAGGCAGAGACATAGGTCAATGGCACAGGGCACAATTTTTCATCACCAGGATATATGACTTTTACTGTTCCATCTCCTCCCCATGCCACAACTTCTTCAGGGGTATGGCTTCTGTCTGGGGTTTTAATTACCCAGACTTTGTCCTGGCTTCCAGGAGTCGTTAGGCTTAAATCCTTTGTCTCCTTTCACTGTCCTCAGAGAGGGAGGGTTCCATCTCAGCTCACGCCATGACTATAGGCAATAGGAGTAATTGTCCAATCCAGTCATAAATCTGAATCAGTAGGGGTAGTTTTCCTGAATTGTTATTTCTCCCTGATAATCAGGGTCAATGACTCCCTCTAACACTTGGATTCCTTTTGAGGCTAACCCTGACCTTCACATGATTAATCCAGAAGCGTCTGGTGGGCAGTCTGCGGGTCTGGTGTTGTTGACTTACTATTTAGTCTTATTTTTTTTATTTTTTAGATCAATTTTTAAAATTTTATTTATTTTTGAGAGAGAGAGGGGTTGAGAGAAAGGGGGACAGAGGATCCGAAGCAGGCTATGCACTGACAGCACAGAGCCTGATGTGGGTGCGAACTCATGAACCGTGATCATGACCTGAGCCGAAGTTGGACGCTTAACTGACTCAGCCACCCAGGCGTCCTTAGTCTAATTTTTATTACTGAATGTAAGCCGACACCCAACAAGTCAGGTGTGGCACCAGAGGGGAGTTTGGTTATTTTTCAGCAAAGCGATGCTGGGCTATGGCATTTGTTTACCCTGGTCGTGTGTAAATTAGGGGTTTTCATTTGTCCAATTGGAGTTTTATTTCGACCAATGAGTCAGTTATTTAAATTTTTTAATGCTTCTATTAAGTGTTGCTTCCAGTCTATTAAAGAGCCATTGCCCAGCTCTTCTAGCTGTTGTTTTAACATATCATTCATTTGTTCTACTAGTCCAGCTGCTCGCGGATAGTAGGGTACGTGATAAATCCATTCAATGTTATAAGAAGCAGCAAAAGCCTTTACCGACTTACCTATAACGTGGGAGCCATAATCACTCAGATCTGTTTTGGGGTGCTGTAGTATAATAGCATTGTTTCAAATGTTTTCATGGTATTTTGTTGAGTTTCATGTGCAAAAGGACATGCCGTGTATACCCAGAATAGGTACCAACAGCAATGCAATTATACTGACCTGCTTGGGACCATGGTAACAGGCCCGTACAATCAATTTGCCAAGTTTGTACGGGGAATTTTCCTCACTGGATTTGTCCTTTATAGTGCTGGGGGGGGCCTCTCATTTATGCCAAACCTGGCATATGGGGCATTTTAAGATAGTTCCTTTAATTGCATCCTGAGTGATAGGAATCCCACAGTCCTCAGCCCATCTGTAAGTAGCCTGTTCTCCCAAATGTCCACATTTTTCATGAGCCCATAATGCCAGTCCGTAGTCAGAGGATGGTTCCACAATCGTCACTGCGATATGTGCTGTGGAGTATGTTACTTTATTAAAGCTTTGTTCTGCAGAGGTGAGCATACTGTGAGCATACTGTGAGCATCTACGTGAAAAACAGTGATTTTGGCATTTTGTCTCATTGCAAAATATCTTCCCAGAGAGGGTGTTTCCCACATTTCCTTTCTGGAAGTTATCCATCTGTGTTTTTTTCCAATGGGCCATCCATACTATCAGCCCATTAGCAGTAGACCAAGGGTCAGTAAGTATATAACATTGCCCTCCTTGTTCATGTTTTACGGCTTGATAAACAGCATATAACTCAGCATATTGACTATTCATTCCTTCTCCCTGAGTCTGAGGGTCTTTGTCTGAGAGGGGTTATACAGTTGTTAGCAAAATTTAGCTCCTTTAACACTGAGAAGTTTTAACTTTAATCAAAGACTTGATAAAGATCTAACATAGAAACTGGTTTTCCTGGACAGATAAAATTTCCTTCTCAAGAGCAAACCAACAATCCAAGAAACATTGTCTTTTTAACAGAGAGCAAAGCAGAATTTTAATCTTATACCAGTGTACTTTTATTTTTTTATTATTATTTTTTTGTATTTTATTTTTTATTTATTTTTTTAACTTTATAGTTTATTGTCAGGTTGGTTTCCATATAACACCAGTGCTCTTCCCCACAAGTGTCCTCCACCATGACCATCACCCCGCTTTACCTTTCCCCCTTCCCCTTCCGCCCTCAGTTTGTTTTCAGTATTCAAGAGTCTCTCATGCTTTGTCTCCCTCCCTCTCCCTAACTCTTTTTCCTCCTTCCCCTCCCCATGGTCCTCTGTTAGGTTTCTCCTGTTAGACCTATGAGAAAAAACATACGGTATCTGTCACCAGTGTACTTTTAAAATCTATTTATTTTCACCTTTGTCCATCCTGACCATACATAAAATTCCTTTCCAAAGAGTTCCCTTCACAAGCCTTCTACAGCTTTCCTTTGCCTTCAGATTTTGTCCCATGCCATTTCTCTCCAGTCAGTTCTATCTAAGGACAAAATTACTTTCTTTTACCTTCCACAAAAATGTATTTTTATTCTTTACAACTTTCTTACATATCTCCCACTTTTACACATACAGAGTTACTTTTCTTATTTCTGTCAGTCTTAGAAACCTTAGTCTCCAGTGAAAACTATGTAGTCACCAACTGTGAATGGTCACACCAGAATTCTTTAGACAGTAAATGCTTCAAAGCACAAACCATGTTTTTCCAACAGATTTAAATATCCTTAGTTTTTCTTTGCCATAAGAAGTCAAAAGCACAAACCTATGTTGCGTAATCAGTGCTTTAGTATTTTATTCTATTTGGAAAAGACCTGGATGTTCAATGAATTCAATCCCATTTATCATGCAAGCAAAACTTAAAGGTTTCAGGTTACCAAAGACTTTGAAAGCTGTCTTAACAATTACCCATGAAAACTTTGAGATAGAATTAGCTATTACTTTAAGTCATCTTTTTGCTAACAACTTGCAGAGATAACACGAGCTTATTTGAGCTTCAGCAAACCTCGACAATAGAAGTTATATATTTGATGCATAACTCTAAAGACAGGTCCATCTTAATTAAACCAACAAACCTAAATTAGTCTAAATACTGAACTATATTCCACCTTCATTTAAAAGTCAACCAACTTCGGGGCACTGAGAATGGTATTGTAACCAGTTATGCAGGCCACTCCCTAAAGTGGGGCAGAAACAGGAGGAGGAGGAGGGGAAGGCAGAGAGATGAGGTGCCTCCAGGAAGGCTGGAGGTAGATAAAAATCCAGAGGCCAGAGAAAGAGGTCTTCTGGTCCTAAACCCTGTCATCTCAGACAGATGAGCCAACGCAGGTTTTTTTGTTTGTTTGTTTGTTTCTACTAACAAGTGGAATTAGACAATCCTAGTCAGTCCAGAGAAGACAGGGAATGTCCTGAAACAAAGGGAGTTTCGGCAGCTGCTTGGGAATATTCCTTAAAGTCCCCATCCTAAGGTGGACTAACCACAATTGGTTCCAGTTATTATAGTCATTAACCCAGGAAATGAATGAGGGAGAGGCCACCACATCTATTAGGGGGAGGAACAGTGAGAGAGAGAGAGAGAGAGAGAGAGAAGGAGAGAGAGTCAGCATCCCCTTCATTAGGGATGGCCTGTTTCCTCCTATAACCTGGGTTCTATCAGGAGAGGAGATTAGAAGCTAATCCCTGCATCACTGTCTCCCTTCAGCTCTAGGCAGCAGCACCGAGAGGACGGGTTTGAACGGGGAGAGCCTGTTTCTCATGTTTATGCTCATTGCTCCAGTCCATTCCTGTTTTATCATCATCCCAGGTATCACCATCCCAGGCATCAGGGTCACAATCCGGTCCCAAAGTTGTCAGGGCTAAGTGAACTTTTCTGGTATTAACCTTTCTCTTTCTCCTTCTTTTTAAATATGTATATTTAATTACCTGCATGGCAGCCTTTTTGGCGCCATGGTGATATGTGTGGACTTTGTCCGCCAACACAAATGTTCAGCATTGCGGCATAGCCATTCTGGACTGCAAATCTGCAATCTCCTTCTCTAGTCTTACTTTTTATTCCTGACACTCATCCCTATTTTCTGTGGCACAGCGATAGGCTGTTAATAAGCACCAACCCCCATGCTCCAGGAAAGCCACATGGTCCTGACCAGTAACAGACTGGAAGGCCGCTATAACTTGTGGAAGTTTAAATGATTTTAGTTTCGTTCCTCTGTTATTCACATAACCCTGCTCTCTGACCCTTCTTTTACTAGGGAACAAAACTGTGGGTCTTCCCAGCCAGGAATTTCCACGTCCTGGTTTGAGTTTCCTTGTGGAAATAGAAACAGCATCTCATGCATCCTGCCAACTTTCCAGTTTTGTTCTGAATAAATGTAGTTCCTGATAGCTACGCTTTCCGTTTCATAGAGGAAGGCTTTATTAACTATAAGGGAAAGAGAATATAGGGAATTATAAATGATTATAGTAAGCACAGAGAGGGAGAGAAGTATAGAGAAGAACAAAGAAGGGTTAATACTGTTGCAGGATTCTTCACCTCAATACCTGGGGTTTGTTGTCTCCCTGCTTCAAAGAGTGAAGAGGTGGACACAGAATAAAATGAGCAACAGACAAAAGTTTATTAGAGTAGAAGATCAGAAAGTAAGAATAGTATTGATGGGGTTTTGGAATGGTGGGGATTCAGAGCTGAGAGCCAAGAAAGAATTCTTGAGAACGTCTTTGGTGCAAAAAGGTGATTTTATTAAAGCACAGGGACTGGACCTGTGGGCAGAAAGAGCTGCACTGGGGTTGTGAAGAGCGACTGGTTTTATACTATGGAGTTGGGGGAGGTAAAGTCAAGAGGAAGTTTCTTAAATGGATTTCCATATGCTAAAGACTCACAGATTACTGGAGGCCTAGCTGTTGTCAAGCTACGGTTGTTTTTCCCTCCAGCAAAGCATTAACATTAAGACAGTAGGGAGTTCCTGGACATTAGGCTATTGATAAGATTGTCCTTTTCTTGTAATACTAAGATATTTGTAAACTGATGGAGACTTTATCAGTTTAACCATTTGTTTTCTGTCCTTTCCTTTGTTCTTGGGTAGCCAGGAGTGCCTGAGGAATAGCCCACATCCCACCTTGAGTGGGGGGTGTGCTAGCTTGTGCTTGGCCCTCAGCTTGTCTTATACTCCTTCATCAGTGTGAAAGCTCTCTTTGCTGAGAGGGGGCATTCGAAGATAAATGCCTGTGACAGTAGGCAAGAGGCTTTGTTTTAGAAAGTTCTGGTTGACTCACCATGTTCCTTCTCAGGTTCTACCCTTACTGGCTGGATAACTCTAGATGCTGGGTTGTCCATTCCTGATTGGCTTGACCCCATTGTGTGAGGAGTCAGACTATGCGCATACTGTCCCTCGTATGATGTAAGTTTTATGGTTTACTTATTTTAGTTAGGTATTTTGATGGTCAGATTCCTGAGGGGAAGCGAGGGGGAGTAGGTGGTGTCTGTTACATTCTTAAGAATAACCTGACACCTGAGAAGGTTTGCTGTGGTCAGAGCTCCCAGCATTGTTCCAAAATACATGTTTTTCCCAACCCAGGGACCTCAGGTTCTAACCTTTCCCTCTCTGCCTGTTTTAACCTATCTTTTCCCTATCATTTTCCCCTCTGAACACGTGAGTCCTAACTGCCATTAGGAACTGGGACGACGACCAATCTTAACTACTTCCTGCTGAAGGGGGGCGATGACAGGGGAACGGCAGTCAGGACAGGTTCAGAAGTCGACCCAGAGGTCTGAAATAATGGGAGGGTGTTTGGAACATCTGGGTTAGCAACATTTTCTTGGATGTCTTATTTTTCTGGCATATGCAACAGCATCTACAAATGACATATAAAAAGAATATCAGACCAACAAGCATCAATAGTCCAAATGCAATGCCTCCTAGGGAAGAAGCCACACCATAGGAAAGAAAGATGCATTGTAGCCATCCAAAAAATCTCTGGCATGTCTGGTCATACTTTTTTACCAATTTAACAATAGTTTTTCCCCCCTCGTCCATATTTGTTTGGCTCTTGTGATATTGTTGATTAGAATAATTAAGCACCTGAATTAGTTCATGGTCCTCAATCCTCAAATCCTCCTTTGGCCATCCAGTTTCCATAGGAACAACCCCATGAGGCATATTTAATTCTATTTCAAGGAAAGATTGATCTTCGATATCCAGATTACTATAAGTCTTGTTAATCTTTCGTAAATGTATTCGACCAACAGTTCCAGTGTTACACCATATCCCAGTATGATTTAGTACATGGTCGATATGCTCACAGCTAAAGCTCTCTGTGTCAGCTATTTCTCCTTCTTTACTTTCCCAGCAAAATTTTCCTTTACCCATGTACCAAATGCTATTGGTTATTGGGGTAGAGACGAGTGGCCAGACCCGAGTGAAATCAGGGTTCCATTTTTGTTGCGGGCACAGCCAGATTTTATTTCTCTCTTCACAGTTTGAAAGAGATATGGGAGCCCAAGCTGACTCATTTGGCATTATAGCCCATCGACTCCCCATTGGTGAAATCCTTGTCTGATTTAATATAGTCCCTATGCCTGCAAGCTGAACTATTGGATATGCATTAGCATGGTCCAGCCAAGGCACGTGTGCCTTTAAAATGCAACGCCTCAAGTTACAGCTCCCATTAATAGTCTTCCATAACTTGGGGCTTCCGTATATAGGCCATAATTTTTGAGTTTCCAGTTCAGCATTCATTAGAGTAGGCCATTGTCCCATGGCCACTTCAGATTCCATCTGTATTAACATGGTAAGCAATCCTTCCTGGGTTAGAATACATGCCCTTTCCCAGGTTTGAGTTTGGAAATGTCTGTGTAGGGTTTCTCTGGTCTTATTTATCCACCTTACTATGGCCTCATTTTCTTTTAAAAGAGCTTCCCATCCTTTACCTTCTTCTTGAAACAAAGTTCCTTCAACATGGCCTATTTTTGATAAAGAATCCTTTTCCAAATCGTGTTCCTCCTCATTGGCAGCAAATTCTGCTTGCCCCAATATGCCTAATCCTGTTCCTAGCCTTCCTATAAGGTCTCTTTTCATTATCTTTTTATTTTCTGGCCAATGTTGTTGTATCCACCGTAGGTGTTGTTTCCATTGTACATCTATGGAGTGGGAACAATTGGGATAATAAGTATCAACCCAAAACCTCTGGGTGTCCCAAGCTAGACTTAACAAAATCCAGGAGACTCCCAGGTAGACGGTGGTTTGGGTTTGCCACAAAGGTTCCCAAAGCTTTCCAGGTCTAACCGTGATGTTTTCCATCGGCACTTGGGTCCACCATTGGACCTTTAAAAATAATGTGTGATTAGCTTTCCAGCCACATTGGCAGGGCAGGAGACTCTCTGGACAAGCAGTACTATGGCATATCACACATCCAGCGGCAGTATCTCGGTCTTCATAACCTGGGACCTTTCTAATTTCTTTATCATCTATATCTATGGCAATACAATGTATCTTTTTATTTGAGTTATATAATTCCCTTCCAGTTTCATTATTGGGCAAAATTTCAGCCCAATATTTATGGCTTTGGTTTAATTTTATAAATAAGTAACCTGAAAAAGGTTGACCCTTACGTAAATTAAGTGTATGGCTATTATCCCAATGCCAAATTGTAAAATTGCCATATTCCAGGTCATATTTTACAACACGGTCACCCTCTATAAAAGTTAGGTTAGCTGCCTCAACCAAAGGGGTCCCATCATTCAACCCTAATAGTGGTGGGGTTGGTGGAATACAAACAGGAAGTGTTTCTGAACCCCATAGGCTTATTATTATTATTTTCCAATATATTGCGTTACTTATCTTCATTCTGTGGTGTCCTTTTTTTGAAGATCAATTTAAGGCCTTCTCCTGCTTCACAACTTAACTCGGGCTCTGTGTTGTCCTTTTCTGATGGAAACCACAGCTTAACTCCAGAGTGATGAATCCAGGAGTCAAATTCTAGTAACTGGACGGCAGTAGTAGGAGTTGCCAAGATTACCACATGTGGACCCTTCCACACTGGTTCTAAAGATGGGGACAAAAAAGGAAAGGTATTCATGAGTACCTGATTTCCTGGATTATATAGAGGAGGCTGGTCATCTTGGAGTTGAGATGCAGATAATTCCTGAAAGATCTGATGGAATTTAGCCAAAGGAATTATAGAGTTTACCAAATCAAATACTCCTTTATCTGCCAGCAAGTCATTAACAAGAAAGGGTCTTCCATAAAGAACTTCAAAAGGTTTAGGCTTTCTTTATGGGGGTATTTCTAATCCGAAGCGAAGCAATAGGAAATAGAATATCCAGTTCTTAATTGTTTCTTGGGCCAGTTTTCTAAGATGCTTTCAGTGGTCTTTTCTACCTTCCCCGAGAACTGTGGCCTCAGGCACAGTGCAGATGACAATCAATGCCCAGAGCCCTAGATACCCTCTCAGTTCCCAAGGACTTATGGAGGGACCATTGTGGCTTTGAAGGGATCTGGGGAGTCTGAAACAGGAATAATCTCATTTATTAGTGCCTTACCCACCTCTGAGGCTTTTTCAGTCCTGCAAGGAAAGACTTTGACCCAATGTGTGAAGGTATCTACTCATACCAAAAGATATTTATATCCTTGTGTTTTTGGCATATATGTGAACTCTATTTGCCAGTCCTTCCCAGGACAATTTCCAATTCTTAGAAACCCTATTGGAGCCTGCGGGTGAGAAAGTAGGTTCTTTGGCAGATTTTGCAGGTTTAATAATATATATAATAGTCTTATCTAAATTCCTTCCTGTAAAAACGTTTTGAGCCATTTGTAGGGTTTTATCCCTACTAGGTGGAAGGTATAGCGTAGAGTTTCTAAGACCTTCCACTGGTCGGTGGCCGGTAAATGAAGTCGGCCGTCCTCCGCCTGTAACCACCCTATGGGCTGGGGAGTGTAACCTCGTTCTGATGCCCATTGTTTTTCTTCTGTCGATTAGTGTGGCTTTTCTTGAGTTGTAGACCCATCCCAGACAAGGGAGGCAATGGTGGGGATAACTTGAGATCTGGCTGCCCATTTTGCTGCAGCATCAGCCAGCGTGTTTCCCTCTGATAGCTCATCCATTCCTTTTTGGTGTCCTTTACAATGTGTTACTGCTACCTCTAAGGGCTGGTGAGCAGGCTGTAAAAGTCTGGTAATTTCCTGGTGATACTTGATAGAGTCCCTGAAGCTGTTAAAAAATGTCCTTCCTTCCTTGTCATACCAATGGCATGTAAGACTAAGAGCGCATACTCAGAGTCAGTATAAATGTTAACTCTCTTATCTTTGCTCAACTCTAGGGCTAGAGTAAGAGCAACTAATGTGGTCAGATGAGCACTAGTTCCTGATGGTAAGGCACCACTTTCCAGAGTTTTATGAAGAGTCACCACTGCATACCCAGTTTTCTGGAGCTTTGCTCAACAAAAGAACTCCCATCTGTGTATAGGGTCCATTCCGGGTTTTCTATAGGAGTTTCCCTTCAGTCCTCTTGGGCAGCATAAGTTTGGGGTATGATTTGTTGTATTAGCTCCTTACCTTCCTCTGGCAGGAAGACTGCTGGGTTTAGAGAGGAGCAGGTCTTTATGTGCACAGCAGGCCCCTCCAGCAGGAGTGCCTGATACCGCAGAAGGTGGCTATCTGTGAGCCGATAGCTGCTGTCCACCTATTATCCATCTCTGGATATTATGTGGGGCATAGACAGCAAGGTCTTGCCCAAGGGTTAGTTTTGTAGCTTCAGGAATTAAGAAGGCAACAACCATGACAGCTCTAAGATACACAAACCAGTCACAAGCTACCAGATCAAGTTCTTTGCTAAGACATTCCACTGGTTGCTGTACTGGGCCTCCTTTCTGGGTCAAAACACCCAAGGCTACCCCCTTTTTCTCTGTAACATATAAATTATAAGAACTTCCGATGGGAAGGCTCAGGGCTGGGGTCCCCAACAAAACCAGCTGAAGTTTTCTAACTAAAAGCTTGTTTTGACTCAGTGTCCTATACCAGCAAGTGAGTATTTGCTGCCTCTGTATCCTTGATTAGCTAGTAAAGGGGGAAAGCTATCTCTCCATATCCTGGTATCCATAAGTGGCAATAACCAGTAATGCTTAAAACCCTCTCAGTTGTCTAAGAGTTTTCAGAAGGCAGTATGAGCCAATAGACTGAATTCTGTCTTCGATTAGCCTTCTTGTGATTAATCCTAGATATTTAACAGAGGTCTCACCCAATTGGGCCTTTTGTTGTGAGACTTTGTAGCCTCCTCTTGCTAGAAACTTTAAGAGGGGCTTGGTACCAGCCTGTATACATGGTTCAGAAAGAGCACATAGAAAGAGATCACTCACATATTATAGCGAAGTGCAATTATCAGCTGAACATTCCAGAAGATCTCATGTTAAGTCCTGTCCAAATGGATGTGGAATATTTAGAAAGCCCTGAGGCAACACTGTCCAAGTTAATTATGAAGCCAGATTGACAAGATCCTCGAAGGCAAACAAGAATTGAGAATCAGGATGTATTGGAATACAGAAGAAAGCGTCTCTTAAATCTAAGCCTGTAAACCATTTCATATCTGGTGGAATCTGGGCCAGCAAGGTATAGGGGTTTGGAACCACAGGGCAGATGGGGATCACCACTTCAATAATGATGCGTAGATCTTGCATTAGCCTCCATTCCCCATAGGCTTCTCCACTCCCAATATTGGAGTATTACAGGGGCTGTTACGTTTCTTTAAAAGTCCCTGTTTCTTTAGGGTTTCTATACTTTTTATTAGCCCCCCTTTAGCCTCTGGTTTGAGAGGATACTGCTTCCGGCATGGAAGAGAAGTGGGATCCTTAAGGTGTGTTTGGACAGGTATTGTGGTTAAGGTTCAGCCTACTCCTTGTATGGCCCATACTCGTGAATCAATCTCAGTTTCCATCAAGGGCAGGCAATTGCTTATCTGGCCTGGAGCCAGTAGCACTGGAGTCTAATTCAGTCATAATGTCCCTTCCTAGCAAGGGAGTGGGGCTCTCTGGCGTTATCATAAAAGAATGTGAGAAAATCAAGTCTCCCCATGTGTTCCTCAGTGGCTAAGAGAAAAATTTAGTCATAAGTTTTCCAGAGACATCTCTAATTGTTACACTGTGTTTGGATAGTTGGCCGGGAATGGAAAGGACAGAAAAGGTGGCTCCAGTGTCAAGAAAGAAATCAACTGGTTTTCCTTCTTTTCCTAGAGGCTCTGGGTTTCTGATAGGTAGTTGGCTTTAGGGGGGAACCACTGTAAAGAGCTCTGACCCCCTCAGTCCCTTTCAGGGACACTGGTTATTGAGCCCTCACAGATAGAGGTCCTCGGGGGCATTCAGATCTCCCATGATTGTCTCCACACGAGGCCAGGGCTGATGGGGTTTTGACTTCAGTTGTCCAGCGCCCTGAATAGCCACATAAATGGCACTTGGTGCCAGGACCTTGGGAAGTCTGGTCTGACATGGAACGAAAGGCTGCAACTAAGGTCTCAGATTTTTTTCTTAAGCCTCCTTTCCTGTTCTTTATTCTCCTCTTGATCTTGGTTGTAATACACCCAGTTGGTAGTTCTTAAGAGCTCCTCCAGGGTCCCTTTGGGGCCAGCAGCCAATTTTTGCAGCTTCCTTCAAATATCTGGGGCTGACTGAGTGACATATTTGTCCTTTAGAATTGTCTCAGCCTCAGGGGTGTTAGGGGAGATAGGCATATATTTAATGAGAGCCTCCCTTGACCTTTCCAGAAAGGCCACTGGGTTTTAATCTTGTGTAAGACAGTGGCTAATTTAGTGTAACTTAAGGGGTTTCCATTAGTTCTTTTTAATCCTTCCCAAGTACAGGCTTGGAAATGGCAGTGATACCATTCCCCAATGGGATTATCACAGTCCCAGTTAGGATCTTGGGCTGGGACTGCCTGAGCTCCAGTAGGGGACTGGGAGCTCCCTATATAGGACCTCCAGTCCCATGATAATTAACGAGTTGCTCTTCCCCATATCTCTCAGCTGCTACCAGAACCCCATGTTTCTCTATCTTATTAAGAGTCTGATTCCACGAAAGCACTATATCTTTCCAGGTTTATTCAGAAACATACATACTATTCTGAAAAGCCTCTATATACTTATCTGGATCATCAGAAAGTTTACCTAGTATCTCCTTTTATCTGTCTTACATTTGTAATGAAGAAGGCACTTGTAATCTTATCATAGCAGTGCCTCCCTGCATCCGCCTTCTGTCACTCCAGCTTCTTGTAAGGGAGACATGCCTGTTAGGTTATGTAAAGTGGGCCTGGGTAAGGTGGGCAGCAGGGAGCAGAAGCACGTGTTTTTAAGTCTGGCTCTATAGATCGAGGACCCAAGGAGGAGGAGGAGGAGGAGGAGGAGGAGGAGGAGGTGGAGGTGGAAGACTTTCCTTCCTCCTTCTCTACGTCTGCTTTGGGTTCAGGCAAAGGACCTTTAATTATTTCCCCTCCTGATTGCTGGACTTTGGAAAGGGTTGCCAGTAAGTCAGGCATTGCTTACATTGCTTGCACACGTCTCGATTTTTTCTTAAGGCCCCAAAACACTGAACATAGGGGACTTCCTCCCGTTTCCCCTCACGTTTGCAAAACAAGTCCAATTGTAGGATAGTATTGTAATTGATATTTCCCTCTGGCAGCCAGGTTTCCTCCTTCAATTTGTATTGGGGCCAAGACTCAGTGCAAAAGAAAATGAGTCACTTTTTCTTTAGCGTTTGTGGATCAAAATCATCCTTATTTTTCAGAATGCATCCCAAAGGAGTATTGGCCTTGGTTGGGGAATCACCCATAGATAGAAAAAAGAAGGAAAGGCATCCCTTATATCAATAACTGGACAGGAGAAACCTCATCTCCTGGCCCGGCGTTTTGGCTGGCTATGTGACTAGCAGCCAAAAGCCCTGTCAGTCTTGCAAGGTGCTGGGATTGGTGGCTCTTATTCAGGCTTGACCCTACCTCCAAGAGCTTGACCTGGTCTTCCCCACTTTCTCCTACCCCTCTGTTTCCCACCTGTGGGACTTTGGGGGTATCGACTGTGACCAAGTAAGATCCCCCTCCCCGGTTGTAAAAGGATACACTAATTTTATTTTGGCCCAATTGTAATTTATGTTTTGATCATAATAAAACTGTTCCTCTTTAAAAATATATTTCAAAAGGCTGGAGAAAACTATTTTTTGTAAGGATAAAATCAGCCATTGAAGGGGGCTAAAAGAGCCAAAGTCAGGGTCTAGTCTCCTACCTCTTTCATCAATGCCCACATAAATATGTTCTAGCCACGTGGGTGTCCATTTTAAAGTATCTAGGTTGGGGGCACCTGGGTGGCTCAGTGGGTTAAGCGCCTGACTCCTGACTTCAGGTCAGATCATGATCTCACAGTTTGTGAGTTCAAGCCCCACACTGTTAGTGTGGAGCCTGTTTGAGATTCTCTCTCTTCCCCTCTCTCTCTGCCCCTCCCCCGCATCCTCTCTCTCTCTCTCTCTCTCTCTCTCTCTCTCTCTCTCAATAAACAAACAAACAAACAAACTTTTAAAAAAAGTATCTAGATTGGTACAAGTCGCATACACTGGACTAAGTGTGGCAGAACGGCTCCCATGTATCCTGGTAAAAGCCCTTCATGTATCACAGACACTCATTCCTCTGCCTGGCAGAAACAACACAAAGGTGGAGCATTTGGAGGTTGGCAGCGAGGATATCACTGTCACTTTCCTAGTCTTTGGATCAAAGGAGGGGCAATTTCGACCAGGGCTTGAGCAAACCAACAACTCAAAAGGGAGTGCTCTCCTGCCCTCTTGGTTAAAATCACAGTTCTTTCCATTTTTCTTTTCCAAGACCATGAAGTACAAGAAGGGGTACTATATGTTCTCTTCTATATATCCATCAGACACATAGTAAATCCAGCATCCCGCAATTGATGCTAAAACACAAATTAGAGCCAGAAAGAGGAGAATTCTACCGATTACCCAAACGGGTGATCAGGGATCAGGTTCTGCCAACAGCCTTTGGCCGTCCATCAGCGAGTAGCCTTGGTTAGGACCCTTCAATTGCTGTTTGGCCTCCCCTGAGGGAGAGGGGGTTATTCTTGAAAGAAAATTGGGATTCCTCCACACCAGTGTTCCCAACTATGTTGGGGGATCAGCTGGGAGGAGACCCAAGGAGCCTGTCACCTGAGATTTGAGAATGGCAGCCACACTATTGGCTCTTAAGTGTCTGACAGGTGCCCATTGTTTGGTTTGAGAGTTTTATTTAGGATAGAAAGAAAAGAGGGGGTGCCGGCTGCTCTTTACTTACAGTTAGAAGATGTTGATATCCCGGGCGAGCTCCCAAAGAAATGTTGCAGGATTCTTTACCTCAATACCACGGTTCATTGTCTCATTGCTTCGAAGAATGAAGAGGTGGACACAAAATGAGCAGTGGGCAAAAGTTTACTAGAGCATAAGCTCTAGAACAATATGAAAGCTCTCTTTGCAGAGAGGGGGCATTGAAGGTGAATGCCTGCGACAATAGGCAAGGGTCTTTGTTTTAGAAAGTTCTGGTCAGCCCCCCTTCCCTTCCTCCTTGTTCCTTCTCAGGTCCTACCCTTACTGACTTGATCACTCCAGGCACTGGGTTGTCCATTCCTGATTGGCTCCACTCCTTTGTGTGAAGAGTCAGACTGTGGTCATACTGTCCCTTGTATAACATAAGTTTTTTATCGTTTACTTATTTTAATTAGGTATTTTGATGGTCAAATTCCTGAGGGGAACCGAGGGGGAGTAGGTGGGGTCTGTTACATTCTTAAGAGGAGCCTTACACCTGAGGGGGTTTGCTGTGGCCAGAGCTCCCAGCATTGTTCCAAAATATGTGTTTTTCCCCACCCAGGGACCTCAGGTTCTAACCTTTCTCTCTCTGCCTATTTTAACCTATCTTTCCCCTATCAGAATACATCAAATCGGGTACTCACAACACCTAACCTCCTACCTGGGGAAGCCCCTTCGTGAAGAGCCCGGCTGGATACCCTGTTGAGGGTCCTGGGGGGAGCATTCTCCCCTCAGGTGAGGCTTTTAACTAACCGTTCCCGCCAGGGCCATATATGCACTACCCATGTGTGATCTGTGGTTAGTCATTAAGTTTGCCTAAGTGCAGTGCTGACCAAGCTGGTTGTTTCTCGGTTTCTCTTATTATATTGCACAATCTTAGGAGCCTGGGCGTCTGCATATTTCTCTTCTCTCCCTGATCCATTCCAGGGGGCCAGCCTGGTCTGGCTCAAGGAGGTGAGGCAAGTTAATCCCTCTCGGTGTCAGGAATAGAAGGGCCAATTCTGATCCCGAGGTCAGATGTGGAACACAAGCCAACTAAGCCCCGTCCACCCCACCCCACCCCGCTCCTGCCATGATTGTGGACGTGCGGCTCTGGGCAGATATGCATGACAAGTCACACAGACAAGTTCTCTACAGAATGCTATCCCAGAGGATTGTTACAATACTAAATGAGGTGCTGCCCAGAAGATGCTAGGCATGTAGGAAGTGATTGAGAGAGGTGGTCCTCTCCCTTCACAGCATGCTCTGCATGCTCATCAGATAGTCCCCTTCCATAGTTCCTTTTTAGTTATCCAAAATGAGTTATGTCTGGTATGCTCTGGAGGCCAAATTCCTTCTTCCCAGGGCACTTAATCTTTTCTCTTAAGGCCTTCAACTGATTGGATAAGGCCCATCACATAGTGGAAAATTACCTGCTTTACTCAAAGTCTACTGAGTTAAATGTTAATCACATATACCAAATACCTTCACAACAACAGCTAGCACGGAATTTTGCCATGGTACCATGGTCTAGCCAAGTTAACACATAAATTAATCATCACAGTGGGCTAATATTTATCATGTAAAGACTCCTCTTCTTGATAGAATTCATGACAATCTGTCTTTCTCCAACTGTCCCCAACCATATACTTATTCTGTGTTGGTGTTACCAGTGAGAGGCTTTGGCCTCTTAGACTGGGCAGGGAGTGGGAGGTTAGGAGATAGGATTGGATACTCTTAGTTCCTAGTCCCCTGCCACAAAATCCTTGCCCCTTGTCAGGCATTCTAGTCTGCATAAGGGGCCTTGGCTAGGCTTTGGAGGAATGCAGGAGGGATGGGACTGGATTTGGCAGCCTTCCTAGTATGGATGGGAGTGATGTGATGTAGCTGGAGACACTTGGCTGGGAATGAACTGGCCAGAAGAAACACCAGGGAAGGCAGGATGATGAGGCTTTTTAATGCCAAGTACTTCGTGTAGGGTTGGGGGTCTCAGAGAGGTGTTGGTGATATGCCCTGGGATACCAGACCAAATTTTCTTAAACAGCTTTAAGTTGACATGGAATCAACTACACATATTTAAAGAGTATAATTCAATATATCTGATACATGTATATACTCATGAAACCATCACACAATCAAGAAAGTAAACACATCCATCACTCCCAAAAGTCTCTTCTTGCCCGTCGGTAATCTCTCTTGCCCGTCGGTAATCTCTCTTGCCCCTTCTCTCTGCACTGACCCTCCCCATCCCCAGGCAACCACTGATCTCCTTCCTGTCCCTATAGATTAGTTTGCATTTCCCAGAACTTTACGTTAATGGAACCATACTGTATGTACCTTTTTTTTTTGTTTGTTTAGCATCTTTCATTAGCATCATTATTGGGATTCATTTATGTTGTTCTGTGTGTACCAAGAATTCATTCTTCTTTATGGTTGAGTGGTATTCCATTGTATGGATATACTACAGTTTATTTATCTATTCACTTGTTAATGGACAGTTGACTAGCCTTATATGTTGCCACCACTTGCTAGTGGGGAAATGTAGTAATAGAGTTTAGTGCCGAGGTTGCAAATTGGTGACCCCTGTGCCAAATGCAGGTCTTACGCTTGTTTGGTTCAGTCTGTCTGCTGTCTTTTAAATATTGAACTAGCTAATACAAAAGTTGGAGGATTTCATGTGCAAATATAGATGTTCAACTTGAATAATTGTCAGGTCTAATAACTGGGTCCCCATTCCAGCAACATGGCAGCAATCTCTAGAGCTATGATGACTGCCTCCTTTACACTGGGCATGTATTCTTTGGGTTGCCACTAACTTTTTTAAAATTAATTTATTTTTTAATGTTTATTTATTATTGAGACAGAGAGAAACAGAGCATGAGTGGGGGAGGAGCAGAGAGAGAGGGAGACACAGAATCCGAAGCAAGCTCCAGGCTCTGAGCTGTCAGCAAGGAGCCTGATGTGGGGTTTGAGCCCATGAACCATGAGATCATGACCTGAGCCAAAGTCGGACGCTTAACCAACTGAGCCACCCAGGTGCTCCAGGTTGCCACTAACGTCTTTAATTCTCCTGGCTCCATAATCTTATTGAACCTGGAAGTTCCTGTCTTAGCAATTAAGTGCAACAGTCAGAAAGTCTTGGGTTCAAATTGGTCTGTCACTTATTAGCTATTTGATCATGGTCAAGTTACTTAACCTCTCTGAGCTCCAGTTTCCTCATCAATAAATGAAATTAATAGCAGAACCAACCTCAGGGTAGTAAGGTTGAATACATGTGACTTATTTAGCATGCAACAAGTGCTCAGTAAATGATATTTAATATTCTTGTTATATTATGATTGCAAAGTAGATGGCAGGGCAGTATAGTAGATATGACACTGGACTAGATTTCCGGTCCAAGCTCTGCTACCACCCAGCTGCCTAGCTGTGGGCCTCGGTTGCCCCATCTATTATATAAAGTACTGGGGGATCAGTTAGTATGTGCCAAGTTGCTAGTTGCAGAAAGTTCAATTCCAGCTGCCTTAAATAATAAAAAATGAATTTATTGATATATGCAACACAAAGCACTAGAGGTACATATAGCTTCAGGTGAAGTTTGATCCAGCAGTTCAGTGAAATCATTGAGTCCGTTTGTTTCATCTCTCCGCCTTGATTTCTGTGGTATGATGTTCATCTGTAGATTGGCTTTCCTGTAGGTTACAAAATGGTTGCCTGTATGTTCTAGGGCCATGTGCTTATTCATTCATGTCCAACAAGGAAGAGTGACTTGGTTTCATTCTTTTTAGTAATAACTCTAAAATTTATGCTGTTTGCATTGGCTTAGGTCTTAAGCTACCCCTGAACCAGTTGCTGTGGCCAGGGGCATGGGAGAAAATGGTTGGCTTAGCATAAATCAAGTGTTCCATTTATAGAACTGAGAGTGCAGTCAGCTCCCCAGGGTTTCGTGGGTCTTTGAAAGTCCACTCAGTGGGGCTGGCTGCCCTAGGGCTTTCCCCTGATCTTCAACATCTGGACTTTTTCGTCTCCAGGCAGTCACTGGACTGGAGTGCAGAGCTTGTGGAGGTCTGGGACTTAGGTTGGGCTTTATTTTTATGTGGAGAGACATGCTTATTTCAGCTCTTCTAAGAAAGCATATGGGCATCTTTGCACATGTCCTTGGCATTATTCCCTAAAGAGGAAGAGTAATTTGGCTTGAATTCATCAACTTGTTTTCATTGCTTTTTACTAATAGATTCATGGCAGCTGCTTTCCAACACCTTCTGGTGTTTGTGTATCATTAGAGCTAGTTTTAGGAATAGGTGGGGAATGGTCTTCATGCCCTCTAAGAAATGGAGCTGGGCATACATTTTGGAGCATGGAATGCTTTTAAGCCCATTTTCAGCTGTGTGGAGAGATCCCTCCGTGTCTTGAGGCATCATTTCTTTGTCTGAAAAGCAGGTGCTTAGAATACCTATCTCACAGAGTTGCGAGATTCAAGTAAGATATTATCCATAGACAACCTGGCACTGAACTGGGAGCCTCTCCAAGGGGCCTTGCTGGCCTCTGCTCAGAGGATTTGCTCAGAAATATGATGGTAGAGAACCATAGGATGGGTTGTGGTGAGATTCTATATTTCCAGACATGATTTCCTTATTGGAACAAGGGATATACTCTTGAATGCCTGAGCAAGAAGCGATAGCAAGCTTAGGCCCAGATTTTCTGTAACTGCTTGGCGATCCTCTCCACCCCTCGTCCATCTAAGATCAAACCTAAGTCCAAACTCAGCTCAGAGGAGCCTTCCCTCCCCACCCTGTGTAGAATAGCCTCCCTTGCCACCCCAGTCACTCTTTACCATGTCATACTTGTATTCTCTTCATGTCATTTTACTGAAAACATTTGATCTATTGTCTATTTACTCCCACTAGATACAAGGTTCATAAGAGCAGGACACATATCTGTCCTATTTATCATTTTAGGTTAGCTTTATTCATCATTTTAGGTTAGAAGCCAACTCTGACACATGGATGAGGGGTCCAATAGTTGATCTGGGAGGGGATCTGAGGAAGCAGTGGTAGGACAGTATGGGGAATGAGACAGGGGAGGGAAGGAGGTTCAGTAAGGGGTCCACTGTTGAGCACATTACTGCTGTGGGCTATCAGTGCTCAGTTCTACTGGGAAGTCTGGGAGACAGTATAGAAGTCACCCCGGAGTGCTTCCTGTGGAAAGGAGTTGGGTCTGGGGTATTTATACACCAACTCTTGTCAGCCATGGGTTAGGGCTGCTCCTGGGAGGGGTTAACTACCTGATTCTTCTGGCCTGCCCTGCTCACAAGCAGAGTGCAGACATCCTTGGACAGAGTTACAGACAAAAGTCACAAGCATTTCCAGGTGGCATGTTTGAATCCAACTGTGAGGTAATGGTGAGTGTAGAGGGTGTCTGGGTAAGACAGCCACAGTACCTGCTACAAGCACAATTACTGGCAAATGGTGGCAATTTGTTAGACAATTCAGGAGGAGCAAGATCCCTCCAGAAGGACAAGTTGGAGCTAGGTGTTCCAGCAGAGAATCTTGTTTCTCCAATAGCCCATTTTCTCTCTGAATATCTCCAGATACTGATTTTCCTCTTGGAATTTGGTGCTCAGGACTGAATTGTGTTTCTTGTGGTTTGGCCAGCACAGGGAGAAGAGTCCCAGCCCTTCTACTGTTCTATTGCAGGGGCTCTTAGCCCTAGGTATACACTGGAATCACCTGGAGAGCTTTTAAAGCACAGTGATGCTCAGGGCTCTACCTGTAGAGGTTCTTATTCAGTTAATCTGGGATAAGGCCCCCTGCCTTTAGGACTTTAAAAGTTTCCCCTTCTCTGCTCCCCAAGTGATTCTGATATGCAGCCAGAGTAAATATACACTGGTTAAACCTTATATTGGCATCAAACACAGGCATCTGAAAAGATCAGAGGTATTCCTGGCTTCAGGTCCAGCTTGATCCAGCAGCTCATTGATCTAATCAAGAGTTCAGTTTCTGGTGTGTTTTGTTTTGTTTAAACCTCTCTGCCTTGCCTTCTGTGATTCTGGTTTATCTGCTCTTTAGTTATGATTAATCCCTCAGACTCCTAAATCACTACCAACGCGTCCTAGGACTACATGCTATCTCATTCATGTCCAGTAGAAGAGAGATCATCTTTGCCTCTTGTTCCCAGCACAAATCTTGTGATTCATGCTTTTTAGACTGGTTTAGGTATCAAGCCAATCCCTGAACCAATCATTATAGCTAAGGGGTTGCCTCAGATCATGTGTTCCATTCTTAGCACTGAGTTTGGTCAGTTCCCCATCTTAGCTCTGGACGCATATTATAATCCCCTGAGCAGATTCTAAAGACTCCCGATGCCTAGGCCTCACCTGTAGAGATTCTGCTTCAATTGGTCTGAGGTGGGGCCCGGGCACTGGCATTTTTCACAGTTCCCCAGGTGATTGTGATGTTTAGCCAATGTGGAGAACCAGGGCCTAGACATGTAAAGCCTCACGATGCAGGTTCAGACCCCACATGGGAAGGGTCAACAAGTACAGGTCCTCTGCTTGGGCCCAAGTGAATGGGTGCCTTGCTGGGGGCTGGCCACACGTCTAGAAGCACTAGATGACCACATAGCAGCACTCAGGAAGCCTGGAGAAACAGAGCTGCATCTGCTACATTTCCAGCCATGAGTGGCAGCAGCCAATGGCAATCACCCTGGGAGTATTTCACGCACGTATGACATGTGGTGGCCTGCTCTTGCTGGTGATCCATGGGCACCTATGGCTTTCCCCTTTGCGGTGTCCATTTCCTCATCTGCTATTTGGATTCATAGAATACCCATGCCTCTTTGAACTGATTGCAGATGAAAGAAATATGTGTGTGGTACCTTCGGTTCCTTGCAGGGAGACAGAATCCCCTAGCAGGAAGGCTCTATTATAGAGTGGGAAAAGTTTAATCTCTATGGAGCGGTGCTACCCTAGGTAGGTCCCCTTACCTCCGAGTTTCAGTGTCCAAACCAGTAAAATGAGGACACTATCTCCCAGAATACTCTACATGAGCATGAAATGAGATAAGGTATGTGAGCCCCTAACGCAGCACCTGGCACATAATAGGGGTTCAGTAAATTGCTTTCCTTCCAAGAATGTCATGGCTAGCTCTAAATCTTTTTACAGTGATGTCAAATGGAGAATCTAAGACATAGTGTCCAACATAAGTAATAATTTGTTGCTAATAGGCTGAAGCCACTTGATCAATCCTTGGACTCCAAGCCCCTCAGCAGGAAGTCCTGGCCACCTCTTCTTCTCTGTATCCCCAACCATACCATATGAGGCTCTGGACCCTCTACACCAGAGGGTCTTGAGGATGACAACCTTGTTGGAAGGAAGGTGTGGTAAAGGGTCTCATCTCAAAGATGTAATTGCTTCTAGTCACAGTATTTGCTTTTAAGTGGGATATTTGCTTGGGAGCAGGGGAGGATGGTGCACTGACTGGCACTGGGTCTGGCACAAAACAAGTACTAATAACTGGATGCCAAATGAACAGACTGACCTACCCTTCTCACAGCTTACCTCTCTTGTCCAACGGAGTCATGAAAGAAATGAAGATTAAGAGTGTAAGAAATAGTTCTGTTTATTGATTAGAACATGGTATAAAATTACAGCAATTTTCAGGCGTTCTGGGCTTTCTGGGAGGGGCATGCAGTGCTGGGCTCTAGCAGGAGATGGAGTGAGGGCATGGACCACTGGGCATTGGCTCTCTTCCTGGGCACATCAAGGGACTTGCATTACCAGCACAGATGCCAATGTGAGAGAGAATTATTGGTTGTTGCCTCTGGAAACAAAGGATGTGGGCAGTTTGTGTCACCAGACAATGCCATGCTTAAGAATTCAGTTCTAGCCTACATATGTTAGGTGCTAGCTCTCCCAATCTAGTCATCTACGGACGGATTCATATTGTTCTGTATAATGCTCATTCTTCCCACCAAAAGAAGGGAAACAGGCACATTGGTTTGGGAGGCCATCAGAGAATGGTGTGCATTTGGCTCAGGTCATCTTGCTTCCAGATACATCAAGGTCTGCTGGAGGCAGTGGACTGGGGCACGCAAGCAAAAAAAGTGTGCACTACTGTTTAAGCTCAGGCAGAGGGACCTTCCATAGGGCAGCAGTGTGAAGAGATGAGCATGCTTCCAAAACAAACCCAATTTCATCTTGTCTCTCTCAAGAAGATGGAGAAGGAAGGGTTGGCAATCAGAGACTGAGCCATTTGATGCTGAGTTCCATAGAAAGTCTCCAGTGGAGAATTCTTTCAGAATGTAAAAGGTGTTTCTGTCCCAAGAGTCGGTGTGTAAAATCAGAACGAGGGCAGATCAAGGTGTTAAGAAGTGGTTGTTCAGTACAACGTCTCTGAGAGCCAGATGGCTGTGTTCACAGTTACATGACATTTTGGAATAGCTGGAGGGACCTCATGATGTTGTCATCCTGGGAAGGGAGGAGGGGGAAAAGAGAGCATGGTTAGAACTCTCTGAGGCTTTTTCCTGAGAAGTTCTGTTGCAGTGAGCAAGTCTCAGGCATGGGTTTCCCCTGCAGAAGGAACGCTAAAAGGGCATGAGACACAGGAGTGGGGACCCAGAAAGTAAGCAACTCAAGGCAGGAAGCACCTTCTGTGGCCTTAAGAAGTTTGTAAGATGGGGCACCTGGGTGGCTCAGTCTGTTAAGCGTCCAACTTCAGCTCATGTCATGATCGTACGATTCATGGGTTCGAGCCCCGCATTGGGCTCTGTGCTGACAGCTAGCTCAGAGCCTGGAGCCTGTCTTCGGATTCTGTATCTCCCTCTCTCTCTGACCTTCCCCTGCTCGTGCTGTCTCTCTCTGTCTCTCAAAAAATAAATAAATAAATAAATAAATAAATAAATAAATAAAAGACTAAAAAAAAGAAATTTGTAAGAAATAAATTATCCACTGAAACAGTGAGTATTGCTTCTTTTAAGAAGCTCTGGGCAACTGCATTTTATCGAATGATTTTTCTCCATCTACTGAGATGATCACACTGTAAAAATTCTATTATGTCATTAATTATATTGATGAATTCTTGAATGTCAAACCAATCTAGCATTCCTGTAATAAGCCCTATTTATTCTGTTTTTTAACATAATACAGGATTTGGTTTTTTGTACCTATGTCCAGAGGGAATATATTAGCCTGAAAATTTTCTTACTTTGTAATGGCTTTGTCATATTTTTATATTAGGGTTATGATAACTCATAAATTAAGCTGAGAATTTTTTCCTCTTTCTCTATTCTCTGAATTTGTATGAGATTAACATCCTTTCTTTCTTAGAAAGAGTCTGAAAGAATTTACCAGGTAAAACATCTGTGTTTGCCATTTTCTTTATAGGAAAGTTTTATTTAAAAAAAATTTTTTAAAGCATTTTTTAATGTTTATTTACTTTTGAGAAAGAGAGAGAGTGCGAGGGGGGAGGGGCAGAGAGAGAGGGAGACACAGATTCTGAATCAGGCTTTAGGCTCTGTGCTGACAGCGGGGCTCAATGCAGGGCTTGAACTCACAAACCAAGAGATTATAACCTGAGCCTAAGTTGGCCACTTAACCTACTGAGCCACCCAGAGGCTCTTATGGGAAAGTTTTAAATTAAGGATTCAATTTCTTTGATATACATAGAACTATTCAGATTTTCTATTTCTTTTTGTGTTAGTTTTGATAAATTATATTTGTAAGGAGTTTGTAGACTTCATATGTTGCCAAATTTATTGAATAATGAGCTTTTATCTTTATAATGTCTGTAAAACCTGTAGGCTTGTTACCCTTTCCATTCCTGATATTGATAGCTTGAGTTTTCTCTCTTTCTTTTTTGTTTAAATCAATCTTGCTAAGCATTTATCAATTTTATTAATTTTTTCAAAGAGGCAAATTTTGTTTTTATTCATCTTATTGCATGTCTCAATTATACGTTCTTATTTTACTTTTTTTATTGTATATTCTTTAAGAAATAAGTATTGAATGTAGAACATGTTTAGCTATTAAACAACATACTTCTAGGTCAATTGGGTCAGAGAAGAAAATATTTTGAATTAAAATATAATGAAAATATGACATATTATAATCTCTGGGGTCTAAAGCAGTAGTTAAAGGAAATTTTATCCCTCTATATGCACATATTAGAAAAGAATGGTTAAAAATAAATTATCTGAATCTCCATCTCCAAAAGCTAGAAAGGAAACCTAAAAATTAAATTAAAATAAAACAGAAGAAAATAATTTACAGCACAAATGATAAAATAGAAAGCAGACCTATAATAGAAAAAAAATCAATAAAGACAAAAGTTGATTCTGGGTATGTGAAATCTTTTAAAAGTTGCTAGAACTTTTTTTAAGTTTATTTATTTATTTATTTTGAGAGAGAGAGAGCATGAGCAGGGAAGGGGCAAGGGAAGCAGGGAGAGAGAGAGAGAATCCCAAGCAGGCTCTGCACTGTCAGTCCAGAGCCTGATGTGGGGCTCGAACTCACAAACCAGGAAATCATGACCTGACCCAAAATCAAGAGCTGGATGCTTAACTGACTGAGCCACTCAGATGCTCCTAAAAGTTTCTAGGACTTTTAAAGGAAGTCTATGGAGTCAGGCTGTCTAAATTCAAATCCTGGATCTGTCATTTACTAGCTAGGTTACCTTAGACCAGTTATTTAATCCCTTTGTGCCTCAGTTTCTTTATGTGTAGAATAGCATCGATCACTGTATCTACCTATGGGTGGGTTGTGAGCAAGAAATGAGTGAATTAATGGATAGCAATTGAGGTTGCTAATGTGAGAAACTAAACAAATTTGAAAATGTCACTCACCTGTTAAGCAAAGTCAAAAAATCACACTTAAGTAGGGCATAGAATTTAAAGTTAGAATGATAAAGTTCAAGGGGCACCTGGGTGGCCCAGTTGGTTAAGCATCTGACTTTGGCTCAGATCATGATCTCACAGTTTGTGGGTCTGAGCCCTGCATGAGGCTCTGTGCTGACAGCTTGGAGCCTGGAGCCTGCTTCAGATTCTGTGTTTCCCTCTCTCTCGGCTCCTCCCCTACTTGCGCTCTGTCTCCCTCCCTCTCAAAATAATAAATAAACATTAAGGTAAAAAAAAAAGAATGATGGCGTTCAAGTTCCATTTCTGTCACCTACAGGGCCTTAGCCACATCTCTTAACTTTGCAATGTCTCAGTTTTCTCTTCTTTAAGATGGGTATGATCAATACTGCTGTTCACCCAATTCATGATGATTAACATGTTGAAATATTTCTAGCCTTGTTGGTAAGTAGCTGCTGACCTGAGCCTTCCATCCAGCATCTTTCCCTTTGGCTATCTGGTACCTGGCACAGGACCATTCGAGCACCCAAAGATCCATGAGCTAATGGGTTGGCGCTTAGAAGGATCCCTCTAGGGCACCACACCATGACATTGGTCAAGGTCAGTTAAGAGTGGTTAGTTCTCAGTCCACTGTCATTATTAAATATTTTGAATATCACAAGCAAGGCTAAGCTCATACAGTGCCACCACCTCTCAGGGTGGTTGTGAGGTTTACGCAAAATACCTGAAACTTGGTAGGTGCTCAGTATGTATTGATAACTTCTCCCCTGCTTTGTGTATCTGAGGTTCTTACTGGGTGAGCTCAGAGTAACTGTACTTTTCTGAAATAAACTGGGGATAGAATGCATTTTTCTAAAGTAGATAAAAGCAACTGTTTCTAGTTCAGTTTCTGGCAGAGGCTCTGGGGTAGTCTATCCTTTTGCGTAATGAAAATGTCGTCCAAGGACCTGCAGGATCAGCATCACTGGGGTGAGCATTAGAAAAGTATCGCCTCAAGTCCCGCTCCAGACCTATTGAATTAGAAACTGCATTTTAAGGAGATCCTCAAGGAGGTTGGTTTGCACAGTAAAGTTTTAGAAGCGTTGATCCCCAGGGCATTTGTGTTAAAACAAAGAGTTCTAGAGCCTCACCCCCAATCTAGTGTTCATTTTCAGAATCATCTGGGCAATTCTTGGGCATGCTATGGCTTGAGATTATAGCTTTAGATTTTTTCCCCAGCTACTCCCTCCTAGTCTGAGGAGTGGGTCATTGAGCTGGAAGCGGGTTGAAAAAGTAGAGTGTTGTCCACTTGGGAAATCTATGGTTTCACAGAGACCCTTCCCCCACAATCCTTCTCAGGCTGTCTGGCTCAGCCTGTGTTTAGCCAAGACCAAGTGCAGGCCAGCTGGAGGAGTGGACATGGCTGGAATTCTGAGTTGCTGCTGGTGTTGGTGTTGGTGGCTCTGACCTGAGGTGGAGGGGGTATCTCAGCTCTCCCTTCTGCAGGGGCCCAGGCCTCAGATTTCCCTTCCTGGATCTAGTACGTTTTGTGCTCTGAGGTCTTTCCTTACCTCCTGGCAGGATTCAAGAAATTCGTCTAAAGTCACGATGCCATCTTTATTTTTGTCCATTTTCTGGAAGACACAACAGGAAGCACTTCAATGAGCCTGGTCATCTGCATTCCAAAGCTTGCTCTTTGTTAACCACCTTTGCCCCGAGATTTAGAGTGGTCTTTCACTGGCCAGGCAACCCCACCCAAGACCCGGTTACAGCACTTTGAGCCCCATGAGCTTCCTTAAAATTGAAAGACTTGCTCCAGGCTCTCATTGCCTCATCACCAGATTATTCTGCTGATTCCCTAACATGTCTTCCCCAGACTCTCTCCCAGCCTGTCCACCTGGCAGGGACAACACTGCACATGAGAGGTTCGACTTCTGTCTCTGTGTCACTTACTATGTGACCTTGAGTGAGTCTTTAAGCCTCTCTGAGCCTCTGCTTTTCCCATCTGCAAAGTGAGAGGATTAGACTAGAATGAGCTGGGTCATTCTTCAGTACTCTACCACTCGCTTATTTTTTACAAAAACACCACTGTGGTCATGCCACTCTTCCACTCATGGAGAAGCAGTAGTCACCCAAGCAAGACCGAACTCTTCAATGAAAGATCTCACAATCCAGCCCACCCTCGTTTCCAACCTTATTTCCCATCACTCCCCAGACATAAATGCTTAACGCCTACACAAATGTGCTTAATGACGTCTTCTCTGGCTACTCTGCTCCACCAAGAATGTTTATAGAACTTAGAGGCTGTCCGTAGCATTTATATTTCGTAATACACTTCCCTGTTCTATTCTCGAGTATATACTTGCTTGCTTAATGAGGTCATCTAGTACTTGAGGACAACATGCTTTGTAATTCTTTTCTGTTTTCTACAATGCATAGGACAGAGTCGGACACACACCACCGGCTCAGAGTCTTGTGGGCTGACTGGCCTAATTGGGCTTAAAGCTCACACATAGTGTGTGTGCACTTACCTGGAAGAAGACATCCACATGCTGCCTCGGAGTGTCTTCTCTGAGCACGGGATATGTGTATTTCCCCATCATGTCATAGATGGCTTTGACAATGTCCATCATCTCCTGGAGAGACGATATGGAAGCACAGTGTGGGAACATGAGGTCATGCTCTTTTTATGTGACAGTTTGGGGCTCTTTGTCCCCCTTGTGAATGAAAGTGATTAAAAGGACTCTTCAGCTGATGAGAGGGGCTGAAGAGGCTATATTCTGGGAGGAGGCAGTGGGAAATTCTCTTTGCCTTCAGAAGCTCTTGGATAGGTTACCTTTTCTTAAGCATTATCCTCAGGGAGGGGTTATATGTGGGATTGGGGTGAACATGATGAGTACTGATCAGCCCACACTGATTTTTGGAAGACCCTCTCTCTACTCCACAATTCCCTTGAGTGGTTGGGCCTGGGTGGCGTATTTGTACTGGGTGACCTGTCTCTGAGACCACTCACTGCTAATTTGGAACAAAGGTGGACATCTGACTAAGAGTTACTCTGTTTTTCTCCCTTAAGAAGTTTAGGTGATGATGCACAAAAACTGTAATCAGGAGTGATGGATGGAACACTGGGGCTCGAAAGTCAAGAGCCGGTGCCAGGGGCAAGCCATTTCCAGGTTTTAGCTGAGGTTGAGTGAGAACAGACATCAAAAACTTGTGCAGAAGAGTAGAACTTCTGTGAAGAGGAGAAGGGAGTGAATACACAGAAAGTAGAGAAGAGAAAAAATGCAAAGAGAAAGAGAGGAGAGGAGAGGAAGGAGAAGGGAGGTAGGGGTGGGGGGAGAAACAGACACCTGTTCTCATGAGCACATACATGCACACGTGCACATACACACATACACTCACACACTCTCACACACATACGCACACTCCCTCATTCCCTCTCTCTCTCTCTCTCTCACACACACACACACACACACACTCACACATACATACTGTACACTCACATAAACTCATAGGCTCTCTGAGAAAAACAACTGAAGAGGACAGAAACAATAACAGAGAGCCAGAGTCTCAGAACCCTCACTCTATAAACTAAAACCTTCTCTTGTGCCTCCCCACCCCTCTGTTGCTAGCAACTTGGACCTGTCATTTCTGCAGAGGAGTGTTGCTGGAGCAATGCTTGATCTCAGCAATGCTGGAGGAGGGGGAGGAAAGAGAGAGGAAAGAGGTGGGTGGAGATGGAGAGAAAGAGAGAGAGAGAGAGATAGAGGAAACTAATCACCTTCTAGTTTCAATAGGGATTACATGAGTTCCATCAGACTAACTGTATCTTTATAGGAAATCTCTCAGCTTAAGCTAGTTTATTTTGATGATTTTTAAAAAAAGTTTATTTTCAGAAAGAGCATGAAAGAGTGGGGGAGGGGCAGAGAGAGAAGGAGACAGAATCCCAAGCAGGCTCCACACTGTAAGTGCAGAGCCAATGTGGGGCTCAAACTCACAAACGGTGAGATCATGACCTGACCTGAAACCAAGAGTCGGGTGCTTAACTGACTGGGCCACCCAGGTACCCCTATTTTGATGATTTTTTATCTTTGTAACCAAAAGACCTCTTTCTACACAGACATTCTTGTTTGATGGGGCCTGATAGATGTTACAAATGCTGTCATGTTTTCTTTCTAATCTTTCAATGCTTCTGGGTACAGAATAAGTGATCATTGCATATTTATTAAAATAGGTAAGTTGTTCTTATTATTAGTTTATAGATATGTTTCCTCAAGACTGAACTTGTGAGGACATATGTGCTCGATCCTTCATTGCTAAGGTCTCTGCATGGGCTAGGAGCCCTGTAAATTGTTGAGTGGGTCTGTGATGTTCTGATCACACTGGCCAGGTGTGGTATTCGGAGGCCCCTCCTTGGAATGCAGGAAATAGGGTGGAGGAAGAGAGCCTTGTCTTTGAGATATTTGAAATAGTGTCTATGGAGACCCAGGGGACAGCCTCTATCTTGGGTTCCTTGTCTGCTACTCCTCATTCCATGTGCTTATTTTGTTTTTATCTGTTTTTGACCTATTATTAATAATTTTAGACTCACACAAAAGCTGCAGGAACAGAATAGAGCATGCATGTATACCTTTGACCCAGGTTCTCCTAATTTTGACTTGCAAAACCACAGCACAATGATCAAACCCAAGAAATTAGCAATTCTACAACAATGCTACAGTGCTATTAACAAAACTATCACGCTTATTCACATTTCATCAGATTTTTCCCTAGTGTCTTTTTAAACGTTAAGAATCTCTCATCCATCTAATTGTTGTGTCCCCTTAGTCTCCTCTAACCTATGACAGTTTCTCACTCTTTGTCTTTCAAGAGCAAGACACTTCTGATATGAGTGCTGGTCAGTTATTTTGTAGAGTGTCTCTGCTTGTGTTAGTCCCTGGTTTTCTTATGATTAGGTTGAAGTTATGCATTTTTGACAAGAATACCTTAGAAGTGATATTATATCCTTCTTGGTGCATCCTATCAAAGAGGTACTTGGTGTTGATAAATTGTATTAATGGCGATGTTAACCTTGATCACTTGATTAGGGTGGTGCCTATCAGGTTCCTCCACTGATTTTCATTTCTTTCAGTGGATCTTGCCTGCAAAAATTATTACTGTGGTGTTTGTCTAATGCTGACTTTGTATTTCCTTTATTCCTTCTTTATTTATTAATTGGAATTCTTCTTTAAGGAAGAATTGTCCCTTATCCCCCATAAGGGGGATATCTTATCTATCCCCCTTATGGGGGGGATAGATATCTATGAATTCAATTATTTATTTGAATACATATTTATTTTTTATTTGAACACATTTGATTATATATAATCTATAATTATATATATAATATAGTAGGGACTCATGGATGTGTTCTTTATTTTATACTTTATAATCTAATTCTAGATTTTTTTTTGTAGAGAGAAAGAGCATGCATAAGCAGAAGAGAGGGGCAGAGGGATAGAGAGAGAGATAGAGAGAGAGAATGAGAATCTGAAGCAGGCTCCATGCTCAGCGAAGAGCCTGATGCAGGGTTCAATCCCATGACTCTGGGATCAAGATCTGAGCCAAAATACAAAGTTGGGTGCTCAACTGACTGAGCCACCCCAGCACCCCTAACACTAGCATTAAATTATTTTCACAATTGAGATAATATTATACAATTTTATAAGATGAATTTTTACATCTAATACTTTTGTATGATTTTAAATGGCCACTTGTTATTCCATTACATGCACTTACTGGAGTCCATTGAACATATCTGTTGTTAGTGGATATTAGGGTTTTCACACTTCGGGGATCATTCACCACTTTATTTTCAGCACCTAGAACACCTAATAAGCCCTCATTTATATGTTGAGCAAATGCATGACTGAATGAATGAGGATTGAACATCAGAGGAAAATTTGCAGGGCTGAGGGGAGAATTGGAGATGCTATTATCCTAGGCACTGGGCCTGGCACGCAGAAGCTCAGGGAATGGGATGTTACAGGATGCTATGTGCAAGCTTCAACTGAGATACCAAGTGAGTTTTGAGATAGACTTGTGGGTATTTCACCAGCTAGACACCACATGTGGCTCTAAAAGTGTCAGGCAGTGAAGACTCAGAAATTCTTTGTGATTTATTTAGAGATGGTTGCACTTGCCATCATCCCCTTCTGTGGTTTTATTAGTAGAGAAAATAGATTGTGGCCAATGTGATCCTATTGTAATCTCCCTTGTCTCTTCTGGATGATGTCTGCAATTCTACCATTACAACTTTTAGCTTTAATTTGTGGCTATTAACCTGTGAAATGTGAGTTCCCCTGGGAAGAGTAACTCTACCAAAAATCATTTGCATTCCCTTTGGAATGTGCATTGAATACATGTAATCCAGTGACAATAAATGAATCTGCTTAATCCTTTCTTGAGTACTTGGGGGCAGGGCAGGGTGGGGCAATAGGGGAGGTCAAAGGTAACCAGGAATCAGCTCTGTTAGCCCCAAAGCAGATCCCTCCTCATTCAGATGGTTTCATTCTCCTGACTGGGCTGTTTACTGTTTAATTAGATGCCTTCATTCTGGCTCCTTCATGACCCTGGCCTCAGCTCACTTACCTCTTTGTTTATGTATCCATCTTTATTGATGTCATACAAATTAAATGTCCACCTTAGTTTCTCATGGACGGTTCCTCTCAGTAAAATCGACAGAGCAGTTACAAAGTCCTGACAAATGGAAGAGGCATAAATGACATTAACCACCAAGCCATGGGGGGGGGGAGGATGAAGCTCTGTCTTTGGGTCAGACTCTATGACTGCTTGTATATAATGGTATCTCCCATGTGCCTTGTCCCCTGAAGGACATGGCCAAGCTTAGTGAAAGTGCCCCCCTTCCATTCCCTACCCGGTCCCATTTTGGGGGAACAGAGTATCCTTGAGGAAGAAAGTATATGCTGACATCTCCAGACACAGGTAAACACAGCCTCCTCTGGCATTGCCTTATCCCACAGCTGCAGTTATCCTGAGAGAGGCAGTATAGTCTACCACCTGAGTTCAAATCCTTCTGTTACCACTTCCTAGCTGTTTGACCTTGGGAAAAACATTCAATCTCTCTGCCTGTCCTCTTCTGTAAGCTGGTAATAAACAATAGAACCCTACCTTGTGGGTTACTGTGAGGATTAAATGAGTTAATACGTGCAAAGCACTAGTACAGAGTGTGTCACATGATAAGCTCAGTGTGCACGTGAGCTATTAAACTGTTTTCATTAGTCCCTTGAGGCCTGAGTTCCCAGGCAGCTGCTGTTTCTCTATCTTCAGGAAATGTTTGTTAAATGGACGAAGGACTGAAGCATCTGATGATCCAACTGTCCTTTCAATACCGCATGGTTTAGAGGAGGAGATGGTGGGGACGCCGGGACTCTGAGGCAACATACCTCGAACTTCACGGAGCCCGTCTGGGTGGTGTCGAAGGCGTGGAAGAGGTAATGGGCATACATGCTGGCATCTGAAAGGCACAGAAGGAAAGGCAGGTGACAGGAGCTGGGGCTTCATAGAGGGAAGGGAGAATGCTTGGAAACAACAAGAAAGAAAGGGTGCTGCTGGGGCGATGGAAAGGAGGAAAGGGAGTGTGGGCAAACCCACTGTGTAAACAGGGACCCTGCGGCCGTCTTGGATTTTAGGTGGGAAGTCTTAGAACAAAGACAAGCCCTTGCCCCTACATCTAGCCATCCCCAGAGGAAGACCCCCCTGCTGGTCCACATGGGTAATTCTTGGTGGGTGAGTGACATGGTGACTATGTGCAGAAGGTGCCCTTCTGAGCAGTGTGCAATGCCATGGAATGAGCAGCCATTAGGGAGTAGACAGACCTGGGCTTGGCTAGCAGCTCTCTCCCTATGTAGCTGTGTGACCACAGGCATCTAGCATAACCTCTCTGGGCTCCTCTTTCTGTCTGTACAAAGGGATATAGCAAAACCAATCTCTTGAAGTTTTTGAAAAAGTATGTTAAACTTTTCACATAGTCCCCTCATCTTAACCATCATCATGCCTGCCAAATGGTCAAAACTCAATAAACTGTGGCTGAACAGAACTCAACAACAGTGATTCTGGGGTCTTCATGGGATGAAGCTGCTCTCCAACTTGGGAACTCAGGGCCAAAGAGGCCCTTGAAAGACAGAGCCCAAGAAGTGTTTGGGACACTTGGATCTCCATTTCATCAGGACCCAGGGAAGGGATCCTATAGGAGATAGCTCCTGGGGGCAGGAAGTGAAGTGGCATGTGACACATAGAAGCCATGGGAAGAGCCATTGATGTCTTGGGCCCATGGAGGCAGAGCAACTTCCCTCAGGAGTTGCATGGCAACTTTATGAGTGTCTGTGGGCCTGGCACACTCGCTAACCTGGACTTCTATGCACAACTTTATGTTCCCTACATCTTTTTGAATTCATTTATTTCTACAGTCTCTGGTATTAAAATTCTTTTTCAAAGTTTCACCTTGCCTCAGCTGTTGTAAGGAAAAAAATGGAGAGTGTGTGGCAAAATGGTGGAACCAACATGGCAACGCTTTACATCAGACAATTATGGGATGGAATCCTTCTCTGCTATGTACGGGCTGTGTGATCTTGATTGATCTTGAATGAATCAAGATCTCAAGATCTTGAGTGAATCACCAACTTCTCTGAGATGTAGCTACCCCATCTGGGATATGATACAGTACCTGCTTTCTAGAACTGTTATGAGACTTTATGATATTGCTTTATTAACATCTCCTCCTCTCCTGGAGAGGATACATTTCAGAGCTCTTTTATGCTAAAGCTATTGCTAATTCCATATCTTGTAATAAGGGAGGGAGCTCTTATTCTGAGTTGTCCCTGATGTTGAGGAGGAGACAGATAACAAAAAGCATGAACCTGGAGGAAGAAAGGCTGCTCACCAGAGAAGGAGTTGGGAAGGATCTTTTCAAGATCAGACTCACCTCCATGAGGGAAAAACTGAGCGTAGATCTGCTTGAATGTTTCTTCATTGACCACACCACTGGGACACTCCTGCATGAAGGGGAGAGAGTCAGTGGGAGGAAGCAGGGCCCACCCCAGAAGGAGGAGACTGGGGTCCAGCCTTGGGGTTTAGGATTTCTCATCATCCCTGATGAGCAGGGACTGGGCAACCACCTGTAAATTTCTGTGTCTCCAAGTGAGTGGCCGGGAGATGGCCCTGCCTTAGGAATGAAGCTGCTTTGAAAAATGATGAGGCATCATCAGGGAATGGGCACTGTGAGGTAGAAAGAGCTTGGGCTTTGGGCCGAGGAAGGCCTGTGTTTGGATTCTGGCTCAGCCTCTTCTAGGCTTTGTGACTTTGGGTGAGTTAGTGTCTGATCCTCAATGTCCTTAACTGTAGAATGGGGCTAATGCTACCTTCTGACAAGGATATCATGAGGTTTAATATATGAAATAAGATGGTAAATTAATACATTGGCATTCAGGCTTACACATCAGTCTCTGTGAGCTCAGTTAGCACAGACCTAAATCCCACCAGTTCTGGGGCACCAACAATATTGACATTGTGAATGGGTTATGCTAAAGCTAGAATCTGGGCCAAGGTGAATTCTCCAAGGTTGTGCCTGCTACCTTGTGAAGTTCCTGGGCTATTGGCCCGTTTCCCATCCATGGAGATTTCCTCATTCTTGTCTGGAGTCTTTCTTTCTAGCCAGGGGATCTTGTTCTCATGACCCCTTATAGAATTGGCCTTTCTTTCACAACTACATATATGGAAAACTCTCTGATGGGCCCCATTGGCATTTGGAAGACCTTTGCCCCAAATGGGAAATCCTGCCTGGGCCTTCAGGTGCCCTGTGGGCCTTACATTTTTGAAGCCTCGATAAAGAACTTGCAGCTCCCTCTTGGTGAAATTGGTCTGGGCCTCCAGCTGCTCCAGTCCCTCAGGCCGATGGCAAACCATGGTCATCTCCAGCTCATCTTCAATCTTATCTGGAACCAGAGGAGATGTCAGTAGCCACTTATCAGACCATGTCTGGGCTGTCAAAAGAATGGTGTTATGACCTGGGACAAAGGGTTTGGGGCTGGGGTCACACTGCAGATGACCTTTCTGCTTTGACACCCTATCCCCCACAGCCCAGTCACTTCTGTCTCATACTCGGTCCAGCCACTGCTCCAGGTGTTTCAGACACCACTCAGGGAGGGAGTTTTAGGCTGGAGATAAACACATTCCAAGTGGAGATGAAGGGAGAAATACTAAAAATAAGTCTATAATGAAAACTTTTCCCTTTCTTTCAAATAACTTCTTTGCACATTCAATTTGCTGCCCACTGAACCATGTGGATATTCTAGAGACACAGGTAAGTGAGTGAAATGATTAACAGCTCCCAAACAGCAAAGGAAAACAAATCTATTAAAAATGTAGAGCAAACTCTTACCATTTGGTACGCTTAGATGAAGGTTAACCCAATTGAGCAAAAAGTTCCAATTATGGCACATTAAATATCAATTTAAGAATATGAGTGTCTTTTACAGTGTTGTTTTGTAATATCTACTGGATATTCTTAAATAATAGGCAAGTGACTTAAATGGGGACTACTTGATAGAAATCAAAGCTTCTGAAGCATTTGAGGGGTTCCAAAAACAGTTGTCTGAAGTAGCAGTTTGTTCCTCCAACAAGAATGACAATGTAATATAATTTTTCACTAGTTATTGAGGAAGTGTTAGGCAAAGCAAGAAATCTGCCCCTCTCCTACTGAAGGATCACAAATGGAATGAGTGGAAGTTTCTATGTTTTACCATCACAGCAGGATAAATGAGTGTTTTCCTCTGGGTCCTGCCAGACACTTTCTATAAATTTATTCCAATCAAGAATCAATTGTCGTCTAACCTTTGCTGCCTGTTGTTGTCATGCAGACATTAGCAAATCCATATATTGAACGACTGTAAATCTGGGCTGGCGAGAATAGTGATGAGATGGGCAGGCTGCTGGGAACGCACACACTCCACGTCACATCCCATGACCACAGAGGGTGGGGCAGGCTGTGTTTCTGAGAGAACAGGGGTGAGCAAGTGCTTTACACTGAGTATATTTGTCTAGTCCGTGCCAAGCTCTTGCTACCAGATTTTCTCTCCAATTGTCACTTTTCCTTTTGAGACTGTGATCTCAATACAAAAGGAAACTTTCAAAGTGAGTTTGTACCTTGGACATCTTCCCTAAGGAAATGGACGTTTGGGTAAGGTGCCAAGGGAGAGGCAGAAGGACTTGGTAATAATCCCCAATGGTCGTCTTTCTTATGTGCTGGGGAACTGGTATCATCTTATCCTCCTGGGAGTAGGGCAGGTTATTCAATATAAATAAGATACTCAGTTTATACAACATAGCTGCAAGTGACCAATTTCTTTATAATTCTTATAGAGTCTTTAATTATTATTTTGTTTGTAGCTAACAAGTGAAGTAGCAATTACCTTAACACTGCAGTGTTTCTATGTAAATCAAAGGGCTGACCCTCCCCGCAACGCCCCCCCAACATAAATTTAATTCAGAACACTTGCATATATTTTTAGCTCATTTTAAAATAGAAATAAAATTATTGGTTTGAATCTCCCAGTGTTATATTTAATAGCAATTTTATTTTTAAAAACACACAGATATTTCAAAGTATAAAAAGAGGTAAACTACTGAAATGTAAACAAGGAAGACAGAAAGGTATTTTTTGGAAGAAATGATGTATTTTTGCAGGTGTATAGTATACCTTTCTCACTTTAACTTGTCCAGAAGCTGAAAAGATTTCTTTTGAAGGAATGTCTCATTTCTGCTAATCTTCCTGTGACTGAATTCTTCGCAAGATCAGGGAAGTCTGTTTGCAGAAGTCTGTGAGAATCTCTCTGATTCATAAGCTTCACTTACTTACCATATCCTCTATTATAAATGCACTAAGTAGTTATTGAAATATCAAATATTAAGCCCACTTCATTAAGGGAGAACTAGACTTTATCAATAAATGATTTGTTTGCTGTCTGGGCAGCAGGATTAATTTCCATATCGGATTCTGTAATATCTGAATATTGGGATGATGATTGCCAAGCTTTGGTTCAGTTTTGCTTTTCATCACCCTCTCATTGTCAGGCTGTGGTAACATCAATCACTGAAGGAAATTCATGTCTTTGGAGATCAAGATCCTGGGAAATAGCCTGCATGTCTTCAACCAGTGGTTCTCAATGTTTTGTTTTATTGTATTTCATAGTAAGAACTACAATTAACATCACAATCCAGTATACACATACATCTAAACAAAGATTTTATGACCTATTTGGAAGCAAAAATTTCCTTAAACACTTTCCCCTATTGATGAGATGTGCTGTGTTCTCTATTTTAATCTATTTCTTTGTAAAATTGTGTGGACCTTCATGTGTCATGACCTGTGAATGGAAACCACTAAGTTGTCTACACTTGTGGCAACCTTCTAGAAGGGCCCACATCTCAGCATTTCTCCCCCTTCCCCTCCTTCGTCTAGTTCCAGCCACTATAAATATATTCTGAAGACATTTCTGAAGAGGCTGCTGAGGTTTTCACAGTCCACCTGTTGCACTGACACCCCCTCTCTCAGGGAGTTCCTGGGGGCTGTCCAGGTGGTCCCAGTAAAGGAAGGAGGCCCAGCTCCCAGGTTGGAGGAGGAGGAAACAGAACTAAGAGGTGGGGAGCTTCCTTGACAGTTTCTTCTGAGGTCTGTTAAGAGTCTGCAAGGTGAAACGTTGCTTGATATTATTTTGGTTATTAAAAATAATGGTGAGCCAGTTACTAAGTCAGATTGAGTTTGGATGATAGACATTAAAATTAACCTAGAAATTTAATACTATGGTGGTAACTACATAACAAAAATTAGAATACCTTCTGTTGGTAAAGTACTTTTAATATGTAAAACGTTTTCATGCCTGTTGTCCCACTTCAACCTTGTGTGTGGTAGGGAGTGAATATTAGAAAGATGGGTGTCCTAACAGACAAGGAGATTTTCTAACCATGAGTATCTTAAACAGCAGTGAATTGTCTATTACTGTGGGTAAAGCAAGATAGAATAATCGACTTGAGGGGATTTACAGCAGGAAATTCCCAGACTGAGGGAGAGGTTGGAGAAGATGATTCAGATTAAGCGGTCTTTATTGTTTTGAGGTCACAGACTCCTCTGAGTGTGGGATGAACGCTTTAGACTCTCAGAAAAAAAAAATGCACCTAATTGAGGCATTTTTCTGTATTTTCAGTTACGTCTTAAGTATTTCAAATACATGGAGTCATGTTAAGGGCTTATAGCACAGGAGATCTCTTCCAAGGTCTGTCACTAAATGGCTTTGCCTGAGACAGAATGGGATCTAATGTCGAGCCAGTCCAAGGCCTCTTTTATAGATCTGGCTTCCATGTGTCCCTACCATGGCTTCCCTTTCCCTTAAGCACAAACAGCAAATTGGTTTGTGACCAATGTGACAAAGTTTGCAATGTGACGAGCTCTGCTCCTAACAAGCTCTGTACAAGTCAGACCCTTAGGTTATGAGTTGTAAGAGGACCCAAGCCTTTGGTTTCCTCCCTAGTGAGGTGTCTCCTCTGTTTGCTCTGTGACCATGACAACAGCCAAGGCCAAAAACAGTGGCCATGGTGACTTCCTTCTCCCTACACTAGAAAATAGTCTCTTCATCGTGGGGTGTCCGGGTTGGGCTTGATAATCACAGATCTATTTTCAAGGTTACAAAATGGTGGCCCTTGACATAGAATGCAGTCTCCAAATAGGTCTTGTTTGGCTTATAAAATGTGATGGATTTTTGTTTTTGGAACCAATTGCTGCTATTGAAAGATGAGAGATTGACAAATTCAGATTTTTTATTTCTCTTGGAAAATGGGATTAGCTAACAACTTTTAGTCTCAAATCCTCACCAGGAAATAGTTTATGAAAGTTGTACAGTGGCTGTTTCCTCTGAGCAGCCAAAGCCTCTAGCACCCCCCGCCCTGTACACCTGTGGCTCACTTAATTCATTTATGCTGCCTTCCTGGCCCCGTAGGCATTTGAGTTTTTCGTTCCTGATCTCTGTCTGCTAACCTCCCACCTATCTACCTTTTTTCCTACCTCACTCACCACCCAGTCAACCACCTTTTCTCTCCCTCACTACTTATTTAAACACAGTCCACTTTGTTTCACAAAGGACTTAAAATTGATTATAGGAAATAAATATAACAAATTAAAAAGAGATACAGTAATAAGAAAAACTGCCTCAGAAACCATTGATTAGATTAAGAGGTCAAGACCATGGGGAAAAAGAGAACTTAGAAATTCAGGTCATTTGTTGCAAGCGGTGACTATGCTTGAGCCACAGGTTGACTCTGAGCTTTTGCATATTATCTTGGTGCCCATTAGAGAAAAACATACCAGTTTCTTATTAGAAGCCAACCTCTTCCCATAACTTATCTCTAAAAGAAAGTTTCCAGCTGTTTCTATATAGGTGGTGTTTGCTAACAAGGGACAAAGAAAGTTGGAGAGTGAGTAGACTAATTACAAAATATATTTGATTAAGGAGCTCTTCTTTTGAAAGTAATGTGACCAAAATAGTCAAGTTAGTTTAAACTTTTTTACCTCTCTGATACTGGTAATACCACCAGGCGATGTCTAGGAAAAAGTAAGAAAACATTTTACCAAATCCATTCATCGAAAAGGCAAAGCATACTTTTATTTTCCATGGAGATTCACTCCGAGGGTGTCCAGGTCACCATCCAGCTCAACATACACAAAGAGATCTTGTAGCAGAGCTGGGGCTGACCTTTCCCCTTTGCTTTTCCCAAGGTCAGAGCAGGCAAGAGCAACGGGTCACCTCGTAGTGCCCATGGCTCCCAGCAGGGGGCTCACTGAGCATGCCCGCAGCCATGCAGCCATGCAGCCTGAAGAGAGATGGGATGGCATGGGGCAGAGGATGCACAGATGTGGATGGGTCCTTGGAAATACCCACATGTTTGATTGAAAAGTGCCTTATATGATACCCTTCACAACAGAAGCCCCATGGTCCCCCTCTGCTACCTTGTAATTTGCAGCTGCACATTTGGTAGGATTCTACATTCGCTCACTCAACAATCATCAGTGACGTATCTACTATACATATTTCAGTGAATGAACCAACTCTGTTCCCTGCTCTCCTGGAGCTTACAATCTACAAGTCTTTGCTTCTCTCTTCCCTTTAAGAACTTGATAAGTAACACCAATGCAGGGGGGAAAGGGAGGGGGGCTGTTGAAAAAATGAATTAGCACATTAAGACTTGTGAGCAGAGTGGAGGCAGGTGAAGTCCCCTGTTGTGCTGATTACAAAAAATAAGACCAATTATCAGGCCTGGAACATCCTTCATGGCACCATGGAATTGGCTGGGTCCAGGTCCCAGAGAGCAGAACATGGGGGTCTTTACGTGTTGCTTTCCTGCAGGCCTTTGGGGTCTATTTGGGGGGTCGGCTTGGTTTTCCTCTGTAGGCTCTTATTTGAACTTCCTCCTGTCCTTCCATCACTCCTGACAAAGAGTGTGTGAGCCAGCCCAGCTGTCACTTAAAGTGTGTTCTGGTCACTCCCCACCCATAACCCAGACAGCAGGGGCTCCTTTTCTGCTATCTCTAAAAGTAGTGGTATAGATGGGTATACACCCACTGATAAACATTTCTGCTCTTGACCTGGCCCTGACCTGATTCCCATGGGAAAAAACTTACTTTGCCAGATTTAGTTGCCCTCTTTTATCACTCTGATTAATAGCATTTACAGTTATTTACCTTTTCTTTTTTTAATTTTTTAAAATTTTTTAATGTTTATTTTTGAGAGAGAGAGACAGAGAGAGACAGAGTGTGAGTGGGGGAGGCGCAGAGAGAGAGGGAGACACAGAATCTGAAACAGGCTCCAGGCTCTGGGCTGTCAGCCAGAGCCTGATGCGGGGCCCGAACTCATGAACCGCGAGATCATGACCTGAGCCAGAGTTGGACGCTTAACCAACTGAGCCACCCAGACGCCCCTATTTACCTTTTGTAATAGATGTTATTTTTAAGGCAGTTTTAGGTTTACAGAAAAATTATGTAGAAGATTACAGAGTTGACATGCATGTCACCTCACGGTTTCCCCTATCATCACACTAGTATGGTATATTTGTTACATTGGATGAACCAAGATTAAAATCTTTTTAGCTAAAGTCCATAGTTTACATTAGAGTGCATTCTTTGTGTGGTACAGTTCTGTGGGTTTTGACAAATGTAAAATGTCACGTATCCTCCATTACAGCATCCTACAGAATAGTTTCACAGCCTTAAAAATGCTTACATGCATTTTTGTAGAGGTATATCTACAAATAAGGACTCAATGTCTCTGCCATGCCAAGGATGGGATTGAGAGAGAGATGAAAAGACAGACTGTTCATATGGAGCTCTCTGACTGGTGGTGAGACACACACGGAGACCAGGATTACAAACTCAAATGCCAATAGTAGTCGGTAAGTAATTTAGATGAGTCAGGTGCGGGGTATACAACCTAAGTGGCAGGGACTGAGAACTAGCGAGTCACTGCCCCATGAAAGGGAAACAGCTCTTACACAGCCAGTCATTGCTATATAGAATTTAGGTTCGGGAAGCCCAGATTTTTAGTTTTTTTTTTCTCAAGAGCTCCTACATTAAGATTGTTTGTGTCCTGACTCTTAGCTGTTATCAGTGAGTTTAACATTGGAAACATGTAGCATGGGCCAAAAATAATATTCCTGTTTGTAGGGTTCTGTGGGTTGATGGTCTGGAACTCTTCACTGGCAAATCATGCCAAGTGGGCAGCACTGTGGACATGGCTAAGGCACTGGGAGCCAAGAAGAGGATGCTCTTCATGAATGACCCCTGGATGGCAGAGAATTGAAAAGGGTGGCAGGGATGGCTTCAAGGGGAGGTGATCATTTGTTTGAGTCTTCAAGGAGGAAGGGAACAAAGGAATGTAGTATGCAATGATACAGAAGCCAAAAGGCCCAGGGATGGTAGAGCTGACTTCTCACTGAGAACAACTGGAAAAGAAGAATTAAAAAAATAAATCAATTAAAAATTTTAAAAAACTACCATGGTAACAACAACAAAATGACACCTAAAGCCTGGTGGGGGTGGGGGAGCAGGAAAAAAAAATGTAACACATGTGTTTGAAGGCACCGAAGAGCTACCGAGATATCCTGTCTTTAGAAGCCATGATTCTGGAGGGAAGAAAAACTCATTAAGGTGAGCCTGACAGTCAGTGCTGCTTTTCATCTCACAGTGTATGCTGATTTATAAGTGGCATGGGTTATGAGCTTGGGAAACTGAGCAAAAAGAGTCTACTAAGGGCAAAGAATGTAAGTAGAGCTTTCAGCAATCTGGGAAGACAAAAATGGGATCAGTCCCACTAAGACATCAGTCCCACTAAGACTCAAGGGGCCAAGACTGGAGGGGCCACAGAGGAAGGGAGCACAGACAGGAGATTAATAGCCTGATCTGTCATAAGTGACAGAGGTCAAGGGAATCTAAGCAAAAACCATAGCCCAAAGGTTGCAGAGCTAAATGGAGCTCTTGGCAGGCTCACCGGGTTATGGGGTAGCTGTTAGAGTTCAGGGTCTTCTAGGTGAAACTTTAAGCATTAAGTTTGACCCCCAAAGGACTGTATTCTAGGAGCAAGCACATATTAGAAATAGATCAGGCCTCTAATTGAAATCCAGCCTCAAAGCAACTCAATCCCCATTTGGATTAAGTTTATTTGCTCCCACTCAGTTACCTTGCTGAAGTTGAAGGATCAGCCAGATAGTGTTCACATTTCATATTCTAATGTTCACCACTCACTGAAAATTTGCCAGACGTAGTAAGAGACAGAACCAAGAGAAAAAGACAGAACACAGTATTAGATTCATAGGTGATCTAAATATTGGATTTATCAACTGTGGGCCTTAAAATAATGGTGAATATGCTCAAGAAAATAAAAAGATGGAGATTCTACCAGGGAATTGGAGAATTGTTATCCAAGATTGACAACTAAATAGATCAATTTAATGGCAGGTTGGGCACAGTTGAAGAGAGAATTAATGATTTGGAGGATAGGTCAATAGAAAAATATACAGACATGCACAGAGAAATATGAAAAATACAGACATGACCATAAGAGTCATATTGGACGTGAAGAAAAGTTCTTTTTTTTTAATGTTTATTTTTGAGAGAGAGATAGAACATGCATGGGGGAGGGGCAGAGAGAGAGGGAGGCACAGAATCTGAAGCAAGCTCCAGACTCTGAGATGTCAGCAGAGAGCCCGAAGTGGTGCTCAAACTCATGAACCATGAGATCATGACCTGAGCTGAAGTTCGATGCTTAACCAACTGAGCCACCCAGGCACCCCAGAGAAGTTCTAACATATGTGTAACTGGAGTCCCCTAAAGGGAGGAGTTTAAAAAAATGCTGTTGAACTAATATCTGAAGAAGTTAAACTTGATCATTTAAAAAAAAATGGATGAAATAAATCAAGCCACGGATATCAAGCCACAGATTCTAGAAGCATAAACCCAAGCAGATAAACACAAAGAAAACCACACCAAGGAACATCATAGTAAAACTGTTGAAATGCAAAGACAAATAGAAAATCTTCAATACAAGGAAGCCATCTTCAGATAAAAACCAAGCCCCAGCTCAATGCTTATTAATTAGGACACAGAAAAGGTAGAAATGAAAGTACAACATGCAAACACATGTCAAGAAAAACTGACTTGGCTATTTTAACATCAGAGAAAGTAGATTTTTTTTAACTTTTAAGGTTTATTTATTTATTTTGAGAGGGAGAGAGAGAGAGAGAGAGCACAAGTAGGGGAGTGTCAGAGAGAAGGAGAGACAGAATCCCAAGCAGGCTCCACACCATCAGTGCAGAGCCCGACACAGGGCTCCAATTCCCCAACTGTAAGCTCATGACCTGAGCTGAGATCGAGAGTCAGATACTTAACCAACTGTGCCACCCAGGTGCCCCAGAAAAAGTAGACTTTAAGACAAAAAGCTTTGCTAGAGAGAAAGGGAGTTTGCATAATGAAGGCACCATCCACTAGGAAGATATAACAATTCTAGATTAGTATGCACTAATAATATAGTTTCCAAATACATACAAAGCAAAGGCTGACAGAGAAAAGGAGAGCTAGCGAATTCACAGTCGTAATTGGAGATTTCAAAACCCTTCTCTCAGCAACTGATAAAAAATCGATGAGAGTATAGAGGATATGAGGAATGCAATTAACAAATGTGTCTCCATTGATAGAAGTGGAGCTCTTTACCCAACCGCCATAGATACCACATTCTTTTCAAGGGCTCAGAGAACATTTACCAAAATTGACCACTTCCTGAGTAATAAAGCCAATCTCAACAAAGTCTGAAGAAATGAAATTGTTCAGAGTGTTTTCTATCCATGTGGAATTAAACAAGAAATCAAGAGAAGAAGAAAAAAGAGGAAATCTCCAAATGTTTGGAAACCGAGCAACGTGGTTCGAGTTCCCAAGTAACCCATGTACGGAACAAGAAACCTCATCGAAATTAGAAAGCATTTTGAACCAAATGATAATGAAAATATGACATATCAAAACTGTGGGACACTGTGAAAACTGAACCCAGAGGGATATTCAAAGAGCATGACATACTTGAGCTGCAAATAATTTAGGTGACAGTGTGCATAAAATTGAATGTCTAAAATTGAATGCTGTGCTGCCTCTCGAAATCATCTTTCTAGTGTTTCAGGGTTGCCTAAACTACGTTGGTTACATTAAAGACTACATAAGAGATGGCATGCTGGCATTTGAAAGTGTGATCTTTTCTCTCCCCTCAAATATGGTCAGTTGATTATTTTGGATGAGATTAACACCATTTTTTTTTGATTGACAATTTACCCCATTATAATCAGGGGTGAAGATCCTTGTTGGTGTCTGTATGGACCGAGGTGGGGGGTGAGGGAGGTGGCAGGGGACAAGTTCCAGCTGGTCCCGAAGTGTAATCCTGGAGGCTGACATTCTTACAACAGGGGCTTAGAGGTGAGTCAGAAGCTCACACACACACAGCACACACAACTCATCAGCTCTGAATTTTATAAACTTAACGATGAGTCCCGGGAGTGCTGAGCTGAGCTTTGATAAAGATTTTCCGAGTGTTCCAGACATTTTTTTCAGTCTTCTTGCTTCAATAAAACTCAAATCATGTTTTGCTCCAAGCGTTTGTTCTCTTAATCTTGAAACCCTCCTGCCCCTTTTAAGCAAAATTGAATTTATACATTTCTCATTCATTTATACCTTAGTCCTGAAAATCTTCTGAAAAAAAAAAAAGGGTCCTACAAAGACAATCTTTGAGTATTGCTTCTTCCATTAGATGGAAGATTTTCCAGGTCAAATGACTGGAAAATTCTTCCGTATATAGCATATTTTGGTTCTCTGACCTTTCTCCCAAAAGGAGGGTGTTTTTGAATGTAGCCTTCAGATCAGCACATTGGGTGGGGTGTGTGGGAAGGGGAGTGTCAGATGTACCTCGGAAGTGGTGGTAGTCAAGGTTAGTGGTCAGAAATAAAATGTAATTATTAGAAGTCCACAAAGCCATTATGCAGACTGTGACATACATCACAATTCTGTTGGTTGTGTGACAGCATAACATTTGCACATTGTCCACTAAGATTGAAAAAACAAAGAAACTTCTGGGAAAGAAGTGAGTCATTTATGTCCTTGAGTTGGCAGAAAGGAGCCCTAAATGGTATTTGTAGGACAAGGAGCAAGGCCACATACGTTAGGGACTCTTGTGTCTCCTTGCCTCCAAAGCATCGTTTCATTCCAGCTAAGGCTCTGGCCGGGCTGGAGAGTAGAAGTGTCAGGTCCACTGTGGTGTCTCAGCCACAGGTGGGAATCTCTCCATGATGTGTTAAGTGGACCTCTGTGTGTGGAAAAAGTGTCCCAGGATAAAACTGGATGGTTTACTTAGGTGGCCCAGCAGTCTCTAGGAGAGAGCAATCAGTCACACGAAGCCCAAATCCTGCCACCAGCTAGCAGTCAGGAGGCAGTGGGGAACCTCCCCCCATTTCTTCTTTGATCTCAGGGGACACTGCCCTGAAGTTCCAGCACGTGAAGATGGCCAGTTCATGAATGGTGGCTGCTCTGGGGTTGGAGATGGGGGGCATGGTGCCCAGGATAAGTGGGTCTCGAATATTTCTGCATGAAATAAGAGGAGCACATAGACAGGATCTTGCTACTCCTCTTGACTGAGAAGCTAAAAAGTCAATTCACTGCCAATGAAGAGGAGGAGGGAAAAGTAGTGTCCATGGGGAAAGGGCACTGCTAGTTTTAAGTTGGAAATACGAAGGTGCAGAGAGGGGTCAAAAAAAATTACTCGAAGGAGAAGTAAGATTGTCGTGTGACTAGGACTTCTGTTAGGTTGGGTGTAGAATTTTCTCATCAATGGAAACTCATTGGATCAAGGTCAGGCTGAGGTGTGAAAAGCCTGTCTTTTAGCCTGCGTTTTGGAGAGTAGTTCATTGCTATCCAGCTACCTTGACAACTTACCCTGTGATGGTTTCCAGGCAGAGGGCTTGCTCTGGTGAGCTGGTAAATGTTTAACAGCTGGTATTTGGGGATGGGAGGAAAGCCTGATTGATACCATTTTCTAATTTCTTTGGTGTAAATGCTCCCATCAGGCTGTCAACTGAAGTCACAGGATGTCGATTTGGGAAGTGAGTGTGCGATCCGAGGGTCCGAACCAGCCCCATCATATTACTGCTGCTGTGTTGGCATACGTTTCATTATCCCAAATTAGTGTGCTAAGGGCCTGAAGACCAACTCATAAAGTCAGCTTAGCTCCTGTAGTCTAACCAAATAAACCTTTTCTTTGTTGTTACTGTGAAAATAAAGTTCTGCACATCACATAGAATAATCACAAGCAGGGAAATAATGGAGATTGGCCTGGCGAGCTTTTGCTGGAATTCAGTATTAATGTATCCTCATATTAAGTGCCTGTCTTGGTGAGCTCAGAGAGCACGGTAATAGGCTTAGGATTGATCTAATCATCTCACTGTCCCTAGGAGGTAGATGGTTATTAGGCTAATTTCAGCTATAATCATCCCCACCTTGTAGTTGTGAATCTAAATGAGATAAGATATGTAAAGTGCTCTATGCACACAGTATGTCCTCAAAAATGTTATTCTTATCTAATAGAGGGTCATATCTGTGATTTTCAGGGTGATTCTCAAAGGCAGAATCCAGTAATCAAGTCTGTAGATATTCTGTAGGCCACGATTATGTCTTTTCTGATGGATCTAGTTAATTAAGTGTGCTTCTCTTTAATATAGGAAGATATGTTTGTTTTGTGATTTACTCTGTCAGAAAGGCACCCAACTGCCAGCTCAGGTTGGACACTACCTGGCTAAAGTGAATGTTATCATTCTGTATCACCTGCAGTGGACAGAAGCAAACACAAGATTCTGGCTGAAACAGCATTGAGCACCTCAGTCTGCAGGTTGTCAGGGGACAGCACAGAGCGTCAGTGAGCGGTGGACACCAGAAACACAGGGCCTGGAATGTAAAGTCTATAGATACAATAACTGACCGTCACCGAGAAAATGTCCTGCCTCTTCTCCCCTAGAGTTATTACAGGACTCCATGTCCTCTGCCCTTAATAATCTAGACAGTCAAAGTGTGTATTGTTTTGGTCCATTTCTTAACGGGAGAAGGCGATTGGACATTCCCCTCACCCATCCACTGCCAAATGCAGGGAGTGCAGCCAGTTCATCGGAGCGCGGATGTCTGCCTGCCCAGAGGCAGGGAGGAGATGGCAAGGTGTCATCTGCGGGATTCAGCTCGGAAGCCTCTTAACTGTGCACTTAATAAATGAAGCCTTGGCAGACATACCTTGAATTATTAATGACGTTATTCGGCTTTGATTGTTTCCTTCTTTTGGGGAAAGGTTATTCACTCAAATGCCTTTGATTAGACCATACAATACATCACAATTGGGCATATTTTATGTGCAACTTTATGGTGATAATAGTTCTGTCTCATTTAGAGGCAAATCAGACATTATGAACTTCGTGATTTATTAATGTATTGATTTCTATAAATGTCAGCGCATCTCACATCCCGTCAGAGAGCCCGAGAGCAATCAGCGGAGAGCCAATAAAAATGTAAAATGAAACCATCATAAAAATAGGAAATACGGCCTGTTTCAAAGCCCTGCTGCCTTTCTGAATTGTTTCAGGATCCAGATCGTTACCATGAAGGCATCTCCCCCACCCCTGAGGAAACAGCCTACACGAAGCTGTCAGGGGAAGCTCTGGTCTGTTCGTCAATTCTGCATGGTGTCAAATAAGAAAACCAGAGGCGAAGAGTCAGACCTGGAGGGGCCTCTGGACCTGGTGCCCAGGCTCTTCATCCCGGAGGATGCAGGAGGATAAGGGGGGGGGCCCTTTCCACCAGCTTTTCCCTATTACAACCTACCAGCTTCCTCCTGAGGGAGGAAAGCCTAGATTCCCCAGCGTAATTCGGCAGAACCACCCAGCATGGGTCTTCTGCAATAGGTGTAGTCCCGTGTCTCTGCCAGGGTGTGTCATCAGCTGATCTCGATCTCAGCCACCCTTTAAACCTGTCTTGAGAGCCATCTCCTCTGGGCAGCTCTCACAGACCACCGCAGGGAAAACTCTCTCTGTCCAAACTCCTGAAGCACCTACTGTGTCTAACCGTCACCCAGCAGGTATCAGAATCTACCTTTGGGTGTCGCAGAGTTCATTTACGGGACTGGGGTGGGGTAGGGTAGGGTAGGCGTGGAGAGACTGTGTCTTGTGCCTGTTTTTGTTCTGTTTTTATTTTTGGTCTCTCACTTCTATGATGTCTAGAGCCACTCTACACATAGTAGGTGCTAAGTGCTCATTATTTGCTCTAAGTGGGTAGAATTACGAGAAGCTAAATAGGATATAACATTGAATCCCGAGAAAGCAGCCAAGAGAGTGTCTGGAAAGTATTTGGCTAATTTAGTGGCTAATTCTGTCGTCTGACAGTTTAGTTTAGAAATCCCAATCTGGCAGCCCACGGGGTACAGTTGTTGTTTCACTTCTTTTAAATGTGAGTTTTGACAACATTTATTGCACATAAAATATGGATTTTTGGCTTCTCTTTAGAAATTGGAATTTATGTCTGTGTGGGCCTGCATTATCACATTAGCACATGGCAACAATTGGCTGGAGCTGAGGAGTGGCTGTTCGCTTTAGACACGGCGCTTGCTCTCTAGTAAACCACAGTCGCAGCTAGTCCCTGTTACCTCCCCAGAACTAAGACCAAGGGACAGTCCTCCATTATCACTCATTCACACTACCTGCCTCTGTGAGCCCAGTTTAACCGCCGCTCTTCCCACACCATATCGTGTTTTTCCAAGTGACTTTCGCGTGTTTTGTGATCATCTAGAAACATGACCATTTCATGTTAGGGTCCCAAGCAACATGGAGCAAAAAGGGATGCCCTGTAATTAGAGAGGACCCTGTACAGATTCAGGCTATGCGAACTTCTGGCTCTGTGCCTTTCAGCCTTCTATTCTAATAAGCCACTTTTCACATCACATAGCTCCTGTGAAGTATGTGCTATATTGTTCCCATTTTACAGAGGAGAAAACTGAGGTGCAGAGAGGAAAGAGAACAAATTAATTTTCCCATTTGAAGAAATGGAATCAAGAGATCTTGAGACCTCCCTGAAATCACAAAGATGGTGGGTAGAAGAGCAAACACTGATCTCATCATCTGATTAACAGTCAGATGCTTTCTGGCCATCCCATGGGTCTCCCGTGGGCCCCACTCCTGTGTCTTTTGTGGTTGTCGCTCTGTCTCAGCAAGTCAGGGACCAAATTCCTCTACTCAAGCTTCTCACACTTCTGCGCTTGAGAATTTGCAGAAGCCAGTCTGAGGGGGCAGGAGGGCAGACACCAAGTGTTTTCAAGAGTCCCTCCCCCAACTCCTCCCCTGCCTCAAGCTCTCTGCCATTCGTTTAGCATTCCAAGCTTGTTTCCCCTTTCTGAGCACGTTAGCAACCTTTGCTCTGGGTGACAGGCTGTATAAGCCACAGGGCAACTGAGTTAACACAGAGAGGCTTTTATCCTGCCCTCTGACTTTGCAGATAGGCTGCTGGGGCCCAGAGAGCACAGTGGACTTGTCCAAGGTCACACACCAGATTCCTGACAGAGCAGGATTAAACTCAGGTCGGTGTTCTTTTCACAGCACCACTCGCTCATTCAACAAATAATCGCTGAGTGCCTACTAAGTGCCAGCCACTCTTGTCGGCACTGGGGCTCGGTAAATAGAACAGAGGTGGTGATGTGTGCTGTGAACGAAACAAAGCAGGGTTCCAGCACTAGAGAGAAATGGGTCATGGGGGTCATCATTTTATACACGATGGCTGGGGAGGGTGGCAGCCGAATTCAGCATCAGCAAGAGGGGAATGATGGTGAGCTTTGCAGTCAAAACAGTTGGATTGAATGCCAGCTCTGCAGCTCAACAGCTGGTGAGCATGAGCAAGTCATTTCCAGCCTACAGGCCTCGGCAATGCCACCTCCCCACCTGTTGGAATCAAGGAGCCACTGCAGAGGGGGTGCCTGGCCTGTTGAAGGCATTCAATAAAGTCCCCTCCTCACTTGGTGCTGAGAGCTGGGGCTCCATTTCCTAACGGGTGTCTCCGCTCAGCTGAGCAGCATGCGACCTACAGAGAAGCCCACATAACACTCCGTGAGCCCGGGTGGCCAGCTGGAAGACTTGTGTAGTTTTAGGAGGATGAATGAGCCAGGATTAATTAGCCGAGTTAGTCTGTGAATACATTAGTGGGTCACAGGGCTCTGAAGCTTTTTAATCTGAGGAGTGGTGGGTGGCAACCACTAAGCCTAGAGTGATGCTTCGATGGAAATTTCCAGATCAGAGCTCCGGCTTGGAATTCCTAGCTTTTCTAAATTCCTTGCTGGGGGACAGCAGTTATTTCTCATTGCGTAAGTCTCAAAGTGCCTTATCAAAAAGCTTACGTTGGATCAGAGGAGTCTTTGAGAATTAAATTTCACATTTAAGAAACCCAGCTTCTAGTCATGCCTCTCTGTGAAGCTTTCCCAGACCTCCCTACCTGCATCTCAAATCCTGAAACACCTTATCTGTAATGATCACTTCTATAAGATTAAGAGACTAGGCAAGGAGGCACACTTTCCTTTTCACCTTATCACTCATTATTATTTGAAATATTTTTAAAGCTATGTGTATGTATTGTTTTGATAATTTTAATGCTACGATTAAAAACATGCTATTTCCGGTGGGATAATGGTAAATAGATGCTATTTGTTTCATTGTGAAGATGGTCCTAGTAAGGCTGGTCTAGTGCGTTTGGTGTTTAGTTGTGTTTGTTGGGATGTGATTTTTGTGGAATAACACTTTTTTTCCACACAAACCATGACAATTTGGTGATCATTAGTGCTGTCACCAACTATGTCTGGTTCTCTTCCTTCAGGCACAGGTTGGGATGCACTTTCAGCCCCTTTGAAATTAGGTGTGATCATGTGGCTGGTCCTGGCCAGTTAGATGAGAAGAGGATGCTGTGTGTGTCCCTGGGTGCAGGCAGATATCAAGTAAATACTTTTTGAATTGCCGTTGAGTAAAGTGCTATGGAGGGATGCCTTGTGGACTTAAACACGGTTCCTCTGGGGTGGTCCAGATGCTGAGCCAAGAACAAGAAGGGGATGGCCAGGTGCAGTGAGGGAGGGAGCAGTCTTTCCAAGGACTCTCAGAAGAAGAGAGCATGCTCCAGGCCAAGAGAGACAGTGCCAGTGTATCTGGAGGCAGGGACTCCGTGAACAAGGGACAGAGGAATGTGAGGTGGACATGGACCGTTTGTGCTGGGTCCTGGGGTCCATGTAAACAGTTTTATGGGCATCAAACAGCAAAGCAAGTACAGTACAGAACTTTACTTTTTTGAGAAGCCAGTGGAGAGTTACGAGTTATAGCATTAATCACCCAATGAAAGCTGATATTAATCATAAGAGAACAGAGATGTCTTTGGCCCCTCCCGGCTTTCGGGGGCTTCACAGAGAATGGCTTTGCAAGGCCAGTTCTCTGCCTGATGGCTTTGCGTCCTTCCTCTCCTTGCTGGCTCATTGCAATGGAGAGCCTCCATTAAGCAAATAGGCCCAAGACCTTACACTCCATCCCAGCTCTCTGCAAATGAGTGACAGAGAAGAAAGCCTGTTTCTCCCTATCGGTTAATAAAATCCACAGTGTGAGATATTTGAAGTTTCTGTTGGAATGCCAAGCGACCTGGTAATTCCTGTTTAGAATGCCAAAGGTGAGTCAGGCTTGGCTGGAGACCTGTCTCCATGGCATCAGGAATACTATAAAGCTGGAGAAAATCTCCCAGGATTGTAAAACTTCTTCTAGCGAATCGGCAACTTCCTCCTTTATTCTTACATCAGTTAGCCCATACCCTGTGGGGGGTGGGGTGGGGACAGGTCCAGTTGTAATTAAAAAGAAGAGATTAAATATGCAAAAAAGGGGGGAGGTTGGGTGGCTCTATCAGTTGAGCCTCTGGCTCTTGATTTTGGCTCAGGTCGTGGTCTCATGGCTCATGGGTTTGAGCTCTGTGTTGGGGTCTGCACTGTATGGTGTGAAGCATGCTTGGGGTTCTCTCTGGCCCTCCCCTGCCAGCTCTCTCTCCCCAACTAAATAAATAAACTTTAAAAAAATTTTTAAAAATGCAAAAAAAAGGTGTATGCAAAAAAGAATTAAAGCAAAAGTCTAGGAAGATAGGAAAGAGTAGGGGCCAGGATTAGGGATACAGGTAATTCCATATGCATTCCAGATTATTTCTCAAAAGTATTCCCAGAAGAGGAAAAAAAAACAGGTTTTGTAAAACAGGAAATATTTATCTATCTATCTATCTATCTATCATCTATCTATTTATTTATTTATCTATCTCTAAGATAGCATACATAAAAACTTTGAGCAGTTATCACTGAAGGTTGGGGCTATGGATAGCTGTTACATTCTTTTCGCTCATGTGTATTTCTAAACTTTCTGCAACGAGTAGGTACAGATTTCTAATAAGAAGACATCCAAAAGGTTATTTTTAAATCGACTTAAAGAGCAGATGGGGAGCACCTCAGAAGCCCTGGGATTGGGGGTGGGTGGGGCCCAGAGCCCAGGGCCTGTTCCCTGAGGAGGAGCCCAGGCAGCCAGGCAGGTGAGGGTGAAGTGCCTCCAGCTTGTAGCCTTAGCAACATGTTACGTTTATCAACCCAGTTTCAATACTGGGAAATGGTGGGAACAATCCCTACTTTGCAGGGCTCTTGTGAGATTTATTTATTTTTTAATGTTTTTATTTATTTTCGAGAGAGAGAGAGAGTGTGAGCAGGGGAGGGTCAGAGAAAGAGGGAGACACAGAATCCGAAGACAGGCTCCAGGTTCTGAGCTAGCTTTCAGCACAGAGCCTGATGCGGGGCTCAAACCCGCCCCCCCCCCCCCCCCCGACCGTGAGATCATGACCCTAGCCGAAGTTGGATGCTTAACCAACCGAGCCACCCAGGCGCCCCTTGTGAGATTTAAATGAGGTAGGGTAGTGAATGGAAGGGCAGCTGGCAGGGGGTATATGGTGTTAAAGGGCTCCTAACAACTCCTCCCTAGCTTGCGAAGGGAAAAAAAAAAAAAAAAGGACACAGCCTGGCTAGAGGTGGGACTGGATGCCCTCCAGTCTGGTAGAGGCATTTCTGAGACACTGGGGGGCAAGTGTTGTGTTGTGGTGTGGGGGGAGGGGTGAGTCTTCCGTTGATCAGAACAGTAGCGGACATTTCAGAAGCATTTCCTAGCTACCAGGCCTGCATCTAATGCGTCCTGCACATTATCTCGCAGAACCATCCCCAGACCCTGTGAGCTCACCCGGCTTCCCTGTTACAGAAGTTGAGAGACTTAGGGATGTAAGGTAATCTGCCCAAGGCAATACGGGTAGTAAATGGCGGACACGGGACTCAAATCCACGCCTGCTTGATCCTAAAACCCATGCTCTTGGCTGCTGTGTTACATCATATCAGCGTATAACCACAGTTAACTGGATTAAAATGCCAGTTCTGCCCCTCGGATGTGATCCTACTCACGTCTCCTGGTCCTCATGAGGACCAAGTGTGAAAAACACACGTGAAGGACCTGTGCCTAGTGCCCAGCACTACTTGTCACTGGTGGTCCCCTCGCTCCCTCATTTGGGTCCCCAAGAGGACATTCCCACAGCATTTGGGTCTTTTGAGGAAGCGTCTCAAAGCGATGCTGCTGAAAAAGCAATTCTTTTTGCTGTAGCTGTGTGGATAGATTTTTAATATTTAATTAGGAAGACCTTCTGCTTGGAGAGAGGGCAGGACTTGTTATTAAATCCCCGCTGCTTGGTCTCCCTCACTTGCCCGTGGGATTATTCATTCATTTCCAGTCACACAATTTAATATTGCAACAGCTAATGGGGAGATGTTGATAATTTGTAAAACTGGTGGGTCCCAAGGCCATTGGAGAAGCTCCATGCCTGGGCCCGATTCTGGGGGCTACAGCAGATTCTCGGGAGATGAGGGTGCCGTCGAGCTTCCTGTTCATTATCTGCAACATTCGTGCGTGTCTTCTGAGATACGATGTGGGGAGCCATGAGGATGAGAAAGACCTTCACTACACAGTTTTGTCTTTGAGGAGTCAGGACCTTGAGACACCTGAACGCATTACAGGGTTTTGTGTTAAAATACGTACTTGGGATTTGTTTTTAATCAGGCACAAAAGACAAGCAGAAAGGGAAAGGACTGTCCAAGGGAAGAAGTCTATACCCAGGTCCCTACAAACAGGAGGCACGGCCATGCCATGTGGGGCCACACAGGGAAGCACCAGGAGCGGTTAGGAGGCAGAGAGGAATGAGGGGAGAGCATGGTCCAGAGCCTCGAATGGGTGAGGCAGGGTAGATGTGCTGGGTAAGTTTAGGATTGGAGGGTTGGAATGATCTTGGCCATCTCTAGACTTGTAGGGGTGTCCCCAGCAGTCTGGTACCTGGCCCTGCGGTGGTTTGGAGCAGAGGGAATACTGCCTTGGTGTGTGAGAGCTAGAGAAGAGAGATGGTTGGGGTGTGGACTCTGGATTGGTGGGTTTGTGAGCCAAAGGTCCACTTGCAGGGGAGTCATTTGCTATCTCTAGGAATTAGCCAGCTTGGGGAGCGGCAGTCTCTCCAGGATCAAGGTCCAGATGCCAGAATGTCAAGAAAACAGAAAATAAGAAAATAGTTGATAGAGTTTGGTTTTGCAGTTAGGTGTGGGTTCAAAATGCCTACTTTGAGGGGTGACTGTGTGGCTCAGTCAGCTAAGTGACTGCCTTCGGCTCAGGTCATGATCTCACAGTTTGTGGGTTCGAGCCCTGTGTTGGGCTCTGCACTGACAGCTCAGAGCCTGGAACCTGCTTCTGATTCTGTGTCTCCCTTTCTCTCTGCCCCTCCTCCACTTGTGTTCTCTCTCTCTCTTTCTCTCTCTCTCTCCCTTAAAAATAAATAAACTTAAAAAAATTAAAACAAACACAAACCAAAATGCCTACTTTGGATTTCTTAGCTGGGGCATGGGTCATGAACATCCCTTGGGCCCAAATGCTACACACTGAGCATCTTTCCCAAAGACTACTGGAAAACTCCAGCTTCCAGACTGTAGCCTCACTCTACCAATGGGTTCTCTGCACAAACAGGCAGAAAGGTCTTTGTAAAGCAGCCATTCACAGAGCACTTAACTGTGGAGTATCCAGTATGTGCCAGACACTTCGACGGGCAGCGTGGGTACAATGGAGAGCAAAGACACGTGTGGTACTTGCCCCGGTGAGGTTACCGTTCGGTGCATGGGGGACTTAACCTAAGAATCACGGACACATGTATACAATTGTAACTGGGAGATGCACTGCAAAAGAGGGGCTGTTTGGTGCTATAGACAGAGTGGCAGGGACTCTGGCACAGTGGAGGTGGTCAGGGGAGTCTTCCCTGAGGCAGTGAAGGTGGGCCTGAAATCTGAAGGAGTGGGAACTTACTAGATGGGAAGGAATGGGTGTGTGTGTGTGTGTGTGACATTCTAAGTGTAGAGGGAAAGGGGGGAGCTTCTCAGGAACCTTTTGTGTGGAGGCTCTGAAGAAAGAGAAAACAAGATGTTCAAAGGAAATACATCTGAACATGTCCCTTGCCTTAAAGCCTTCAATGGCTCCCCATTGCCTGCAGGAGAAAGGCAAGCCTCCTTTATAAGGCCTTCAAGGTCTTTTATGATCTACTCCTTGCTTAGGTTTCAGGGTTTGTCTGTTGCTTCTCTCCTCCGCGTTACGCAGCACCACACATACTCACTCTCTAGAAGTACTTGCTATTTCCCCAACCTGACTTCCTGGGTGACACTTTCATACCTTTGCACCTGCTCCTACTTCATCTAGCACCTGATTTCCTGCCCTCTGCTGGGTTATTTCCTTGGTTTCCTCCAAATCTGTCCCATTACACTGCACTCCTCCAGGGGGCACTATTTAGACTATAGTGTGAATGACTCCTGCTGGAGTTGTACAGGTCCTCTATAAAATGTCACCTCAAGGGCTACTTCCTCTGAAATGGAAGTTTTTCTTTCTTTCCCAGGCAGCATCTATATGGCAAGATCTCTCTCCTACAGCATCCACTATATTGCATGATAGATACAGAGGCCTTTCTGTCTTGCTTAACAAATGTGTATTGAGCTCTTGTTCTGTGCCAGGTACTGTTCCAGGTGCCAGCAACATGGTCACAAATAAGTCAGGCAAGTTCTCTGTTCAGTGTGACTGACACATTAACTCAATAATCACATGCATGGATATGCAATTATGAATTGTCTTGAGTACTCAGATGCAAAGAGTGGGGGCAGTGTGAGGAAGAAAAACCAGAAGGAACCTGGTTTGAGTTAGAGGGAGGGAGAGTCTGCAGACAAGGAAGCAGAAGTGTAAAGGTGAGAAAATGTAGCAGGAAGAGTCTCAGGGAGGAGGGACATCGTGTGCAAGAACCAGGAGATGAGAACAAATTTGGTCTTTTGAGGAACTAAGTGGAGGCCACGTGGTGGAGCAGAATGGCCAACATGTCAGGTAAGATGGTTAATTGGTCAGACCAGTCAACTTAGGGGTTTTATCTTTATTTTTTTAATGCTTTATTTTTGAGCAAGAGAGAGAATGTCAAGCAAGTTCCACTCTCAGCATGGAGCCCAACATGGGGCTCGATCCCAGGACCATGGGATCATGACCTGAGCTGAAATTAAGAGTTGGACGCTCAAGACTGACCCACCCAGGCACCCCAGGATTTTTATCTTTAAAGCAATGGGAAGGAGAAGTATCAAGTTTATAATTCCCCCAAGCCAGAAACTCACCCAACTGTCCATTAACATTCAAATAAACAACAAATTGTTAGCATATTGACACAATGAAATGTTGCACAGTGACGTCATTGAGTTAACTACCATAGACTGCAAAATGCATCTGCTCTGTTACAAGTCAGGAGAGCCATTATCTTGGGGGACAGGTGACTGGGTTGGAGTGAATAGGGACTTCTAGGATGCTGTCATGGTCTTCCTTTCCTTCTTCTTCTTCTTCTTCTTCTTCTTCTTCTTCTTCTTCCTCTTCCTCTTCTCTTCCTCCTCTTCCTCTTCCTCTTCCTCTTCCTCTTTCTCTCCTCCTTCTCCTTCCCCTTCTTCTTAAATGTGGGTATTGGTTACACAGTTTCTGCTGCATATTATTGTTCACTAAGAGGTTTTTGTTATTGCTTGTTTTGTTGTGTTTGTTTTTAGTGGAGGCAGAAAGACCTGCAAGGAGACAGTTGCAACTGGCTGAGAGATGATGTTAACTTTGAAGGAGACCAATGAGGGGGCAGATTTCCAGTCTCTCCAGCAGATAGAGTCCACCAGACCTGCTGATGTAGGGGAGGGGAGCGTGAGTGAAACGGATCAGGAGGTGACGAGGAAGATCTTCCAGGCTTGAGCAACTGGGTGGGTGTTGGAACTGGGTTGTGCAGTGGGGAGGGTCAGGAGGTGGCTTTGTCACACCTCCCTCTGTCTCCTGGCAGGAGTAATGGGGCTGTTCCAGGGATGGGTCTGGTTAATGCTGATGTACCTTTGGCTAAATTGTAAGTCAATAACCTGATGGTCAGTGCTAGAAAAAGAGCTGGTTACACCCTTGCTTTCTACACATTTCACCTTCTTAGAATAGTTCAAACTTATTCTCCAAACTCAACAGTTTTTGTGGCAGGGTTCATGGATGTTTGTCAAATGGACAGTACTATGCCAGGTATGTGCTTGGGCACATAGGGGTAATAGCTTCAGATGTTTCTCATGATTCTAGATGTTGAGAGGCAAGGAAAGGACATTTAAAGAGAGCCTCTCAGTGTAAGTTGCTGTGTCCAGTGGCTTTCATACCCTGCAGTATATACTCCTTAAATAACCTCGCCAGGATTATTTTACAAATACCCATCATTATGGCTTGGTTATTAGTCATCGAGTAACAAAGCTGGAATTTGAACTATGTCTGTGTTTTATTTTGCCGTGCTGATTCTGTCTGATCAAAGATGAAGGTCAGGGATCAATGGTGTCTCACAGGGTGAGGGAGGCCACCATCACGTCTCAGTCTCCATGATGTCAGGAGGGAACCCCAACACTTAGGAAGTGCTTGGAGATCTCCAAAAGATGGCAGCTCTGAGATTGTGTTTTGCCATTTTTAAAAAACATTTACCCATAATGTCTCTTTATAGGATAATAAAAATGAACCATCTGTGGTTCATTGGGAAACATGTCTCAGGCTTATTAAAAATATATGAATTTTTATTTTAAGATGGGATGGCCATATTATTCAAAATTGTAAGCCAAAATGTATTATCTATTATTAATTTATTTTTAATAGACATCTTTCTTATAGATTAGCATTCTAATTACTTCTGAAAAAGTGGGCAGCAGCGAGGCGAGGTTTCCAATTAAAATTGTCCTGAAGATAAATGGAGGGCTTGGGCTGAGAGACTTCACCCTTTTCCCCGTCCGTCTGGGAACAATCACATCTGTCACCCAAGAGGGCCAGGCCAGGCTGTCTGTCTGTGCTAGATCTGACCCCAGAGATTGAGGTTCTCCTCAGGAGTGAACGGGGCAGCTTCCGACGGTGCTTTCTGGAAGGAGCTGCACAGGTGAAGGAGAAGGCCATGGGGAGAGGTGCCTCCAGTTTTCTGTTGCTTTCCCTCCTTTCAGCTGCCTGCCCTTCCTAAGGTCCCTACATGGCCTGCTTGTTCTCTCCAGGCAAAACCAAAAAGTGCCTGCTGTAGTCACTATAGCTCACCTTATATGACAGGAGAGTGCATGGGCTGTTTCAAACGCTTATGTAATTGAAATATCTCTGCGTTTATAGGTTTTAAAAAAAATTTAATGTTTATTTACTTTTGAGAGAGAGAGAGAGAGACAGAGACAGAGTGTGAGTGGGTGAGGGGCAGAGAGAGAGGGAGACACAGAATCCGAAGCAGGCTCCAGGTCCAGGCTCTGAGCTGTCAGCACAGAGCCCAACGCGGGGCTCAAACTCATGAATGGTGAAATCATGACCTGAGCCAAAGCCGGTGCTTAACCAACTGAGCCACCCAGGCACCCCCACATTTATAGTGTGATTGAAGCTCAGTTGCGTCACTTCCAATCAGGTCACGTTGATGGCAAGCCTTCTGCTGTCAGATATTTGGATCTGTCAACTGGAGACGTGGAAAGGGTTCGATGCTGTGCAGAGGGAGTGTGGCTTAAATCCCATACCTGTCACACACTCATTGTGTGGCTTCCACAATTTCACTGTCTGCCCAATAGTATTTCCTTGTTTGTGAAGGACACGCACTTCTTAGCATCTTCCCGAGGATTAGGTGAGCACCCAGAAGTGTGCAGTTAGTAGGTGTGCAACAGGTGTGTCTCCTGCCTTTCCCCTTCCTGTCCATGTCTGTGTGTGGACTGGTAAGCTGAGCTCAGGGCCACTCTGCTGGGTGTCAGTCTGGCACCACCTTGATGGGACAATGGTGAGGAGGGTTGGCCCTCCCCAGGAAGGCCAGCACAGGGCAAAGGACACTGAACAACATCCCTCTACCTCCTGGTTCAGTGTCCTTTGCTGGGCTGGGCATGTCTAGTCTCTGGGCTTCAATCCTTCTGTAGTAAAAGAGGTGGAGTGAACAGGGACATCGCGTTTCTACTTTGTAGCCTTGCCAGCTCTCTATATTTTTAGCTTATTAATCAGTTATGGATCTAGTCTTCAGAAACATCTCCAAAGTCACCTTGAACCTATGCTATTTTCAGTTTATATTCATTTTCTCTCAAGATACTGAGTTTTATTAACTTTATTACTTTAGGGTAAGTCAGAGTTCTTTTCATCAGTCTCGTTTACTTCTTTTAACCTTCTAAGTTTAGTATATTTTAGATTTTCTCGACATTCTTGTAGTTTTTTTTAACAAGCATATAAGCATGTCTGTGCTCTCCATATTCAGATTGTAGGAAAAACGTGTGTAACAAAGAAGTGTAATGAATTCCTACCATGTGAAGATACAGTGAGTGCTTTCACATTTGTGAATCTCCTTTTTTCTTCCCAGAAATCTGGCAGGTGATGTGTATCCCCAGTTTGCCACTGGACAAGCTAAGACTCAGAAAGCTTGCGTGACTCTCCCGGGGTCCCAGAGGGAGGAAGCACTTGTTTTTGGATCTGGAGCCAGATCTTTCTGTGATGTAACGTTGCATTGTTGTAGTATTGTGCCCAGCTTCTTTCTGCCTTCCTTCTCTTCTTTATACATCGGAGAGATAGAAATTATTATTCCCAGAGTTGCTCAGCACCGATTCTTTGCTTCTTCAGACCTGGAGGATTTTTTAAAAGCCTCCCTATCTTGTCTCATGTGGCTTGGGAAAGCCTTGGAGTGCAGACTCGATAGGAAGGGGCCTCCAGGGCTCCCATCCAGCAGCTTGCTTCTTTCCTGTTGCACTTGACCTAGGAGAGATCTTAGGATAAAAGTGCTGTGATTGCCTCAACTTAATGCAGACCCGGCCAAGTAGCAGCCTGCACATTTAACACCATGCATGTTTAATTGCATCTGGCCGATGAGTGCGTTGCATGTTTGGGTATCTTAGGTGGTTCTCGGGGAAAATTGAGGGCATGTATATCAAGCAATTTTTGAATTATGTCTCTATTAGCATCTGTGAATGTCTCCCCGGGGAAGCCAGGAAAGCTCTATTAGCATAGCAGTTTAAAACAGGATTGGAGGAAGCAGGAGGGGAATATCCCGTTGGGAACAATAATTATAAACAGCACTTTCATGTAAACAGGTCTTAATGTGTTTTCTATATTGAATTCCTGAGAGTGAGACTCTTGGGTGGTGTCTCAGCGCCCCCTCCAGGGCGGCACCCCTGCAGTGCTGGGAACTTAAGTAGAAAGCTTAGTGGGCCCCTTTGCCTCCCTGGGCACCAGAATCCTCTCAGACCAAGGCAATGCTGAGTTGTAGGCAATGTGATAATAGAGCCATTGTTGTGTGACCTTGGGCAAGTCACTTCCTCCCTTTGGGCCCTTGTGGGGTATTTATAAAGTGTTAGCACTGAGCCAAATGCTGTCACACAATTCATTTCAATTAGTCCTCCCAATATCCTGCAAGGTGGGTTGTGTTACCCCATTTTACAGGTTAGGAAACTACGTCTCATGGGAGTTAAGAACCTTGTGCAAAGTCATTAGTCAGCAAATGGCAGAAGTGGGGTTTAAATTCTGGCTTCTGATTCCAATTCCAAGGTTATTTCCAAGACTCCAGACCATTTCCATGACTTTTAGGGTCACGGTGATGGTGGTATAGAGAAATAGAGCCCTGGCTGGCTCATAGCCCTTCTGTCCATCTTAAAAGCTAGTACATCAAGTGTCTTCATGTGAAATCATGAGATCATAAAAACTTCAAGTTTGAGTGGATCTTAAATGTTATCAGTCATTTTCAAACTCCTGTTAAGGCAAGGAATTCTTTAATCAAAAGCAATTTTTGAGGCTAAGTAAAATAGATGAAAGCAATTAGATGCTGGGTTAAAGAGGGAGGTCAAGAGAATGTTTTGTTTTGTTTTTTTCCCTTCCCCAAGGAAAGTGTGCCGTCTGGAAATTTTATAGATCAGCATTTGGAAACCACTGATCTAATTCAACCTGCTCATTTTATGGTTGGCTAAGGTAAACCTAGAGAGGAACGTGGATGTGCCCAAGGGACAAGGCTGAGGCTGGAGTCCAGGTCTATGGACTGCTGCCTGGGGCTCTTTCAACAACACAGAAGGAGCAGTGAGGTGTCCAGGGTTGGGCTTGAAAGCGTTCTCAAGCATGTGCAGGGATGGCCACTAATTTGTGCATTAATCCATTCATTCACCAGCTTTTAGCGAGTATCTAGTTGTCAAGTAGGAGAGCTTGCTCTATTCTTGGAATATTCTCTGAAATATCAGGGGATTACCCCCAGGGCAGGCTAGAAGGGGAATAGCAAGCTTGTCAATAATTAGAATCTGTATTAGGAAGGGAATGCAGAGGTCTGGAGAAGGAGCCAGGCTGTGGAAGAAAACGAAGGCCCACTGGAGGGGAGCAAAAAATAACTCTGTGTGGTGTGAGATGTGGAGTGCTTGCTGGTGAAGTTGGAAGGCTTGGTCTTGGGCCCCCAAATGCATTCCAAGGTGTGAGGAAGCTTTGAAGGTGAACCTCTGGGTTTGTCACTCACTAGTTACTTGTTCACTCATTCAACAGTTCTTGAGCATCTAGAACGTGTTTGGCACCGTGTGGGGCAAAAGGAGTATGTGGTGAACAGGACAGACATACTCACTTTCTTCACAGACAGCCCCTCCTCAAGTCTCCTCTTTGTCATCAAGATAAAGGCATTTGTTCATTCATTCATTCAACAAATGTACGTTCTTGATGCCAGAAGTAACTTTTCTCTCAAAGCTCATTCCCTTGGGGGGCACAGCATAGAGTGTCTCATGAGGGGAAAGGTCACCCCAACCATGCTCTCTCTAGTTTTTAAAATAAGCAAATGTGAAAGCAGGTGACAGCCTAAAGCTAGTATACTTTGTTAGTACCATCATTAAAAAAAAACAAAAGATTTTACTTAGGCTCTTCACACACAGATTCACAGACAGGATGACTGCCTAAGTGGGGATCTGTTTTTCAGGGATAGTTGGAGCTCAGTCAGAGCGCAGAAGGGTATGTTTCGATGGAGATGGATTAAAAGCCAGGAAGTCAGGAGAGGATGCACAGAAAGCCCAGCCCAAGTGGGCATCCCAGTGGATGGGCCTGAGTAGCATGAGAAAGGTTGAGAGCCTGGGGCTGGAGAGAGAGAAGATGAAGGGGTGGAGGGGTACTCGAGGAGAGGGAGGGTGAAGGCAGAGAGGAGGAACCTAGGAACAGCTTTGACTTTTTCGTCTTTGAATATTGCCTTGAGGGAAATAAAGAAACAATACTGTTGTGCTCACTTATTTCAAGGGCATGGGATCAGTGGAAGGAGGAAAAAGAGACTACACAAGTGACTATGTGTGTGCCATTGAACTCTTACTTCAGAGAGCCTCAGGTGCCCAGCTGGAGAGATGCCTGAGGAGGAAGTAATGAGACAGACTGCCCTTTACAGGCAGGTTTGTGGCACTGGAGACAAAGGCTGGTTCCTCCCTGGGGCTGGTTTGGCCAGGGGGATGGGAGGGTGGTGGAGTTCTGGCTACAGCTCAGGTACAAAGTGGGCTCCTAGAACTTTGTTTCGCAGCATACGTCTCTAGAGATTGGAGTACAAAGAGCAGTTGGTAAGCCATTAATAAGCTAAGCAGACTCCTAAAAGCGGATGATTATAGGCTGGAACTCACTTGACACCCAAGTGAAGCACAAAGGATCAAGTGCTTGCCTGAGAATGAGTTGAATCTGCTTCCTGTGGTTGCCTCCCTCCCTTTCTCACTCTTGCTTCTTCACCTTCTCCCCAGTTCTGCCCATTTCTCTCTTCCTTCCTCTTTCCCTCTGCCCCTCACCTTCCTATCTTGTCTCTCCCATTCTCCTTTCCCTCCAGTTTCTTCTGTGGTTGAAAATATGATAGACTTTCTAAGAAGGTTCAGTTTATTCCTTAAGTACATGTTATATTCACTTTTCTTAATATAAAATCAGGTGGTGATCCTTCTGGGTCAGTGCCAGGAATCTGAGCACTGGTGTCACAGCAGTACTTGGCCCTGGGGATAATGTGGGACTGGGATGGCAGGCAAACTGTCACTTTGTTTGTATGGTAGGGGATATTTTTTAAGTTTATTTATTTTGAGAGAGAGAGAGCACACGAGCATATATACACATGCACGCGCACCAACGCAGGCAGGGAAGGGTCAGAGAGAAAGAGGGAGAGAGAGAGAATCCCAAGCAAGCTCTGCACTGTCAGGGACGAGCCCGACTCAGGGCTTGAACTCATGAACTGTGAGATCATGACCTGAGCTGAAATCAAGACCTGAGCTGGGTGGCCACAGAGCCAGAAAATTTCTCTTTCTCTAAAGAACCTCAAGCCAGTCAGAGGTAGTTGCTTTGATTTGTATGTGGTCCCCACTTTTTCTCAAAATCTATGACCTTGGATAGGAAAAGACATTTAAAAAAGCTGATCAGGTTTGCTATCAGACTTCAAGCCTCCAGCTATTCTATACCAGCAAAACTAGTGTGTCTTTGTGCTGGATTTTAGATTTTCCCAACTGCAGGGTGTGTTTGGGGGAGAAGGTGGGCAGCAGCAGAGTGGCACCTGGGGGGTCAGTCTCATTTTATTGGTCAGGTCGGGGACGAGATGGTCTTCAGGCTGTGACTGAATGAAGGGGTGGCTTTCTAAACATGGACAGCTCCGGATATCCCTGTGGGATCCCAAGGACTGGAATGGTTTTCTTTCTTTCTTTCTTTCTTTCTTTCTTTCTTTCTTTCTTTCTTTCTTTCTTATGTTTATTTTTGAGAGAGAGAGAGCGAGCAGGGGAGGGACAGAGAGTGATGGAGACACTAAATACGAAGCAGGCTCCAGGCTCCCAGCTGTCAGCACAGAGCCCGATGTGGAGCTTGAACCCACAAACTATAAGATCATGACCTGAGCTGAAGTCAGACGCTTAACCCACTGAGGCACCCAGGTGCCCCTGGAATAGTTTCTGAACACAGAATGCATTCTCCTGATGCAGAATGCATTTCTGTCCTCTTGCTGGTGTTACAAGTAGAAAGTTTTAGATACAGAACTGGGAGCCCACTCAGAGCAGGAGATAGGGCTGTCCTTATGGGGGATAAGAGGCCTGAGGAAAACCCTCCCAGTTACTTTGAAAGATGTTTTCAGGACATCGTAAACCTTGGCAATGTAAAAATGATAATATAATTAACAGATTTGGTAGGTAGAGGAAAAGACAGGAGAAATAGAGGAAGTAACATATTTCAGAGAAGGTGGCTCAAAGCTAATATTGAAGGAATCAAGGATTAAGGACACCATTTAAAGTGTAACAATATCTCCAGGAGCATTAAAAATAACCAGCTCTGGAGGTAGAAGGAGGAAAAAGAGAAGGGAGGTTTGAGGCTAAAGTTATAGAGGAGTAAGCTACTTGGCTTCTTTCATTTACTCAGTGGTGGGAGGGTATATGAACTCTGGCTATATATCTATAGGTGTCAGCAAGGCCATCCTCCTTTTAAATTTTTTTTAATGTTTATTTTTGAGAGAGAGAGAGAGAGAGAGAGAGAGAGATGGGAGGGGCAGAGAGAGAGGGAGACACAAAATCTGAAGCAGGCTCCAGGCTCTGAGCTGTCAGCACAGAGCCCAACGTGGGGCTCTAACTTATGCCCATGAGATCACGACCTGAGCCAAATTTAGATGCTTAGCCGACTGAGCCCCACAGTTGCCCCTGCCATACTTCTTTTAAAGGCTCTGAGGAGAATCCATTCCTGACCTCGTCCAGCTTCTCGTGGCTGCCAGTGCTCCTTGCCTTGTGGCCCTTGCTCCAATCCCTGCTCCCAGCTTCACATCACCATCTTCTCTTCTGTCTATGTTCTGATCTCTGCCTGCCTCTCTTTTATGATGGCATCTAGGACTTATGATGACATATACAACCTACCCGGATAATTCAGAGTAATCCCCTCATCTCAAGATCCTTAACCTAATCACATCTGCAAAGAATCTTTTTCCTTGTAAGATGACATTCATAGGTTCTAGGGACAAGGACAGGATGTCTGGGGTGGCCATGATTCAGCCCACTATAATCTAACTGGGTTAGGTTATGAATAGTTTACTAAGAGGAGGGATACAAATATTCAATGAGTAGAAACAGTGATATTCCCAATGCTCCAGGCACAGTTTAATTACAATTTTTCCTGCATTTGGACAATAGAAAGTGTTCTCTAGCAGGGCTCAGAAGACTTGAGTTGAATCCTGAAATTGTTACTTTATAACCGTGTCGCCTTCAAGTCAAAGCCTCAGAACTTCAGTTCTTTAAAAACTATAAAATTAGTTCAATAGCAATATAAGATCTTCATATCTCACAAGATTTCTCTGCTGTCCAAGTCAAACACTCGATGGACAATGGGTCCCTAAGCTATAAAGTACTATACAGGCACTAAGTCCATAAGAAGTCATTAAAGCCGGCTCTATGTGGGTAGTTGGCTTCATACAAACCACATTTCAAATCTTTTGCCATCAAGCAGATCCAGCAAGTATTACTTGGAGTAATACTACATGTTTCACACAATTCAGAGCGCATAGAAAGACAACTTTTTCCAAAGAATCCAATATACACACTTGGGTTCTCATGGTTTCCCGGAGTTTGTGAAGTTTTTACTAGTACTGTTATTTTCTGTGGTGGTTTTCAAAGCCTCTGACCTTCCTGATTCTATAAACAAGCTATGGTTAGAGATGTGGCAGAATCACCTTATGTTTAGATAGGTATAAAATACGGCAGCAAGAGAACTGGCTTTGAGAAACACTGATGTACGCCTCACAGTTACAGTTATGCTTTGACCAGCAATAGGAGGTCACTTCTGACGTTACTATAGCAGGTGCCAGTAGACACGACACTTTGGGGAAAGGGGGCTTTCCCCATCTGGTAGGGTGAAGGTGCCTCAGGCTGGCCCCGTGAGCAGCAGGTGAGAGAGAGAGAGAGGCAGAGAATTAATTGGTAATGGTCTCTGAACTTTCTGGGGGAGGGTTGCATCACTTGTCTGTCACCCCACACCCCTGCCCGATCTTCTCCTCTCTGCAGCCCCTGCTGTCCTCACTTTGGAGGAATGGGTGATGAGCCTGATTGATCTGCAGGCCATGGCAGTGAGGGCTGGGTATGCACGGTGACGTAACATACGAGGGGAAAGTCACCCCAGTGTTTCTACTCTGGAAGTCTCATTGGCAACTTCCAAATCCAAAGGGAAGGGTTGTACTGCCCAATAGGCCTGATGGACTTGGGTTTTGTCTTTTTTCTCTGATGAGTAGTGTATTCATTTGATTGGCATGATCTAAGGCTGAAAAAGAATTGGGCTCTTATGAAGTACCTGCTATGGGACAGATAATATGCTTGGTACTTCCCCATGTGCCACTTCATTTAATCCTTACAACAGCAATATGCAGCATTACTACTATTGTTATGAGTTGAGTTGATGTTGAAGAGATGTTGGAAGTCGTAAACCCTAGAATGTGACCTTGTGAATGTGACCTTATTGGAAATTGGATCTTTGCAGATGTAATCAAGTTAAGATGAGGTCATTGGGGAGGGGGGGTCCTAATACAATACGGCTGCTGTCTTATAGGAAGAGGGAAGTGCTGAGTGAAGAAGAGACACACAGGGAGAAGATGGCCGTGTGCAGATGGAGTTAGATTGCAGTAACAGTGTCACAAGCCCGGGAACACCTGGGGTTACCAGAAACTGGAAGAGGCCAGGGGGATTCTCCTCTAGAGGCTCAGAGGGAGCACAGCCCGGCCAACTCCTTGCTTCTGGATTTCTAGCCTCCAGGACTGTGAAAGAATGCATTTCTGTTATTCTGAGGCACATGCTTTGAAGTAATTTGTTACACTAGCCCTAGGAAATTAACACAACCATCGTCCTCATGTCTCCATTTTCACAACTGAGGAAAGTGAAAGCTAGGGAAGAAAAGGGACTTGCCCAAAGTCATGCCACTGATAAATGGCACATCCAGGACTGGAACACAGCTCTTTTGATTCTAGGCCCAGTATCTAGACCATTCTGAAATCACTAGTGGAAAAGAGAATAAGATGAAGCCCTAGGAAAGACTACCAACAGGTTCTTCAGAATTGCTCCCCTGCTCTCTTTAGAATGGCTGCATCACATTGGTCCCCGTGTACTTAATAGGAGGTGGTATTCTCCTCTTGGAACTCAAATGAGTGACCAGAATTTCCCATGTCACATGCACTTTAAACATGGCCTTGTGGACTCTGTCGGGAAGGCTCGAGTGTGGTGTAAACTTAATGACAGACCACAGACACCAACTTACTTGTTGAACCACTTTGGATACAGGATAGAGGGCAAAATTTTAGAGACAAATATCTCCACCTAATTATTGCTGTGTTTTTGGAAAGTCTCTGTAATTTCTCTAAGCCTGTATTCTTTTTCTTTATATAAAAGGGACAAGCTATCTACTTTCCAGTGTTATTTAATCGTTTTCCTTAGAGTGTTATTTTGAGGGTTACATTAGCTCATGTATATAGAAGCACCTGGCACTATATCCAGGACATTGTAGGTGCTGAATAAAAGTTAATCTCTTCCTTCACCTAGGGTTCCTGGAGGCGGAACCCTTTATCTATCATCAATTAGATGACTAATTGATATCTTCCGTGGAAATAAAACCAAAAGCTGTAATATTGAGAAGCAAAAGCAGGGGAAGGGAGATGGATATGCCTGGATATGGAAAGGAAGAGCAGGGTACTATTTGCCACGGCACCTTTAGTCTTATAAGGAAGTTTCCCCGGAACTTTCTCTTACATTAATTTGCAATCTCAGTGGGTATCTGCGTTGAAGCCTAGAACAGGGATGAAACATGGTTTTGGGATCTGGTGGAGAACGGGGGCTTTGCTCAATTGTGATGGACTGGCAGGCTGAGTTGGGAGCGCTAGAGGAGCACATATAAGGGGCCGAGCCTGAAACAGTTCTTATGTGCACACAGAACAGTTCTTCCAGATTGTTCGATTTCAGGTGGTTTTCAAGAAAGAAAAAAATTCTGTGAATGTGCTTCAGCTTCCAAAATCTCAAGGAAACACAATCATGGCATCATAGAGTGATGGATTCACTAAATTATAGCTGACGCCTAGCATACAGGGCTGGCATAGAGGGCAGATAAAGTGAAGCTGGTTTCGTTGAAGCAGGGACTCAGGACCCAGAGTCTGCCTTACTGTGCCCGGCACAAAACCGAAAACAAGGAAACGTTTGGGTTGTTTCAGAATGCTATGAAGCAGAGATTGAAAATCATCAGTATTCTCATAAGGAAATTGAGATCCAGATAAAACACGACTTGACCAAGATTAAATGGAGAGTGATCGTTGACAAGAGCCAGGTTTCTTGACTCCTAGTCCAGAGCTCATCCAACCACATCATACTGCATTCAGTCTCTGGTGTACCTCAGCTTTGGTTGGTATTTCAGCTAATCCTTTATCTACAAATATATTTCATTATTATGTATAGTTATGGCACATGATGCTTCTTGAAAGAGAAATTCTGTCTACACAATCCGATCCAGTTATGGAAGAATATACATCGAATACACATTGTATATACATCGAATATAAGTTACTGGAGGTTGGTTTTGTTTAATGCATTGCTCGTCAACGTTGGAATCGTTCCAGAAGTCTAATTTTACGTGATAAAAATTATATAAACAACTTGTGTCCTATTTGGGACAAAATCTCATAAGGAGGAAGAAACTATTCTTCATTTCTGGAGTCCGTTAACTTTCAAAACCAAACCACTAACTTTCTAGTCAGAAACAGCATGGTTAACCTGAGTTTCTGACTACATTCTCACTAAGGAATGAAAGCTAAAGTCACAGCCAATGAGGTGGTTTTAGGGTAAGGATTCTTATGAGGGTTCAGGGTGAAGTAGGGGGGGGGAGGGGAAGGAGCTGACATTTGCTGATGATAACCATTTCACAAAAGTTTTAAACACCATAATCTTCCCACCTACTTCTTAAAGTTCATCAACATAATACCTTTTAAAAGTCATTGGTTTCTACCAATGACGACGTAGCTATCAGACACTCTGAGAGAGGACTGTGATGTTATGTGCTATTCTCACCCAGCTGGTAATCCACCAAGACTCACATGCACACGGGGCTGGAAGAGCAGAGCTACCTCCCTCCAGTTCTCCAGCTCTCCAGGCACCACGTTTCTGCAGCACGGACAGAGCCTCATTCCCGGGGCGATCCTAGCATGGCGAGGGGCCTGACTGCTCTAATTTAGCAGGGCTTTTGCAAAGCTCTCAGGTCTATGCGCTACTTCATGTGCGTTTTCTAAACGACTCCTAACAACCTAAGCTAAAACAAAAACAAAAACAAAAAACCACATTCTTATAAAATAGGGAAGCTCAAGAGTTCGCTTACCGTCTGACAAATCAATCAGCCCGAGGTAGTGCAAAAGTTTCAGAGAGGAGCACAGGACCACCACTATTCCCAGTGTTTGGAGTCCCTCGGACTCGCCCTCCGCCCACATCCTGCTGGAGCGCTGGCGCCACCAGCAAGAAGCCAGGCAGGCACTTAAAGCCGGTCCTCCAAGCAGTTCTTTCCGCTGTGCTTCTAAGTGCTAGGCTGATTTTCACCACTCTCTCTAGGCTTTCCCTCCCTCCCTCCCTTCCACTCCTCCCCGCTTGCTCCCTCCACCTTTCTCCTCCTCCTAGCCTGCAATCTTACTTTCACAGCGACCTTCGCTCTTACTTTCTCTTCTCCTAAGGCAATCCCCTCCAAGGCTTAACCAGCCCCTGCACATCTACAGCCTCTCATGGCTATTTTGCTACTGGGAGGGCATGTGTGTGAATGTAGACTATTTCAAGACATAAAGGAAAAGACTTAACTACTTTCTATGTGCCATAGGCTTAGAGGGGAAGGCTATTTTTTTTCAAAGGACAATAATTTGCCTGTAGTTCTCCAGTAAAAACCCTATCAGGCTTATTCTGGGGTGCAAGTGGTCCCTGTTTTGACACCACAGAGTGCCCCTGGAAACTGTATCACCAAGAAAGTATTTGTAAACTGGGCTGAGCCTACAGTTCTATTTGTGTTTAGACAGATTTTATATCAAATTACTCAAAGCAAAACTGATTGAGCAAAACCGGAAAGCAAAAGAAGGGGAAGGAAAGGAGCAGGGTTATTGATGTGTCCCAAGCTTCTGGGCTCTGTTGGGGCGTCACACTCTCCCTACAATGGATTGTCCCCCATGAGCCTGGTGGGGAAGGGCAGACAGCATGGAGAAGAGGGAAGACTGGGACTTCAATCACAGAGACCTGCCCTTGGGAGAGTTCCTTGATCTCCATGAGACCCTTTCCTCTTCTGGGAATAAACCTGCCTCAAATAAGGGAGCCCTCATCACGTGTGAGAACAGAGCTTGGCCTGAGATTTGGAGAATACACCATGTGGGCAACAATGCAGGGGGAAGACATTCTCGTGACTTCTCGGTAGGGATGTAAATACATACAACCTCTCAGGAGGGAAAAATCTATCAGAAATAGAAAGTGTATATACCCTTTGATCCTGGAATTTCACTTATAGGGTTGCCTACATGTGTGCACGTGTATGTGCGTGTGTAAAAGGATATTCATTGCATCATTTGTTTGTAACAGAAGACAGAAACAACTTACATGCTTATTACTGAGGAAAGCGATTAAACACATTACAGAGCATACGTAAAAGGAATACTATAAATCCATTAAAAATACACAACACAGGGGTGCCTAGGTGGCTCAGTTGGTTAAGCATCTGACTTTGGACTTTGGCTCAGTTCATGGTCTTGCATCATGGATTTGAGCCCCGCATCGGGCTCTGTGCTGACACTCAGAGTCTGGAGGCTGCTTCAGATTCTATGTCTCCCTCTCTCTGTGTGTCTCCTCCACTCATGCTCTCTCTCTCTCTCTCTCTCTTTCTCTCCCAATAATAAAAAATAAACCATTAAAAATTTTAAAAAATACACATTTATGTATCTTTTCTTGGAAGATCACAGAAAATATATTATTAAAGGAAGAAAGTAAGTTGTTTAGTAGAATACCATTTTAATTTTGAAAAGGGACACACACACACCATCTGCAGGCCTATACATAATATAGTCTCAGAAGGATTCACTGATAATTGAGAATTTTAGTTGCCTCTGGAGCAGGGAACTGAAGGTCTGGGGTCAGAGGGAGGCCCGTTGCTGAAATTTTCTCCTATGTGTACAATCTATTTTAAACAACAATAACAAATTGTGAATGCTCATCTCTCCTTCTTTTCTTTCTTTGTGAAAGGGGAAGATATTCTACATATCAGACTGAGACTCATGTCTCTTCTGCTCTGTACTTTCCTTCTCGATTCTCTATACCAATCTCCAATCTCACTTGTACCTGGGCAGTGGTGTCCGGAGTCAGCCCATTCCAGGTAATGGTTGCATTTTTAGGAAATTAACAAGGCAGTTGTTAAATATTTGGTGGTTTGAGCAGCCACAGTAGGAATATTTACACTACGGAGATTGGCAAACACTACACAAGTGCTTCCTGTCCCTCCCCACCACCACAGATTTACGGGGTGAGGCCACTTTGCCTTTCCAGACCCCACCTGCCCAGAAGGAAACCGGACAAATTCGCCTGTCCAGAGGTGTTCCTGACTCTCTGGGTTTCCTCTCTTCTGGAGCCCTTGCAAGTGTGATAGTTAGCCCAATGGGCTTAGTGGCATTTTTAGGCATCAGCCATAGCCAGACATGAGGAACTAAATTAGGAACAGAGAGTCTTCAGTTTCTGGTAAGTCAACACTTTGTTCTTTTGGCTTCTCTAGCGTACACCTCTCCTGGCTTCTGCCTGCTTCTTCCCCTCTCCTTCCTGCTTCCTTTCCAACAACTCCCTCCCTTAAAAGACTGGTGCTGTCCCTGACTCTCTCCTGCCTCTGCATACTCCCCTTTTGCACGCTTATGCATGCTCACTGCTCTAGATGTCAGCTAGAGGGGCAGATGACACTGATCACAGACACATTTGTGTCCCACCGTTTCACCTTTTGCCCTCTTTCACCTCACACACAGCACCCCCAGCTCAGTTCTGACGACTTGTATTACTGAGCGCCTGTTAGATGTAAGGCCAGGTGCCAGGAGTGAGATTTCATCCCTTGTGGCATTCTGGAATTTCTGGGGATGAATGACATGAGAAAGAGGAGTAGTGGCTCCCACTTTCTGCCTGCTGTCACCATGTAAGGACTTGAATTTTTCCAAGAACTCTGACCTCAAAGCCTGGTCCCCTCCTGATTATCTCTGAACCTTCAGCTTTAGGGACATGTGCCTCTCTCAGGTGACTTAGCTCAATGGCAAACGGACAGACCAAACTACTATTTTCTAGTGATTGTGGGGTGCTTTACACAGGCCATCTCCCCAGATTCTCACAACAGATCTTTGCGGGTATTGCCACTTTCATCTCTAAGAAGATCAAAGGGCAATTCAGGTCTCATAGGTAGTGGGCATCTAAGCATCAGGCCCAGATTTACCTGCCTCTGAAGTCCATACTCTCCCACACGTCTAGCTAATAAATGATGAATCTCTGGTTAGGTATTTGTGAGAGATACATGAATTGTTTATTAGAGAGCCTGCCTTTTCCTCATATCCCATGTCCATTCAGCATCACGTGGTGTCCATGCAGCTCTTCCCTCTACGTGTAGCCTCCTTTTAAATTTTTATTGGAGTTCCATCTTTCACTTGATGAGAAATTTTTACCCTAACTGGAGCAATCGTGGAATCCATTTCACAAATCGCTTTTTCTTATTTCCACATAGATTGTAAGGTGAATGCGGCTGCATTGTGGGCATGGGACTGCACAGAATTGGGCACTTCTCTCACCAATTCGTCCCAATTGACTATTTTTCGCCCAAGAATCTTCACTTTGGTGGCCCTCTTCAATTCTTTGTCAGCACTGGCAGGCTTTAATCTCCCCCCCCACCCCGGGCTGTTTGCCATAAAGAAACAAAGGTTTGATCATTCATGAGACATTCTCTTTGGGTAAGATTATAGCAGGGGTAGGGCTAGAGGTGGGATGCTGAGGGAGGGGGTGGGTAGGTGAGTGGTGAATCAACCTCATGTACCTGATACCTGAAGGCTAGATTCCAATTCAGATTATCACATACTGACACATGAATACCGGCCATGGACTTCAAGGTCCCTTAGGAATCTTGGGGACCAAGATGGTCACACTCACAAATGCCTAGTGTCTTAGCTCAGGATACTGTAATGAGATACCATAGGTTGGATGGCTTGAACAACAGACATTTCTTTCTCAACGTTCTGGAACCTGGGAGGTACTGATATTGGGATCTGGTCAGAGACCTTTTTCTGGCTTGTAGATGGTTCCTTTCTTGCTGTGTCCTCACGCGTAGAAAGAGAGCACTAGGGGTGCCTGGGTGGCTCAGTCAGTTAAGCGGCTGGCTTTAGCTTAGGTCATGATCTCATGGTTTGTGAGTTCGAGCCCCATGCCGGGCTCTGTACTGACAGCTCGGAGCCTGGAGCCTGCTTCAGATTCTGTGTCTCCTTCTCTCTCTGCCCTTCTGCTGCTCATGCTCTGTCTCTCAAAAATAAATAAACATAAAAAAAATTAAAAAAAAAAGAAAGAGAGGTCTAATCTCTTTCTCTTCTTATAAAGTCACCGGTTCTATCATGAGAGCTCGATCCTCATGACATCATTTAAACCTAATTAACCTTCCTAATTACCACCTCCAAACACCATCAGATTTGGAATTAGGGCATCAACATATGAATTTTGGGGAAACACAAGACATTCAGTCCATAGTACCTAGTTCTGCCAAACAATCATAGGCTCACCAAATCACTGGGTTTGAATTTAGGTCTGCCAACTACTAGCTATGTGACCAGGGACAAATAATTAAACTTCTGGAGTCAGTTTCCTCATCTGTAAAATGTGGATAATATTGGTACCTATATCCTAGGATTGTTGCAATAATGAAATGAGCTAATGCTATAACCTCTTAGCATGGTCTCTGACACCCAGTGAATGGGGCTGTAACACAGAGGTTCAGAGCACAGCCTCCAAGACCAGACTGCCTGTGCTGACTTTTAACTCTGCTTCTTACTTAGCTCTGTGACTACTGGTGAGTTACTTAACTTCTCTGTGCCCAAGTTTTCTCACCTGTAAAACAGAGATAATGAGAGTTGTTGTTAAGATTGAAATGAATTAGTAATTAAGCACAGAAAGAAGCATGTTAGCATCATTATCATTACTATCCATCATAAGCTCAAGAAGATAATATATCAGCTGGGGCTGATAGAGAAGTTATAGATTGAGTTGTTATATTCTGGAGGTTTGGATCTGGGGAGAGGAAGGAATACTGTTTCAGGTAGGGGAATCAGACTTCCTCTGGAGATTTCTGGGTGCTTTGAACTTCAGTTCTCCAGCTACAAATCTTCCTTCCAGACAAATGGTTTCAGGCAAGTATTTGTTGCTGCTTAAATTTCACTTGTGTTTTGGCCCCTAGCAGTCAGAAAATAAAACTCTCTTTTAGCTAGCTACTTCTGCTGCTCTCATCTTGCTCACTGCTATGTAACCTGAAGTAAACAGAGGTGTCCTGTGGTGTAGTCTCCCATAAGATTGGAGCAGTCAGCTTAGCTAACCAAAACCACATGTGCAAAGCCACGTCCACATTCATCGGACTCAGTAGGGCTTGTTGGTGGCATGTGGGTTTCTGAGTGGTCTCCTGGTAAGATACCGCCTAAATCTCATTTGGATAAACTAATTTGGTGGGAGCCTCATCTTCCGGAATGTTCTGCTGCAGTTGGTATAAAAATAATGCCAATAATTGCATTTGGAGTTTTCTTTCCTTTAAAAGGTGTAAAGAAATGAAAGCATTCCTCAGAGCACCATCTCTGAGCTCTTGATTCTACCAAGAAGCAAATTATTTAACTGCAAGATGGTTATGGTTCAGAGAGAAAATCATTACTATTCCCATCACTGGTCAAAATGGGAAAATTATTTCTGTGTTCTTTTCCTAGCTCTTATCTTGCAGCCCTTTTGGGGGCACTGGCTGGGTTTGTTTAAATTAGTTTTATAGGGGTGCCTGGCTGGCTCAGTCAGAGAGCGTGTGATTCTTGATCTTGGGGTCATGAGTTTGAGCCCCATGTCGGATGTAGAGATTACTAAAAAAAAATAAAACTTAAAAAAATAAATCAGTTTTATAATGATGATGATAACTGTACAATAGGAAAGTAATGACATCTTCCTTTCTTCTTTCTTTCTTCCCTTCCCTCTTTTCCTCTCTCTCCTTCTTTCTCTGATATTTATGGGCACATGTTATCACACTGTGCATAGACAAAAAGAAAAGCCTTTCCCATTAGGAAGTTCACAATGTCTAAAAAGTCCTCTAGGATTCTTACTTTGCAAGTTCTGTTTAACCTTTTCAATCACTTTGCATGTTGTAGTTTCTCAATAAATATTTAGTGAAAAAATAATATGCCCTAACTTTAAGTTAGGAGGCAGCATTATTTCTATTTTGCAGATAAGAAAACAGGAGCAAAGAGACAGAAATAAATGCTGTTAGCTTTTTTCTTGGACCAGGCACTGTGCTGGACTTTCACATGGGTTTTATCCTTTATCTTAATTATCACAACAACCAATTAGGTGCTCAAGGGTAACCAACTTCCAGAGGAAGCTCAGAAAGGGTGAAATGTCACCCAGGAGATGACCTAGCTATTTGTTGGCAGAGGCCAGTCTGAGTTCAGATCTCTGTATCCTTTCTTTTGGAGTTTCTCTGGCTCCCTTGGTCAGGAGTGGTGGGTGGTTAGGGGTGGGGTTCAGAGTTAGTCTTGATCCCCAACTTTCCTGTTTCTCCTCAGTTCTTTCCCTTGGGCCCTTTGCTTCTCTCTCCAGGAATAACTACGGTACCAATAACCACCCCCACCCCACTGGGTTAGATATTCTACACATTTTATCTCATTTGGTCCCAGCAATGATTTGACTTCTTTCTAGTTTCTAGTGCCCCTGACAGGATATTTATGGATTTATGGGATGGGGCAGATGCTGAAATGTGAAACACCTCAATGCATCTAGCTGGAAGCCTGTATCTCATACGCACCTCCTTGAGAAGAGGTGTCCAGCTCCGAGCAGCTTCCTGCGGAATCCAACTGCGCTGGTTCTCCCTCTGAGGCTTCAGCACCTCAGCAGTCAATTCTCAAAGCCACATCTGTTTGTTTGATTTTGATTTATCATCAGCCCCATGGAGCCCAGGGGCAAGGAAGACAATGGTAGGAGAGCTTTCTGGTTTTTTCTCTGGGATTTTAGAACACCATTAGGAAGGATTATTCCAGTACCTTAGGAGATCCATTTTGGGAGGATCCTGAACTCTGCTTCAGGAATTCCGTATCCATTGGGATGAACTTTAAGACCCCCCCTCTCCCCACTAGCCCAAATGTTCAGCCTGCAGATTCCTTCTACATTCTTCCCTTCCCTACCAGGGTCCCAGGCTGAGGAAGTGGAGATGCAGGTCTCTTTGCTTAAAGCAGAGGCCAGAACACAGGAGTTCACATTGCCCAGCAGGGAAGAGTAATGGGCACATTTATTAATGAGGCACAATGTCTGTATCGATTGTCAGCGCAAATCATTTGTTGGTTAGAGCAGAACCTAACTGCTGTTGGTGGAAATTCATTTGCAAATAAAGTCAGTGAGATATGGCATTTAGATATCCACTGACATGGTTCAATTTTTACCTCCTTTGCTTTCTCAGGAGGGACCCAGGCTCTGGTGGAATTTCAACAGAAATTCCCATTCTATACACACAGTGTTTCCATCCTTCCCTCCTCTCCTTCACTGCTTTCTTCCTTCCTGCCTTCCTACCTTTCCCTCTCCCTCTCTCCAATATCATGTTTCCTGTCTACTATGCCCCAGGCACTGGGGATACACCACTGACTAAGATCTATATCAGCCCCCAAGGAGTCTCCAGTCCAGTGACTGTTCTTACAAACAGAACCACAGATGGGGCACCAGTTCCAAACAGCTGTGTTCCCAACAGAATGCATTTGACATTGCCTGCCTGGCCTGCAGAACTTGACTTGCACTGCCCTCTGCCCATTCTCTTGTCTATTTCCCCACATGAAATGCTCTCTCTTCTTTTCTGTGCCAAATAAAGCCAACTCAGCCACCTGCCAGGGCCCAGGTGAAGGCCTGATACCCCACACCCCTCCAACCCACTCTCTTTTCTCTGAATGCAGAGCATGTGTTTGTTTGTAAGTCATGTGTTTTTGGAGGGAAATCTCTTGCTTTAGTTTCTTGCATTACTAATTAACTCTCAATTGCAATGGTTAAGAGTTCTTACTGCTGTAGGAAGGCAGCATGCCAAGGACATGGGATCTGAAGGTAGATTTGGGTCTACTCATGTCTGACACTTCCTAGCTGGATGACTTTCAAATAACTTGACTTTTCTGAGTCTTCATTTTTGCACCTGTCGAATGAAGATAGGTGGTGCTTCCTGGGTCTCAGGATACCTCTGTTGACCATGAATACAAGGATGGTTTCAAGCACTCTGGCAGAAGCATCGACTTTCCTTCAAGGAAGGTGTTTTACTCCTACCCCCAAGGGATATGTCTTCAGGGTCCTGTCCAGGGCCCACCGTGAAACAGTCCATGGGCTGAGCTTTGAAAACTGGAAGGAGGCATGTTTGCTTACATGTATGTTTATCCATATACATAAGACTCTGCAGCCCATTTATTTTATGGGATCATAGAATATTAGAGGGGCAGAGTAAGTCTGAGGACGTACCCTCAAGAATTCTCCAGTGAGCCCTGATTCTCAATCCTATAACACCTGAGGGGAGGACACATTCTTATTGGGAGCACTGGCCAAGGCATCGACTCTTGTTTGATGATACGGGGAGTGAACTGGAGAGAAGATTTCAGAATCTCTAAGAGGCAGATGTGTGTAATCAAGGAAAGTTCCCTAAGTGACTCTTCTGTGTGCCCTTACCCCATTAGAACCGCTCAGACTCCTTAAAAAATATTATGAAACATTTCAGACATGGGAAGAGGCATGAAAATAATCTGATGCTACTCATATACCTGTTTTAGGAAACAGTTATATCAGTAGAACGGAAGCCCATATACCATGCTTGGATTGCATTCATACCCCGCTCCTCCCATAACCATATACTGAATTTGGTTATTTTTCCTTTCATACATTTCTTTTTAGTTTTACTACACACACATACACACACACACACACATACACACACACATATGTATATTCCTTAAATAGTATATGGCATCATTTTATATGTCATTAACTTTTATATAGATAGAATCATACCACATATAAACTTCTGCAACTTGCTTTGGATTGCTTTGCTCAGGCCTGTGTTTATGAAAGTCACCCACGCTGACACGGGTAGCTGTAGTTAATTTTCATGTTGCATTATATTCTATTTGGTGACTCTGCTGTGCCAAATACACTATTCAACTGTTGGTAGAGAGTTAGGTTGTTACCACTTTTACCCTATTGCAAATGAGGTGGCCCTGCTCACCATTGAACATGCTCGTGAGGCCCATTTGCAAGCATTCCTTGAGGGCAGTGGTTTCAGTGGGGATTTTGCCCCCCAGAGGACACTCAGCAGCAATATCTGAAGAGCTTTTTGGTTGTCAGAACTGGGGGATGCTAATGGCATCTCATGGAGAGAGGCCGGGCGTACTGCTAAATATCCTACAATGCACAGAACATCACAACAAAGAAATCCCTGTCCCCAGTGTCAATAGCACAGAGGCAGAGAAACCCTGCTTTAGGTGAGAGTAGCGTTGCTGCATCACAGACGCTTTACGAAGCATTGTCACACTGCTTTCCAAGAAGGCTGTAGTAATTTACACCAAACCAGCGGCGTGCGTAAGGACTCCCACACACCTCCATTTCATAGATTGAAAACCTGAGGTGCCGAGTGACGGGGACGAGGGTACGGAATGACAAGGACATTCATAAAACTTTGACAAAGACACCGATGTTGTATTTTTCCAGAGAGGACACATCAAAGGAAGAGAAATCTAGTCCTTCAACGCCAGAAACCTCCACACAGTGTCTGTGACGTGCCAGGAACTGTACCTTACACACTTTGTCTCTCGTCTTCTCCAACTGTAGGACCTAGTACATGAGGGTCACATGGCACACTTAATAGCATGGACTTTGGCGTCAGAGGACCTGGCGTTGGGTTCCTGAGCAGTTATTTGCTCGCTCCGTGCCTTGTGAAAGTTACTCGACTGCTCTCAGCATCAGTGTCCTCGCCTGTAAGATGGGGATCATACCCAGCGCCTATATCACGGTGGTGTTGTGATGGAGGAAATGCAACGGGTGGCCCCTGAATATTAGCGGTCATCATCATCATCATCATCACTCATTTATAGATAAGGAATGGGACCTCAGAGTTTGAGTACGTTGCAAAAGTGCTAAGTTGTAAGTGGTAGAAATAGAATTTGAACGCAGGTCTGTCTGACTCCAAAGTCCATCTCATTTAATTGTGTCATGTCAGCTTCCCAAGAGGGGAGAACGCCTAGCCCCGTGCCACTAATCCAGATTTGGGGGCGGAAGGTGCGGCCCATATGAATTACTAAAAGTCAGCCTTTATCAAATACTTTTAAATAACGCATTTTAATGGTTTCATGAATATTTAGTAACTCAACTAAGTAAAACAAATGCTGCAAGGCTTACATGCCCTGGGGACCTGCTGGAGTAGATAGACAAGGATGATCTGTAATTATAATACGGACGTGCATGCAAACAGTGATTCTGCAGAGTATGAAAACAACTCACTCTCTTACAAATTATGAGTCTCCCCTTTACCATGTTATTGCTGTTAACCTGCCCCATCTTTGAAGACACACCAACTGAAACCTATCGCATCTGCAAAGGATCACAAATTTCGAATTAGTGGTGTCAGAATGAACGATGTTTACCTTCCCACACCCTATTTGCAATCATGTCCTCCAATTTCTCCTCCACTCCCCATCCCACCCCCTTTCCTCCTGGGAAGACATTTGTCTTTAGAGACTGGCAATGAGGCATTTGCCATTATACACATTATGACATATTTTACATATGCTCCAAGAAGCTGGGGCTAAATTACACTGGTGAGTTATTAAAAACAGCTCTCAATGCTATTATTATTTATTGCATTTCCAACTCTCTGCAGCAGCTGATTACACTGCTTAATCTTGTATTTTTTTTAATTCCCCCCTCCCTGAAATTAATTCTCCCTGCAATGAATAAGCAGGGTCAGCTGCACTGAGCGCCCATCAGGAAGGAGAGCGTGGATTCTAGAAAAGAGTTTGATTGACAGCTCTGGGACCAAACCTTACTTTTTCCAGGGGAGGAAGTCTCTCACTTGAAATATGAGCACCTCTTCTCCAAAGCGCTTCCAGAGTTTTCCAAATCACAGGTCTCTCCATGCTAGTCCCCTCCATGCAGTGTCCATTGCTATCTCTGACTGTCATTAAAAGTCTTCAGTGACATGGCCCCGGCTCACCTCCCAGCCTCACCTCCCACAGCCCTGCCTCTCCACCCAGGGTGCAGTCATCCACGGGACTTACATTTCCTCCAGGGCCAGGCTCTTCGTACCTAAGAGTCATTCCACTTCAAATCCTACCTCCACCCTTATTTCCTTGGCCAACATCTTTTCCTTTCAGACTCAGCTTAGGAAATATCTCATTTGGGAAGCCTCCCCAGTGGGGAACCCCAGCGTTTCTTCCCTGCTTCCATGAAACCTTGCACTTAACTTGTAGCACTTGACACACTGTATTGTCATTGTGTGTTTATGTATCTGTTTCTTGTCACACTGTAAACTACATGTGAGCAAATTGTTCAAGTTCCCAGCATAAGGCCTAGTGCAAGTAAGTGCTTTGGAAATTAAGAAATCCCATACACGGAAGCAGTTAGTGGAGTAGAAAGAGCCAACGCTCTTAAATTAGGCATTTATGCATGCATGCATTCATTCAGCAAATATTTATTGAGCATCTATTATGAACTAGGCACTATACTAAGCCCTTGGGATACAATGATTAGAAATCAATGCTTATAGTGTTAATGGCCTAATAAGGGAGAGGTATAAAACTCAAACAGTTGCATAAGCATATAATTATAAACTGTGATTAAGTGCTGTAAGAGAAAAATACTCAGTTTGACAACATAACACAGAGCTCAACCCACACCAAAATTGGTGTAGGGAGTATCATCAGGGATGCCTTCCTTGAGGAAGTGATGCTTGACCTAAGAGCTGAAGGATGAATAGTTATTAACATGGGCAAGAGCATTTAAGGAATAAGTGAAAGCATATGCAAAGGTCCTGAGGTGAGCGGGAGCCTGAGTGCTGAAGAGGTGCCTGGGAACTGACTGGAGGCTAGTGTAGGGGCCAAGGGAATGGGCATGGGTGGAGGGGATATGAAGGAAGATAAGACTTGGAGGCACTCAGGGGTCAGGCCATGCAGAATCTTGTAGTTAATGTTATGGATTTGTCTAGCCTGGTCACAATGAGTTTTAAGCAAAGGAATAACATCATGAGTGAGAGAGCAAGCGTGTGTGTGTGTGTGTGTGTGTGTGTGTTGTATGTTTTAAAATGCTTGTAATGGAGAGAACAGAATGGAAGGTGACAAAGCACACAAATATTGTAGGGTATACACCTGTAAACTGTCTCAGATGACATAACGGCAAGGTGGACTTAATGACTGAAGCACCACTTAGCGGCGGGAAATCGTCTGGAAGTCCCCATAGTGACATCTGGATCATATGTCAAGGTCACAGGCCTGCTCCAGGATGTCCCTCTTCCAATGCAGAAACTCATACTGGGATTAGCTGTTTTGGGGGCCTCGGCTTTATAGAGTTAACCTCCCAGGGGCTATCCCACCTGAACTGAGGATGATTTATAGTTTATGCATCTAAGGTAAAGAGGTCAGAGAGCTGAACTTCACCTCTAAGTTCTGCCTTTGCCTTCTAGGTCTTGGAAAGGTTAAGTCAACTCCATACTAGACTTAATTTTCTACCTTGGGAAGAATGGGACCTGGGATGTCATCTGATTCATCTTTCCATTCCATCCGTCTATCAATTTCTATCCACCTGTTCATCTGTCCATCCATCCATTCATCCACCCACCCAACAAATTTTCACTCTGATAACCCTGGAGAAGTATCTAGAACCTGGCCCCTTGATCCTAATACAAGAGCGAGATCCCTTACTCTTCCCTGGTCCACATCGGTCATTATGAGTTAGCATCTCTCAGCTATAGCCACGGGGTTGGAGTCTGACACAGACACTTCACAGAATTTTGTTCTTTCAGTCTTTGGTTGCTGAATTGGAGCCACAGGCAAACCCTGCATTCTTTTCTCCTGATTTAATTGGCCCATTATTTTAAACTTTTGTAGATAAGGGAATAAAAAAGTCAGTGGAATATTGTATTCATCACATTCAAATTAATATGCTTCATTACCATAAGACAAGAAGTGTAGTTGCAATATTTTCTCAAAACTTTTAATTGAACAGAGCATGGGAGGGAGCAAAGCAAAAATGGAAACCACCAAGCTCGGATGCTGTTTTTCACTTTCTCAGAACGTGTGCTGCTTGTGATCCACTCATCTCATTAGTGTTAATTATGAACAAAAATAAAATGGCATTTAACACTGTGCTGAGACTTTAATTAAAGCCAAACCTTCATACCCAGGAACTCTCTGAAGTCCAAGGTAGTTATTCTAAAATGGTATAAACATCTGCTGGAACAGTGGTGCCCCTACACCTGCTCTATCCCCTGCTGTTGGAAGGCCACTACTAGATGGAAGCCATCCATCTATCCATCCATCCATGCATCCATCCATGCATCCCTTCAACAAATAAGCTTTAACTTTATAATTTAGACTTTAATGTAGTTCTGGGGGAAGAAAACAAACATTTGTTAAGTACCACTGTATTTATCATTTTAAGTACATTATCTGAAGGCTAATACAGCATGGGAATACAGGGAATATTCAAGTAAGGGTAGTTAGTAGTACTATACACATCATCTCATTTAATCATCAAATAGTTCCATGAGGTGGGGGCAAATTATTATTGCATCTAATTTATGGGAACTGAAGTCCATAGAATTTTGGCCACTTGCTCAAGGTCATATTAACTCCATGTTTTCCTGCTTTACAATGCTGAGCTAGGAAGGGTATTCTGACTGATCTAAATCCATTTATTCATTAATTCAATGAACACAGATCACTTACTGTGTGCCAAGATCTGTGCTAGCTGCTGGAGAGAGCTCAGTCCCATCGCTTACAGGTTCAGTGGGAGTAGGTAGACAACTGGATGATGATGACAAGTCAGTCAGTGATGGGTGCTCAGAAGGATCAGCAGAAGGACTGAGGGACTATGATGCAGGCACACTGAGCCCAGCCTGGGATCTGGGAAGGGTTCTCCAAGGAGGTAAGACTAGTGGAACTGTTTCATCAGAGATTCCTAAGAAGGACCCAGTGAGAAGGGAGCCTTCTTCTCTTCTCTTCTCTTTGAGGGATTGGCAACCTCAAGTCCAGCTGCCCAGCAGCAAAGATGGCACAATGTCCATCTGGCAAGACTGCAAGTGGACTTCCAAGAAATACCTGGAAACCATTCCCATACAGCATGCCAATGAGTGACCACATTCATCTGGGCTCTCTTGCATGGGGCTCCATGGATAATGATGAAGCATCAGTGTCTGGCACAGACGACACACTGATATATATTTGCATTCCCTCCTCCCCTTTCATGGTTCCCCAACTCTGTCTGGTTTCCGGGTTCTGATATCTTAACTGGGCTCCTCCCCTGCATGCCCAGAGTTTCTTTATTTGGAGGAGAAATCAACACAAGAGAGCAATCACTGATATGGTCAGGGATTCAGGGAATTCTAGGGCTGATATAGTGTTAGGACAATTAACTCACTGCTCATTGACAAGGGAGGAGGTGGTGGCCCAGACCAGGGCAAGCCATCTCACCATGTCAAACAGCAGAAGCAGGACTTGGACTCAGGACTCAAGGCTCTTGACTTCAGGTTGATGGTATTTCACTTATCCCAGCCCAGCCCAGTGGAGAACATTTTAGGAGATCTTAGTTCGTATAGGACACTAGATGAAAGGCCAGGATGCTGTAGAAAGTGATTCTTGCCCAAAGAGTATCTTCCTGTTTATCCACCTCTGCTTTACCTCCTCCCCTCACCCCTCACCCAGAGCCTCACCACACAGGGACTCTGTCTCTCAGTGACTTGCCCTGTTGGCTCAATACTTAGCAGCTCAAAGGTTTTCCCTCTTAAGCTCCATCTTCAGGAAAAAGGAAACAGTTTCAAAGAAAGGCACATATCGCTATGGGCCTCCCCATATCTGTTCCCTGAGATTTTCTTGAGGAGTAAAACCTGTGACTCAAAGTGGCCAGTCCAGGCCTAGGATCTCCTCAGTCACAGTGACTGGTTCAGAGATGGGCACATGACTCGATCAGAGCCAGTGAGATTCTGAGAAACTCCGGCGTTCACTTATAGGGGTCAATAAATAACTCTTTGGCTTAAAACAATAGTGGGTTGGTTTTGTTACTTGCAACCTAAAGAATCCTGAATGATGAAATAATAGACATAGTAAATAATAAGAATTGAGTGCTTTGTCCAGGTACTGTTTTGGGTTAATTTTGAAAACTTATTTGGTATTCATAGCAACCTGATAGACAAGCAATATGGTTATCCTTACATTAGACCTGGTGAGGTTAAATAATTTACTGAGGGTCACCTCGCAGATAAGTGATGGAACTAGTGTTTGCCCTGCAGCAGCCCAGCTCTGGAGCCCTTGCCCTTGCCAACAGTGCAGTACTGCCCCTATGTATGTATTCTTTTCAGTTAAGACCCACGGGTCCTCTTTTGCATTGCTGGTCCCGTAGAGAGACAGTTCCTCACCTGCTCTGCCCAAATTCTTGGGAAGCACCAGATCAATTGCATGAGGTCCCCTGCTTGGAAGTAGTTTGCCTGTGCAAATATGTCCCTCCCAGGGGCCTGTCTACCACATGGGGCCATGCTTCTATCATTGGGGGTGTGTTTCTTTGGGTTTTTAATAATTGTAATTGCAGCAATAACAGCTTTTACTTGTTTAACATCTGCTACATGCCAAGCTGTCTTTTAAGTACTATGTACACATTATCTAATTTAATCCTTAGAACAGAGAAAAGGTGGAGTCGACTGCTATGTTCCAGGCCCTAGACACAGGAAGTATTCTCACCCTCAGAGTCGCTGGAGGACACCCTGACTCCTGGGTCTCTTGGACCTGTGACCCTGCAGAGGGAGGAGTGGGCAGGGATCCAGTGAACAGAAAACACAGGAAAGGCCAGAATGGTTCATCCACTCCAACCATAGCTATGGGACAGAAGGCAAACCAGTTCTCCACCCCCTAGGTATCCTTGCTTGGTCTGATGGATGAGATCAAGAGTGAAAATACAGAAAGGACTTCTCAAGAGCCAGCAACTGGAAAAAAAAAAAAAACAGGTGGAAATACCCAAAATATTAACTGTGGCTCTTTTTGTTGTTGGGTTATTAGGGATACTTACATTTTCCCTATTCTTTCGTAGAGTTGCTAAATTTTCCACAACAAGCATGACTTACTTTTATGCTCCTAAAAAAATGAAACAAAACAGCAACCCATTATGAAAACTAATATAAAAAATATCAGGGTTCCTTAGAGAAATGGCTGGTTCCAGGGCTAAGGCAGGAAATATACAAAATGAGTGCAGACCATCTTGTCATTCTGAGAGTAAGGAAGTGCTTGAAAACAAACAACTCCCCTCCCCCCAGCATCCATGGGGATGTGTCAGAGACACAGGGGCCAACTGAAAGAGCTTCCAATGGCCAAAGGTGGAATAATTTGAGCAATGAAAAAAGTAAAATATTGGATTATAGCCCAAAGGACAAACATAAATATTCATGAGTCTGTGCTAATATAAACAAATCTCTGTGCAGAAGGATTCCAAATAATTTATGTAGATACTCCACCCTGAAGGAGGAGGAGCATAACCCCCTGCTCTTCAAGTGTGGCTTGTGCACACTGACTTCCTTCCAAAGAGAACAGTGTGGAAAGTGAGAGGGAAAGAAACTTTACAGAGGAGAAACCTGACAAAAACTACCTCAGCCAGGTGGTCAAGGTCAACATCACAGTAATAAGCCAAGCGATTATAAGTATCCTTGACATGATGTGATGTGGATGGCCCTTCACCCTGTCTTCCTCCTAGAACCCATGACGTTAGTCTAAGCATTAGAAGAACTTCAGAGTAAACCCAAATGAGGGATAGACTGCAAAACACCTTCACAGTAAACTCATCAAAACTGTCATGGCCATCAAGAGGAAGAAAAATCTGAGAAACTGTCACAGCTAGGAGGAACCTCAGGAGACATGATGACTAAGTAATGTGATATTTTGGATGAGATCCTAACACAGAAGGGGGACATTAAGTAGAAACTAAGGATGGACTTTAGTTAATAATAATGCAGCAATGTTGACTCATTAATTGTGACAATGCTAAGGTAAGATATTAATAAGGAGGATGAGGGGTATATGAGAATTTTCTATACTTTTTTTGCAATTTTTCTGTAAACCTAAAACTATGCTAAAATGAAGAGTTTATTTAAAGCACTGAGATGGAAACAGGGGAGGCCAGCAATAGCAGATGCATATGATAGAGGCTACGGAGGATCACTCAGCTCTGGCAGCAGCTTAGCTGGAAGGAGATACTTTTCAACTCCCAGTGACTCTTACTTTGCCTTTGTTCCCTTAGAAAAATCTGTAGTTCTGTAAATACATCTGTTTGCTGGACCAGAAGGGAGCAAGGTTATTGTATCTAACTGGCCTTCCCCAAGTCCCACAGGGGTTTCATGGCAGTTAGATTCATTAACTTGGTATTTTCTAATCATTAACATTGATCAATAATCCACTGGGTCTGGTCCTTAAATCAATTGCCCCATTAATGAGAATGAAAGCACCATTTTATTATCAAGCCCTGGACCTTCTGCAGAAAAGGCTTCTGGGGTTTTGGGCTGCCCTGCTTGCTGCTGGACATCGGGTTAATTAAAACTCCCACTCATGTCCCTCAAACCTTATGCTTGTGACTTGGAACAAAATTAGCTGGAGGGTAAGACTTCTAGAAAAATGGATTCAAGTCTTCATTCAGGGTGACAGTGAGCCAATTAAGTTTTCCTGACGACCTACTAAGTACCCAAGTCTCTGCTCAAATGTCATCTCCTCAGAGATATGCCTCCCCCCTTTTACCACCACATCTAAAACATCAGTGCCCATATGCTCAGGGGACACTGCTTTAGTTTTCTTCAGAGCATTTATCACTACTTGATATCATATTTAATATGTTTGTTTATTGTTGTTTTTGTTTTGCCTCCCATTAAACAGAAGGCCCCATGAGGGGCTTGATCCTGAAGGTGATGGCAGGCCATGGAAAGGAGTGGCATGGCCAGACTTGTGTTCTGGAAAGCTGACTCTGCCTGGAGTGCGAGGACAGGGCTGGAGGGGGGTGTAGACAGGATTCGAGGGAGGTGAAACAGGGCTGGAGGAGACTGGAGACAAGATTAAAGGAGAGAGCTGGATTGGAGGAGGCTGTGGATGGGACTGGAGTCTCAACACAGGGTGGGTGAATGCACATGGGCAGTTGGGGGCAGTTCCGGGATCTGGTGAAACACAGTCTGATGGGGTGGGGAGGACAATGGCTCCTGGTTCTTAGAAGGTGGAAAGGACAGGACAGGTTAGATGACTGGCTGTGGGTGCAAAGGGGTGATTTCAAGGGTGACCTCCAGGTCTCTGCCTTGGGCACCAGTCCCTGAGGCTGGGAGCCCTGGAGAGGGACAAACATGAGACAGGACCGGTGATCAGGTGTCATCATACATTGTAGGTAAGGGCCATTTGATGTGGAATCCAGAAGGTTCTCTTTCTGTTCTGGTAACCCTGAGAGTGCCCCCCACTCCCTGTCTTCCATAGCAGAAATGCTGGATGCTGAGGCTAACGTCCTCAGGAGCCGGCACTGGAGAGAGTGTGTGGGAATGAGGGGCAGGTGGGGTGAGAGACGAAGCCTCAGACCACCTCCCTCCCGGATCCTACAGAAATGTGAGGCGTGCACAATGTTAGTCGGACCCCTCGAGTTGGTGCAGTGGGAATGAACACGTGGGTGGCCATACAATATATACTATTACATTATATATACTCTATTATTATGTTGAAGGGCTTCTCATTACAGAAAAATCGGAAGTGTTAGACTCTGAACCCCAGCTGGCACTGCCCTGTGATTTACTTCAAGCAGACAAATTAGTGCTTTGTATAAAAAACATTCTCCTTTAAATATTAAGGGAGAAAAGTTTTCCAATTCTTTTGGCATGGCTTTTATTATCTCTTGAGGGCAAAGACTTCCAATTTCAAAGTGAAAATCAATGAGAAACATGATTGAATTTTGGAAACTTGGTTTTACCACCAACAGTTTGGACTGTGTCAGAAGTTCTGAAGGCTATAAATAGAACTATAAGTTATACTAACAGTTTGGGAATTTGAGAGGCAACCGGATGTCACTCTTTTATGAAGCTAACTTAGAATCCAGCATCACTCACTTCAAGTCTGTAATGTTCTACATTGTTTTGGCGCTAGTGACATATTGAGATAACCTTATTTCTTTGTACCTTTCTCCACACGCCACCCATCTCAGTGAGACAAGGTGAGGATTAAATGGACTAGTGAGCATCAAGAAATAGGCAATACACAGTAGGTCTTATAAACATTCTAATCTTGGAAGCCCAAAAGGGCCAAGAAAAAAATCTAGGGTGTTATCATCAGATGAATAGCAGGGTCATCATAAAATGGATAATTCCTATAGTAAAAGTAATAATTCCTATAGTAAAAGCTCTTCTCTCAGCGTTAAATTTCTGGAAGTGCATTAAAACATGACAAAAAGGCAAGGAGTCTGGTTCAGAGCCTGGTTTAAGACAAAAAAGAGGAACATTCCGTCTACTGTGTATGTTAGTTCTTCGCTACCCTCCCCATATTTTGGAACATGCAAGAGATTTTCAGACCTGCAGGATGTTGCATGAGGCTTCAGGAAAGAACTCTCTAGAGAAATAAGGAGAAAGGAAGACGAGAATTCTCCACAGTTCTCGCCAGTCCTCTGTGTTTTCCAAGTTCTCCATAATGAACGTATATTGCATTCATAATAAAGTCCCAGGTTCCTGCACTCTCGATTTTGCTTCTGCTATATCTGGCCACACCTTTGTCATGTGTGTCTTGGAAATGTACTAATTTGAGGGTCCATCTGTTTCGTTGGGATCCTTACATATACTTGCTCTACACAGAAGGCCATTGGAACCATGAAGAGAGTAAAGTGAATCAATGCCACAAAATTCTATGAGAGGTTGTTGCTTGCCAAAGGCTGTAAGTTCCCCACCTGCCTTCTTCTGGTTACTAAAAAAAAAAAAAAAAAAAAATGTGGATGGGGGAAGACTGGCTTATCTTTGAGAAAGGCTAAAGGCATGCGCGCAAGATATATGACGTCGTCTTTGAAGTATATGGAATGGAAAACAGGAGGGAAAACTAGTAACCTTCTTATCACCTGCCCCAATGTTTTTGTTCCTGGGCCTGTGTACCAAAGGCCCGTGCTTCTGGAAACACTGTCCTAGGTGGCTGCTTGTGCTTCATCCGCGGGGAGATTGCAAGAATTTCTAGGCCCCTCGAGCATGGTTATGTGTCCAGACCCTTTGTGGGAGACATGGTTGAATAGGAAATTTGGGACTGATGCAGTCCTTAGAGTGACCCGTCTCCAATGCAAATCTGACTGTGTCACTTGGCTCCTTTTGTCTCTTCCTTCATTCACTCACTCAGCAAATACATCCCGTGTTTCAGCAGAGGCCAGGGCACTATGCTAGACTCTGTGGCCTCTGTGGGTCCCAAGACAGACTCGTCCCTGGTTCCTCCTGTAGAGAAGGTCTTTGTACATGTAGGAGTTATTCTATGATCTTCTGCTTTTAAAATGCACCTCCTGCCATATCTAAGAAAAGTGAAACCCTGTGCGAAACCCCGTACGGTTCTGATTCAGTAGACTCCCCTGTGCTAAATGAGTTTGTGGTGTCTGTGCTTTTGCTTGCACCAATCCCTCTGCCGGCAATGCCATTCCTTGAGGCCCTGCTCAGCTGTTACTCCTTCCATAACACAATGGCCTTCTTAGAGACGGCTTCCAGAGCCCCTGTGGGACTCCTATCTCAGTGGTTATTGCATCTGAGGCCTTGGCTCTTTCCTTCCTGGGGCGTGAACACCTTGAGGCCAGGGTCTGGGTCTCTGTTCACTTCCCAGTATGTCTGGGATTCGGTACGGAGTCTGGCATGCACTTGACATGTAGTAAAGGTCTGCTGAACGACTGAGTGACAGAGGAGACCCAGAGGTGCCGCGTGGCCTGGAGATAAAGGCATCTGATTTCCACCAGTCCTCAGGTACGCACACGTTCTCCCAGAGTGCTTGTTTTGCATTTGTGCTGAGGTCTCTCTACGTTTTTAACTCTGATCTACCACCAGCGGGCAGGAATGGTAGGTGATGGGACGCGTAGAGCTGAGGAAGCATGAGGGGCTCAGAAGGATGTGGGGCAAGTTGTCTGCTTTTAGGAAATGATTCTTCTCAGGGTGTCAAGGGCATTTGACATGGAGCCACAGAGCCGGAGGGCCCATCGAGACCCGCGAATCTAACCCCCTAGCATACAAATGGAAAACTCTGGCCTGGATGAGGGTAGGGACGGGCCCTAAGGAGTGTGCAGCAGAGCTGGGACTCCAATCCAGGCCTCTCCCCTCCTACCTCACCTCCACTTTCTAGAACTCAGGAGCACTATCCTTGGGACCTCTACTCTCATTTGAAACTAATGAAATAAATATATGGTTTGGGGATCCTTTGGGAGAGACATTTGAGGCTTTTATTTTCCAGATGTGAGTGTGCCTGTGCATGTGGACTGGCAGAGGGCTAGGACTGGCTGTGTCCAGCATGTGGGGACAGGGGCGTGGGTGAGCACGTGTGGGACTGGCAGAGGGTTAGGGCTGGCTGTGTCCAGCATGTGGGGACAGGGGCGTGGGTGAGCATGGGTCTGGGCTACAGTGGAAACAAGTACACATGCACCATGTGAGCAGCCTTCTATGGGTCCCTCCTGTTGTGGGTTTTTAAAAGGACAGAAGGAGATATCCTGAAGTTTTTATAGTGATCCCCAAGTCCTGCTTGAACCTTACAGGTTACACAAGGTGGGAGAGGGAAGAAAATATATTTGAGATAGTAACCACACTGCATAGTCTCCTGGGGCCCTGCACACCCACCTGACCTCTGTCCCTGGATGGCCAGAAGCCTGAGCTCTGAGCTTTGCAGAGGGAGGCAGGTACACAGACGGTCAGTGCCAGGCTTGTTCTGCACTCTCTTTTCCCCTCACCCCTGCCCACCCACACCAGCCCTTTGGGGCCCCAAGGCCTTTCCAGGATCATTGTTCCAACCACCCCCAAGCTTTCTCCCAAATGCAGATCTTTTCTAATTTCCTGCCCTAAGAACTATCGGTCAATGAACAGAATGACTGATTGGTCTGAGCTGGACTTGCTTCCAGAATAGAATTTTCCCCCACAGCAGGAACATGTTAATTAAACTTTGTCTTAGTTGAGAGAACAAAATTTCCCCAAGCAGAACGTCAAATCTCAGAGCACAATGCAAATCAGAAGAGGAGTGGAAATGGGGTCGGGATCCCAGCCATGGAATGTGCCTGTTCTTATCATGCTGAAAGCCAACCAAGTTTGCCCCTACTCTGACTCACGGAGGGGCTGGGGTGGGCAAAGCCAGTCTGGACCACCTGATGCTGGGGGCCAGAGGAAGAAATCAGCTCTGTAGATCTCTCTATATTCCAAATGGCCTCTGGCACATCCAGGGCCTGTCTCAGTGAAGGTGGGCATGGTGCTTGGGGCTGGCCTACTGCAGCGGCGGGGGGGGGGGGGGGTCACTTCACATTCTGGTTTTGGCTAGATCCATGCAAATTAAACCAGGTGAGGTGAACTCTTGTTTTTAATTGAGGGAGGGAGAAGGGAGGGAGCGGAGTGGGAGGGAGCTAAGGACAGGAAGAGAAGTAAAATGGAAGTGGAGGATAAATTCAGTCTTGCTGTCAGTCCGAAGCCAAGCCTCAGAGTGGGTCATCACCTCTCCTGGCCTTGGTTTTCCAGCGGTGCATCTCCTAGAGAGCATCACGTTGGGTAGATTTGCCTTATATATTAACAGGAACATACATCACACAGGTGGTTTTGTACAACGCAGCCCCAGATATGCACCAAATTCTTCCTCTAATGCACAACTAAGGAAAGAGAGATTTATCCTGATGTTGGAGGGAAAAAATAGGTTTTTTTGGAGGTGTTTTAAATGAGTATATTTTCATATGTTATATTTTAAGGATGATTTAGGGAATTTCAAGGGTAATTCTGACTATATCTAATTGTTATCTATTGTGCTCACTCCAGAGCCACTGAAGTCCTTATTTTACAATCTTCTTTACCCAGTTAACTTACCAATCCTTATTTGTATAAGTCATAATGACACAAACTTGATCCCAGCTCATTGTTGAATTGTTCCAAATTTCAGATTAGCGTGCTTCAAAATAATGGTTTTATAATCCACATCATAACTAGAGTTCAGAACCGGATAATGTTAAGATCATCTTACTATCTTCCAAAAATCCATAAAAACATTGCCATTTGTACGATTAACCAGATATTGTTAATGCAAGTCATGTACCTAAATGTGAAACTGCTGGCACCAAGAATACTCTGGAAATGAGTTAACATTGTAATTTTCGCCAACAAATGGCTAACCTAATTTAGCCACAGGTAGACTTGAGCTGTATCCAGATGCTTGATATGCAGGTAAATCATGGATAATATCCACATAGGAAAGAGTAATGAGCAAATTCAATCATAGCTGGAATGAACACTTTGTTTTAAATATGTTTTACTCTCATTAAATGCATTAATATTCATGAGTAAATAATCATATATATGAATTTCCTTTGGTAATTACCTAGATTCAGCCAATCCTCCCTCTTTTCAAATGGGTACTCAGCATCCAAGTGCAGCATGATTTTATTGTGACTGGACAAGTATGTGCAGTTTTATGAATTTACTACCTATTTGTGGGCATGACTGGAATGTGAGTTCATTCAAGGTTTCAGTGGCCTTTTACCCTTTGGGGCAACCCCATAGCGCTGAGGTACATGGCACCTGGGACCTGGTGGGCACTTGGCAACATCTGACAGATGGAAAACACAGGCACCCAGGCTTGTGGTAGAAGAGCATAGAGAAAGGCAGGTCCCAGGAGCTGCAAGGACTAGGGCAGCCTTTGGGGGGTGGGGGAGTGGGGATGGGGTGGGGGTGGGGGTGGGGGTGGGGGTGGGGGTGGGGGTGGGGGTGGGGGTGGGGGTGGGGGTGGGGTGGGGGAGGGGCAGAGCTAAACCCCAGAGGAAGGGGAAGGCTGGAGATTGCTAAAAAGTTGTGCAGAGGACACTTCTGAATGAGAGGAGGGAATGACAGGCAATGGTGCAGGAAAAATGAAACACTGCAGAAAACAATAAAGGACGGTATAACTTTGTGGAAGATGAATTACTGGGGAATGGGGTCACCTGTGGGCTGGTCAGACCAGCACCCTCTTTCCTGGGAAATGTCCTCTCCCAGTTCAAATGCATTTAGTGAAAACTGCAATGTTCCTACCCTACGAGCTGGCTCCCTGGCTGCTACTGTTTGATGGGTGGGACCTGCCCGCCTTCTTCAGGGAATGTGGGCACTAAGGATATCAATTCACTCTCTGGGAGGCCAAGCCTTTGACATAAAAGGGCAAGGGAAGCAGAGATGAGAGTGAGAGCAAGTGGGGCTGGGGAGAGGGGAGCATGCTGCTGGGGGACCCTGGGCGCACTAGGCCTTGGTCCTCCCCAACCCCCCCGGGGCCCAACCACCACCTCTATCAGCATGCCTCTGAGAACTCTTCCCTTTGTCCTGAGATAAGAGGAGTTGGTTTCTATCACCTGGCACCAAATGGGAGATTTCCACGTGCATCTGTAGCGTGAGTCTGGATCGGGCAGAGAGGGGCCCGCAGGTTAAGGCACAAAACCCCATCTCCAGCCTAGAGGTGGTCTCACAGATCTGTATTCCATGACCATGAGGAGGAGTGCGAGGAGAATGCCAGGGAGGAGATCCATGCATGACATTGCTTCCTGCATGTCATCGGCCGATCACATCTGGGCAGCAAGGGCACTTGTCCCTCTCCCCACGTGCACACGAGATGCAGAATTCTGGGTCCAGAAAACTCCAACAGATGCCAGCCCCTTGGCCAGTACTGAGCGAAAAGGGCCCCAGAGCGGGGCCATCTGTCCTCCTCTTGCTCCATGCCAGTTCTTCTGTCTGCCCCCTGGTCCTGCCTGCCTGGGACTCCCACCTGTGACACCCAGCAGTCAGACATCCTCTCCCTGCGGATGGGAAGGGGGCGCTTCTGGATGCAGGCCTAGACCTTCACCCCATTCACTCCCATCTGGGTGTTGTCAGTCATCCCAAAACAAGCATGGAAGAAATGAAAGAATGAAAATCTGGGCATGTTAATGTCCAGAACCAATGTAAACGGCTGTAAGCTTCTGGAAGGCAAACGCTGTGTTTGTTGTGTGTGTGTGTGTGTAGCGGGAAGGGGGAAATGCACTGTGGTGTCAGGAAAAGCATTTGGGTGTTTGTGCTTTGCTTACCCACTCTCAGTTCCAGCTTCCTCATCTGTAAAATGGGACAGCAGTGACCGTCTTTCCACAGGGATGTTTTAATGATAAAGAGATGATGCATGCACCAGCACATGCCTGGCATGTTGTAGGTATATAAACAAATGGTCCCTCCCTGCCCACCAGGTACCCTTGAGAGTCTGACATCGAATGTCACTCAGACAAGCACGCGTGAAAACCTGAAGCCTTCTCCAATCCAGCCCTCTGCTTTTTATCTTAGGAGGGCAATGCCTGTGTCCTCTGCGTCTGGCTACCTCAGAGACCCAGGGACTTCAGGCCTTCTCTTCCTGTCCCCAAAGCTCCCTCTGCGCCCCCCACAACCACCTGGCAGCAGGTGCCACAGCTCTCTGCTGCTCTTTGTCTCCCAGGCTCTCTCCTCCTCCCCCACAGCCAGCCGGCTCCCCCATCGCTCACCCCGACAGCCACAAACGCCTATTTATTTGCCGACTAACTTCCTGGTGGTTTAATATCCCCTTGAATTACTGTACAATCTCTTTCAAGTTATATTTGATTATTTTTCACATTTAAAAACATGAACACAATTACCCAACAATGGCACGTGCCGTTACAGTCAGGAATAAAATAGTATTGCAATACTATCTATGCATCTTAGACAAGTAGTCCGTCCCTGGAAATTATGTCTCCAGCACGAGCGAGATCTGCAGTGATAGGTACCATATAAATGCATATGAGACAATAAATAGTTACAAAGGGAGAGGATGCTGAATAATTAATCCACCCGCCTCTCCAGGAACATTCTTTATAAATCTGTCCCAGGCATCCATTTGTTTTTGTTTTTGTTTTTTGTTTTTTGTTTTTCTGGGTTTTGTTTGTTTGTTTTTAGAGAAGCAGATATTTAAAAATAAAGAATAAGTAATGTCCAGGAAGGAGAGACATAAAAGGAAAAACATCAGTGGGAGGGAGAAGGTGAGGGTTCCAAGATTGCTGTAACATCAACTGGATGGCATTTGTTAAGGAGATGGACGCGGTGAGGACAGAATGGAGTTGTTCCATGGGGAGACATGACTGGCCTGGGGTCAGAGCTAAGCTTTGATATTCATGCTGGAATAATGCAGTGGACTTCTTACCCGGGCCCAAGCCTATGTGTAGTTGGAGAAGGAAAAAACTCATATGGAGTAGAGTTCTAGAACTCTCCTCTCCTCCCTGGATCCCATCCAAACTTGGCTTTGATTTGCATCCTCTGCTGAGGGGTACTTACTACCTATCAAGGTGACTTGTCTTATCTCTGGAGGCCCTGACTGTTAGAAAGTTCATCCTCTGGCATCCAGAGTTGTTTTACTGACCCACCTTTCCCCAGTTGTCCCCACAAGAGCCAAGAAGAGCCCAAGCCCTTCTGCCCCCCCCGATGTATTACAAGAGATCATGTCCCACCCACCCTTTCACCTGGCTCCTGGGCCTAAGAATCCCCTGATTGTAGATGCCTTTGGATTCATAAGCCCCATTTTAAAAGGTGCTCCTTGTGCTAGTCATTCATACCTTAGTGGGAAATATGATTATTATTCTTTCTCTAATTTCAGATCTACATTCTTTATCAGTTATATGCTTTGCAACTATTTTCTCTCACCCTGTGGCTTGCTTTTTCCTTCTCTTTAAAAAATTTTTCTTTTAATGTGTATTTATTTTTGAGAGAGAGAAAGAGACAGAGTGCCAGCAGGGGAGGGGTAGGGAGAGAGGGAGACATGAAATCCGAAGCAGGCTCCAGGCTCTGAACTGTCGGCACAGAGCCCGACGTGGAGCTTGAACTCACAAACCGTGGGATCACGACCCAAGCTGAAGTCAGATGATTAACCGACTGAGCCTTCCAGGCATCCCTGCCTTTTCCTTTTCTTAACAATGTCTCTTGGAGCAGAAGTTATAAATTGTAATGAAATCCAATTTGGTAATAGAATGATGCTAAAATGTAAAATGGTACAACTACTTTGGAAAATCCTACTCTGGCAATTTCTTGAAAAGTTACTCATTTACCTATCATATGATCCATAATTCCAATCCTAGGTATTTACTCAAGAAAAATGAAAGCATATGTCCATATAAAGACTAGTACATGGGGGCACCTGGGTGGCTCAGTCAGTTAAGCACCCGGCTCTTGGTTTTGGCTCAGGTCATGATCTCACAGTTTGTGAGTTCGAGTCCCACGTTGGGCTCTGGGCTGGACTGCTTAGGATTCTTTCTCTCTCCTTCTCTCTGCCTTTCCCCAACTTATGCTGTCTCTATCTCTCTTTAGGTAAATAAACAAACTTAAAACATATTAAAGACTTGTACATGAATACCATAGTAGCTTCACTGGTACCAGCCCCAAGTTGGAAACAACCCAATTGTGCATCAACAGGTGGATGGATGAACAAACTGTGGCATATCCATACAATGGAATACTCTGATGCTACTTAGCAATAACAAGGAATGAAGGAAAAAACGTACACAACGATATGAACGGATCTCAGAATAATCATGTTTGGGTGAAAGAAGCCAGATGAGAAAGAACACACATTGTATGATTCCATTTCTATATAGCTTGAAAATGCAACTACTCTACAGTGACAGGAAGTAGATCCGTGTTTGCATTGAGGTGGGGGATAGCGGGATGTGCACGATGGAAGGAGAGGATTAAAAGGGGCATTGGGAAAAATTTGGGGGCATGATGGCTAAATTCTTATCTTGATTGTAGTGGTTTCATAGGTGTTGCCATATATCAAAAACTAATAACATTTTACCCTTTGAACATGTATAATTTCTTGTATTTCAACTATATATCAATATATGCTTTCTAATAAATAGATTTGAACATTTACATTAAACGATATCCAATTTATAACCCTTAGCAATGCTTCTTAAAATTCCCTTTTCTTTCCTCTCTGATTTCTTCCTTCTTTCAAATGCTTAGGACTCTCACTCTGTAAAGCAGAAAGCTCTCCAGGGCATGAATCCTTTGTGACTCTTCTGGCTCTCTCCCTTACTCATGCCTAGCTCTTCTTATTATGATCACTTGTGCCTCTCTGGCTTCTTTTCCAGTATTCTTTCCTCCCATGGGTCCCTTACCTGAATCTTCAAGACAAAGGATTGCCTCACCTTCCTCCCCATTTCCCTGGTTGCAATACACAAGCCTGGGTACCTGCCCAGTTAGGACAGGATTGTACTGGAATGGAGGCATTGGGTGGAGAACAGGGCAGAGCTCCTACAAACCTAAAAAGTAGCTTTGTGTGCATTAGAAAATGATGCTGTCTCTGGGTGGATGAATTAAAAACATGCCCCCTACTGGGTAGGGCCAGACTTGCAGGCACCGGGTTTGGGTGAAGTAAAAGGTGCCCCCTTTCTCTGGATAGACATTGCCCTGCATCAGGGCACATGGCTTAGGGAGCAGAGCAAGGCCGGATTTCAGATCCCACTCACCCTCTCAATACCTTTTGTTTGGTGCACACACTAAACAACAGACCATGGCAGCCCTGGAAGAGAAGAGACTTTACTAGCAGGCAAACCCAAACATACTTAACAGGAGGGGAAGTTGAGAATACCATTTGATAATACACTTTGTCTCTACACTACATGTATTTGTATTTGTATTTTGCATAAAATGAATGAACATTTAAATGGGAGAATCGCACATCTCTTGAGGAACTTGTTCCAGAGTTTCTCTAGGGTGAGTACGTCACTGCGGCATCTAGCAGTTGTGAAATCGTACTTCTCTGTGTCATCATCTACATTTTTCTGACTACTAATGAGGTTTAGCAACTTTGCATAAATCGTGGGCCTTTAAATACTTTCTTTTCCTTGAAATTCCTTTTTATAACTTTTGCCCATTTTTTATGTTGGCATGTTTGTCTTTTCAACTTAGTTCATTAGGCCATGTTTATAGGATACCAGTCTCCTGTTGATTAGACGTACAGGAAATATCTTCTCCCACACCATGGTTTGTCCTTTTACCCTCTTTTTAAAAGTGTCTCGGTGCACAGAGCTTTTAATTTTAATGAGGTCAATGTACTCATCTTTTCTTTTATGGTTGATACTTTTTGTATCTCACTGAAGAAATTCTTTTGGAATCTGAGGCCATTAATGTACTTTCCTATATTGCCTTCTGAAAGTATTACCATTTTTCCTTTCACATTTAGGTATTTAATCCACCTGGAATTGATTTTTACGTGGGGTAGGAGGGAGGAGTTCAATTTCATTTTTTTCCATCATAGATTTCCACTAGTCCCAGCACAGTCAAGTCCATTACCCTCTCCACTGCCCGAAGCAGGCCACCTCTGCCACACCCAGGTGTCTCCACCTGTGTGAGTCCTCTGAGCTCCCCACCAGTCTACTGGCTTACTCCTCACAGCTACGCCATCCTCACTGCCCCCGCTTTACCCTGAGTCTTATGAGTGGGGTCAATCCGTCCTCCCATCTTGCGCCTCTTCTTCAAAAGTATCGTCTTTCTTGATCATTTGCATTTCCATAAACATTTAAGGAGTAGATCTTAAAGTTCCCCACATGTTGGAATTTGATCAGAAATGAAGCAAATTCATTGTTCATTTTGGGATAAATGGACATCTTTACCATGCTGGGCTTTCCAACACAGGACCATGGCATATTGTCACCATCTACATAGGTCTTCTTCAATGCCTTCAATCAAGTTTTGGGAATTCCTCCACAAATGCCTTCACCACTTTTGTGAGGTTATTCCTACATATTTTATATGTTTAATATTATTTTACGTGGTACAGTCAAACCTGGGATTGCATGTAACTTGTGCTGCGAGTGTTCCACGAGATGAGCACACATTTCTAATAAATTTTAACTTGATAAACGAGCAACGTCTTGCAATACGAGTAGTACGTGACGCTGAATGTCACATGATCACAACTGAACCAATGATTCTTGAAACTCCCTTTGATATACAAGTGCTTTGAATTACAGGCACGTTTCTGGAGTGAATTATGCTCACAAACCAAGGTTTTACTGAATATTAAATATTCTGTTTTCTATCTTTTTGCTTCTGCTGTCTGTTTTTTCACTGATTTTTATCCAGAAACCTATTGAGTACTCCTGAACTGCTGGTAACCTGACCAGGGTGGCAGTGGAGGCCTTAGGATTCTAGCTGGCACCCTCACTGAGGGACCCAAGTCTTTCAAAGCCCCTCCACCCAAAGCATTTTGGATTCTTCTCCACCTCTCTTGTTCCCAACCGCTGTTGGGACACCCATCATTTCCCCCTGGGCATCTACTCTGGGACCTGCCTGGGTGCTGGGGACATGGACACAAATCAGAAATGGGTTTTGGGGAGACAGGCAGGCAATCATGCTCAATCGTTAATCAGCTCAGCCCTTCTCCCCACATGCCTGAACTGACCCAATAGTCTTGAGTCTGCCTCTGGCCTCTCCGCTCTGTTGCGCCTACAGCTTACAGCGCTCACAGGCGCCGGCGCTCGTGAGACCCCCAGAATTCCTCGCAGAGGCGCACACGGTGTGGCTTGAGCTCCATGTGGTAAGCGTGCACCGAAGCCGGCAGCGCCAGCACCGCGGACAGCGCCCAGATGCTCACAGATGTCCACACACTCAATCCCCACTCAAAAGTCTACTGTGGCCACTCCATGACGGCAGGGACCTTGTCCCTTGTGGACACCATTAAATCAGAGTCTGGCATTGGATAGGTATGTGGTAAATACTTGTCGAAAAAATGGGAGAAAGGTGCCATTTAAGGTCCTTCGTAACCTGGCCTCACTTTACTCTTCTTAGGACTTCTTACTGCCCTGCACCCCGACTTCTCCATGAGGACAGAGAAGCAACGTCCCTGCTCTGGTTTAGCCCCGCCAGGCAGAGGTTAGTGCCGATGAGGAGGGTAATGCTCAGAGAAGTTCAGCAATCCGTCCAGTGAGGCCTGGTGAGTAACATAGCCTGAACACGCATAACTCACACGTATGCATCACCTCACTTTATCCCCAGAACAACTCTGAGAGGGGCCGCTAATGTCCCATTCCAGATGAAGGCATAAGGTCCAGGTGGCTGGAGGCCTGGCCCACAGCCTCCCAGCTGCCTGGGATCTGAGCCCCAAGTCTGACTGTACGTCCTCTGCCTCCTACTGACCACCTTTTCCTCCCTATGGGGTGGAAGGTGAAGAAGCCACACAAGCCACAGAAGCCACACACTGGAGACAGTTAAACAGGCAGGGCCCCTGTCCTAGAGAGGATGGGATGTAAGGGAAAACTCACAGTAGCCATGAATAGTGTGTTTTGTTCTTAATCAGGGGAAGGCGAGTCCCGCTTCCGGGGCATTAGTTACACATCAGACCCTGGGGATACAGTGATGACACTCCGTCTCTGAGTCTAGGGGAGTGAAGGTGTCAGACCAGACTGCTCCCCCACCCCCCACCAGTAGCAGAGCTGCTGGGATCCACCACCACGTGGCAAAGCCGTGAGGAAATGCCAAGTGGGAAGATCGGGAATGTAATTTCCTATGGCCGCTATAACACATGACCACCAACTTGACGGCTTAAAAAAACCCACAAATTATTCTCATGGTTCTGGAGCCAGAAGTCTGAAGTCAGCTTTCCTGGGCTGGGGTCCTGGCTCACTGGAGGTCTGGGGAGAACTGGCTTCCTTACTGCTTCCAGCTGCTAGCTTCCTTGACTGTGACCCCATCCTGGCCCCATGCCAACCTCTGCTCCAAGGTCACGCCTCCTCTCTCTGTCTGTCTAACCTCCTTCTGCCTCCCTCTTCCAAGGACACTTGTGACTGGGCCCACCTAGATAACCCAACACCCACTGTCCATCTCAAGATCCTGAACTTAATGACACTGTTAAAGTCCTTTTTGTCACATCAGGGAACATTCACAGCTTTCATTCTGGCAGTCATTATTCAGCCCACCTCGCCTGGACCATTCGCTCTTTAGCTGGTTGGTCCTGGGTAGGTCCCTTGGTCTCTCAGAGCCTCAGTTTCCTCCAGTATAAATGGGGATAACAATTCCAACTGCAAGGAGGTTGTGGGTTTATAGGTAAAGTGGAATGATGTGAGCAAGTCACATTGCATCTCATGGGGCACTGATTTTAATCACTGCACTAGAATGCACTTTGCGCAGATCTGCTTGTAGCCCGTGGCCCTGCCCTGGCCGGGTTTGATGCAGACACAGGAAGACAAGTTCAGAAACAAAACAGGGGAGGGGGGACTTGAAGTAAATTCCCTTTGGAATGCCCCCTCATCCAACCTTTACACCTGGCGGTGGGGCAGGGGAGCCCTGTGGGGCCTGAGGCTTCACTTCGGTGGCCATATGATGCCTCCCCATGTTTACTCAGTGCGTGAGGACTCTCTAATGACAGGGTGCACCCTGAAAGAGGGGCAAGCAGAGCATTCCTTCTGCTTCCAGAGCCTTTGAGGTCTGTGACACCAGAGATGAGTGTCATGTTCCTGGCACTGTGTGCACACAGTCAGAGCTCAATACATGCAGGCTCTCCCTCCTTTGTCTTTTAGGCACCCCATGGTCCTGGAGGGCACCTCCAGGGCTCTTCATGCCCTTTCTCTTCTTTGGTCTAGAAAGCTTTGAGGGGTGGTGAAGGCATCAGCTAGGGCTCCCATGCAGCTCTGCGGCCTCCTGACCAGTGGTCCAGGGCAGTGGCCAAGCTGTCCGATGCTCGGTTCCACCCTGCTTCTGCAGGAGAGATGCTGCAGACAGCCCTGGGCCACGGCAGTAAATGCTGGCAGCCAATCTGGGAGTCTTGGCCTTTACCCTTCTCAGGGGTGTTTGCAGTCTACGGGGGGAGTGAAGACCCCACCAGAGGGAGGACAGTCCGGGAGGGACTCTTCAAGCACAGGGGAGGGTGGGGACCTCTGGGGCGTTGGGGGCTGTGGAACTCAGTGGCAGGCCCCGAGGACCCGGGAGTCACATCTTATATGGACACCCTCGCCTGATATGAGGGGGATAAGCATCGTTCATCCCCACTTCCCAGCAGGAGAGGTTGGGGCAGGTTGGAGTGAGGGGGTGGTGGTGCCAGTGGCTTGGAGGAGGAAGGTCTGTGCACAGGATGGGGACTGCGTCCTATAAGAGGTAACACTTGGGTGCCTTCTCTCTGCCTCTCACTGTGCTTTTGTGCCCCCTGCTTCCATTAAGAGCTTTTCATCTTCGTCTTAACAATCACCAAACCAATGGATCACCTTACAATTATTTTAAAAGAGACTTTTAAAGTGTTTAAAAATGAACTACCCTTATGCTCACAGGGCTTTTGTGGGCATCAGACCAGAGAATGTATGTGAGCCTTGAGGCACCCCCTACCCAGCCTCTGGTAGGAGATGCCGGACACTTCAGTTACCCCCTCCCTCCCTCTCTGCAGGGCCCTGGGCTTCTGAGCCCTTTCTCCAAAGGCCTCATTTATGCCAGAAAGACTCTGTCCTGGGGAGAATGGAAGGGCTTATGAGCAGCAACATTTCATCAATTTGATTTTGGGAAAACAAAGCCAATTAGAAGGCTGAAACATCCCCAAGAAAGTGATGTTACTTCGGGGGCCCAAGACCAGACTGGAGTCCAGGGGAGCAGGACTCCCCCATCCCAGCCACAGGAGGATTCAGGGTCTGGGATGAGGGGGTATGGGCATGGGATATCTCCTGGGGAGAGACCCGTGGCTGTCCCTGATTTCGGGGACATTTCACTTGTGAGAGAAGGCAGCCTAGTGCCAAACCCTGCATTTTCTGCCCCAGACTCACTTTCTTAAAGCTAAGGGTGTGAAGGCATTTTTTATCTATCCCTTCATCCCACATATTCCCATTGATACTGGGTCCAGGAGCAGCCACCCCAAAGCACCTCAGGAGAAATCATCTGCAAGCCCTTTGGCACCTGTCCTTAAAGCACCCTGGGAACCATAATTTGCATATCCCTGCCATGTCCTATTCTGCAAAAATCCAGAGAAAAAGAATTTGCATAGCACTTGGGAGGAAAATGTTCCAAACGTCTTTCCAGGTAAGAGAAGGTCCTGTCCAGGTGACCCTGTCCACAATAGGATCCTGAGGCCTGGAACCACAGAGAAGGTAAAGCGGGTCAGGAGGGAGGGTGGTTGCCAGCTCTTGGGGCTGCACACCCGGGCACACGTGCCCTGTGCTGCCCTCACAGGTGCCTCAATGAGTCGTTGACATTTCAGTGCCATAAATCAATCATTGCTTCAGAAACATGGCCCCATGGAGACGTCACAGTCCAATCCTCTCACACACACACGCAGGTAACTGCAGTATAAAACACTTTCCCACTGGCTGGATCTTGATGTGAGGTGATGGGTGAGACACAGTGATAGGGAGAGACGTAGAACCAGGGGTGGGTGACATGTCTGGTGGGATGCCATGAGTTTGGGAAAATGGCCGAGGCTGCATGCCACCACGGATGAGGGTCTTCTGGACCGTCCACGTGGGACTGACCAGATTCCAGAAAGCTCCCTGCACCCCTCTGTTCCATGCCAGTAGGTCTCAGCCGTTTGAAGCTCCCAGAAGAAGCTCTTCAGAGCCAACGTCTTAGGTCACAGGGAGATGCCCCCCTGGGAGCAGGCAGCCCAGTGCAAGCCGCATGCACAGACAACTGGGCCGGATCCTGGCCCGACGGTACCTGAAAGCCACCGTCACCTCGGTCAGCCCCAATCAAGGCTAAGCAGTCAAGGCTGAGGGCCCTCAGTGGCACCCTGAGGTTTGGCATCCTCTTTTCCAGACCCAGAGAAGTCTCCCTTGGGACAGGAGAGGTCTGCACACTGAAGGCTACCCCAGCTGAGAATTGAGATGCAAGGAATCAATCATGTCTTACTGTGGCCGCTTTTGTTCCCAAACTGCCACGTGTGTCATCACACCGCCCTCCCGGCCGCTCGAGCCTGACTTACCTGTAAAAGAGAACACAGATGGGGATGACAGACACCTTCCCTTGGGACCAGCACGGCCTCCAGGACTGGGCAACTGCAGCCCCTTGCACCAAAGGAGATCTGGCTCTGAAAGGGCCACCCTCGCAGGGCAGAACCATCGGAGCAATCCGCACTCTTCCCTCAATGCATTGACCTTGACCAAGTCAATAGCTTGAGAGAAATGTGACCCCACATAGAGGTGGGGTCTGGAAAGAGGCTCTTCCCAGGAATCCAGGGTGATGGGGAGGCTGTGATGAACGCGAATGCACTTCTGGACACAGTAAGGGATTTGCCTTCTGGGCTGAGAGGGGAGTAATGCTTCTGGATGTATCTTCTCCTTGGGGAAAGGGACAAGGCCAAGATATATCTTATTTCACAACCAGGAGTTCTGTGGTTCACTGAATTCTTTATCCTCTGCACAACTACAAGCCAAAAGGAATCTGCTACTTTGGGGTGGAGTTCAGATTCTCCTTTAAAGATGACACTGCCCCTGCCTGTTTTCCTGTGTGCCCAAAGGAGGCAGAGAGTCCATTCTGTTCATCCCACATCAAGCTACCTTTTTATTGTGTTTTCCTTGTAGGATATAGTTCTCCTCCTCTATAGTTCTCCAACCTCTATAGTTCTCCAGACCGTGAGGTGTGTTGGGGTCTCAGGCAATGGTAAGATAGGGCTGAGAGTTATAAATACCAAGTTTTCTCCACAAATATATATGAACATGACTTGCACACATGAGGAGATTTTAGTAAACATGGTTTATCTCCTCAGGTTGTACTCCATTTCTGATTGAGTTGATATTCTTGGTGTGTATGTGGAGTAATGAACACTCTTTTATTGTCAAAAGGCTGAGGTGCCAAACACTTTCACTATCAACTTTCTCCTTAACAAGATTAATTTTAACCCAACTTTGAACACTGACCTCAAGTTTGGGAGCGCCACCATCCAGGGGCACACAGCACAAACAGTAAGGCAAATGTTCACCTGAAATTCAAGATGGCAGCTCTGGGCTCAAGTTCACCTAGACTTAATGGACTTCTCCACAGCCTGCTAATGTTTTTCTAGCACCAGGTTGGGCTAGACAGGTTTCTGCCTTGCATGCTTCCTCACGGTGTTGGTATGTTAATGCACATAGTGACTTCTAGAGCCCACCACTTTCTGGCCAATGAATCACGGCCCTTGTCTCAGTAGATGGGAACAATATCTAATCTGGTCTCACATCAGCCACTCACGAGTCACCCTTTAACCTCCTTGGTCCTCATTTCTACAGTGAATCTATCACCAAGTCCTGTTGATTCTATTCTCTAAATCTCTCCGGAATCCACTGCCACCGCATTAGACAAGGCCACCACCAACAGTGGAACCCATGGCAGGTGCTCAAGCAGCCATCTTGGACCAAGAAGTAGCAGCCACAGACTGGTCTTGACAGAACAGGTAGATAGAAGGAGCCCGAATTCCTCGTGGTTCCTTGCAGCTGCCGTATCAGCCCGGTAACAACCATCTCTTGCCTTCTTTAATGTGTGAGAGAAATCACCCTCTCCATGGTCTAACATAATGCTCTTTTGGAGTTTGATCACACACAGATGAACCCCATCCAACTGAATCACTGAGGTAAAGAGAGGGGAATCTGACCTTGAACATGTACACCAGGTGAACCTGCATGACTCTTAAATCAGAAAGGCTTGGAGGGGGAGAGAGGAAGAGAGGAAGGTTCCAGAGGACAGAGCAGACCAAGGGACACGTGAAGGAAGTTATCACTGCAATCACAGGCAGCTCTGCAGTTACTGAGTGTGGGCATTATGTGCCCACCTGTGTTAACCTCAGCCACTCCTCACAACGCACAATCCTATGAGTTTGGTTCCATTACTTCGTCCATTTTACAGAATAGAAAAGTGAGTTTAGGGAGGTGGAGTAATTTGCCAAGGCCACACAGTTAGTGGTGGAGGCAGGCTTCAAGCCCAGGAAGTCTGGCTCCAGGGCCTAGCCCTCAACCATTGACTTCTGAGGTGCGTTTGTTTTCCTGAAATAGACAACAGATAGGTGTTTTCTGTGGTATACTTTCGTGCTGTTGAACTACAAACGGAACTGACCGTCAGTCTGAAAGGAAACTATGGGGGACTTAAACTAGAGGGCTTTCAGTTTATTGTTATGGTTATCAATCAGGAGTGGTAGTAGTAGTTATAGGAGCAGCTGGAGAGGGTTCGGTCAAACAGAATCTCAAGCGCACCTTGTGAAGAAATAAACGGAAGGCTGCTGCAGGTGAAGCGGGGTGTTTGGCCCCAGAGAAACCTTGCTTACCCTCCAGTTCTGTCTCTCCGCATCCTGTGGAGGAAACCACCCCCATGTGGCTACGACCGCGCTCTCTCCTCCCTGCAGCCTGGCTCTGGGCCTTCCCCGGGCTGCTGCTGCCCTCTGCTGGGCACATGTGGAATTGGTGGACATCTCCCAGCGCAGAGATGGGAAGGAAGCTCTAGGCCCAGGGGAGAGGGTCCTCCTGAGCTTTCCTCTGGGGCCACTGCTCCTGCTGCCCTGTCAATGTTGTGGGGGGGATGGCCAAACAACCTGTCAGGAGCTGAAGGAAGAGACTGCTTTATATGTAGCTGGCTGCCCCCAGGAACTACCCACAGGGTTACCCTGGGCGCCTGCACCAGGATGCAAAGGAAGAGGACTCGGTTGGCGTGGAGTGGGGTACGGGTCAGGAGGAGAAGAGGAGGGAGGTCTGCTGGAGGAGCTGGGGCAACCCCACTGCGGCCTTTAAGTGACAGGCCTACCTCCAAATACAATCGTCACTTTCACTTTCAGGAACTGCCATTGAGAGTGCTGAGATGGTGTGCATTCCCCAGCTGCCAAGACCTAAGGCTAAGGGCTCTGTCCGCATTCCAGGCCCAGACACCAGGTGTGCACCTTAGCAGGGTACTTCGTCTCCTCTGGGCCCTCTGTTGCCACTGGGAACTGGGGGTGCTGCAGGCCATGGAGAGGCGATGGACAGGCACCCATGAGCTGGTGCAGGAGAGCGCAAGCACAGGCCTGGCGCGGGCAAGAGCGCAAAGCCATGGAGCAAACGCAATTTCTGACCAAGACACATCTAGCAGAGGGTCGTGGGCCAGACCGCCATGAACGGGGCTCCTGGAGCAAGGGTAACAGGTCGTGCTGTCCTGTGACCTGCCAGCTACACATCTGGGAGCATCTGGGCCCTCCTGCTGCCACCTCAATTCTGGCCCACAGTCTACCTCTTGGAGATCTCTGAGCTCTTCCTCCACCCCCAGGAGCACTTTTCTTCATCCTTTGGACACCTCTCTTTTCCCGCTTTGAGCTGAACGGAGCGGGTAGAGAACAAACCAGTCTCTCTCCTGGGGTCCCTGCACCATTTTATTTGGCATTAGTTTATTCAGCAAATATGTGCTGAACACGTTTTCTGGGCCCACCACCATTCCAGGGGTGGGGGAATCGGCAGTGAACGAGACCATCAACCTGCCCTCACAGAGCTAACATTTTGGCAGGGGTTAAGGGAGAGGGGAAATCAGTATGCAAACAAGTACAATACACAGTTTGATGGGGGATGAAACTGCCAGGGAGAAATACAGAAGCAGGGCGGGGGAGGGGTTGTTATCTGAAATAGGGCACCAGGGAAGCCTCCCTAAAGGGACTTTTAGGGGAAGAGTGCTCGGGGCAGAGGGTACAGCATGAACAAAGGCCCTGAGACAGAAAGGTGGGTGCCATGCTGACGGAACAGCAAGGCTGCTCCCTGTGGCCGGGGCAGAGAGAGTGGTGGGGCAGAGGGAGGGGGTGGAGGAGCTGAGGTGGGTGGGGAAGGGGAGGTTAGGATCCTGTAGGGCCTTTACTCTGGGTGGGATGGAAGGCACTGGAGGCGTTCTGAGCAGAAAAGAGGTATGGTCTGACATTTTGTAGACTATCCCTTTGTCTACTGGCTGCAAAATGGACTATATATAAGAGGAGGGGGCAAGGGTAGCAGTGGGGAGGCCAGGGAGGAGTCTCCTGCATGAATCCAGGCCAGAGAGATGGGGGTGGTAGCTTCCCAATGAGAAGGCTTGCGAGACACTTAGGGTCTGAGAAGAGGAGAATAGGGGTAGGAGAGGAGGGCTGGCCCAGTGGTTCCTGGCTGGTAGGACTCTAAGGATCCTGGGGAGTAGCTGGAATGGACAGATGAATCCCTATTCTCACTAAATACGCATATGCAGAACACGCCTGAGATACATATATGTATCCTTATTCTAATATATATAGATGTTGTTGGCATAAAACTAATGTTAAGTTTTAAACGTTGCTGATTTATCGTATGCTTTGAAGGTATTCATGTTTTCATTCAGTGGAGCCTACCCATTATTCTGTTGGTGGTGCAGATGGATTGGAGGTGCTGGGCCATTGGGGTGTGAGGGCGCCGCCCCCCCTGCCTCCTCCCCTCCTGCACAGACACAGAAGTGGACTCTGGATTCAGACAGAGTTTGTAGGCCTGGCTCTGCCACTTACAAGTCGTGACCTTGGGCAGGCCACTTCATGTCTCCAACTCTCCATTTATCCATCTGTGAGGTGAGGCTTATGGGACCTACCTCATAGGGTGGCCAGTACTCTGGGTAGAGCACTCGATATGCAGGAAGTGTTTACAGGAGGTGCTCACTTTCTGCCCCACCTCACGCCCCTCAAAGCTGGCCACTGTTCTTGCTTGAACCCTGGCTTGCTGTGCGATCGTGGGGGACCTGTCCACCTTGTTGGCACACCGTTTCCTCCCCTGTTAAATAGAGATAAACCCAGGATGGAGAATATGTGTTCAGATTGCTGGGATCAAGGAGTGTGACCGTGTCACATGGTTGAGCCATTGATGAGGTCTCTGCGTGCAGAAGGTGCTCATTGGCATGCTTCTTGGGGCTGAATCCATGCTGCTGGCACAGATGAGCAAGCCCGGGAGGGTTCCTCAGGCTCCAAGGCCTTGGGCCTCCGCACTCAGTCCCCCTGCAGTCAGAGCTCGGGCCTGGGAGCAGCCGGCCTGTTTGCCCTCGGCCCCCAGTGTCCCTGTGTATCCGTGGAGTCCCCACAGGGGAGACAGGCAGGCCCGCAGGGCTCAGGTGTCCTCACGCCCCTCTCTGGACGCTCACTGCCTGGGGAGCTCGCTGGCAGCCAGCTCTGTGCACTGCCGCCCCTCAATTCCAGACTCTCGTGTCCTGCTGCCTTCTTCACATTTCCCCTTCATGTCTAGCAGAACCCGCAGACTTAATAAAACAAGATTCCTGAGTTTCCCTCCAACGTGCCAGCCCTATGTCCCCATGGCATTCAATGGCGACCCTTCTCCCTGCCTCTTAGACGTAACTTCTGGGACACCAAGTTCCGGTCTATTAGTGTACCTGCTGGCCCGCCTTTAAAAACACGCCCAGACACCGGCTACTTCTCACCACCTTCACGCCTGACCGCCCGCAGCCCAGGTACCGGCCCCCTCCACTCGGCACCTGCACTGGCCTCTCCTAACTGGTTTTGGCTCCCTCAGTCTGTTCTCATCACAGCAGCCCAGTGATCCTTCTATAAATTGAAGTCAGATCATTTTATAAATTCTGTGAATTAATGCCCGAAGATCTCTGCTCAAAGCCCCCAGCAGCTCCTGATTTCCCCTCAGACGTGAAAAAAGATCCTTGCGAAGAAACTTGCCTTGGCTGGAGACAAAACTCTGAACAAGACAGACACTGCGCTCGCCCCCTGGAGCTTATAGTGTGGGGAAAGCAGAGAGCAGGCACGTGAGCAGCCACACGCATAGATGGTTTCAGACTCTGATGGCTCTTTTCTTTCTTTCTTCAAAAAAATTTTTTTTAATGTTTACTTATTTTTGAGAAAGAGAGCGTATGCAGGGGAGGGGAAGAGAGATAGGGGGACAGAGGATCCAAAGCAGGCTCCGCATTGACAGCAGAGAGCCCGATGGCTGGCTTGAACTCACAAACCATGAGATTGTGACCTGAGCTGAAGTCGGATGCTTAACCAACTGAGCTACCACTCAGGCGCCCCCAGACTGTGATGGTTCTATGCAGACGCCGCTGAGTTGGGTAGGAGGCTACCTTGTCCAGGGTTTCCGTGAGGCCTCTGAAGAGGTGACACATAAGATGTCATAAAGCCTAGAGCTGAAAGGGACTCCTGAGACACCTATTTACAGCCTTCCTGCCCCATTTATAGATGGAGGAAAAAGAAGCCCAGAGAAGTAAAGTGACTTGCCCATGGCCACACAGCACACTACTTATAGAAATGGACTTCCAAGTAGGCCTCCTGACAGCCTGGTCCCTGGCTTAAGATTGCTGGGCTAAAGCTGCAATTCCTTTTTTTTTTTTTTAATGTTTATTTATTTTTGAGACAGAGAGAGACAGAGCATGAGTGGGGGAGGGGCAGAGAGAGGAGGAGACACAGAATCTGAAGCAGGCTCCAGGCTCTGAGCTGTCAGCACAGAGCCCGATGCGGGGCTCGAACCCACGAACTGTGAGACCATGACCTGAGCCGAAGTCGGACGCTCAACCGACTGAGCCACCCAGGCATCCCATGAAGCTGCAATTCCTAACAGTGATGTCTGGGCTATGAGATAGTAAGCTCCTCTTAAAAAACTACATATATTTTATTTTATTTTTAATTTATATATAGTTTATCTGTTTTTATTATATTTATTCATATTTATTTTTAATATATCTTTATATTATTTACATAATATATATTATATAATACAAATATATTTAATATAGCTCTATATTATTTAAATAATATATATTATATACTATATAATACAAATATATATTGACTACATAAAAATATAAAAGATTTATATGTATATAAATATATGTATTTATATGTATATAAAATAATATATATTATATACTATATAATACAAATGTATATTGACTACATAAAATATATAAAATAAAAGATTTATAGTATATAATATATAATTATAACATGATACAGTTATACTATGTAGCTGTAATATATAACTATTATGTAGAAAATATATGTAATATAACATATCCTTTTATTTTTCAATAAAAAAAGAATCACAAAATATGCAGATTAACTATGAGGCCATATGACTCAATGCATCTGAATTAGTGGTGCTGGACACTTGATCACCCCTCCTTTCTGAAGCCCTTTCTCCCTTGGCCCCCAGAGCATCACAGCCTCCTGGTTTTCCTCGCATTTCCATCTGAGTCTCCAAAGCTATATCCTTCCTCCTCTCTCAGTGCCTTACCCCTGCAGAACCAGGCCTCTGGACTCAACCCTTTCTTCCCCCTCGACACACATATCCCATGGAGACGTCCTCCAGTATCATGGTTTTTATGCATCAAAGGCTCCAATATCCTATCTCCGGCTAAGACCTCTTCCCTGAACGTCAGAGTCACATACCTAGTCACCTCCTTCAGTGCCACTCAGAGTGGTCTGCAGTCTGGCAGCACGGGCACTGCTGAGAACTTGTCAGAAATGCAGTATCCTGGGCCCCAAAGTGAACCAGCACGTCGGGTAGGGAAGGGCCGGGAGGGTGTCCGGCATCAGGCTAACAAGGTCTCCAGGAGACCTGACCTTCTGAAGCTTGGGAAGCACCTCTCCTCCTTGGATGTCTAACAGGCATCTCACACTTACCATGTTCAAACCTGATCTCCTGACATTTCCTCCCAAAGAGTTCCTCTACCAGTGTTCTCCTCTGCCCATTGCTCAGACCAAAACCCTTGAGGTCACCACGGACTTCTGTGTGTCTCACACCCACATTCAGTCTGTCAGCAAGCCCAGTGGCTCTGTATTCAAAATACGTCCAAGTCTCAGCCCTGCCCCACCTTCACTGCTGCCGCCCGGGCCAGACCCACCATCACCTGCCCGTGCTCCCGCTTCTGCCTGGGACCGGACAATCCCACACGGCAGCCACAGGGACTCTGTTAAAATGCAGTCAGACTTTGTCTCTCTTGTAGTTCAAACCCTGCACTGGCTCCCTTTTTCATGTTGAGTAAAAGCCACAGCCCTTACTAAGACGCTGCAGGTGACACACTTTTGTCCTCTCGTTACATCCCTGGCTGCATTGCTCTGCTTTCCCCTCGGTTCCCCTCTGAGCCTGGCACACTCCTGGCCCTGCACTGTTTATTCTGTCTGAAAAGCTCCCCTCCCAGACACCTGCACATTAGGCCCCGGTGTCCTTTGGGCGGTACCCAAAGTCACTCTCCGTCAGACTCCCCCGATCACCCTAGCTGAAATTTCAGTTTGTTCCCTACTTGATTTTTTATTTTGCTCTTTATTTTATGCAGCTCTAGCTGCCCTACTTATTTTTATTATCCTGTTTGTTGTGTACATATTCAGTAGGGAATATACTTCCCTGGGCATTGCTTCCGGGGTACCCTTTTCCATAAGTTATGCCTCTGTGCCACTCAGCAGACTCCCGGTTAGGCTTGTATTGCCCACTTTGAACACCAGGTGGAGCCCCACACTGTTCCAAGCTTCTGGCTTCCCCTGCTCCTCTCTGGTAGGAGTCAGAGACGCTGAGAAATCTGCCCAGGGGAGGCCAGTGGCCTGATCCTGCCCACTCCCTGCCTCTGCCCCTCTGCCCCTCTGCCCCTGCGCCCCAGTGACCTCCCCTTGAAAGAAGGATATGCTTTTTCTGACCCCACAGTGAGGATGGCTCCTCTTTGGGGATTCACAACTCTTCCCCATGGAGGAGGTAGAGAAATGGCCTCTTCAGGTTCAGTCTAGGCTCAAATCCCCCTGCCCTGTACCAGCCCATGCCAAGGAACACTGAGGATGCCTACTGTGTGCTAGCTGCTGTGCTCAGTGCTTTTTCCCGGTTGTCCTACGAATCCTCACCATAGCTCTGTTCCTACTTAAAGACTTTTTACATGTGGAAACTAAAGTTTAGAGGCCAGGTTGTTTGCCTGAGGTTACACAGCTGGTAAGTGCAGTCCTGGGAGTCCGGTCCCAGCCCATTGGACTCAAAGGGCTCTTCCGTTGTATCAGATATGTCCCCCACTCTCCCCCCAATACACTGAGCAGAAAATGGCCTGGGGAAGAGGTAAATCTGGAGTCTGGTCCATCCTTGGGTTATCACCATTCAGAAATCATTTCACGTTTCAAGAGAAATGACACTTGTTTGTGTAGCCGCTTCCTTTCATTTACTCATTGCTCACATCCCTGCTGATAAGGATGTGCCAGCGGAGCCCAGAGAGGCTTTGGCACTGGCCCAAGGTCAGGCAGAAGAACTGTGTTCTTTCTCCTGACCTCCCTGCCTCTGGGGCCTGCACGGGAATGGCAGGGAGTCGAGAGGCAGAGCTCTGGGCAGCCTGCACCAAGGGAGGCCATGTGCAGAGAGGGATGGTAGTTTCTCTTCAAAGCATTCTCCAAAGCCTTGCAAGGAAGAGCCAAGGGAGTGGGGATGAAGCCCAGGAGGGGCCTGCTGTGTTGCAAAGAGATACAGGATTGGAGGACAGAATCCTAATTACAGCAGAATTCATGATTTGGCAATCCAGGTGGCTTTGGTTGGACAGGGCTTGATTTCAGTTTTTTTTTTTCTGGTGTGTTCTGAGTCTCTTCCACGCTCTGTCACCCTGGGGTATTTTCTTCCCCTCACCACTTTAAGCCTCCCCAGATGCAGATGAGCCCGGGCTGGGAAATGGGCAGAAGGACAGAAGAAAAGGGATGAAGGGCCTCTAATGCAGGGGAGGACTCAGAGCTGAGGGTGAAGGAGAGGCACACCCTGGAATGTGAGGTCGTGGGTGTGGCTAGATGCCCCGCTGCTGCCACCACGGTAGCTGCCATCACCAAGCTGTGTGCGCAGGCACAGTGCAATGCCGCCCTTTCCCTAGTTGGGAAAGGCCTGACCCTGGTCCCCAGCTTGTCAGTGGTGGAGCTGGGATTCCTCCCAGGCCTGTGGCCTTGCTGGCTAACCGCAGGAGGTTAGAGCCTTTTTTTCTGCTCCTCATGAATCAGGAAAAATAAGTAAATCAGCAGTCTGGGGACTGGAGGCTCCGTGCTAGGGAACACAAGAGCTCCTTCTGTGTAGGGAGATAATTCTGTGTTGTTTTTAAAAAAATTCCATCTGGGAAACTTCCTTTCTGGGTCTCCAGCTGCTTTTGAAAAGCCTTTGATAGGGAGAATGGCGGAGACTAATCACAGAGGCTCAGACTTGCCCTTGGTTCCTGAAGCCCATGCCTGGGTCCTGGGCCCATGCTTGTAGATGGCAGCAACACGCTCCATGTTTCCTGAGCGCCTACTATGTCCCAGGCACAGTGCCCATGTTCTCACAGACATTCTTTGCCTTCATCCTCACAGCGGCCCTGGGAGGTAGGAATCATTAGGCCCGTTTCCCAGAGGAGGAAACTACGTGTCCAGTGAGCTGCAGACAGGCGGTGCCCTCCCCTGTACAAGGCAGTTCCACAGCCATTATCTCCCAGATTGTCCCCGTTCAAAGAAGAGGGAACAGAAACTGTGTGGCTTTCCTTTCTCAGGTTCCGGTTTCATTCATTTCGCAAATATGTCTGGGTGTGCATTTGGTGCCTCTACTGGGTGTGACCATGCCGGGAATGTGGTAGGGCGTGGGGGTGGGGGGATGGGGGTGGCAGCCCCGAATGCTGGTGCAGCCCTGCAAGGGGAGGTCCAGCCAAGGCCCGAAGGTGGGTTGAGTCCAACAGAGCTGGGCAATGGCAAGGAGGCCTGGGTTGCTGGAGTGACGGAGGGAGAGTGTTGTGGGACCATGATATCTCAGCTACCACCCCTGGACTGTGGTGGCTTTGCAGCTGCAGGGCCTCCTCTTGGCTTCCTGAGACCTTTCATCACTCCCCCTGCAGGGAGATGGGTCTCTGACTGAGTCGGGGAGGAGGGGCTTGGCTGTCCAGGCCTCCTCTAAGGGTAGGTAGGGCACTTTCCCAGAGAGTAGCTCCTTAGCCTTCCAGGAGTTTCCGACTTACCCATCTGATTTACCTCTTTTCTTCTGGCCCTGATCTAGGATCTCAGCCAGGAGATCCCCGCATGGACAAGTGCTCCCCCCGACCCTGTGACTCCCCGTGTTGGACTCTCCAGGCCTGCCTGCATCCTGTCACTCCGAGCTTCCCGACCTGTGTGGGGTCGGGAACGAGCGGCTGTTTCCCAGGCAGGGAGTTTAAGCAGCTAGGCTAGCATGAGATCGATGCATATGTCAGGGGTGAAGGAGGGAACAGATGTTTTCTGAACAGCAAATCCATAGATGCGGGAGGTGGGAGGGGAGGGAAGGAGGGATGGAATGATTTTGCATTCTGGAGTCGGCCCGGGGCGTGATGGACTGAAGTGCTCCGAGGGGCTGGGTGTGAGGGAGAGCCTGTCAGAAGCACTATCCGGAGCTGTTCCTGGCACCAGGCTGCAGGCCCTGAGGGAGGGGATGGGGGGGGAGGGGAGGCCAAGGGCAGATTTTCTCCCCGTTCCCCGCTGGGGGCTGGGGGCCAAACCTGCACTGCTCAGGAACGCAGAACGTGAATCCTGCAAATTAACCTTGAGCTCCCCTCTAGGAGAAACTCCATTCCCTGAAACGTATACACTGCAGCAATGTGTGTGTGTAAATATTCCTGTAATGAAGGGCGTCTTAGTGGGACCACCAGGCCTGGAGTGAGAGCATTAAATCATGGCTTTCATTCTCAGATCCTGGGCGTGGAATATACCCCATGTTGCTTTTCATGACACTTATGAAGAAATAAGTGCCTCCTTCTTTACTACATATTTTATTGATTTTTTCCCCCTCAAACAGTATTCCTAGCAGTTTCCTCATAGAGTCTTGATGGGGAGGGGGCATTATAATAGGGGAGAAAAAAACCACCAAAACCTTTGGAGTCAGAATGGCTGCAGTTCAAATTCTTGCACTATTCTTGGGAAATTTTGAGAATCTTGACATCTCTGAGCCTCCATTGACCCACTTGTAAGAATAGGGCTATTTTGTGCAGGTGCTGTTTTGCAGACGCAGCGCCATGGCTTACATAAGGCGAGTGGCCCTCGGGGATGGTTTGTCTGACCTGTCAGTGATGAAGGAGGCAGTGTGGATGTTTGAGGGGGTGCGGGCAGAGGGTGTGATTAACAGGCTGCCTGGAAAGTCACTGGGCCCAATACTTCCATCAGTGGGGCAAATGCCACCACAGAGACCCTCTGGGCTGCGTTTCCATTTCCTAATGCCCTCTCTGTGGTGGGGGGTGATCCCAAAGGCAGGAAATCCCCACGAACTTCTCTGCAAGCGGGGAGAGGAAGGAAGGGTGGGCCAGGCCAGAGTCCTCAACACCTGTGAGATTAGATCAGGCCTGGCATGGAGACTTTTTAAAAGGCTCTTACATTTACTGGAGAGGGAGGCCGTCTGGCATTTCCATGCTTCTGAGACTTCTCCCCAGCTCTGGAGTCAAGGGGGAGCCCCCAAGTCCTTCTCCTCTCCAGCCCCATCCCTCAAACCATGAGCAATTCTCCAGCCTGGGCTTCTGTGCTTAGTGGGGCTGGGAGGACAGGGGGCAGGCAGGGCGCTTTCACCTTGGGCAAGCCTCAGACTTTCTGTATGTCACCCAGGGGGAGCTAAACACCACAGGCTGATTCAAAACAGATTCCCTAAGTCTTCAAGTCCAACCAAGGTACTGTAGGCTTTGGCAGACGGCTGTCTGAGGTGCATGAGCTTCCCCAGTGCTTGGGCACATGGGCCCATTGTGTAATCCAGCCTCTTGGGCAGTGACAGGAGGACCCGGAGCTTTGTCACCTTTCTGGAATTTGCAGCGACCTCAGCCCCTTCCCAGCACAGTGTGGCGTCATGCGAAGCAATAGCCAACTTCTGGGGCATAGAGGGTGGCAGTCTGGAACATTCTCACCCTAAGCTAGTGTGGGTCAGACAATCCGATGCTCATTCTGATGGGGGAGTGTAGGAGATTTGCTACTGGCAGGAGGAATCTGCTTAAAGGGGCTCACGAGCAGGGCACCTCACAGTTCAGGAGGAATGTGACCTAGCCGGTTACCCTGTGAGGGTTCCACGCCAGGTGGGGCCAGTGATCTCAGCCTGGGCCTCGGGCTACTGAAGACAAAGGGGGATTAATGACCTGGAAGGCCAGAGAACCCGGCCTGGAAACATGGATATTCTCTCTTCCTTATAAAATATTTTTTTCTTATGTTGTTCGGGGCTATTAACAGCTCTGTCACGGTAGCATTCTTGGAGAGCCGCTGAACAAATGGTGAGTGGGCTATGGGAAAACTCTGGAGACCCGTTCCCATTCCCAATTGTCTTCCCTGTGAAGTCCACATGTATACACACACACAAACAAAAGTCAGGGCCCGGCCAGGGCCACAGCCCACAACAGCTCCCTGGGAGGATGCTGGCCACAGCTCCTGCCACAGCCACCAGTTACCTTCTCCCTGGTTAAGTCACCTGCCTCTCTGTCTCTGGTTCCCAAGTTCCCTGGGCCACGGACATGGGCTCATGCGCTAGCTGCAAGGGAGGCGGGGACAGTGACTATCTGGTCTTCTGGGCTTCTCAGGAGGGAAGTGGACCCTGTTCCCCACTGAACACAAAGATGGGAGAATTTCTCAAACCAAGGAAGTGTTTTCAAATGCTGAAGTAGCTCCCGCAATCCCAACCCCCAAAAGCTAAATGTCACCACATGCCACTGTGTACTGACCTCCCTTGCAATGTGCCACCCAGGCTTCTTGGGCTGCAGCCCTGGCGAGTCCAGCTTCTGACTGTGTCTGGGCAGCAGTAAGGCAGGGAGGCCCAGGGGAACATTCCTTGGGGCCGCAGAGTCAGGGACATCCTTCCCATGCTTGCCCTTCCCTGTGTGAGTGTCCCTGCCCCCGTCCTAGCACAGTTAGCTGGACATGGAGCTGATCAGCTTGCAGCGTTTGCCCCAGAGCCTCACTCCCAGAAGCGGCCACTCCTCCTTGGTTGGTTTCCAGGCTCACAGGCTGGAGAAGTGACACCAGTTCAAGGTGGTGTGAGAGCGAGCAGGGTCCCCTCTCCACCCCTATCAGAAAGTCAGCATGCTCTGATAAGAAGAGCTAACAGCCAGGAGTCTCCAAGTCCTGGGTGTGAAATTCAGCCTCTGCACCTAACAGCTGGGAAGTCTGGGACAGTGTGCCAGTTTCCCTATTTCCTGAATACAGGTGCTCAGGCCTAGATGACAGAGTAATTCTAAGGATTAAAGGAAGTAAAGACTTTAATATGTTGAGCATAGCACCCGGCACGGATACAGTCCATTCTCCATGACAGCTACACTCGCCTTGGCTTCAAATGTTCCAGGGACATCCAAACCCCTTCCCATGCACTGTAAGACCCTGCAGGCCTAGGCCAGCCTCCTCTCTGACCTTACCCCATGCCACTTACCCCACCACTCACTACACTTTGGGCCTCTTGGTTTGTTCCATCCCGAGAGGCTGTTCCCAATGGGAACTTCACCCTCACCCTCCAAACTCTGTAGGCATGGTTTGGACGCTTGCAGCCCAGGCTCTGCGCCGCCTCCTAGCAGTGCTGCCCAGTTGCCCTCCCACTTCGGCCCCTGCATAGTAGGTATTTCCGAATGCTTTGCTCTCCCTGAAATCACTGTGACAGAAGGCAGAATGAGACCTCCTGCTGCCCGGGATTCTGGCGCAAGCTTAAAACCTGGGTACAATGGCTGAGAAGCAGCTCTGTACATAAATAGAACCGAGTTGCTGGATGTGCATTAGACTTGCTGAGAAAAAGTGGGATGGGTTTTATGAGCATCCCCCTCCCAGATATACAACCAAAGGCCAGGCATTCCCAAGAGGCTAGAAGGAGCTTTGCAGCAGTAGAGAGCACTTTGGACTTGCTCCTTCCCCTCCATGCAGGGGTGCTCCCCAGGCCACAGCTCAGGAGTGGGTAGTCAGGAGAGCCCCTCCCAGAGACGAGTGTTCATGTAAAGGGGAGCCCTGAGCTGCAGACACAGGCCTGAAGCGTGGTGACAGAGCCCTTGAGAGACAGTGTCCCTGGGGACTGGGGGTGTCTGTGAACACAGAGGCTGGAGGCTGAACCCCCACTGGAGAATTCAGGAGGCTGGGCACACGCTGAGGCAGCCTCAGGTGTCTGACTAAGGAGAGAGGCCGGCTGGGCGCGCTGCACTCCTGCCATCTGGTAAGGCAAGGTTAGGAGTTTCCCACGGCCAGAGGCACTCTGAGGAAGGTAGGTGGGCTGGAGGGGTCTGTGTGAGACACCCTCTCTCCTCTCCCTGCCCAGGCAGCTGCTGCCAAGCAAGAAGGGCCAAGCAGGGGCGAGGGGGGCCCAGGAGCCGGTGACACGGCAAGCTGACAGGGGCATCTATCTACAGAAGCCCGGCAAAGAGCCCTCCACCCAGGAGCCCAATGCTTGTAGCACACCAGGTCACAGAACGTCACAGACAGCCCATGTTGGCCCAGGTCACCAACAGCCCCAGCCAAGTCTGAAGACTTTTCTTGGCCTCTCTTCGCCAGGCATCCTCCTGCCCGGGCCAGAAGCAGGAAGGCGAGGAAGCAGAGGGAAGTGTGGAAGGTCCTTTCCAGGGCTGAGTGCTGGGGCGCAGAGATGTAAATGGTACAGGAAGTTCTGATAGGACAAGACTGTCCCGCACTTGAGAACTGACATTGTGATTGAGATGAGAGTTGAAGCGATTACAAAGTTAGGAAGAGAACAGCTGGCAATGCCATAGAATGGAGAGGGATGGATATGAGAAGCTAGAGGATTGAAGACCAAGCTCTTTGTTGCTTACACGTACCCCTCATTGAGTTCAGCCCAATCTCATTGATTCAGGCTCCACCCTAAATCCAGGATGATTTCATCTTGAGATCCTTAACTAATGAAATCTGCCAAGACCCTATTTCCAAATAAAGTCACACTTTGAATGTCTGGGTGGATATGAATTTTGGGGGAACGCTGTTCAACCCAATGCAAGAAGATTCCTAATTGAGGAGCTAGTTTGCCCCAGGGACTGTGCAAGGCACTCGCATCCTCTCCTCTTCATCATGTTACAAAAACTGGGAGAGATGTATTTTTGTTCCCCTGTGTTTTCCACTCATGGAAAGTGAGGCTTGGAGAGGTTTAATAACTTGGTTCGAGCCACACAGCTGCAAGGGAGCCAGGATTGAACTCAGGATGATCAGGCTCCAAAGCTGTCTGTATTGGTTTAGGATCAGACTCCAAAGCTGTCTATACTGGTTTATGAGCAGCTTGAGGACAGGGGGGTTTGTCTTATTCAGCTTTCCATCTCTCTTCTCTCTTCATTTCTGGACCTGGTGCTCTGTACACCGCTAGCTCTAAAAACTGATAAAAATGTGGAGACAACCGACCTCGAGAAAGACCCGGAGCGGACGTGTCGCTAACTTGGGTATGGAATGTTACGGCTGCTGAGGTGTGTGGCTGACCACCTTCCACAGACCTCCCCCGACAATGCTCCGTGGTGACAAGTGATAATGCCCCCTCTTATTACCTACCTTCTTCTGCTCCACCGAGAAATCCTGCAACCCCTCTACATTTAGATCTACACTGGCCCAGGAAAATGGGAAGGGCAACATAATGATGATAAACATCCAAGCGACAGCTACAATGTATCAAATGTCCACTACCCGCCACGCCCTTAGCCACGCATTTTATGCACATGGTGTCTTGAAATCATCACAATAGCCCAGCAGGGAGGGTATCATTCTCCTTGGACAGAGGGAAGCACAGAGGAGGCTCAGAGGTGATGTGACTTTGGAAGCTTAGAAGAAATAGAGCTCGGGTTCCGATCTGAGTCTCCCCGACCCTGGAGTTGGTGTTCTTTCTGTGGTTTCTATCTTGCTTTGCCCAGCTTCCCTGCCACTGGTTTCCAGTGTGAGCAGGAGATGGACACGTGTGTCCTACGGCAGAGTCCCTCAGCCAAGGGTGGAAGTACAAGGTCCCAGGAAGCAGAGTGTCCAGGCTGTTGGTCAGGAGGATTCCTGGGTCCATGAGGAGGGTCCCTGTACTGCTGTGGGTCTCCGATGACTTAAGAGAGAGCAGAAACCATTCCCTGGAAAGCCAATTAATGTGGGTAAATTTGCATATCTAAATTGGTTTATGAAAATTGCGACAAGCTCCCAGTAGACTTGGGGGTGGGTTCAGGCATATTGAATACGTGAAGGAATTTTTTTATTAGTTAAGATGCTTCTTGTTTTATTTCTCCCCAAATTTAACTTTATCTGGTTTAAATAATAGAGGGAATTCGCTAGCTCATGGATCTAAGATGTCCACATACAGATTTCAGGTATGGTTCGATCAGATCTCAGCATCCTTTTCTGTGATGCTTGCCGTGCTCAAGCGAGTTCTGTTCTCATGGTGAGTCTCTTCAAGGTTGTAAAATGGCTCTAACAGCCCCAGCCCTCACTTTTTGCACTAAACTCCTTCCAGAGAAAGCTTCTATCTTTCTCATCAATGAACTGGATTTCTGTGCTTAAATCTTATTGAACCAGTTTAGGTCTTGTACCTTCCCTACACCAGTGATTAAGGCCAAGGGATTAAGCTGCTGGGCACACACCCATCGGAGCCTGTCCAGAGCTGGAGGTGGGGTGATGCCATCTCAGCTGGGACAGCACAAGGCAAGGGCGGGATGGATGTTGAGAAGACACCCCAATTCCACCACAAAGTTCTCCCAGGGGAAAGAACATGGGAATGACATTCTTTGGGCACATGCTATGAACCAAACCCTACGTTAGTTTTTACAGCACACTGCATAGTATGTGTTTTTATTTCCATTTTCGAGGTGAGCAAACTGAGACTCAGAGGTTTGTAGTTCATAACATTCTCGAGGTTAGCAAGTAGTGGGCTCTGGGCCAGAGCCTTGGGCTACTTGCCCCGGCTCTTGCCATCTGCTGAGGGAGTGCTGACTCTGTTGCTTCCCTACCTCTGTCTCCTTCTTTAGACCTCACCCTTCCTCCCATGTGGAGCTCTGTGACAGGGAATGCTGGCACAGGTAGGGCTGAAGATTCCCAGCTGAAAGGTGGACAGAATCTGTGTTAACAGTGGCAGGCACTTGCAGAACCCTCTAATTTTCTCTAGCACCGTGAACTAACATCCCCCTTTCAGACTGTTAGGTAAAGGCACAGAAAGGGCAAGAGGTTTTATTAAGGTCATACAGCAACTAATTAAGGGGCAAGAACAGCAAAAGCCAGAAGACCTGAGTTCGGATCATGACTGCTCTCGACCGCTTTCGGTTGTCCCTGGTGCTTGGGGCTGACACAGTACAGGTGCCTAGTGTTTCTGCCCTCGATGCTGGTGGCCACTGGCGGTAGCTTCAGTCCGGCTACACATGTGGGAATCACTTTAGCCAAGTCAGTGTCACCCGGGTCTGATTGTGAGCGTCTTAGGGCCTGCCAGGAACTCAATCCAACAGACCTCCTAATGTGCCTCCTGCCCAAAGTGTCCCAGCAAGGCTTTGTTTGGGTCCATTAGGCCCTGACACCTCGGTGAATGCCCTGCTAGAGGCAGGGGTCCCTCTTCCTGGGATACAGATGAGTAAGCCAAGGCTCAGAGAGTTCCGCCACTTGCCCCAAGTCATGAGCCAGGCTATGAACTTGGGGCAGACACCAGTGCCTGACTCTGCCACTTTTGGCTGAGGCACTGGGGAAGGATTTAATGAGGAAGGGGCATTACATCTGTTTGGAAGGAAGAGGAGAAAGCTGACCAATTAAAGGGTCCCCCTCTCATTGGTACAGTGCTTTTCAGATTAGATGCTCTTGCCCATAGAGTCACTCACTCATTCATTCAATCATCCATCCATCCCTTCAGTAACTATTTATTGAGCACCTACAATGTGCCAGGCACCATTCAGGCTCTAAGGCTACAGTGATGGACAAGGCAGGGTCTCTGTCCTTATGAAGTTTCTGGTTAGGTGATATTTCAACAACAGTGTGAGGCAGGCCTGATGTCAAATCGTCGTCCCCATTTGACAGCCTAGGAAACTGAGGCTTAGTCAAATGATGTGACTGGTCTAGGGTCACACACATAAACTGAGAACCCTTGCTAGGATTTGAATTTCAGTTCTCCAGTCCTCTCAGTTATACTGCCCTGACCACCAATGAGATGGCAAAGGAGAAAATGTCAGTTTTCTTTCTTTTTCTTCTTCTTTCCCTCTCTCCTTCTTTCCTTCCTTCCTCCCTCCCTCCCTTCCTTCTTTCCTTCTTTCCTCCCTCTCTCCCTCCCTCTCTCCCTCCCTTCCTCTCTTCCTTCCTTCCTTCCTTCCTTCCTTCCTCCCTCCCTTCGTCCATCTCTTCCTTTTTTGGCATAAAAATATAGAGAAGATTGTATATCTTTACTAGGCTCTATGTGGAGACTTGCAGCCACAGGGGACACTACCTAGGCTGGGGACCCTCCCTGAAGTTTCCAGAACTTTGCAACCAAGGTCCTTGTAGGGAAACTGTTAACACACATGTAAGTCATTGCAGCCAACCCAGGGTTTTTAATCAGGCAGCATTTAAACTGTCCCATTTTGTCTGTGATTGTGCTGGATGTTTACATCATTTGTAATGAGACAAATTGGGACAAATTGCCAAGGACACTTATGTAAATGAAACCAACAGAAATGTTCCCATCTCCAGTGGTCCGTTGGAGGGCTTCTTTCACTTTCTCTTTCCTTTCTCCCCAGGGATGTTCAGGGGAAGAACCGGTGCTTTATATTTTGAAAACCTTCTCCCTGGGCAAACAGAACATTCCCTGTAAGACAACTGCTTCACGTCTCCGGGTGTGATTCTGTCCTTTATTTACTCTCTCCTCCGCCTCGAAGGAAAAGTAAGGGCACAATAAATGCCATTGCTTTGACTTGCCCGTCTTTGTCTTTCCCTGTGCAGAGAGTGGGTAGGATACGCATTTCCTGGAGTCTGTCTGCAGAACTTTTTTTGGCGGGCCATAAAAAAAGAAGGGTTATTCAATTCGGTTTAGGGAACACGGCTACTGGAATTAACCCAGTCTTTCCTGCAGGAGACCTTTGCTATGCTAATGAGGAATTCAACTGTCCAAGAGCAGATGTGGCCTATAGGATCCAGAGCTCCTTTGTAGGAGACCTTTTCTGGGATTGGTCATGAGCAAAACCAGCTTTGGAAAAAGTCAAGGGACATAAAAATATAGAGAAGGCATGCTACAACTGGTCATCTCCGGGCAAGAGGGTGGCTCAAGTCTGCTGAGCGTCTGACTCGATTTCGGCTCAGGTCATGATCTCGTGGTTCCTGAGATCCGTTCTGACAATGCAGAGCCTGCTTGGGGTTCCCTCTCTCTCCCTCTCCCTCTGCCCCTCCCCTGTGAGTGCTCTCTCTCTCTCTCTCTCTCAACATAAATAAATAAACTTAAAAAAAAATAAATGAAAGAACACTTATAAACACTAGGTGCTTCTACACGTGTTCTCCAATTCTCAAAACTACCCTTTGAAACTCAAAATGTCATCCTCACTTTTTGGGGAGGCTTGGTGGGAAAAGGGTCCCACAGTCAGCCGTTGGTGGAGCCAGAAATTGAATCTGAATTTGCCGCTACTCCAAAGTCTGAGATTATATTTCTTCAAAGGCTGCTGCCACTCCTAAAGTAACCTGCCTGCCCCTTCCAAAGCAACTCCGCTCCCTGAGCTTTCTGGAGGAGAGATAATAAAACCACCACCAAAGTGAAATACATAATAGGCACTGTTTATTGAGCACTTACTCTGTGCTGGACACTTTGCTAAGGACTTAACCTGCATCAATTCGATGAATCCTCACAGCAACCATACAAGGTAAGTATTATTATCACCCAACTTGACAGATAACAGAACTGCGGCAGTTTAAGTAGCTCAAGGCCCCAGCAGCACATGGTGAGATCTGGGTTCGAGTGCCAGACTGAGCTGGCATTCCTCTGCTCCCACGGCCGTGTAGGGTGCCAGACAGTGGAGAATTCATTTTTGCCCTTTGCCCAACTTTAATGTGGTAGGAAACCTCACGCTGCTGGGATTCTCTCTGCAAGAAACGAGCGAGATCATGATTGTGATGGCGATGGTTTTTTTTTTTTTTCTTTCCCTAGGACAGACAATTAATCAGGAGTATTAATGAAAATGCCAGCTCTCTTATTGCAGAAACTTAAGTAATTTATTGGGAATTGAACTCAGGCCATTAAAATGTTATTATAGGCTTGTCAGTCGGTGCTGGTGTGCTTCTGCTAAGAAACCGCTGCCTTAATGAAATTGTTTGGTGCTCTTGATTGAGAGCTGAGATCTGGGGGTGTTGTGCCAGCAAGGTAACTTCCCACCGCTGCACACGGCAGTGGAGCTCCAAGCTGGGGCAAAACGGAAACCTAGTCTGTCTCTCTTTAACCATCTGTGAGGCTCCTACTATGCGCCAGACACCGAGAGGGACAAGTAGACAATGTAGACACAGGCCTGGCCCTCAAGGAGCTTGAAAACCCACGAGGGAAACCCATATGTAAAGATGGTGGCATGAATGTACAGGAAAATAGCAAATGCAGCGATGTTAGAAAACTCAGTTCTGGCTCAAGGTGGATGATGGGAGGCTTCCTGTAAGAGGCGTCACCCTGCAAAACACATTTCTATCTTGCTGAGTTGTTTTTCTCCCCTAAAATCTGATGGGACTGATTACAGAAATTTGTTATATGAAGGCTCTAGTGTGCAAACACTAGATAACAGCATATCCACAGGGGTGAAAATTGGTTCTTCCCGGAGATGTGGGTGTGTGTAAAAAAAAAATCTTACTCTTACTATGTTTAAAGCACAGCTATCCACATAGTGCATAAATGGGAATAGAGTATATTTCTGGTATTAAAGTTGCAGAGTGATCACCACTAATTTGGTGGAAGGGCAGGTTGGAAAAAGAGACAAGGAAGGCTCAGCAGAGGAAGGGAGACTGAAGCTGGAATTTTAGGGCAAAGCAGGTGTTTGCCAGGTGGAGACAGGTGATTTGAAGAGAAAGGAATGAGACACTATTGTCACTGAAATGTAAGAGATGGGCACAGCTCTGGGTCAGGGGTCTTCAGCAGGAGAGAGTCGTGATCAGCTGTGAATTCTAGAACCTCTTTGCTGTGTGAAGAGTGGATGGGACCAAAACTCAGTCCAGGACCTGAAGGGGCTGTTCAACAATCCAGGGAGAGGCAGAAAGACTTAGGGGGAGGAACCAGCAGAGCCCCCAGACTGATTAGCCTTTGGGGGTAGATGGGGAGTCAGCCCTAGGTTTCTGGCGTGCCCAAAGAGAGCAGGGCAGGGCACAGAGCCATCCTCTGAAAGAGGGTTGACTATGGGTCAAATCGAGTTCCCTGGATTCTGCTGGCCACATTCGCTAAAAGCCGAACCTAACCTCGTTAGCCCGGGGCAGGGCCATCAGTCTGCTTTCCTGCCGCCATGACAAGGACTCTCCATTCCATTAAGCCACTTTGCTCCCTCTCCCTAGACTCAGGAAAATGGGAGCAGTCTCTGGGGAGGCTGTCTGATCCCCGACCTCTGGTTCACCCCAGGGAAGCAGGGCCTTCAGTTCTGCAGGCAGAGGGCCTGTTTGCTGTCACTCGCTGTCACTGAGGTTTCCGGGCTGTGTGAACCTCCTCTCCAGTCTGCACCCTCCTCTCTAGTCACCCCCATTAGTCTCAGAAGGGGAGAGCAAGTGCTTCTTCCCCATGATGGCTTAGGTGGCTAATTGCACTGAATTCCTCTGCACTGTGCCCAGCAGGGCTTGGCTGTGAGCTGCCAGCCTTCTGGAAAGCTGGCCGGCCCAGGCCCTTGAGAGCCAGGCCTGTGGCTGGACAGGAGATGTGGGAGAGGCAGGTGGGGGGCAGCGGCTCAGAGCGGAGTGTGCTTTCTGCCAGGCGTTTTCTGGAGCTCATGCCTGCCTTTGGCCTCCCGCCCCAGCTGAGTGGTAACTGGGTGTCTGTATGTCTGGTTCCCCATGGACCGTGAGCTTGCTGAGGACAGGGATTCTGCCCTGGACATCTTTGTCTCCAGTGTCTGTCCAAACCCGGCACGGGGTGAACAGCCAGTAAACATCTGTGGATAAATCAAGGGGTTTATTCATAGAATGTAAGCTCCAGGGGCACCTGGGTGCCTCAGCTGGTTGAGCGTCGACTTTAGCTCAGGTCATGATCTCATGGGTCATGGGTTCGAGCCCCGTGTCAGGCTCTGGGCTGACAGCTCAGAGCCTGGAGCCTGCTTCAGATTCTGTGTCTCCTTCTCTCTCTGACCCTCCCCTGCTTATTCTCTGTCTCTCAAAAATAAATAAACATTAAAAAATTAAAAAAAAAAAAGAATGTAAGCTCCATGCGGGCAGGGGTTTGTGCCTCTTTTGTCTGCTGCTGCATGTCAGTACCCGGTGCAGTCCCAGGCGAGTATTTAATACACACACATGGAATGAATGAATGAGCACCTCCTCCCTCTCAACCACCCTGCAAGGCGGATGTGGCAGATTGCATCATTTATTGTAATGTTTCTGTCCCTCTCTCCATTTTCCAGCCCCACTGACTCTGGGTTGGGCTCTGTGACTTGCTTCGACCCATACAATGACTGGGAACCTCGGCCTGACTCCAACGTCACTGTCTTTCCTGTGCGAGCTGTTAGGTCAGGAAGGGTTTACATTGGGAGTGGGGCAGGGTGGGCTTTGGAGGTGGGTGTGCCAGCTTCCTGGAAGGCAGCTGTGGTGGCGGACTCTAGGACAGAAGAGAGGCTTTATCCTAGAGCCTCTGTGGCCCTGACCCCGAGTGGGTTTGATCCCTCCCCATAAGGGCTACGTGGACACTTCCACATCTTCTGACCTTTTCTTGCTCTGAGCAACTGGTCCCAACTCTCTGCCCACGGATTCTTGCTACACTCATTTGTGGCCTGGTTTTCAGGGGAATTAACCTTACCTTTCAGAGACGCTGTGTAGTATCGGGTAGAGAACTGAGCACCAGGTGTGGACAGCTAGCGTCCTGGATCTGCTGAGGTCTCTCTAGGGACCCCAGGCATGTGAAGCCCCTCTCAGCACCTGGGCTTTCACAACTGAGGACCAGGGGTTTGAACCAGAAGAGCTCAAATGCCTGGCCCTGCCCAGATGCTAAAAGCTGCCTTCCTTCCCCATGCGTGCTGGGGCTGAGCGCCATGCCATCTCTCCCAGAATCCAGGGAGCCTGAGAGAGCAAGTCTGAGATCCTCAAGAAACAGGTGGTGAATCTGAGTCAAACTGTCAAACCAGAGACCTGGAGTCAAATCCTACCTTTGGAGCCTTTTACCTGCATGACTTTGGAAAAGTCAGCTCATTTGGGGGACATCAGTTTCTTGGTGCAGAGACTGGACAATCATAGCTAGAGTGCAGTGCTATTGAAGAGGTGAAAAGAGATGATTTATGTGAAGGAAACCTGCTCATACTAGGAGCCCATGAGGTTTGAAATAGGCATCTCTAGAATACTCCTCCAGGGAGAGTGGGGGGCATACCACTGTTGATGGTGGCAGGAGACACGGATACAGGCTGGCGGCTTGCATGATTCACTCCATCCATTTATCATCATTGGGCCATTTGTTAAGTGTATTAGCGGCCATATTAAACACATTGCCCATCAGCCCACTGAACATTTAGAACAACTCCATAGAATAGGTAGAATATTCTCATTTTACACATGAAAAAACTAAAGCAGAGGGAGGGGATTTCGGAAACTGGCCGAGGTCACTCAGTTAATGAAAGGCATAGCCAGGATTCAAATCTGGGTCAGCCTGGCTCCGGAGGCCTGGCTTCTCCCAGCTATGCACGCATGCTCCCCAGGCTTCTGAGTCTCAGGGCTGTGCAGGAGCATGAAGCCAGGCCATCATACTGTGTGTCTGGGGACACTGCTTGGGCCCTCTGGAGCTGCTTTCATTGAACTGTGCCTTCCTAAGTCTCCTAGGGTCTACACTGAGGGGAGACCTAAGCAACCAGCCCTTGCAGGTTGATGACGGTGTTTACAATAGGGATCTGGTTACAACAATTGCAAAGAGCCTGCAAGAAATCTTTCCTAGACATCAATGTCAGGAAATCGTGTTCTCATTCTAAGGTACCTGGTTCACAGACTGGAATGGGCATCCCCGTCACCTGGAGAGCTTGTTAAGACACAGATGGCCGGACCGCAGGCCCAAATTCTGGGCTGGAGCATGAGAATGTGTACATCTCACCAGTTCTCAGGTGACGCTTGAGGCTACCTGCCTGGGCACCATATGCTGAGAACTACTCCTGTAGAGATTTGCATAAGAGATCTTGTTTCCTTCTTTGCAGCGGCAGCAAGGGAGCTCACAGAAAGTGGTCAAGTCAGGCACCACGCCAGCAAAATTAATGCATTTTCCATTCTAACTTTATTCCCAGCTTCCCTTTATTTTCCCTTTTTGCATTTGCCCATTTGTCACAATTTCCTCCCTCACAAAAATGAGCAAACCAGCATTTTAAAAAATTGTGTTTAACTATATGTCTGTACATATCACCAAAAACCTTGTGAAATGCACACAAAAAATAGGTAATCAAAAGTTTCAATGAAGGGGCTAAGAGCTTAGATTGCTGTGTTAGGCTGACAAGGGATTCAAATTCAATCCCTTTACGGATCAGTTTCCTCATCTGTAAAATAACAACTTCCGCCTCAGGGCCCTTTGCAGAGACTGCATGCGGGAACACATGCAGTGAAGTGCTTAGCACGGTGCCTGACATAGCTCGATAAATGGAAGTGATTATTATAATTATGATCAGGAAAAAAAATAGCCTCGTGGCTGCCATTGATCTCTGTTGACTCTCCCATGTGACTGGAAGGAAGAAAGGAAGAGCTTTCTCATTCTGTGTGATAAGAAGTCGCCATGGGAAAACAGCTTTCTCTTTTCTGGTCTTTGCTGTAAAGGGTTCTGCAGGAGACACAGTGAACAACGCGCACCGCGGTGATCAGCTTCTCCTGCCCAGAGCACGACACTGTGGGGAGTACTGGGAGGCCCTATTATATTGCTACCACACTGGGAGGAAGCAGACATCTCCCTGTGGGAAAGTGATGAAAGGTAATGATGAAAGTGCAGAACGCAGGTAGACGGAGCCCTGACTCCGAGCCAGAGAAACGTCCCTGCCTCCACCCAGGATCGGGCTTTCAACGAGGACCTTAATCCTGGGTTTTACACTTTTCCTCCAGCAGAGAAGACTTTCCTCCTGCAGAAGGAGCCACATGGTCTTGTGGCTGTCATTTCCCTGAACAAAGCGCGGTCACCTAATTTCACCTTCAGGCTAATTTCATTATGAGTCATTCAGGTAGACATAGTTCTCGCCTTTTTATGGATGAGTAAATGGAGGCTCAGAGAAGCAGAGGTCACACACGATGCCATCTGACTTCAGCAACCATCTTCATGTGACTATAATGTGCCATCCAACAGATCTACTGCCTCGGGGTTCAAAGCTTGTTCAGCGGGACGAGTGCCCCTTCCCCTTCCCCACACTTTATTCTTCCCTTGGGTTTGCTTATCAACAGCAATGAGGGCTGGATGAAAGGGGGTCTTATCTGGAATGAAGGGAGCGGTGTCCTCATTCTCAGGAGAGCCCAGGTCCTGGGCGACAGCTGTGGGAGGCTGGGGAATGGGGCAGGATACAGGGTGTGTGTCAAACAGAACTCTGGAAAGGTTCGGTGCCCACTCTTTCACTGTTCCCCCTCTGTTGGCCCTAGCATAGGCCCCCAGGTGCAAACCTTCCAGATAGATCCAGGTGACCCAGACAGGCCCTAACTCAAGGGCCATCACCATGGAAGACCGATGGAACAACAGGTGGGAACGGTGTGTTGAATTGTAGTGGACAGAACACTGGGCCCGGGCTCAGAAGGCCCGGTTCTGGCCCTGGTGCTCCCGTTTGCCAGAGGTAGTATGATCCTGTGCATGAGTGTGAAGCTGACTGCTTCACACTCATTTTGAGGCCATACCTTCATTCCATCCTCCCTATAGTAGGCTGAATAATGGCCCCCACGATGTCCTCATCCTCATCCCTGAAAGCTGTGAATGTTTCCTGATATGGCAAAGACTTTGCAAATTTGACAAAAATAAGGATATTGAAATGGGACACCACCCTGATTATCCAGGTGGGCCCTAACATGAAATCCCGCGTGTCCTTAGAGGAGGAAGGCAGAGAGAGGTTTGACACATTCAGAAGAGGAGGAGGCAATGTGGCCAAGGAGGCACACATGGGAGGGATGCAGCCACAAGCCAAGGATCAGTGGCTGCCACCAGAAGCTGGGACCGGCATGGAACAGATCTCCCCTACAGCCTTTGGAGGGCACGAGGCCATCACAACACTTTGATCTCTTGATTTCAGCCCAGATATACTGATTTCAGATTTCTGACCTCCAGAATGGTGAGAGAATTCATTTCTGTTGTTTGCAGCCCATCTAGTTTGTGGTTATTTACTATAGCAGTCACAGGAAACACAACCCCCACACAGATTCAATTCTAAAAGCACTCGCAAATCATGTGGATTTTACTGAAAGTTTTATGGGGAGTGCGAAAAATAATTCACGTTGAATCTGATATAGTTGGAAATTAACCAAACTCTGCATTAGAGATCTCTGTCCTAATCACTCAGTTACGACCTTCACCTTGCCTCCTTATAACCTTTCTGTGATCCTCGAGTATCTGGGACAGTTCATCCACTGCCACCTTCAGGCAGACAAAAGGGCCCTCCTTGAAACAGAGCACTCAGGACGTGGGGACTGACTGCACGTAGGAAGACACTGCATATTTTTGGCCATGAGTGGAATGAGCACGGGCTTTAGAGTCAGACAGATCCAGAGTCGTCTTCCACGCTCTGCCCCTCACTGCTGGGCACCTCATGAGCCTGTCCGCTAAGTGGGGGTTGGAATACCTACCCCTTAGAGTTATTGCAAAAATGGGAGAGGGCCCTAGCCCTAGGTTTGGTATATTTGTTTATATTAGATAATGATGTTTAGGTTAGCTGAGCACTTACTGTGGGTCACGCATTATTCTAAGCGTTTTGCAAGGATTAACTCATTCATTCTTCACCTCTGCTCTATGAATTAGGAATTGTTACCACTATTCCATTTCATCCAGGAGAAAATGGAGCCACAAAGAAGCTAAAGATAGGAGTTGAAAATGAAGCCAAACCACGGCAGTTCAACTATACAGCCACACCCTTGGCTTTCCAGGACTCAAAAGCGAGTTAGAGGGGGTCATCCTGTTGAGAATGTAAGTCAGGAATCGACCATGCCTGGGCACACTGGTGAGCCAGGCGTGCTCCCTCCACGGGCCTCGGCAAGGGGACCCGGGGCATCTCCTTCGAGAGAACATACCCCAGGAGAACGGAGCTCGCGGGAGCAGTTGGGCAGTGAGAGGGGAGCATGGTGGCATCTGGCCCCAGCCAAGGGCACTGCCTCGTGGGAGGGAGCCGTTTCTCGGACAAAGCAGTGCTTTCGGGGAGAGGAACGAGCCCAGGAGGAGAATGAAACAGCTGATGCCGCATTTGTCGCTGAAGTGGAAGTACAAGCCAGGGGCATCTAAATTATGATTGTGGCCATGGCCCCACCGACACAGGCTGGTGAGGCACCGGTTATTAATTTTAATAAGGATTGTTCCAAGGACTAAATGAGGTCATGCATGTGTACTAGACGTGTCACACGGCCTGCCAGGCCCAGTCCCCAAACTGCCAACCCCACAGGAAAGGAGTTGGAGATGGCCAAATTCAGGCCATGGGACTCCAGGCTCCTCCCACCCTCCTGTTCCCCAGCAAACTGACTGGCTAGCAAACACCGTCAGCATCTCACAGGCTGTGGAGACAGACTGTTGCCTGCTGAGGTTTAAAAAAAAAAGTGCTGCACACACATTAGGGTGACTGTAATTTTTTACAACGGAGGACAGAAAGTGTTGGCAAGAATGTGGAGATGTTAGAACCCCTGTGCGTTGCTGGCGGGAACGTAAAGTGGCGCAGCTGCCGCGGAAAGCGGTTTGGTAATTCCTCGGTTATGTTAAACTCAGAACTTGACCCGGTAATTCCACTCTCAGGCATATACTCAAGAGAAGTGGAAACAAGTGCTCCAACAAAAACTTGTACACGAGCGTTCATAGCAGCACTATTCGCAACAGCTAAAAGGTGGAAAGATCCCAAGTGTCCATGAATCAATAAACGGATAAATGGAGGAATAAATTGTGGTCTATCCATGCTATGGAATATTACTCTGCTGTAAAAAGGAATGGAACACTGATGAATGTATACCATGGATGAGTCTTTTTAAAAATTTTTTAATGTTTATTTTTGAGAGAGAGAGAGAGAGAGAGAGAGAGAGAGAGAACGAGCTGGGGAGGGGCAAAGAGAGGGAGATACAGAATCTGAAGCAGGCTTCAGGCTCTGAGCTGTTAGCACAGAGCCTGACACGGGCTAGAGCTCATGAGCCATGAGATCATGACCTGAGCCAGTCGGACGCTTAACCTACTGAGCCACCCAGGCGCCCCTACCACGGATGGACTCTTGAAAACAAGGTACCCAGTGAAAGACGTGAGACACACAAGGCCACATGTGGGATTATTCCGCTAATGTGAAGTACCGTAAGTAGGCAGTTCCACAAAGACAGAAAGCAGACGGCTGGTTGCCAGGGGCTTGGGGAGGGGGTGCTTAATGGGTACTGGGTTTCCATTTGGGGTGATGACACAGTTTGGGAACTAGACAGTGGTGACAGTTGCACAACAGTGTGAACATACTTAATGCTACTGAATTATATACTTTAAAATGGTTAATATAGCACATATTATGTTATGCATATTTTGCTGCAATAAAAAAAATAAAGATGGGCTGGGTCTATCTGGTTCTCCCCCCTCCCCCATCTGCCACAGAAATTGTTAACTGGGAAATGACAAGAAAATAGAGAAATAGGCTTAATAATCTTGGGGACGAGTGGGGCCAGAAGGGCTCACGGACCTACTGTAGTCGTAAGGACGCAGGGACCGATGGCGTGGAGGCAAAATGGAGAAGAGGGGCATGGTGGAATATCTGGAAAGACCCCTGAGCTTCCACTGCTGAGGTGGTTCGCCTTATTCTACAACAGCAGAACTGAGGTTCAGAGAGGTGAGCCCACCCTATGCTGCCCACTGACACAGAGCTGAGAATCAAACCCAGGTTGGGTCGACATCTTGCCTGAGTCACTTCCTGAGCTGGAGGAGGGAGCCGGGGAGACTCAGTGGCTTAGAGAACTGGATCTGTTGAGGAAAGGGGCACTGCAGGCAGCCGATGCAAATGGCCCTTTGTTTCTCTGCCAAGAGGCTCTTTGCGAGACCTCCCTTGCCTCTGTGATACATGTGGACGCATTCATTAGCTGGTCCTCTCCTGAGGGGCTGAACCTGTCTTGGTGCAGTTCTCAGTCATTCCATCTGGATGAGACACTAGGTCAGGGCAAGGCGGATCTGGGATATGCCTGAACCACTCTGCATGAAGGGGTCCCACAGTTAGCTCTTGAAGGAGGGTCCCCAACTTCCATTAAGTATGGGGATGAGCAGAGAACATTTTCGTTTTGTGGCTTATACTTCTTCTGCCTGGTCCCTCATCCCCCAGGCTTCTTGGGGACAACACAGCACATATTGCACAAAGCCTTGCTATTCCTGACTGCCCTTTGGGGTCATTCCCTGCAGTGTGACATGAGCCCCAGTGAAGGCAAGATGGGCTCTGGGCCAAGGATCCTAATGTCCTGCTCAGCTCAGTGTGGTGTCTGCTGCTTCCTTCTGCTGCTGCTCCAGACCCCCTCCATTGCACTGTGGCCAAAATAGTGCTCCCCGTGGACTTTTTAGACAGGGCTACCAGGGCTCCGTTACACCCCACCCCGTTTTTCCTAAACGTCATAATCGGTATGTTCCCCAACCTCATTCCAGCTGACTTTCCGTCACTGGCAACCAAAAGAATCCTGATGGATAGGACCCGAGGAAATTTCCCTAAGATCAGACGCGCCCTTCACCCCAACCCCCCGGCTCTAGCAAGAGGTGCCTCTTGTTGATCAAGTCAGATGCCTTCGAGGCCCCTACTGTCCATCATTCCCACCTGGGCTATTTTACTTCCTCCCGTCTCTTGAATTTGTCTTTTTCTCTCCTCCTTAGTTCAGGACTCATCAATTCTTGCCTTTAGCAATTTTCTTTAGCAAGGTACCAGTTGGCTTCCATACCCCCAGTTTCTTCCTTTCCACCTCTTGTTTCTCCCCCAGTCTATTGTCCAATAGTAATTTGTGTCCTGAAACACAAATTTTGTGCCCTGTCTTTCCTGTCAATAACACCCACGGGTTGGGATACTAAAGTCCAGGTGCTTTTTGTTTGGCATTCAAGGCTCTGCCTGGCCTGGGCTTGTATTCTGCAGTCCCAGCAGGAGCCCTTTCCCCACCACATGGAATTCTCAAGTATCCCAGACTCTCTCCCTGCCCACCCTCACTCGTGCTGGCCCCTCACTGGGAAATTCACTGTCCCCCTGTGGCTCACTGGTTACCCCCATGAGCCCTGTCTCTATCATTTGCCCTCCCTGGGGCTCCTGCCCAACCCTCCATGCATCTCCTATTGTGTCACGTGTGTTGTGACCCTCTGTTTACTTGTCTGTCCCTGTGAATTCTGAGCATCTAGACATGGCATTGTCTCACCTGTCACTGTGTGCCTGGCTCCCAGCACAGAGCGTGCCACGGAGTAGGAACCCAATGTCGAATCAGTAAGTAAGTTAATAGAAAATGATCAGTGACCTGAGTTCAAGGCCCTCGACTACGAGGTAAGGAGACTAGAAGCTTTTCCTTCTGCCCCTCCTTCCCTCTGAAGGTGTGATTTGGATCATTGCAGCTCCTCTTTGCACCATTTCGGCTCAGCAGAACCTCTGGCGACACTTTGAATTCCTGTAAATTACTTCTCTGCTATGACTTGTAAGCTGGGTTGCCAAGCAACGGGAGGGGATTCGGTCCTTATCGAGGGGCCTCATCTACACATTATGCACTCGAAAGATGTCCTGGAACAGGTCGGGGGCAGGCAGAACCCCACTCCCTCAGCCCTCCACCTGGCTAGGTACCCCAGCTGCAGTGGGAGTCTCACCCGGCCCTGAAAGGAGCCAGCCCTTCTCAGATGGGGACACCTGAGGTATCTCTTGCTGAGATGCCATCCCGGCTGGCTGACTCTGGGGGCAGGAGAGGAGGGAGAGCTCACCAATGGTGAGACCGGGTGCAGAACACTGAGACCACATGCTTTGGAATCAGGAAGCTTGGGGTTTGCAGCCCAGAACTGGCCCTCAGCCACATGCTCCTGGGAAAGTCCTCCTCCCTGGGTCTGGTGTGCTCATCGGGTCCCTGCAAATATTAAGACCCTGGCTGCCTGTGCTGGGGGGCAGCTTAACCGGGATCATATGGGAAAAACCTGCTGCGGTGGCTGACACTGAGAAGCAGCACAAGAATGGCCACTGTCCTGGAGGGCTGACACCGTCCGAGGCTCTTAGCAACCACGGCACTGGGGGGTCGGGCCTCCAGTGAGAGCCCTTACTTGGGCTCCCCACTGAACAAGGGGGCCACTGGAGGGACACACAGGAGAAACTGAGGTCACCGTGCAGCCCTTTGGGAACATTCTGTCACTCACCCCAGACATCACAGCCCACGTGGCAGATGGTGAATGCCCAAATTTCCCTCCAACGCTGAGGTTGCTGCCATCTATGAGCCTCTGCCATAGCCCGGAAGTGAGCCAGAAGCCCCTCTTGGTGTCCTGAACAGCCAGGGATGAGGCTGTTAGTGTCTCCCTCAGCACCAGGCTTGGGGCTGTGGGGTTTGAATGCAGCCGGGTCTCTTCTGAGAGCCCCGGTGGCTGAGGTGGAGAGGTGAGGCCAGGTGGCAGGGCCACTTCTGTGGGCCTGGACTAGTGCCAGGGCATGGGGACCCGTGATAAGGATTTGTTGATGGGCTGGCCTTAAAAGCAAAGGACACCCAGGCTTTGTGCGGGATCCGATCTTAAACAGGTCAGAGTTCTGTAACTTCAAGGCATCACAGAACATTCGCGTGTGGCGTAGGTGAAGCCCGTGGGCTTCTAGGCAGACACAGAGGTAGCTGTCTGCCTCACCTAAGTGGTGGCCGTCCTGGGGGAGGTCATTGGACGCTGACCTCAGCTTGGTCCTCCCAGAGCCAGCTCAGTCTGGTGGCAGCTTCTGTCCCCTTACTGCCTGTAAGGGGCCAAGGCCCCGTTAGATGCCAGACACGCTCCACCCTGCAAGGATATTTTCCCCCATATCTGAAAGCTGCACTGATGATCCCTTATGTGGTGTGATGCCTCCTTTACAGCTAAAAGCACACGTCCCAACGTCTTCTCCCCGTCTGAGCACAGGAGCCAGGTCTGGTCCGTTTGATCCATAGCACCCAGCCCAGGGCTGGGGACAGAGAGCACATGACTACCGGAAGGTTGTGGTGGAACAAAGGCAAGTCTTCCTTCTTGCTTTCTCCACTGCTAACGTCCTTACTGCTTCTGCCCTTACTTGTCTCCTGGTTTCATTCCATTGCCTTCTTTCATCTCGTGTGACTTCTTAAAGCAACTTATGTCCTGTTGGGATTAAGAACTCGGAGAATCCCTGCCTGGACAAGCTACCTCGTCCTAAGAGAAGGCGTGTAGCATGAGGGCAGGGCTGAGGCCAGCCTGAAGTCTCACGGGGAGCTTGAATCTAGCTCCACAGCCTCCATCTCCAGTTCTGTCTCTGGGGATGGCTGGCAGCTGACTGTGGTTCTCATCCATTGCTCCCATAATTACTTCCAAATGCTATTTTCATGAAGCCATATTCTCCTCCACAACGCTGTGACTCCCAGCTGTCCCCACCACGTGCCCCATTAGCTCCAAACCAGGAGCTGGTGTATTTAAAAGGCACTGCAGCCCAGCCCCCAGCCCTGGCATAGGAACTGGTACAGGACTCCTCTGGAGAGAAGGCATAGGAACAGGCTTTCACTGAACAGCTACCTACAAGGTGTCTCAAACGTGGCAATGGCAGGCACCTTGCAGGCGTCTTGGCAATGACGTTGCAATGGCGTTGGTACTGCATTTATAATCCTGTTTTAAAGTCTAAGGGTACACAGCCTGCCAAGGCCACACAGAGGGTCCATGGCAGAACTTGAGCACATACCAGGGCTATCTGGTCCCCAGTCTGTACGCTTTCCCTTGCCCACACCTCTTCCCAGAGATGCCACAGGTGACCTGGCATCACCTCTTCAGAAAGGCAGATCTATAAAACCAAGAGAGGCCCCTTCTTGTCCAGGCAGCTCTGTGCCCTCCCTCCGTCCTCACAGAGCCCTCTTTCCTTTGAATGCTTATAGCTGGGAGTCTGACCCCGCAGTCTCACTCTGGGTTGGCCCAGGCCAGCCTCCCTTGTGAAATTGCATGTCACTAAATGCCATTGCCAAGCTCATGGCAGGCCTAATTCAATAAACACACACATAATGGGGGGAACACTGACTGAGCGCTCACTCGCTGTGTGCTGGGCACGAGTCTGCTGAACTGAGCCCTAACAGGAAGCCTGCTTCCCAGATGGGGAAACACACTCAGAGTGAGTGACTTGTCCAAGGTCACAAAGATGGTTCAGTGGTGGAGCTGGGATTCAAAACTAAGTCTGTCTGATTCCAGCCCAATTCTGAGGCACAGAGTTTCCAAACATTGATTGGCCATCTGCTTACTGTACGCCAGGCACTGTGATAATCAATTTATATGAGCTAGCTCAATGATAGCTCAATCAGCACAAGGACATTGCAGGTGCATCTATTGACTATTAAATCAAGTTTATAGAAGAGGAGACAGAGGCTCCAAACAGCTGGTTGACTTGTCCAGGGTCACATAGCTAACAAATGGCAGAATGGAAATTTGAATCAGGCCCTTTTGGTTCTAGAGCTTACTTACGCTCTAACCATTTGCTGTCCTGCTCCTGCAAATAGTACGTGCCCACTGAATGCAAGGCATCAAGCTGGGTGCTTGGGAGACAGCAACAAAGGAGCCATGTTCTAGAAGACGACGACGAGGAAATCCTCAGCTTCAGTGCCATGTGAGAAAAGTGGTCTCAGGTGTTGGACCAGGGAGGGGGAGGTGGAGTAGGGATGGGCATGGGTGCACAGAGCTCAAAAATGGCTCCCAAGAGTAGGGGGACGGTACGATGGATCTTAAAGAACAAGCAGGACTTGGAAGAACGGTGGGAAAGGGGGGATTTGGGAGAGGGAACAGCCTGTGCAAAATACAGCACGATGTATTCAGGGAAGTGTAGGTCAATCCATGTGGCATTGGCCAAGAGTTCCAAGTGGAACTCAAGTTCAAGTTAAGGTGAGGCTGGAGAGGCAGGCCAAGGCCATGTTGAATAAAGTATGGGTTAAGAACAGCAGTGCAAGGATGAGTTAGCCCAAATTCAAGTCCCAGCTCTATCACTAGTTAGCTGTGTGACACTGAGCAAGTTAATTGACCTCTTTGGCTTCAGTTCCTTTATCTGGAGGGGTGACAATAGGGGAACCCACCCCCAAGGGTTGTTTTTATAAGGATTAAATGAGCTGGTGCCTGTAAAAGTGTCTGTCACACACACACACACTCAATAAATGTTAGCTCAGGATTGATGAGGATCTTGAGTACCAAGTTAAAGAACCTTAGTTTTCTCCTGAAGGGTGTGGGTGGTGGAAAGAGAGTGAATGGTTTTAAAGGCAGGGGAGTGCTGTTCTATCTCCATTCAGTAAGTACTCTTTGATTAAGCCCGCTGTCTGTCCTCATTCAAATAGGTCAGTGCTGGAGGAAGGAGGAAAAGAAGGAAAATACATTTAGGTTAAAATCATCCTCTTGGCTTCCTGGGTTCTCTAGTCTCTTCTCCTTTCCACACTCACAGGGTTCTGACTTGTAGCTCCCTGCTCCCAGACGCATCACATGCTCATGTCCACCCCACAGCCCTGAGCATCATGGAATCTTGGAGTGAAAGGGCACCTCTGAGCTCCCCTTGGCAACCACCTCCTCTTCCATCTATAACCAGAAAGGATCCACTTGATTGCTTCCAGTGATAGGAGACTCATTACCTGAGATACAGCGGCTGTAACTCTGAAGAGGTGGGCAGTGGTAAGACATTATCTGCCCTGGTCTCATTTGCAAGGTCAGGAAACTAAGCAGATGCCACCATTACGTTGCACAGAATTCCAGGGGCCAGGAAAGAGCCTGGCGAGCAGTGTCTGGGTGAAACGCCCCAGGTCCTAGCTGAATGCATAGTGTGGTGCGACAACTCATCCCTCTAGTGTAACCATAATAGCTAGCATTTATTGAGCATTTACTGTATGCCTGGGACTGGATGAGGTAATTTTAATGGCCATTTCCACCTTCACTCACAAAATGATGGAAAATTTTTAGAGGCAAAATCTGCTGGAGGAAGGAATGAGTCCCTTTTGTCTGGCACATGATCTAGTGCTCTTCAGGCCTCTGTTTCTAAGAGAGCGTCAGTGGGCCTTGACCCTACGGCAGTCGTGTGGATCTGTGTAGGCCTAGAGGATCTAGAAACAGCCTTACTTTTGGTCTGGGACCTCAGTCTTATGTTCTCTGTCCTGCCCTCCCACCACCCTCTTCTACTGAGCACACATGCAGGTAGGGATACCAGAGGGGCACGTCAGATGTGCTTCGGGGCCTGTTTGCACTCTCAGTATCTGGTTTTGATTTTGGCTTCTGCAATGGCCGGAAGGCCCTCTCCCTGCACTGCCTCCGTTGACTTCTGTCCACTGGTCCCAGGCAGAGCGGGACAACCCCTATTCCTGTGGAGGGCCCTTCAGAAGTGTGAAGGGAGCCCCTTAGGCATCTCCCAGGCCTCCCCTGTGTGTGCAAGGCAGTGATCTCTTCTGCAACCTCCCAAGCCTCCCCCTCCTCAATTGTCAGTGTCCCTGGCAACAGGCCCTGCCTCAGGCCCGAGTGTATGCAGGTTGAGTCAGACGAGCTCACTGGATCCAAGGGCACGGGTGTTTGTACGAGGTTCCCAATGCTTAAGTAACACCTGTGCCATTCGCCTGTAAGACTCTGAGTGTGTTGATCTCTCTTGCTCCTTTGATCCTTACAAAACCCTGTAAGAGAGGTCAGGTAGGTATTACTGTCTCTATTCTTAAGATAAATCTTATTGTCCCCATTTCACAGGTTAGAAAAATAAGGCTCAGAGAAGGGGCTTGCTTCCCAAGAGTTGGAGTGAGAAATCAAACCAGATCTAATGGAGTCTTGATTTTCTGCTTCTTCTATCCATTGATTCTGTGGGTTTGCTTCTCTACTCACAGGACTAGGTCATGTGTCTGGGGTCACATGGCTAAAACACCAGCAGTGATAGAATTTGAACCCGGAGACCACACAGGTGTGCAGCAAAGGGCAGGTGTTCACCAAATGTGGAGTCAGATGACCCCCGCTTCAGCACCCCCAGGTTGATTGCCTCCTCTCCTGTCTGTTCCTGCGGGTCTGGGCTCCCAATGGCCATGGAGCAGGCAGGGGAGGGCTGGAAATCTCTCCCCATCTCCCAGCTTCCCCGGCTGCCGGAGGAGCAGGTGGTTTTGTCCTCATCTCCCATTCAAAGGGTGTCGAGCTCACACAAGGCAGATGAATGAGCTGCTCAGCCAGGGAAGATTTTGTTGCTAAAATACACGGTCTGATTACGAGTGATTGAGGGGCTGGAGAGAGTGAAGTTGGCTGTGATTTGTTCTGATTTGAAGTAGTTCTAAACAAGTCACTGGGAGGCAGGATGGGGGCCGCAGAGTTCAGCGGCACGGGGCTTGGCAATGATACATTTCCCGTGGACGCCACGGCTGCTTCTGACATTTCCGGACAGGGTTTTCAAACAGTTTTTGAAATCAGATTCAGAACATTTATCTTGTCTCCTTTCCATTTGGCATGAAATCTTCCCCATTTTGTCTTCCTCTCTTTTCTCTCACATATTATACTCACACACACACACACACACACACACACCCTTACACACACACATATAATTTTACTTCTATTTCTCTGCAGCATTGGAAGTGAGCCACAAATTAAGTGGAGGCGGCTTGGGAAACTGCAACCAGCCTGGTGTGGAATAAAATAATGATGTTATCTGTGGCCCGAGATGCGTAGTGGCACTGCCTCCCATGTCTGTCTGACCAGGAGAATCTGCTTGAGGGAATTCATCCTGTCAGGACTGAAGGCAGTAATTGGGGCCAGTGATTCATGACCCCTTTATGGGCTCATGAATACATTCATCTTCCAGATTTATCTCATTTCTAAAACCCATGATTGTCCATTCCAGCAGGAGGTGGTGGAATGGGGTGCAGTGGTGGGGGGGGGGAGGGAAACAGCAGGGAGAGGACTCTTTGCAAACAAAGATAAAGGAGGGACATGGGGCAGCTCCTCAGCACGATGGGAAGTATGGCTCAGTGAAGAGGTTTCATTTAGACGGTTTTCGAGATGGCTGACTCAACCACGCAATAAGCCTGACAGCTCTTCTCTCAGCAGGGGGAGAGGAGGAGAGTCAGGCCCCTCCATTTGTCACTTCTGCCTTGGTTTGAGTCATAGGACTGCCAGAGCTGTGAGTGACCGTCCTGCTCCTGTCCTTTAACCTGAACTGAGCCAGTCTCCCACCGTTGATGGATGCTCTGGGGGCCAAATGCTTGTTCTGGGCAATGGCTCCGGACCTATCACAACGGAGACAAGAAAACCAGCAGTGATGAGTGAGGAGCACGGATGCTGGAGCGAGGGCAGCTGAGTCCAAATCCTGGCTCTTCCCTTCAGCAGCTGACATGTCACTGAAGTTCTGTGTGCCTCATTTTCTCTGTAAGATTCACCTACAGCCTGATGGTTGGCAGAGGAGTGAATATATATTAAACACCGAGCATTGCCTGGTCCACGGCAAGTGCTTAGTTAGCGTTGGCTAACACCACCCACTCCCTTTGCTTGGCCTGCCTGCTTCCCAGAAGCTTGGGTGGATATTTGCTTCTAGTTCCATGGGATGGAGACCTTGGAGGTACCTTTCTTTGGTCTCCAGAATCTGCATTTCCTGCATACATTTATTCGGCCTTGATCACAGCTCCAGAGGGGGGCCACCAGAATCCCGTGGACTAAGCAGGCCCGAGCTGGAGGGGTGTGTAGGCAGCTTTGAGACTGCTGTCCGGTGGAATCTGTCTGCAGATGGCCGAGGCCCAGGGGAAGGAAGGTACTTGCTGGGGGTCATTAGCCAGGGACTGCTGAAGCTGGCACCCTGGCTCCCAGTCCAGTGCTCTCTCCAATGTTCCATGCTGCTTCAAGATGGTGTTTTCTCTGCGATGCTGTTTCTTTTCTCCTTGACTGTGGCTCAGGCCGGAGTCCTGGTTTCCACATCCTGCCCTGCATGAGATCTCCAGGGCATGTGGGTCTCTTACGTGACATTGTAGTCTGGCATGGGTCTCTATGGCAGGGCTTTCTTCTCCCTTAGTTAGCTCTTAGTCTAAGCACCTGCAAAAAGTGTGATAGGATTTCTGCATGGCAGCCGTGGCCTCACAGCCTGTACCTTGGGTGCATGGGCAAGAGAAATGGGCTGATTTACAAATGGGCATCTGACCCTGCCTATAGAAGGGTGGGGGCTGGGGGATTCTAATCTTCTAGAATAAGTTGTTTGGATTAATGGCCCTTTCTTGAGTATATGAGAATAAACAGACCCTGTGCGCGCTGCTTCCTTTCTCTGCCTTCAAAGCCGTGCTCTCAAAACCTTGGAGCTTCAGCAATAGCTTTTAGGTCCCTGCATCTTAATGCTGAGAAGGCACCTCAAGTAGCTTGGGATTTGGAAGCCCGGCAGCCCTGTTTGGAATGAACTTAGATGAGGCGAACTACCCTGACACTCACCCGGCCCCCTCCCAACACACCTCCCCGTTCACATGCCTTCCTTAAGGCTAGGAGGGAGGACTGCCTGCCAACCGCACTGTCTATTCCCGTGATGCAAACTTGCACCATGTAAAGGGAGGACTGATAGGCTGTAAAGAGCCTGGCTCTTTGGGTCACAGCCCTGACTTCAAATCCAGCCATTCGCTAACAGGGTGACCTTGCCAAAATTATCCTTGGTATCTAAGTCTCTGCTCCCCCTTCTGTAAAATGGGATAAGAAGGCTTATCTTGCAGAGTTCTCGGGAAGACTGAACGAGCTAACTTAGGTGTTCAGTAGGTGCTAACCCCTTCTCCTCTCCCCCTCCGTCCGCGTTCTAAAACCTGAGCATTCTGGCTGTCAGACTGCTCCCTGGAGACTTAGTCCTGGTGAAGGGCGAGGTGTCCGTTCTGAGAGGCCTGCAGGGGGAGACACAGAGCCCCTTCTCATCGTCTTGGGCCTCTCTCTCAGAGCACCTCTAGGCAAAGTGCTCAGGGCAAATACAGTGCCCCCTTGTTCAGGAGATGCCAGAGCCTTTCCTTGGGGGAGGAGGGGATCATCTCAAAAGGCTCAGGTCGGGGGAGCCTGGGGAGTGTGGGCAGCGCACAGAGTTATCTGCTTCTTTGGCTAATCACACTTGCATATGAGTTATTTTCATAGATTCCCCTATTGATGAAACTGGACACGGCCCCCTCAGACCTAGCTCCAATCCAGGGGCCATCCTTCAGAGCAGACACACAACTGAGTGGTATTACTTCCTCCCTCTTCCTGCAATGGTCCCACACTCCATCCCCACCCTTGCCTCCACTCCTCACCCCTCCAATCCCTAGCCCCAGCTAAGCCCCCCTATAACCAGTGAACACCTGTCCCTCAGGACTCTTGGAAGGAGCCAGGCCTGGGGAGCTGGATTTTATTTGACTGAATTTTGGTGACCTTGACGTGGACCCTTACATGTGCTGTGAAGAAGGTAGACTAGGGGGGTCGTTCTGAAGAAGGGGTGACTCTGCTGGATTGACCTGATGCTCCCTCCCTTCTTGCTGTGCACAGAGCACTAAAAACCATATGGCCAAGTTGTACCTGCTACATGTTTCATGAGAAACAGCTAATGGATACCATGTGTGGACACTCTGTTGTCTTGAGACAACAACTACAGTTGTTTCCAATTTAGAGGTAAGGAACCCGTATTTAAATAGAGTCTATAACATGTCCAACCTTATGGTGGGAGCGGCAGTCTTTGAATCCTGGCGTTCTGACTACAAAGCACTATGCTCTTAACCACACAGCTATATCGCTTTCCTAGAGAGGGAAGAGCCAAATGCCCTCTTTCTTCCCAAGGCAAGGGACGGTCCAGGACACCTCCCAAAGTCTTCTGCATCCTGTGGCTGACTCTGTGCACCCTACATAATCTCAGTGGGTGTCATTTATTAGGAAGAAGGAGGAACCAACAAATATAAGGAAAGACAGGAACATGCATGAAGCTCCTACTGTGTGCCTCATACCATGTTGGGTATCATTGAGTATTTAAAGACCCTGGTCCTGCCCATCTCTAGGTGTCATGTAGGGGAAGTCACATTTTTTGGAACCTTGTGTCCTTCATCTGTAAAATGAGAAGGGCTTCAAATAATGTCAGGTGACTCCTCCTTGAGCATGAATTCTAACTCCATCTCTTCTGGGTAATCTTGTTTTCTGTTCTACAACAGAAGGCCGGAAAGGCTGATTGTATTTCCTAGCTCAGATCCCTCCTGAACCTAGAGCCTGTATTCTTCCTGCAATCTCCCGCCTCCCCTCCCTTTTCCACAGCAATGGCTGGGAAGGGAGGTCCCCTAACACACATTCCCAAAATCCAGGCCTCTCAGAGGCCCACGCCGAGGCAGCACCCTGCCAACTTCCCTCTACTCTGGGAGAGAGTCGCTGAGAACACCGGGAAGAAGGACCCCAGCCAGGGATGATGTCTTGCTTAATGAGGGATTGTGGGAGGGTGGAAAATGCACCCAATTTATCTTTGTTGCCTAAATACCTCTTAAATTCTCCCTTGAATACTTCTAATTCAGCAGAATGTGAACAATTATAGCAGGAAGCTATTCATAGGTGGAAGGGGGCTGATAGAATATTTATCAAAGTGACATTTTAATTATAGTGAAGAATGAGTTTGTTGTCACTGAGATGGAAGGCGGTGTTACCAGGCCTCCACACACCCCTCCGGAGTAAATTAAAAATGGTCCCTCTTCATGATAACTCCATTAGGTGCTGGAGATGCAGGAAGCAAATGGCAGGTTCTTTCCGGGAAACATTTCTGGGAGTTGGTGAGGTGAATCCCTGTGAGGGTTTCTGCTTCATGCTGGGAGGTGTGGGGTCTCCGAGACATAGAAGCTTGGTAGGTACAAGCTGTTATGAATTCAGGACAGTCTTTTCTGCTCTCAGGGCTCCCTTCCTCTGCCCCCACCCCTGTGGACCAAACCACTTGTCCACACTTTCCTACACACGCATTCTCTTCTAAAGGATAGTGTATGCCCATGGTAAATTCCAACTATACAGATATCTATACAGAAAAATTAAGTCTCTTGGGAAAAAGGAGCCAATTTCCTTCACCTCCCTGACCTCTGGCTCTCCTCATCTGAGGCCTCCAGGGTCCAGATTCTCCTGAGTTGGTCCGGAGATAACCTGCACATATTCAAGCACATTGGTGGGCTGTGCTGGCTTCGATTTCCTTCTTTAGTTGGAGCAGGGTTCTTTTATCTCCCCAACTAAGAGGAAAGCCTGCAGAAGGCAGGCAGTACGTTCTAGGCTTCTTCTCTTGTGTTTGCCCAAACTCATAGCACAGCCGTGTTAACGATGTCCACCATTCAGTGGACACCTGCAGCACGCCAGGCGCCGTGCTCAGCATTCCGCAGAGGCGGTAGTTAAAATCTGCCAGACAGGCCACTGAGGGTTAAATTTCCTTCCCCATTTTGTGGATGAGAAAACCCAGGTTCAGAGCTACAATGGCAAGCACTCTGTTGTGCCATGTGGTGCTTTTGGGTGTAGCACTGGGTTGTGTCCACTCCTTCAAATTTGACAGATTCTTACCCATGCCTACCACTGTGTTGAAGGTGATGAAGAGTGTCTCTGATCTCCAGGCACTACTCACAATCTACATTTGAGGGGGGGGCATGGAGGAGGGCAGATAAGTAAATCCATGTGATACCATGTTGTGATGCTAGTTTAATAAAAATGTGCTTAGTATTTGGAAAGAGGAAGATGTGCTGGGGAGAAATCGACTGTTGTGTTCAGCCATTGAAACTCTGGGGCTATTTGTTACACAGCATTTGTACTGTTCTGACTAATACAGTCAAGCTAGGAAACCACTTATTTAAAATAGAGACAGTTTCAGGATAGTCAACATACCAGTAAATCCCTCCCAGCTGGGTTGGTGATAGCTGTGGGGAGTTGGGGGAGGCACAGTCAGTTCATTGTGAAACTGGAAACTTCTCCTCCCTCCCATCACTCTGTAAGCCAGTGCCGCCCCCCCCGCCAACACTGACCTAACCATAAACCAGAGCCCAACTTCTAAGCCCCAGCTAACTGAATAGACATGGTTCAGTGACAGCCAGCCAGCCACCCCCTCGATGGGGGGCTCATTTCTGACTCCAGACTTCCTTGCCCACACTTGCATCGTCTGCCTTCCAGCCCTGAGGTTCGATCAGCAGGGTGTGGCTCTGTGGCCCCCAGGCTTTCCCTGTGAGCACCTGTGTCTGGCAACTATCACAGTTGATGCCCTCGCTGGGAGTGACTTTGGCCCAAACCAGGTATCAGGGTTTTCTGGGATGATAGCTCCTGGGTCTTCCACAAGCTAGGCCAGGGAAGTGTAGAAGTTTCCAGCTGCTTTCTATTCACATTCAAGGCCATCCCTACTTGCTCTGAGTTGCCAAACTCCCATCCAATAATACAATATCAGCACTTCCCAGTTACAAAGTTTGTGCTCTATGCCAGGGCCTCTGCTCACACTTGACGTGTTCTCTCTTCTAATCCCCATGCCCTTCCTGGCAGTTCTGAGCCATCCTCAGCTCCGTGTTGCAGAGGAGGAAAGGGGCATTCAGAGAGGTAAAGCCGCCCACTCTAAGCCATGCATCTCAAGAGTGGCAGAGCTGAGGTTAGACCCTCGACTGTGTGACTGCGAAGTCTGCTGCTCTAGCCAGACTTCAGATCCTGAAGGCCAGTGGGCTCCCAGGCCAGAATCAGCCCGCAGAAAAAGAATAATTTAAGTAAATTGTGAAGCATCTTCCCATATTCTTCTCATTCAGGTCTGTGCTCCCACATCAGTTTCTCTGAGAAGCCTTCCCTGGACACCCAGTCTAAAATAAACACACCTCCAGGCACTCTCCACCCCTGAGCCTGCCTAATTTTCCTTCCGAGCACTTGTATCTCTGAACTGACATGTTTATTTCTGTATTGGGTGTCTCCACCACACCAGTATGTAAGCTCCATGAAGACAGGGATGTCGTTTGATTCCCTGCTGTAGTCCTAGTGCCAAACAGTGGCTGGCACAGAGTAGGTGCTCAATAAATATGTGAATTAATTAATTTGAGACTCTGAATACCTGATTAAATTGGGTAATAACAAATAGTACTCATTGGTTCTTTTTAGGTGTTAGGAATCGTGCTAACGCTAACATGAAAGTATTATCTCATTTTATTGAAAAGGTAAAACCATTATTATTTTAATGTTTATTTTTAAGAGAGAGAGAAAGACAGAGAGAGAGAAAGCAGGGGAGGGGCAGAGAGAGACAAAGACACAGAGTACGAAGGAGGCTCTAGGCTCCGAGCTGTCAGCCCAGAGCCCAACATGGGGCTTGAATCCACAAACCAGGAGATCATGACCTGAGCTAAAGTCAGACGCTTAACTGACTGAGCCACCTAGGTGCCCCTAGGTAAACACCATTATTAAACCCATTTTATCAGATGAGGAAACAGGGTCAGAGGAGAAGCCGCATGCCCAAGGCCATCAGCAAGAAGCAGAGGAGCACGAAGAACCCTGGTCTGACTCCCAAGCCTGAATGCTGAGCTTCTGCACAATATACACTTTCTCCCCTCGGGCTGAACTTGGCACTCAACCTGTGGGCATTTGCAGTCAGACTGAGTCACGGGAAACAAACCAGGCATGCGAACAGGGAACGGTCTGCTCTGCAAAGCTACCAGGCTCCCTTGGCGGGGTCTTGTACTTCCTTCCCCAGGGAAGCTGTGCAGAGCAGCCGCAATCCAGGCAGCTGGAGGATTTGAGGAGGAAGGTGGGAGCTCTCCCTTGGTCCTGCCTTTCCCCTGACTCCACCTTGTTAAGTGACAGGGCATGCCCACAGGCACGAATGAGTGACAAGCACAGCCAGAAGCTGATGCTTGCTTTTTAAAATCTTGCAAGACTGCAAAATCATACATATAATCCAGCAGGGAAATAGGAAGTTCCCTTGAGGATAACGCTGGGCAGCCCCAGGAGTGGGTTTATTAAATGTGCGGGATGGAAAGAATGCTGGTTCGGCGGTCAGGTAGCTGGTATCAAGTCTCGCCGGACCTGCCGTCCTCTAGCGGTGTCACTTTCCCTCTTTCTTTCTCTGCTCTTCATTTGTTCATTCATTCATTCATTCATTCATGGCCTCTGCTCTACCAAGCACTGAGCCTAGTGATGGCAAGCACAGGGCCTGCCTAAAGTAGATAGCCCCTGTGAGGTTGAATAATGGCCCCCGAAGGATGCCCATGTCCTAGTCCCTGAAACCTATACACACGTTACCTCACATGGTAAAAGAGACTTGGCAAATGTAACCAAATCAGGACTTTTGAGATGGAGGGATTGTCTGGAATTATCCAGGTGGGCCCACTGTAATTGCAAAGGTCCTTATTGGATAAAGGCTAGTGGATGAGAGGTGGAGAAAGGCGGCGTGAAGACAGAAGCAGAGCTTGAAGGTGGAGGAAGGAGCCACAAGACAAGGGATGCAGGTGGCATCCAGAAGTTGGAAAAGGGAAGGAAACACATTCCCCCCAAGGAACACAGCCCTGCAGCCCCTTGATTTTAGCCCCTCAGGACCTACTGCTGATTTCTGACCACTGGAACTATAAACTAATACACTGGTGTTGTTTTAGCTACTAAATTTATGATAATTTGCTACAGCAGCGGTAAGAAATGAATATCCCTCCCCGACCCCACACTATTCTGTATCATGAAAGTTGGCTTTCTTCAGAGCATTGACCTCCACCTGCAGTGATAAACCGGTAGCTCGTCTGTCCCTTCAAGGCCCACAGACAAAGCAGTACACAACCCCGCTCTCAAGGGGAGTGCTAGGCCGTGGGTGGAGAGCCCAGAAATGTACTGGCGAGAATAACAGCAACGCCTGCTATAAATTGAATGTGTGCTAGGCCAGGAACTGTGCTAAGCACTTTACGAGCATGGCTTCATTTACTCCTGCCAACAGCCTTATAGAAAATGAGGGACGGAGGCCCAGACTAGGAGCGATGAAGTAACTTCTCCTGGTCACACAGACTGATAATAAATTGAAGTACAACTGTCTTAACTGTCTGGTTCCAAACTTCATTCAATTTCTATTGTGACAAACGACTGCCCTGTGATTTCTAAGGTCACGCTTATATCTTCACCGAGTCTCCCCCGCCACCATTAGCATTATCAGTATCAGTATCATCACTAATTTAATCGCACCATCTTATTACAGCACCTAACATATGCAAGGTACTGTGAAGATTACACAGAAGTAAACTTCATTACTGTGTTATTATTATTGTTGTTGTTGCTGGTGCTGGCACTGTTTGCAGGGCACCTATTATATACAAGGGACTGATTCAAACACCTTGATACATGATTCAATCACCTTTCATTCATGTGGCCACCCCACGGCATACATATTAATTATTCCCATTTTACACATGAGGGCACTGAGACTCAGGGAGGTTGACCAGCTTGCCCGGCATGAGGGGGAAAGTTGGAACTTGAAAGCATATTCATTCATCATCAAAGCCTGTGCAATCAAAGACGACATCCTCCAGCCTCCCTACCTGCGGGGTCAAGGCTGTGTACTTGTGAGGTGCTGTAGGAGGCATGCAGACACACCAGCTCCTCCCAGGCAAGATTCAGGAGGGCCAGGGTATAGGGATGGAGAGCTCTCTGAAGCGTGACCAGAGTGGGAGACAGTCCTGCCTCTGAGAGGTGTGGAGGTGGCCCTGCAGTGGGTTCTATGTGAACATCTGCTATGGGCCACTCAGAGAATGGCCCCATGTAACGTGGGGGAAATTTTCCCCGTGAATGCATTCAGCTCTAATTTTCTCCATTCACTATGCCATTATGAGCCGAGTTCCAGATGCCACTGGGTGCACTGATTGCTCTAGTAATAACACAGCCATCCCCGCCACGGGGATGAGACGTGGGAGCTGATATGCTCACAGGTATTGTGGGTCTAGTAATGGGCAGACACTTTCAGGTGCAGCTGAACAGGGGGATGAGGAGTCACAGGGCTGAGTGGCTGGGGAGATGTCGTGAATTCAGTCCTCGTTAAGGCCTTGTGGAGAAGCTAGGTGTCAGGACGTCACCCAACAGGGGGTAAAATGGTGGACCGTGCAAGAGCAGATCAACAAGCAAGACACAGTAAGTTCTGTGGATTCATGCTTTCTTCTACTAGTTCAAAGCCCAGCTCATCCTCTAAGTTACTGGTGACCTTGGACAAAACATGTCCCTTCTTGGCCTCAGATTTTCCCTCTGGAAAGTGAGGGAGCTGTTAGATTAGAAACTCTCTAAATTCAGGGGCACCTGGATGGCTCAGTTGGTTAGGTGGCCGACTTCGGCTCAGGTCATGATCTCACGGTTCATGGGTTCGAGCCCCGCGTCGGGCTCTGTGTTGACAGCTCAGAGCTTGGAGCCTGCTTCAGATTCTGTGTCTCCCTATACTGCTTCCCCACTCTCTCTCTCTCAAAAATAAATAAACACTTAAAAAAATTAAACCAAAGAAGAAGAAACTCTCTAAATTCACTTCCACTAGTGAACATTTTATCGCTTAATGAAGCCAGAGGCATATGGTTAAGAGAGCAAACTTTGAACTTAAAATTTATTTATTTTTTTCAGATTTTATTTTTATTTTTTTTAAGTTTATATATTTTCTTAGAGAGAGAGAGAAAGCATGGGAGGTGGAGGGGCAGACAGAGAGGGAGAGAGAAAGAGAAAATCCCAAGCAGGCTCGGCCCTGTCAACACAGCCTGATGCGGGGCTCGAACTCAAGAATGGTGAGATTCTGACCTGAGCTGAAATCAAGAGTCAAATGCTTAACTGACTGAGCCACCCAGGTGTCCCTTAGATTTTATTTTTAAAAATGATTTTTGTTTCTGGATTTGCCACTTCTTAGCTGTGTGACCTTAGGCAAGTTACTTTGCCTTTCTGAATCTCAGTTGTCTCACCCGTAAAATATAGATACTGGTAGTTCCTACCTCATAGGGCTGCTGGGGATTAAAGGGAATACTGTCTGTCCAGAAAGACCCCGGGCTGGACACTGAGAGCACTCATAAATGGGGCACCGTGATGCCGGCCATGGCCCCACAGGCCCCTCTTTGCTCTGGACTGCCAGTTCCTTGTCTTTGGGAGAATGGGGGAGTCTTAGACTCCGGGACACTGCAGAGAGGAATGTGGAGCAAGGGAAAGAAAGCACCTGGATTCCTCTATTACCACTGATTGGAGCTGAAAATAAAACTGAAATTCAGCTAGAAGGAAGAAGCATGTGAGTCACTGGGGAAAAGAGCCCTCGCCAACCGCCGGGTCCTATGAGCTGTCCCTCCACATCTTCTAGTCCTTGTCACTGTGACCTTCCTCTCCCGTGGGCTGGTCACCTCCCCCACACCTCACGCTGATTACAACGTTCTCCAAGCTGCTCTTTCAGTCCCCCTCAACTCCTTGCTGCCAGATCCTGGTGTTCAATGTGGGTTTTCTTACAATTCTCCCCTGGGCCCCAACCTTTCGCGACTCACAGGCTCTGAGTTCAGCATTCCAAGCTTTGCTTGGGTCCCAGTCTCCACTGCCGTTCTTACCTCCAGCCGCCCAGCCTGGCCTCTGAAGACCCCTGTGAACAGGCCTGGAGCAGCCTGTCCCACTTCCTACTTCAACCCCCTTCTCTAAACCTGGCATTAATGAAGTCGCCCATGCGTCCAGTAGTTTATCTAGCCAACAGGTGAGCATCAGAATTTCTAAGAAGCACAGAGTCTCAGGAGCACAGCACTGGTGGCCCAGGGGCAGCCCCTGCCCAGTCCAATGGTCATGGCAGACATTCCTAATGGGACTCGGCACCTTTGAACTCACCAAGTTCAAATTCAGCCTCAGAATTCTCAAAGCAATGCTTCAGCCAGCCTCTACCCATCAACTGAGTTGGCAAAATCCATATTCCATCTTTAAGGAGTGCACTCAGACAGCTGGGGAGCCAGCCCCAGTCCCGTGCTACCACTTAACCCTTAACTGGGCATGACCTCAGGCAAGGCACACGTCCCTTCTGAGCATCCGTACCCACACTTTTAAATAAGGCCAAGTATTTGGACCTCACAGGGCTACTGGAGGATTGGAGCTCATGCACACTGCAGGATAATATTTCGGGGTTTTCTTGCTACCTTTCTCCCATTTGCTCAGCAGAATTCATTGCCTCAGGGGTGGGGGGATGCAATGGGAAAACCTAGAGAAGATTTTCAGTTTATAGCGACTCAAGAGCCTACGCCCTCCATGATCATCTTGTGCCCCAAACAGTAGCTTTCAAAGAGCAGAGGAAGAGGCAGTCTATTCTGCCTAGGCCAGGGCAAGGAGGGGAGGGAAGAAGGGCACTAAGGGCACCAAGATGCTGGTGGTCACTGAGAAGGGAGGGCAGTCAAGCGAACCCCAAAATCAGTTTGGAGATGAGGACGGAACTAACACCACGCTGGGTACCAGGGTCTCTCTGTACAGCAGGGCACAAGGGCAGCAGGGACGTCTAGGAAGCTGGACTGAGGCAGCCTCCCAGAGTGGCCACAGGCCCAGAATGACAGGCAGTTCCTCAGGACCACCAAGAGGTGGCCCGGGAAGAGGGTGGCTCTGATGAGATCTCGGGTGGGACGAGGGGAGGCAGTGGGGACTGCCCAGGATGGGATAGGGATGAGGGGTCTCTGCATTCGCTGAGGCAGATGAAGACAACAGAGAGAGAGCTGGGTGTCCCCAGCCTTCACTGACCTTTCCTCCTCCTGCAGCTCCTGCCCCATGCTTGGATGAAATGGCTGGCGGAGAAGTTGGGAGGGACGTGAAAGGGCAAGGACTATGGTCCCCCTACCCAAAAGGCCGGGGGCTCAAGATGGACATGAAACTCAGTGACAGGAAAACAAGGTTGTGTTCCTCTTTTCCCTGATTTTGAGAACCGCGACTTATCACCACGTGCACCTATACAAAGTACTTGGTAGTTATTAGTGTGGCAAGTTTATGCCATTTCACTGCTAATTATTACTGTTAAATGGAAGTATCATAAGTGTCAGTGTTATGAAGATTAAGTGGAATAATGTTACGTAAGCCATCTGACACAGAGTACCACTAAGTACTCAGTACTGACACTCATTAAGTATTAGCGTCCTTATTTTCTCTTCCCCATTTGCGGAACTAAAACCCCCAGATTCTGAGAACCTTCATTTCTATCATGTAGGTGACTTCTCAGGGGCTGTCAGACTTACGATCTGATTGGCTGCTAGCTCTGTTTTCAAGTAAATTTGATCCCATTCATTTTTTAAAAATGCCTTGAACTTTGATAAATTTGGGAATAACAGGCTTGGGAGGCAGATTCCTCCCCTGTAATTCAAGGAAATGTGCAGTCCTTCAACATCAAGTCTCCCAGTAAATGTCACATTCTTTGTCTCTAGCTCTTCCCCAACATTTGGGACCATGGCGTGGACTTTGAGAATCCCCATGAAGGAGAGCTGAAGGGTGAAAGGTGTTATGGAGGTAAGAACTTTTCTGGCCTCCCTTCTCCCACCCCAGCTCTCCCCTTCTCCGTCAGCTGAAAAGCTGGTCCTCAGATCTCTTTGGGAACAAGGGACTCCAAAAATCTGCCCCAGACCAACAGCCTGGACTTGGTGACCTGCGTCATCTGGCAATCTGTTTCTGGGTGGCCATTGCTATAAACCCTTTAACAACACAGAGTGATGCTGACACACAGGGAAGGGAGTAAATACAATATCATAAGGGTAGCAAGTACTAAGAGAATTCTTAGCAATTGCTGAGCGTTACATTGCGCAAATGCTGAGCATTACATTGTGCTGAGTACTTGACTTGCATTTTTCTCAATATCTCGTGGCAACCTTGTGAGGAAGGATGCATCCCTCATTTTACCAACTAGCAAAAAGATCTCAAAAACGTACCAGCTTATGACCACCCAGCAAGTAAAGGGTACGGCCAGCCATATGCCACCCAGAGCAAAGTAGCTGAGTGAAGGTGAACTAGAAATCGTCAATCCAAACCATCTTTGGGTCACCTGTCATCTGCTCTCCATTGTCGGGGTTTAAGGCTACTGTGCGTCTTTTTCATTCTGTAGGTAGGTTTAATCATCACACAAAGATCCTTGATTCATTTTCATAAATAAGGTGGGTAAGGCCTTATCTCACCTCGTAATCCCTTCTGCAATATTCATATCGTTTCCAGAGAGCTCAATGTGCACATCTAGAAAGTGAACATGATGGACTAGTTCAAGGATGCCAAGTCCTTGACACACAGGTTGTCACTTCTCCACCTGTGCCCAAGGCAGCCATCACAAATGATTTACAGATCTAATTTCCACTGAACCCAGATGTGGCCCCAGATTCCTTCTGAAACAGCTCTTCAGGACCATGCTGGGTTCATTAAAAGCTGGCACAGGAAGTGAATGCTACATACCACCTCTGCTTGAGACGACTGTGAAGTATCTTTCTAAGTATCATGCTATGACCTGCCATGAGACCACAGGGTGTGGGAAGTGAACTGGCAGTGAGCTCAGGATCTGGGAGCCCGAGGTGAGCCCAACTCAGCTAACTCGCCAGCTTTGTGACCGGGACAAGTTTGTCCCCGTCTTCAGGCCTCAGTTCCTTCATCTGTATCATTTAGCTCTGTGGTCCCATTTAGTTCCAACAACCTGGGATTCATGACAGATCACCTGGTGGGGATCAGATGGGGACTGATCCCACAGAAGGTACATCCTAAGCCAACAAGACGGCATCTGGGAGTGATAATACCTACCTTTAGGCTTGTTAAGAAGGTGTCTGTGCTGGGCGTTTGAATGACAACATAAAATGATGTTTGAGATGGGGTGCCATGAATCACAACAGAATCACATTTACTTAGGATTGTGAGTGCCTGAAAAACTATTTGGGTCATGTGTGTCTGACATTTAAGACCCCTTTATATACCATGCCCAATGAGGTGTTGCTAAGTATGCTTGTATGCCTCCCATGACAGGGTGATTCCTACTTCCCAAGGCAGCACAACCCTTTCTTTGGCCCCAGATGCCTTCTGAGGCCTTTGAAAGCTTTCCCTAACTTGCTGACCTCACTGGACATTACAACTTTTGGGCTCATACAGGTCCATCTAGTCCTTTTTTCTCTTCTCCCTTTTGAAGTTGGTTTTCATGTCTTGCACCTCTTTATTCCTATTTAACCCTGCCACAAGATTATCTTATCTTCATGGTAAAACATCCTCAAGTCCTGTCAGCCTTCTTTACGTGATGTGATTTGAGTATCCATGCCCTGGATACGCCCAGGGTTGTCTATGCAACATCCAACTTGAACGTAGCCATGTGGGCATGGGCTGCTCAATGTAACATGAAGAGGCAGGTGGTGAGAGGCTGGGATTCTGGGTCCTAGGGTCAAAACACTTGAGGCACCTCTACTCTGTGTGATCTTGCCTAAAGGACTTGTCAGAACCTCAACTGTTTTATCAGGAGATGATGGTAATAACAGTACTTGCTTCATGAGGTTAATACAAGGATTGCGTTGGGTAATACATGCAAAATACACACAGGAAGTGCTCAGTTAATACTAGCTAGTACCACCCCATCATTCTACAGGTGGTATTTCTGTTGGCATAAACTAAAGAAATAACTTTATTGCAGTGTTTCTAAGAAAGTACCGAGCCCTGAGAGCAATCTGGTCATTTTGACATGGGCATGGTCCAGTGTGTGGTGGTGGAGGGGTGTGCAGGAAGTTAGCACACCCAAGCAGTTAATGGACCAGTGGCCAACTCTCCTTAAAGACACAGAAAATCAAATTTAGAGCAGAGAAGGTGTTAAATCCTGGCCTGACAGAAAGCTTATCTATGAACTTGCAAGAAACTTGTGAGTTTCTTTTTTTTCTTTCCCTATTAGGGCTGTTCTTTCCAGGGTATTTAAGAGCTGGATCAGGGCAAAGTATGTGAGCTGGTAATGAGCTTTCAGAATGCTTCCCCCTACTCAGGCGGGGATCAGAGGAGCTGTACCAGGGCTGTCACAGAAAGGTGGAGAACACTTGCTTTGATTCCTTGTGAGCTGCTCTAAGTCTTGGCCAGCAGATCTTCCCACCTCCAAGCTAGGAGCCAAATCCGGCTCTGAGCAGAGGATGAGGAGCCTTAGAATCCCAGGAAACCTCTCCAGGCTGTTTAAAGAACCTCTGACTTCCCTTTGAAATGCCAGCGGACCCAGCAGAGCTCAGCGGGTGCAGAGTCAGGAAATGCCATTAACTCCTGGCTTCCCTGACTGGGCCAGCCACACAGCATCACAGTGAAGGGAAGTGCATGCTAAAAATGCCCAGGCATGCTTTGTGACCTTGGCAACTGGTGGAGTCAAGGCCAGCTTCTGCTTCACCCTGAAGGTAAACAGGCAGGACAATTTTTCTGGCCTGCCTGTAGCTGTCTTTGGTGAATTTACCACCCTTAATTCTCGAAGTATGGTTCATGGACCTTCTTCCTCAAAATTACTTGGGAGTGGTTTTTTTAAATGCAGATTCCAGGCCTTCCCCAGGCCTGGGGGTGAGGTCTGGGATGTTATATACTCAACCAGCTCAGTATGTGTTTCTCATGCTCATTAAAGTTTGAGAGTCACTGCATCTAGCACTAGTTCTTATATACTCAACACATTCTGAGCCTGCTGTAGCTTTCAGCACAGATAGGTTGTACACAGGGAGGTAGTGAATATGGATGGAAAGAGAATAGAGTTTGGAGAGACTCATAGTCCCAGTTGGTTGTTGTATGCTCCTGAGTTCTGGGGAGGTTTGTTACACAGCATGATAGTGACAATTGCTGACTGATACACTGACTCCAGCCATTTTCAAATTAGCACACTGGGCTCTAGTCACAGCTGCCTCTCTGTTCCTCAAACATAACAAGCTGATTCTCATTTCAGGGCTTTGCTGTTGCTGGTCCTTCTGCCTGGAATCTCATTCTCCCAGTGGCTCGCAACTATCCCTTTCTCAATATTCACATTTTAACTCAAACATCCTCTCCTCACAGAGATTCTCCTTGACTGGTCTAAGCAGACCTCTTCCCTCCTCAATCTCTTTTATCTCTTCCATGGCATTTATCACTTTTTGAAATGTTTGTTGTCCATTTCTTCTGCTTTTTTAAAAAAATTGTTTTTATGTTTATTTATCTTTGAGAGAGACAGAGAGAGAGACAGAAAGAGAGCAAGCAAGTGGGGAAGGGGAGACACAGAATTTGAAACAGGCTCCAGGCTCTGAGCTGTCAGCACAGAGCCTGACACAGGGCTTAAACTCATGAACTGTTAGATCATGCCCTGAGCCGAAGTCAGATGCTTAACTGACTGAGCCACCCAGGTACCCAATCTTCTTCTGCTTTAAGGTATCTTATTGGTTATGTTCATTGCTGGGTCCTCACTGCCTAGAACATAGCCTGGCATACAGCAGGCATTGATCAAATATTTGGCGAATGAGTAAATCCACCACTTTTCCCAGTGCCATGTGTCCAAGGTAACCGGCACTAGCTCTGGGATGTTTCTTTCAATGCTCTCTCATCTATGGCACTCACGGAGCCCTGTCTAGCTTTCTGCCATTCTCAGCCTACCCCCCCTCAGTATTCACTGCTGTCTGTGAGATTCCTCTAGTTTTCTACCCTCCTTTCTCCTTCTCTTGGTTCCATGGAGGTGGGAACCTTTTTTCCACCAGTGGGTCCCCCAGTGTGTGGAACAGTTCCTGCCTAGAACATAGTGGGCACTGAAGACACACTTGCTGGGGCACCTGGGCGGCTCAGTCGGTTAAGCATACAATTTTGGCTCAGGTCATAATCTCGGGGTTTGTGGGTTTGAGCCCCACCCGCATTGGGCTCTGTGCTGACAGTTCAGATCCTCGATCCTGCTTCATATTCTGTGTCACTCTCTGTCTCTCCTCTGCTCATGTTTTCTGTCCCTCTCTCATAAATAAATAAATAAATAAACATTTAAAAAAGGTAAAAAAAAAACCCACCTATTGACTGAGTGAATAAATAATACAATACACATTTTATGCTAACAATTCCACAACTAGCAGTCTACCCAAAGAGATAATCAAACCTGTACAAAATTGTTCACTGAAGCATTTTTTAAGATAGCAAAAAATTGTAAACAATTTAAAGTTCATTGAGAAGGGACTGACTAAATAAGTTGTGATGTAGAATAAAATGGGATTTGCAGCCAGTATAAATGAAGTCCTTGATTTCTGTCCATTTAGGTGACTTCTAGCTCTTTTTTGCTGTTGTAAGTAACACTGCACTGGACATCCTTGTTCTCAAATACATTTGTTCATCTCTAATGTCCTTGGGATAGATCTCTAGAATTTAAATGATTGGTCATTTGAGGGGCACCTGGGTGGCTCAGTCGGTAAAGCGTCCGGCTTCGGCTCAGGTCATGATCTCACCGTTTGTGGGTTCGAGCCCCGCATCAGGCTCTGTGCTGACAGCTAGCTCAGAGCCTGGAGCCTGCTTCAGATTCTGTGTCTCCCTCTCTCTCTGACCCTCCCCTTCTCACGCTGTCTCTTTCTGTCTCTCAAAAATAAATAAAAAACATAAAAAATTTTTTTTAAATGATTGGTCATTTGGAATAAACTCTTTTTAAAAAGTCCTAACAAATACACCATGCTGTCCCCCAAAATGAACAAACAAAATTACTTACAGCCCCTGAGAGAATGCTGGTTCTTTATTTCTTTAACCCTTTTAAATCAAATGAAAACAGTATTGGCCCAGAGCATAATTAACAAGCAAGACATTGTCTATGAAAAGATTCAGTTAGAATGAAGACAAAGGCATCATATGAGCTCTGACACTCACATGCAACAGACACATAAATGGATTTCTCATAGGCTCCAGCTTTTGACTCAATGTATCCAGGCAACAGAAGTCTGGATTTAATAACAGATGTTCGCTGCATAGCAATCACCATATAATGCCAGGGTAGACTAAAACAGCATTTTATCAACCAATAAATGTGCTGTTTGCTTTATTTTACCATGTTGTTCTTCAGTTGCCTTCAAAACCGAGAGGACAGATTGAGTCACTCGGCATCTGCTGGGAGCAATATGCTTGGCTTCATTTAAAATGAAAAATCAGGTCTGTGTTTACATTTGTCACCAAAGCTTGGGATCTGATGTGCTAACACTCCCAACTGGGCTAGCCGGAAGGGCTTTGAGGAAAATCTCAGGGGAAATGCGACGAAAGTGGGGAGTCAGTCACCCTTCTGGGAAAGACATATGGTAGCCCATCCACATCAATCAGCCCCACCGGAGGGAGGTCCAGATTTCCCCCACCTATAGACCAGTGGTGGCAAAAGGACCCCTGCTGCGCTCCTTCCCACAGCCAGCAGCCTTGACTAGAGTCTACTTTCAAAAGGCCAGTCACCCTGCAGCGTTTGGATAACAATCTATATGTAACCTGTAAATTTACAGAATAAATACACATAATTTTCTGAGGGAAAATGCTTCCAAGGTGGTAGCAAGGAAGGATGCCATTCGAGTCTGTCCCTGGTTGACGAGATGAAGCTGGGGAAGAGAGAACAAAACTAACATTTGTTAGGCAAGGTGCTATGTGCCAAGTACCAGGCTGACTTTTTATATATTGTCTTATTTAATGATCACCGCGTTAGCCTGAGGTAGTACTCTTTGTCCTCACTTTAGGGGAGGAGACAGAAGCTTGAAGAGTTAACGTCACTGGCCCAAGCAGCTAAGGCATGATGTGGAATGGTGGCAGGCTGTGGTTAGGTGACTCTGGGTGACTTCTGAAGCTAGATCATAGAAGGCAATACAGCTTCTACCTTTGTTGCCAGAATGCTTCTTTGTGAAGCCTTTAGACTGTTCCTGAAGCAGCCCGGCTGCTGTGAAGCCACCATCTACCATGAGGCCCAAACCAGAAGCCTATGGAGGAGCTTACGTAGAGAAGAAACAAGCTCCCTGCCAGTAGCTCTCAATCAACAGCCAGCACCGATTAACCAGCCACATGAGTGAGCCAGCTTGGAAGTGGATCCTTCAGACCCCAATTGAATTATCCCAGCTCACTGCACATGGAACAGAGACAAACTATCCCTACCAAGGCCTGCACAAATTACAGACTTGTGAAAAAATAAGTGATTTTTATTGTTTTAAGATATTATACTTGGAATGATTTGTTACACAGCAATAGCTGATACAGTGGGGAGCTCAGAAGATGATTTAAAGAGCTCCGTGTACTCTCCAATCTTCAGTGCCTGGGTAAAGCTTTTAAGCAAAGAAAAAAAAGACGTTTTCTATGTACCAGTTGTAATAAAGTAAATTGTTAAGAAGAAAGACCACTTGTTGTTAGCTGTCTCTCTCACTTCATTGTCCAACCCCACACATATGCATCTAAATGAATATTGAGAAAAACTGTAGGCTCTCTTTGTCTAAAAGGGGAGAGGATGAAAGGAAAGTGGGCTGAGTGGGAGTAAAGGAAGCAGGTGGAAGGACTAAGTGAGAGGAAACTTTGAGCCACACTGGGTAGCAGAGCCTAAGGAACGGACAGTGGGAATCTGCACACACAAATACAGGGTAGATGGGGTGCCTGGGTGGCTCAGTCGGTTGAGCATCTGACTTCAGCTCAGGTCGTGATCTCACGGTTCATGGGTTTGAGTCTGGTGTTGGGCTCTGTGCTGACAGCTCTGAGCCTGGAACGTGCTTGGGATTCTGTCTCCCTCTCTCTCTGACCCTCTCCTGCTCATGTTCTGTCTCTTTCTCTTCAAAAATAAACATTACAAAAATTTTTTAAATAATAATAATAATAATAATAATAAACAAATACAGGGTAGACACCAGAGCAATATTTAAAAATATTTAACCACCACTCTAAAATGAGAACCTAGTTCCAGCTTAATCTTAGGGTTCTTATTTGATAATCCCCTCTCCCCTCAGACTGACGTAGAGACCTCCTCAAATACCTAAGGTAGAATTTTCTAGAGGGTGACAGGTGGCAATTTAAAACAGATTACACTGATTTAAAGATACAATGTAATTGATATTTCTTGCATCCACTTTTTCCTGCTTAAACTTGAGTAACATATGCCCTGTTAAAGGGGAAAAATTTTAATGTGTTGATTTAAATTATTTTATCATAACGTTACTTAATATAGACACACATAAAGCTAGGTATAAAATCCTTATGCTTATAGCTCTTACTGAGCTATAAAACGGAAACAAATTTCCAAATTAAACACAAATAAGACTGCAAAACCAATAAACTTCAAATTAACAACATTAGTTTAATGCGAGGTAGTTCGGTTGAAAGTGAATTGCTGCTTGCAGTGTGATTGTGGTGTGGAGTTGACAGTTTCTTACATTCTGCTAAAGCCTGCCTGTCTCCCTTATGCTGTAATGGCTCTCACAGCGCTTCTCTCCTGGAACTGCTAGAAAATTGTTTTTGTTCACAGACAGGTGCTTTAGGTACCTAAATCCTTCTCTATTTCCTTTTCCTTATTCTCTCATGACAGTAAAAATAACAGCAAACAAACAAAACCCCCAAATAAATAGGGTACCCAACTCAGCTGGAAGCAAATGTAAATACAGACTGTAAAATCACATTGCAGATGAAGGGTTGGCACACTTGTTCCGTCAAGGGCCAAAGAGTCCATATTTTCTGCTTTGCGAGCTGTATGTTGTCTTTTGCAACTACTCAACCCTGCTGCCTTATTGCAAAAACAGCCATAGATAACTTGCAAGCAAATGAGTGCCGCTGTGTCTCAATTAAACTTTACTTACAGACATTGAAATTGGAGTTTCATACAATTTTCAAGTATCATGAAATAGTCTTCTTTTGATTTTCTTCCCAATGATTGAAAACTGTAAGAAGCATTCTTAGCTCCCAGGGCCACAGGAACAAGTTGGGCGTTGATTTGCCCCATAGGCTGTACAGTTTGTGGACGCCCGGCACAGACTGTTACAAGGTGGTCATGACAGGTAATCGAGAATATTAAAGTGATGTTTAGATTATTCTTATTTAAATACAAACATTTAAATAAAAAAAATCAGTTACCTTGGAGAATTCACAGACCTGGGGTCTATTTCCGAGGATTTGGGTTTGAGAGGTATTGCCCAGGAGCACCCACAGAAAGCAAGGTCAGGGATGTTCAGCAGAAATGCAAGAGCTGGTTGAGTAAATCTCCTCAGTCTTCCACAGGATCTTCCTCCCCACCCCCCAGCATAGGTGACATATTAGGGGCATAACGAAAGTCCCAGCAGCACCCTAGACCACCCACGGAAGCACTGAAGTAACTAGAGTTTCTGCAAAAAATCTGTTCCTTTCCAGCTGGCTTGAAAAAGACTGTGTGGTCCATGCTGCCATTGGACGTAAGAAAACAATGGCTGAGCTGAGGCAGGGGCCGTGGACACCGAGCTGTTGGCCTCTGTTCTACCGCTTGTTTAGTTGTGTGCCCTTGGGTTTAACCTCTCTCTGCCTCATTTACTTTGTGTGTAAAATACTCATGCTGCTGTCCAGGCTCCTCATCCTCCCCCTCCCCAGATACATTAAGAGGTGTTATGAAGCTTAAATAAGAAAGGAAGTGTGGTGTGCCTGGCACAATACCTAGAATATAGTAAGCATTCCATAGATAGTGGCCATTGATTGTCACAGTAATGCCTGTTGTCCCATAGTTATTTGAGCTCCCTTGAGTCCATTGGTAAGTGGGGGTATGGGGTAGGCTCAGTCTCAGGGGTTAAACGAGGCAACATAGAACGCTGGGCAGCACACACGTACCTCAAGCAATCATCAGCCCCTCCCCGGGACTTGCATTTGTTCCAGAGGTCAAGTCTCGAAATGAACACTTCTGTTCCAGTCAATAACATTGTACAACTTGTGGTGAAAACAGAGAGGTGATTAATCACTGAAACCGGAAGTGCTTGATCCTACGGCAGAGAGGAAGCGGGAACAATGTGAGTGATTTCAGCGCTCCTCCTGCACCTTGGTCTTTTTAAGCGCTGCCCGGTTGGGTTATAAATATTTTTCCTTTGGTATTGTGGTTTCCGAAGCTTCAAGAAAGACTGTGAACATAAGCAGGGAGTGTTTGGGTGTGCACAACCCTAGGCATTGATTGGATTTGGGTGTTGGGGTCCCACTTGAGTCCATCTGCAAGGAGATTTTCTCTACTCAGCAGGAAAACGTAGACAGGAGTTGCAATCTAAGAACCCAAACCTCTTAGCAGATGTTTTCTTTGGCTTGTTTATTTTGTTTTTGCTTGTGCATATGCGTGTGTGTATATAATTGAGACAGCTCTTAAAAATTGGGATATTATACATGCGGTCTATTTCTAGCTTTGTTTGAGAAGGCAGGAGATGTGGTCACATTCCCCGGGGCAACAGCAGACTGGGGGTGAGAAGCAGCTGTCCCTTTAGATGGGACCTGTGTGCCTCCATTCACCACAGTGCCCCCCGACTTCCTGTCATCTTTCCGACAAGTAGACTGCCTGGGTCGTCATTTATTGCTGTGCATGGGGTGCTATTTGTCTTATAGAAGACATAGTTCTCTGTATTCACATCTCTATGAAATGTGGGGAAATGGAAGATAGATCAAGAGGGATGCATATTTCAAGGGGAATGATGGAATACATATTTTCTTGTGATATTGAAGAATATTCCTCTGGATTTTTTATGCAAATGGCCAACTCTGTTCACTTGCATGCCTCCTCTGGCCCAGAGCTGCAGATTCTGCCTGATTCCCTAAACCTCCAGATATCTTACCTTTAAGCCCAGTCTCATTATTTCTATAACTCACTCAGCTAATGTCTACCGAGCCCCTGCTCTGCACTGGGCACATGCTTGGTCCTGGACTACAGTGGTGGATCAGGCAGATGCACCTTCTGTCCCCTTGCAGCCTGGCCAGCCAAAGGAACCCCAACAATGTGAACAGGCCATCCCAACAAAGAGCTGGCTGCTACAACAGGAGGAAAGTCATAGCCATACCTGTTGGGGGGAAAACACCTAATTAGGAGTCAGCAATCTTTCCAGGAAGAGCTGATGTTTCAGCTGAGACCTGGAAGGTGAGACAGAGTGAGCTGGTCCAGGCTGGGGAAAGCATGTGCAAAGGCAAGAAGGCATGTGAGAACTGGAGGGAGGTGGGTCTTGCTGGAGTATGCAGCACGGAGGTGACCAGGTGGGGGTGTTCTCCAGAAATGAGTCTGGTGAGGTGAGCAACAGCTGGGAGGTGATGCACAGGCTGTTGGAAAGTGTTAGTGGTTCCCTGGGGGTGGGGGTGGGGGAGTCTGAAAAGCATGGATAAATCCCGGTAGTCAGAGGAGAACAGGAGTCAGCCAGAGCCCATAAAATAACCCTGCAGGGAAGGAGAGGGAGGCGAGCAGACCGGGCAGACAGTGAGGGTTGGTAAAGGGAGGCAGGGCATGTAGAGCAGCACCAGTTTCCTGCACAGAGGGGCGATCGAGGCACAGAGGACACAGCGCAGGCTTTGGAGCTGGCCAGGTGTGGCCATGCCACTTTCTGATGGGCCTTGCATTTTGTAGCCTCAGTTTCTTTGCTTACAAACTGGGATAATGGTAAATTCCTCCCTGACTTGCCGTGAGGGTTAAATGGGAGTAAAAGTACCCAGCACTTAAGGAAAATGTAGTAAAGGGAAGCTGATTTTTCAATTGATTTTGTTTGGTGTGCATTTTAAAATGTGATGCCTAACTGGGATGACTTAGTTTTCCTTCCTCCCATGAGGCGTCTCCTGCTCGGTGCCCCCACCTGGGAGGAGCCCTCCCCAGTGCCTGCCATCTGTCGCTGGCGCTCCAGTGCTGACCTGGAGCCTGGCACAGGGCTGCAAGGATAATTACCACTTCTGAATCGATTCCTTCGAGCCCTTTTGAGCAGGCTGAAAAATGCTGTGATTAAAATGATTAAAAACCTGCCTCCTATTTCACAGCTTTTAATATTTGATAAGATTTTGGAGAGAGGAATAAGAGCAAAGCATGAGATCTGGCAGTTTACAATCCCAGCTTCCAGCCCCCTCAGGAACCTATCGGGGCTCTGAAAAGGGAAGAGAGAGAATGACAGCCAGAGAGAGAGGGAAACAGAGAGACAGAGAGAGAATGAGTGGATGTGAGGAAGGGGATACACTGGTGTGCATTCTCCAAGGAGGAAAAGCATGGAAGGAAAAGGAGATGAGATTCTCATTCTTCCAGGTTGTTCATGGTCTTAAATGCCAGTAATAATTGACATTATTATCATGAAAGTAATGATAAGAAGAAGACTATAGCAGCTACCATTTGTCAGGTATATATGCAAAGCATGTGTGCAAGGAATATACGTCCTTGAATTTTCCCAACCATTGTCCAAGGGAATTACTTTTTTTTTCTAATTGTATAGAGAACAGAGGTCCAGAGACATGAAGTGACTTTTCTGGTATCACCCAGCCAGTTACTTGAAGAGCTGAAATCCACATTGGGTCAGCTGGACCCTGCACTCCACCACGTACAGCATTGTGGGACATAAGGCAGAAATGAGAAAATGCTGCAGAAGGTAGGGAACCTTCGATTCCTTTCTGTCCCCATCTGTGACAGTTATCTTTGGAGAGAATAGCTCCAGTAGTCAGATATCGAATGCCTGTTTTACTCATTCGGTGACAGCAGCTCATTCTAAGCCTTTCTTCATGTTAATTTCCTTCCTTTCATCAAATCTTGGTTACTGTGCCGGAGTGTAAGTTCACTGAGCACAGCTTCTCTGTCTTGATTAAAATAATAAGCCTAACAAACCTAACCCTGGGCTTGAGGCTTCCCAAAGTGAAGTCTGGGAAGACACAGAATGTCTGCCAAGAGTGTCACGAAGAGTTCACGGTTAGAAAACCTAGTCACGAAAGTCCCTCTCCTGCTGTGCACTGGGGGCAGATTTCGGGGAGCTCAATCAACTGGGTCAGAATGGGCTCCTTAGAGAGAGCCAGGGAAGTCGATTTGTTCTCTCAGTTTTGGGAATGTTCCAGGTTACCTTGAAAGAGCTCTATCTCTATCTTTCTGAGGTCACCCCAGGCCACAGGGAGGCCATGACTGTTGGTGAAAGGGTCACAGGGTTGCAGCAATTGGCTGTTTTCCACCCTCAGAGGGAAGTGATACACTGGAGCCCATTCGTGGTGGCGGGGGGTGGGGGTGGGGGGGTGGTCATTCAATAGTGCAGAGTCTAAAAACCATCCTGATGTAGAGAAGGAGGCTGAATGGGTTAGACACTGAGAATTCCAAATGGGACCCAATATGATAGAGGAAATAAACAAGTCTGTGCAGTTTCAGAGAAAGAGCCAAAACCAAGAAGATAATAGCTGAACACAGGTAGGAATTTTCTATCTAGCTACAGTGGTTTGTGAAAGGAGGCATGTACCTATGGAGGTGGTGAGCTGGTCACCACTAGAAGTGTGTGAGCTAAGGCCACTTATTGGGGATGTTGTAGAAGGTACTTAAGCCTTAAGGAGGGCATTTATGAACTTTAAGATCCCTTTTAAACCTCAGGAGTGTAGTGAACCCAGAACAGAAATCAGTCTCTGTTCCTTCCCATAATTTCAGCATTCAGCACGTGTTTGAGACATACCAGCTGCCAGGAAATGTTTGTTGAGTGAATGAATGATTCCCTGCAACAGATATTCACCAACGTGTTCAGAAACACCTGAGTCATGTCTCAATGATCCAACTGGATCCAATTATCCAACACGATCCAATGATCCTGTTCTAGAAACATGGAATTGTGTTCCAATAACAAAAGCCACAAAGGCTATAGTTCAGGTAATCCACAATGGTCACCTCCTTTACTGCTCCCATTTTATAGATGAAGGAACTGAGTTTCTGAGAGAGGCAGTAACTTGACAGAGGTTACACATGTAGATGGTGGCAGAGCAGGGATCTGGACCTACCTAGGTCTGACTTCATAGCCCATGCTCTCCACACTGGGGCCGCCCTGACCCTGGCTGCAAGCCTCACCTTAGGCCCAGGGCAGCTCCTCAGTGAGACTCTGCCTGGTGCCTGTAGTAAGGAGTGTTTCTGGGGCCAGAACAGGAGGTGTGGCATGAGCAGCTGCCTCAACAGTCAGATTTTCTGGATGGTTTGCATATTCCTGCCTGCAAATTCTTGGTCAGATTTTTGCTCTCCTAGAGAACTCTGTCTCTCTGGTATTGGTGGCCTTCCTCCTTATCAGGGATCTCCCCTCTACTGCTTTCAGCCATTGCAGATCACCTCCAACCAGAAACCCACCCTTGACTTTTAGGGTCCAGGATGGAGTTTTAGATCCCACAGTCCATTGGTGGCTCCTGGCCACCTGAAGTACTCAGGTCTCCTGGTTTTATTCAAACTTTTGTCCAGAATACCATTGCCTTGACCCACAGCCAGCATGCTCACTTCCCATCCAAACTTGGACAAGAATGGTTCCTTGTTGACAGCCTTTCTTCCTGGCTCTGGCCTCAACTGGCCTTCCTCATTGCTTCTTGATCTTTACTTCTTTGATGATTAGATCCCGACCTTCTGTCGGAGCTCAGAAATTCCTTTCACCTTCTGACTTCTTGCCTGACCTCCTGTATGATCTCCTAATCTAATCACTTAACCTCCCTGTGTCCTCTTAACTCAATCTCTAGTCTGACCTCTTTTCCTCCTGACTTCCCATCTGATGTTTGTTCTGGCCTCTAAATCTCTCACCTCCTGTATCCTGCTTCTTACCCATCATTTAGACCAAGGTTTCCCTACTTTGGGCTTTCAGGACCAGATAATTCTTTGTGGTTGTGGTAGGAGGTCCTGTGCATTGTAGAATATTTGGCAGCACATGTGGTCTCTACTCTCTAAATATCAAGAGCAGCCCCAACCTAGTTGTGACAGCCAAACATGCTTCACGATAGTCTCCAACATTTTCAGGGGTAAAATCCCTCATGTTGAGAACCAGTGTCTCTCACCTGAGTGCCTGCCCCTGCACTTTAGGCACTGACCTGTATTTCATTGTCTGCAACAATTGGGATTGATGCATTTCTGTTTCCAGCTCTTCTAGAGGACACGTATTCCCAGTGCCCAGACTACAAACCCCTGCCCTCTAGAATCAAATTATTCTTTTGATTGTCACAGATTTTTTGTTCTCCATACTCCATGCCATAGCTTCCTACTTCCTGATTCTTTGTGCTTGTTTTTCTCCTTCTCCTGGCTTATGATTTTACATTTTAATAACCAGTTCTATTTCTCAGGTGCTTTGGGTGGGTCATTAATTTCATGGTGCTCCACTCTCATTAACAGCATTGCCTCTGACAATCAGGGACCCGTTTAATCTCCATCCTTGCCCTCCTCTGCCTTGTCTTTTTGCTTCAATCCAAGCCTTCTTCTTGGTTGCAGTTTCCAGGAGAGAAATCAACAGTGGTCCATGTACCAACAGTGGACCAAAAGTGGTCTCTGAACCATTGCAGATCTGTTTCCCAAGGGGAGTGAGGCAGCATGGTGTTGGGGGGAAAGCATGGGTATTGAAAACATACACTTCCAAGCCCTGTCCTAGTCCCTCCAGTCTTTGTATGACTTTGGGCCAGTCAACGAATCTCTTGGAGGCTCAGTTTAATGCAATCCTTCCCCTTTCCTTGAAAAGCTTAAATGAAAATACATAATGGCACAGATAGCTCAGAATTAGAAGACAAGTCTCCTCCCATAATTGTTCTCTTTCAGAATGCACACTGATACATATACTATTGCTAATATATGTACTTGTACTTGCCTCATTTTTGTCATCTTCTTACATAGTAGGCATCTTAACACTGTACTGTGTCACTTGGAGATAAGACACTTGAAGTTAAATACACTAATTACTACTCCCAATAATCCTGGAAGACAAGTATTATTTCCTCCCATTTTGCAGATGAAGAATTGAGGTCATCAGGTCTTACGGGGAGAGAGTAGCAAGGTCAGGATTATAATCTTAATTCTTCCTACTTGAAACACATGCTTTGAAACAAATAGCATATTGCTTCCCACATAAAACAGATATGCACCAAAGAGTTCAGAGACGCCAGAGTCATGTTCCAAATTAATGGATTTGAATGAGATAATATATGTAAAGTGTCTAACAGTGCCTGGCACGTGATACTTAACAAATGTCAATTCTTTTCCTTGCCTATTGGGGGGGACTAATAAATGGAAACTGAGTTTTTCAAAGACAGCAGAAGACCTTGGTAAGTTCTTCCCCCTCCCCGTCCACATTCCCCACTGAGCTCTGGGTTCTTTTAGGCAACGGTGGTATGTGTCCCTCTGCTCCCTGCAGCACCTCGGAGAAGCTTTAATAAATAGTTATTGATCTGACCATTGATTAAAGCATCACTGGGGGTGCCAAGTCACCTCTGTGGTGGCTCTGTGGGGGGCAGTGGGGCTAGTGTGCTGGTCCATGGCTGCTCTCAGACAAGGGCGTTTGCATAACTGGAACGTGCTGTCCCCATCTTTAATAAAGATCCGAGCGTCACTAATTGGCAGGCAGAGGCTGTGTTCTCTCCATGGGAATCAGAAGGGAGCAGAATGTGCCCTGAATGTTAATTTTCTCTGCAGCCTGCACTTGAAGGTGGGGGATGAGAAGGGGAGAGGAAGAATGGCCGAGGGGCACAATGTGCTCTACACATGGAGCTCCTGTCTGGTGGCCATTTCATTAAACGTCCTGAAGTAAAATTAAAAGGACACAGAATTTAGAGCCAGGTAACTTGGTTTAAATTTCTGAATGTATTTCTTACAAGCTAAGTGAGAAACAAATCTCTCTAGGCCTCAGTTTCTGTATCTGTCAAATGAAAATAAAATGATAATAAGTGTAACTGGAAAAACATTTATTGAATGAATGAAAACTGATAGATTTTGCAAAGGGATGAGGCATCAGCAATAAAAACTGTCTATTCTGAAAGAGTGTAAGCAGGAAAAAGTCTCACAAAAATAAAAATAAAAAATAATGACAAACCACACGCAGGCTTCCGGGTGAGGCTAGACAAGAGTCTGTTGCATCCCATGGTAAAGAGCAACACCATGTCCTAGTCCAGTGGTGCCTGGGTTGAACAATTATGGGAGGTGCTTTTAAAGAGATAGACTTATAGTCTGCATCTCTGAAGAGAGTGCTGTTCAATAAGCCAGGGAGGGTAGGAAGAATCCAGGAATCTGAATTTTTATCTGTGCCTCCTGTAATTCACCCTGCAGGCAACTACTCAGAACCATGGTCAACACCACCTCATGGCGCTTTCTCTGCCACCAAATCAGCCCAAAAGGAAAGATACAGGAAAGGTGCTGTTCAATTAAGTGTTGTTCTCAATTTACCCTCCAGGACCCTTAGGGACATTTAAGAATATCTGAACAGGCGTAAGATAATCAGATAATAAGAAAAGTGTGGAGCTATGATTTTTGAACACCCAGAACAGAGGCATAGTTTTTAATATACAAATAGCATCGGCTACTGTGTTAATATACATTGTGCCTTATCAAGCATGCATGACTATAGCAATTAAAAGCGAGGAAATATAAAATTATCAATAGAAGGCCAATGGTTTCTTTCTGTATCTGTGATAACCATTTGTGTACCTTTGGTGTATGGGCTCCTCATTTTAATAATGACCGTTGTTGAAGATTCAGCAAGCTTTAATGTGCATCTAATCCTTGATGTGTTCACTGTGACAGCAATGAAGTAAGGAGGGTGTGGGGTAGTTAGGGACTGTGAGTGTGTGTGTGTGTGTGTGTGTGTGTGTGTATGTAAGAACAGTGTTTGGAGGCAGGGATGTCTTGAAATGGAAACTCTTCCTAAATATGTCCCAAATCATAAAATCTCCCCTTCTAAATTGTGTGTATATGCCTTTGCATTCCTATAGGAAACAAGGAGACAAAGGAAGACTTTAACTGTATCATTTATGCCAACTACTTAGCGTAGATCCCCCACCTTGGAAATCTCAGGCCAGAGTGTGAGGTGCCTGGGGAAGAACAGGAGAGGAAGCTCAGTACATGGGAAGGTGGTGTCATGGCTATAAAAACTGAATGCAGGACTGTGAGCTTGTGTCCAGCAGGCTCTGAGTACCACTCCATGCAGTTCCATCAATAGCAGCCACTGGGATGCAATCCCAGTAAACTGAGCAACTGATTGATCCACAGTCAGAACACTCACTAGACTCATGCCTTCCCCCGCTGTGCCTGCATGGTTGGGCAGTGTAAACTATGCCCCAGCCAAGGTGGAAAGCAGTGGCACCCACTAAGTCCACAGGCAAGATAGTCACTTGTGCTCTGGGAGGGGCTTCCGACCAAGAATGGGAATGAGTAAATGACAGATTGGTGGGTGGAATGCAAGGAAGCTCTGGGCTTCTTAGGCTCTGCTAGCAAGTCTCCAGCACGTCCCAAGACTGAAAGGGACGATTATGAGGGAACCAGATCTGCGTGTGGAGGGGTGTAGGCAGGGTAAGAAATGCCTCTGGAAACCAAACCAAAAGTCTAAAAATTTGGAGCCCTGGGCTCCCCTTCCAGAGTGGAGGAGAAGATGGACACCGCCTTGGGGCCAGGGACTGCAGGAAGCCACGGCACTAGATCTGGTCCCATGTGTTATTCCAGGGCCTGAGCCCTGTTCTGGGCAGATGTCCCACTTGCTATGTTTCATCCTCTACCTACAGAGTACAGCCCTGGGCTGAGGAAGACATATTCCTCTGTACTACAATTCCAGGAAAGTTTAAATGCAAATGTGCTCCTTGTTGAAAGGACTCTTGAGAAAATGAAGCATGCTGTTCTCAGACCCAGCGGCTCAGGGGCTGAGAGATGGCATTCAAGGGATGAGGGAGTGAGGTATCTATTGGATGCTAGGCTTTGAAAAGGGTTCTTGCAAAATAAATTGTACTTGCAGAGACCCACTGGACTTTGGGACTGGACAAGGGGAGGGGAGCCGGAGAAGACATCCACCAAATGTTTATCAAGTGTCTGTTATGTGTCAAGCACGCTTCCCACCACTGGGAATACAGTAGTGAGTAAGACAGACGAGGTCCCTGCTCTCACAGGGCCCACATGCTGGTGGCAGAACCCCAAACAGTCGTGTGGTCCCTATGTGGTCCCTGGGCACAGATTTCACAGTGAAGCTGTTATGTCCATGTCACTGACCACTCATTTATTCCTTGTCACTAAGTACTCCTAGGTTCACCCCTAGCTTCATACTAGTGTTGGGCCCTCTGCCTAGAATTCCCTCTGCCTCTGATCTGCCTTGCAAATGCATGTTTGTTCTTTCCATCTGGCTTTATTGGAGGTCCCCCAGGGAGCTCCCCCTGTCATCCTTGCTGGGCCAGCTGCCTGTGTATCCATCTATCTCAGCATTTGCCTTTTCTATTTGTCTTTGAAAACATAATGCACTCCTTGGGGCCAGGTCTGAGGCCTAATCACTTTGTAGCCTTGGTTCCTAGGGTAAGGCGTCCCGCCCCATGGGAACTCAATAAATAAGCACTGCATTGAATTGAACAGACTATTCTAGCATACCCACTGCGTGCCAGACACTGTGCATGACGGACGGTGGGGAGACGAATCAGACATGGGCCCCTGCTTCAAGAAGCTCCCAGGCTAGTGATGGGTGATCACAGAGACTTTGTACCTATAGGGTAAGTGCAAGATGAGCTTCAGGCAATGCCCTGAAGGGGCAGGGGTAATAGCGGAAGAAGACAAAGGCTGCCTCTGATCTTGCCTCCCAAAAGTCCCCTTCATACACTTGCTCCGACCCACCTGGTGCATGGCCTTGCTCCTGGCCTGGCACCATCCCCCCACCATCCCCCTCCCTGCCTCTTTTTGTGAGGTCCTCCAAGCCTGCATACACTCTCAGCCACCTCAGCCCATTCAGAGTCTGCCCGTCCCTACTGTCACGGTCACTGTGGCTGCTGTGTCACCCACACGCTGATAGCCCTCAGTGGGGCTGGCAGTGCACGCAGGATGGCAACGCTCATCTGAGGATCTAGGGGCCAGCCAAGCAGAACAGGGACTTTTTAATTGACATTTAAATGTCAATGCACCACATTAAATGTTATGGGTGTTTCATTGCAGCCAGAGAGGAGCATAAACACATCTCCAGCTCCTTAATCACTGCCCACATTAATTACAGATGCCCTTTGGTAAGTGGAGGCAAACCACTGCAGATGCCACATCCAGCCAGGAGGCCGGGCTCCTGCCTGCTGGACATCGGGCATGTCTGTGTTGTAGAGGGTGCTTGGCCTGGCCACTGGGCCCCAGAGGGGATCTCTTCTAATGAGAAGGATGGACAGTTAGAGATAGAAATAGAGAAAGACCAGTGGAGAGGGAGAAGCAGGGGAGAAGGCATAGGAGAGGTAAAGGGAGAAGCAGAGAGAGGGTTGAGGAGGGAGAGGAGCCGAACCAGGTGAAGAGAGAGAAGCAGAGTGAAAACCACTGAGAGAAAGAGCACTAGGGACCTAGGGAAACAGACTGAAGGTAAGAGACAGCTGAGACAGAAAGAAGCAAAGACAGAGCAAGGTAGACAGAGACAGAAAAAAGACACAAACATATACAGAGAGGGACAGAGAGAAACTACCAGAAGAAGAGAAAGAGAAATGTCCAATAAGCATTAGTCTCTAAATGAAATGTTTCTTGCTAGACAGTCCTGAAAACTTTGGAAATCTCTGACACACACAAGCTGCCCTTCCCCGGCTCCCAAGATAGATCACCCTGATCCCTGGGGGTAAGGGGGTGGGGAGACAGTGGTCCTGGGAGAGAGAAGGCCAGCAAACTCACAACACTGCGATCTGTGCCAGGGAGGTCCCACTGTCCTCATGAGGCCCAAGGTCACAGGGTGAGATGCCTAGGTCACAGGCAGTGTTGATCTAGGTAGCCCACGGTAGATGTGCACTAGGAAATATTCAGAATCAAAGCCTGTCTGAAATGGAAGCAGGATCATTGTCTTTTTTAATCCTTGTATTTTACGGGTGGAGAAACTGAGGCTCTGGGAGGAGATAAGGCCACACAGCTTATTAGGGGCGAATGAGATACAGCCCCATATGTCGATCTGCAATTTATGGGTTGGATTTACAAGCACTTTGTTTTATTTTATTAGATTTGTGTGTCACAGCCGATACCCTTAAGGATTTCTGTTTGTGCTTTTCCAGCTCATTAAAACGTAATAATAGACTTGGGGACCATTAGGGTTTCCCTGAATCAGCACTCGGCTGCCTCTTTCTGGAAAATGCACAGGTGGGCTAGACGGCAGCCCCAGGGTCATTCCCAGCTGGTCCCAGGGGCGGCACGAGCTGCTGCACTGGCAGCTTCTCTGACTAACAGTACAGTTGAGGGCACACTGAGAGGCCTCCTGAGACCTTGGGCGGAGGCACTCTGTCCACTCCCCACCTGCTCCGACCTTTTCCTGCAGGTGAGCTCCATGTCCAGTGATGCAGTAGGAAGGGATGCTTCCCTGGGGCCCCAGCCAGCTTGCACCTTCTGATTTAGATGGCAAGAGCAGTCCGAATAATGAGCATCTTTGACCGCAGTTCTTTACGTCCAAGTTCATGGTCTCAACCACCTGGGATATGATGCAGCCATTTTATAAGAGCCCAGGGAAGAAAGGGGGCTTGGCTAAGGCACACGATCAAGGAGGAGCAGAAATGTACTACGTGGCCAAGTACACGTAACTTTAAGTACAGTGTTCTTTCCTAAGCCAGGATGTCTATAATATGTTAGTAGACAAGACCCAGCATCGGTACTGAGTGTGGAAAGACGAAGAGTAGCCGTAATAAAGACTAACAAGTATTTAAGGCCCCAATATGCTAGATGCTGTTCTAAGTACTTTCTTTACCTCTCTCTTCTCACTTAACCTTCCTAACAACTTTTCGCTAGAAAATCCAGACAAAGCACAAATTTCTCACTGTGACTGCAGAGTCCTCTATGATGTGATCCCTGGCTATTCTCCAATTTTATTTGTCCATTTTCCTCCCTCATCCAGTCTAGCCACTGTTGCTTCCCTCTTGTTCCTCAAACATGCTCCCACCTCAGACCTCAGGGCCTTTGCAGGAGCTGCTCCCTCTGCCTGGAAATGCTGTTCCTTCTAATGGCTATATGCCTCAGATACCACATTCACAAAGAAGCCTTCCCCAATCTCCACCAGCACTATTTCACAATCCTGGAATTGTTTGTCCCTAAGAGGGCAGGGGCCACATTTTTCACTGTTGAGCATTTAACCTCAAGCACAAAGTTGGGCACACAACAGGGGCCTCAGTAAATGCTTGTTGCATGAGCTGCATGAAGTATGCCAGGGGGAGGCAAGAAAGGAAGAGGTAAGGGAAAGAAGGCAGGAGGTACCAGAACCACCCACCTGTTGCCACTCCTCCTGCCCACACCTCTTTGAGATGCCTTCACATCTCTTCGGGAGAGAAGACTGTTGACTGAAGTTTATCTGTATTCTTTCCAGAAAATACTTGCCATGCCCTAATAATGGCTAATAACAGCACTTAATATGTGCCATGTCTTTTCAATGCAAGATTTTGCTTTGCCTTTTTTTTTTTAAATTTTTAAATGTTTATTTATATTTGAAAGAGAGAAAGCATGAGCAGGGGAGGGGCAGAGAGAGATAGAGACAGAATCCAAAGCACACTCCAGGCTCTGAGCTGTCAGCACAGAGCCTGACGTGGGACTTGAACCCACGAACTGTGAGATCATGACCTGAGCCGATGTTGGACACTTAACCGACTGAGACACCCAGGCACAACCCCCCTCCCCGTTTTTTAAATTTGCTTTGTCTTCTTGACAACACCACAAGGCGGGTACCTGTGCAATCCTATTTTACAGCTCAAGAGAGAGGCCCAGGGGTGCTGAGATACTTGGCCAAGGTCACACAGCTAGCAAGGAGATTGCACACTAGAGCTTGAATTGGAGCTTCGGCAGCCTGGGCCCTGGAGTCTACGCACTTAACCTCTACATTCCACTGCCTCTCAAGGAGGTAGAGGGACCTGTTCAAGGTCACACAGCTAGTATATGGAAACCCTGCGATATAAACCCAGGTCTGTCCAGCTCCTGAGGCCAGATGACCCAGGATGTTTTTAACAGGCAACCTCAGTAATTGGGATCCTGGCTGCAGATCAGCAAGAATTCCCCTCTGTGGGGGCTGGAGTAAGATGAGGGTCTAGAAACATTCTGCTGCATTGAGGAAGGGGGTCCCCCAAGTGTCTTTGCTAATCACAGCTTGGATTCTGGAACCAATGCCCAGGACCTCTCTCACAAAACGAGTCATCCGCAGATGGGTCGGAATGGAGACAATCAGAAAAGATCCTTCAGACGGCCAGCGCCGGGCAGCTGGCTCGAGCCTGCTTCCGGGCCCATCTGCCACACACCCTGTGTCTCCCCTCACACCCTCTGTCCCTCCTCCCCGCCGACACCAGCCCTCGGGAGAAGGCTCAATCTGTAGGAAGCGGGGCCCTGATCAGTGAGAGGAAGGGAAGTGTAGACAGTGCCTGAAGGTGCTGCTGAGGGTGGGGCCACCAGGTAGTGAAGCCAGGGCCTGGACGGCACCCAGTGCAAGACTCCAGGACTCTCCTGAGATGGGCAGCTTAGAGGCATTCCTCCCCACTACCACCTCTCATACCATTCCTTGAAGCCCCTCTAAGAAAAGCTCTGGAGGTTGGGAGCCCCTGGAATATAACCAGTATGGAAAAGGGTTTTATAACACAGTGGTTTAGACAAACTGTCAGGCCTACCTAAGCTTCACCCCTCATCTGCTGTTTGACCTGAGGGAAGCAGCTTGATGAGCCTCATTTTGCTGGTCCGTCAAATGGGGATAGGAGCATTTGCTTCGTAGGGACTTGCGAATTGAGTGTACTGATGTGCTTCACATACCTAATGCTGTGCCCCGTAAATAGTTTGTGCTCAATTAACAGTCAACTTGTTGCTATGGCCATTGCTGGGATGGGCCAAAGGTTCCTAGCAGGCTGGTCTACACCGGCCCAGCCTGGCACTGGGACAAGAGGCCAGGGCCCCTGGAAGCCAGGCTGAGCTTGGGTAGTGTTTCCAAACCAGCAGCCTTTCCTCAGTGACATCCTTTCCCTCCCTTGTCTTCCTGGTCCCCTGAATTATCGATACGGCACAGTCTCAGTAACTTGATTCTTTACAGTTCCTAAGCCCTTCTCCATTTTCCCAAGGCTTTCAAAGACGCCATCCAAGCTCGTTTCATGAGAATCCTGAGCCCCCGTTTGCCAGATGAGTTCAACCTCCTGGGCAGCATGCCTCAGGAGGAAGCATTTGCTCCTGATTTGGCTAGAACATTCCAGTAGCTACCCAATAGTCATTCGGAGCAGAGCCTGGGGGTGGGGGTGGGGTGGGTGGCATCCCCGGGACACAATGCCATAAAGTAGAAAGAGCAGAAGCAGTGGGGTCAGCTGGCCCTTGGTTAGAGTCCTGAGGCCACCATAGCCAACTGTGTGACTCTTCCTCTCAGAGCCTCAGTTTCCCCATATATAATATGGAACGATAATGCTGGCCTGGCAGCAGACAGGTACATATTAGGTACTCCATACATGTTGGCTCCTGGAAGGGTAACCTCTGTTCTTTGGAGGCAGTGGTCCTCACCTCAATTCTTCTGCCCTAAATGGTCTTTCGTGGGAGCAGTTTCCCTCATGCATGAAGCAGGTGCTCTGAAGTGCCCCCCTCCCCACGCCTCCACCCTGCTACTACTGGTAATCAGGCTGAGTGGCATGTCTGCATTAACCTGAATCACGGCTGAGCTCAGTCTCGGCCTAATTGGTGAACCTAGGCATGCAGATTGTTTATTGGTGGAGCAGTGGAGCGGTCTGAGTACTCTTGTTCTAAGAAGACGGGGCTGGGAAGGAAAGTGCTTCTGCCTCCGCCTGCCAGCGACGAGGGATAATTACAGCGCTTGTCAAAATAAGATGTGGAGATAGAGCCCATTGCCCGCCAGCCGGCTTCTCAAATCCCCTGGGAATCCCTGGTTTAATTAAATACCTGCAAATGCACAGCGCTGGGTGTCGGCAACACGCCTGTATTAAAAGTCCACCCCAAATGGAGCCAGGATGAGCACACTGCCCCCCCCCCCCCAACCTTCCCTGCACAGGTTCTGGGTGGTGCTGAGGAAGTGGGTGGGGAAAGAGAAAGAGAAGAGAAAAACACAGGAAGGAAACAGACAGAGTCGAAGGAAGCTCTGGCTGCAGCTGAAGAGATTAAATGGAACATGAAAAGAATTTCCCAACTGGGAAGAGTGCCTGCAAGAAATTTTCTCTCTTGATTAATAAAATAAAACTCACATCTTTGAGTTTGGCCATGGGTGGTGAATCTCCATTTGGGAAGGGTTGCTGGGCGGTCAGCCCTGAACTTGGCCTCTAAGATACTACAGCTGTTTGAGATTCGTTCTCTCACGAAGCCGACTTCCACCATCCCGCTTCTCCCACCTCAGCCCCGTTTTGTACACAGGATCTATCCTGTAATCCCACTGCAGAATGGCTAAGCTTGGCTACAACGTTAGACAAGATAAAACTAAAATCCTGGGATGACAAGCGAAAAATAAACACCGATTGTATCTCGAATCTGGCTAAGCCAGCATGCAAAATGCAACTTCCTCTCAAGAGGCTCCCGGGACCTTCTCATCTTTCTGCTCACCAACCAGAGTCCATTCTGGCCCTCCTCCTGCTGATTCTGGACTGGGGGCCTCAAACCAGTGGCCCAAGGGGTTGGTCAGACTAGCCCTTTGATATATATTCTTTGGGATGCTGCCTTTTAAAGATCAGTTCGCTTTGTATGACATCTGTATATTCAGGTTCTCATGAAAAAATCTGATTCTCCTGAAAACCTGGCCACACTGGGCCACATTCCCACAGGCCTGAACGATCAGCTGGATCAATGCTCCCTTTATTTATTTTTATTTGTTTTAATTTTATTTAAATCCAAGTTAGTTAACATATACTGTAATAATGCTTTCAGGAGTAGAATTTAGTGATATTCATCACTTCCATATAGCACCCAGTGCTCATCCCAACAAGTGTCCTCCTTAATGTCCACACCCATTGAGCCCATCCCCCGCACCCAATACCCCTCCAGCAACCCTCAGTTTGTTCCCTGTATTTAAGAGTCCCTTATGGTTTGCCTCCTTCTCTGCTTTTATCTTATTTTTCCTTCCCTTTCTCTACGCTTATCTGTTTTGTTTCTTAAATTCCACATATGAGTCAAATCGTATGTTTGTCTTTCTCTGACTGACTTATTTTGCTTAGCATAATACATTCTAGTTCTATCCACGTTGTTGCAAATGACAAGGCTTCATTCTTTTTGATTGCCAAGTAATATTCCATGGTATACATAGAGCACATCTTCTTTGTCCATTCGTCAGTCGATGGACATTTGGGCTCTACCTTGTAATATGATAGTGCTGCCATCAGCATTTTTGGATGCTTTGGATAAACACCTAATAGTGCAATTGCTGGGTGCTTCCTTTAGATAGAACATGCCCTTGCAAGTGTTTGACACTGTCGCACTGGTACAGACCCTGGAATGTGAGGGCAAGAACCAGAGGTTGCCCTCCTGCATTGCCCTCCTGCATTGCCCGCCTGCATCGTCCTAGGTACTGAGTCAGCTGTAAAAATGACCTCACAGACTTTCTCATGGGAAGCGTAAGCCTGTGTTCAACGATTCATGCACCCTTCCACTCATCGAGGGTTACCTAGCACTTCCTCTTTTCTAGGTACTGTGGGAAGCTTGGAGATAGAAGAGTAAACCAGACAGCCATCTTAGATCTACCTTCTCACTCAGGCTTCTTATCTGAGGACTTCCCCTTACTTAGGCATAGGAACTGGGAGCAACCTCCCCTTCCAGACAGGTCAGCCTGCTATGAGGTGCCCTCGCCTGCACAGATCCTGGGATGGTAGGTGAGCCATGAAACAACTCTGCAACACCATCACATATATAAGACCCACGTTAGCTTGCTGGGGGCAGGGGGTGGTAGGGGAAGATCTTTCTATTGTTCTCACTCCTGGACAATAGTGGCATCATGTAGGGTGAAAAAGAATGCGGATTCTGGGACAGACTTCCTGGGTTTAAAGCCTGGGTCAGTCAGTGCTACCTTAGACAAGTAAGCCTCTCTGGGTCTCAGTTTTCCTCACCTGGCAAATGGGGATATAGTTCCTACCTCATGAAGTGGTTATGAGAATTAATATTTGTCAGGTGATCAGAATGGAGTTTTCTTTAAGGGTATCATTAATAACTAATGAGAACCAGGCATACACACAGGTTCTGAGATAAGATTTCAGATGTGATTTCCAGGCATCCTTCCCTGTTCAGGATTTTAGGATTCATCTGCAAACCAGAGGTGTTCCTCACGGGGCTGTTGTAGGTGTCATCCAGAAAGTGCCTATGGTGCTGTACGCAGTGTCTGGGCCGCAGGAGGTGCTCCTTGGGGTTGTTTCCTCCTTTCTCTCTCCCTCAGGCACTCGGTTGACAGCTTGATGCTGGTGTGTAGCCTCAGCACACCCTTGGGAGGAGTTCCCAGTGCAGAGCTGGGGATGATGTCATTTGCTGCGAGCCTCCAGGGCTGCCAGGGTTTCTAGGGAAGGGAAGGCAGTGCTGGTCCCTGCTCCACATCAGCACCAGCCCTGGCCTGGACAGCTCCCGACCACCTGGGGTCCACAGGACCCCCTCTGCAGTTCCTTCTCCACTCCTAAGCTTTGACAAGCATCAATGGGAGCTCATCATTCCTGCTTAAAACCTGCTAGAGGCCTCTCTTCCCGCTTAGAATAAAACCCCACCTCCTTACCTACATGGCCTGGCTCTTGTTCACCTCTTAACTGCTTCTTCAACCACCCTCCCCCTCATTTACTGTCGTCCAGCCATGGCTGCCTTTCTTCTCTTCTTTCTGCCTGGCCTGAGGGGCCTTCCTTCTTCCCCCAGATGTTTACATATCTGGCCTCTTCCTGTTACTGAGGCCTAAGCACAAATGCCACCTCCTCAGGGAGTTCTCCAGGATCTCCACATTTAAAGCAGCTCTCAACTCCCCCTGCATTACCCCTCTCATGTCCCCTGTTTATTTCCTTTGTGGCCCTTATCATTTTCCCCAGTTATCTTATTGGTTTGTTTCCTTGATTGTTGTCCGCCTCTACCCCAATTCGTAGAACAATTCGTAGATCATAAATCCCATGAAAACAAGCACTTGGTTCTGCTCTTTTGTGTTCAGCTCTATATCCTGCGCCCAGCATGGAGCCTGGGACACAGCAGACTCAATAAATATTTGTGGAGTCAATGTGGGAATGAAAGGGTTCATTCCTTTCAGAGGCCAAGAGATGTGCCCTCGTCCCTCCCAGGGCCTGATGCTGCACTGAGACCTCCCGTGACAAATGGTTCTAATTTTAATAACTTCCTAAAGGCTGGGAGAATGTAGTGTCCTTGATCTATAGAGTGGGGGACCGGTTCTCCCTCCAGCCCATCCCTGACTTCACCATGGACACGCACACACAACCACCCACACACACGCCTAACAACATGGCTCTGGTGAAGGCCACACGGATAAATGCAGACAGCATGTGGGAGGCTAGGCAAGGGCACACAATAGCCCATTCTAGGGTGGAGATGAGTCAAAGCCCCAGCTCTGACTGTTGAGCTGGACCCTGAAGGATGATATATATTTTTCTGAAAGTCAAGAAACAGAAAAGACAAATAAGGGGAGGATGAGAAAGGCCTGCAAGTGTCAACATTCATGGTGTGTCTGGGGTACAGTGGGTTGAGTGTGACTGAGCAGGGATACATGTGAGAGGGGAAGGGATAAGGCTAGATGGGACACTGTGCAGCATCTGGAATCCCTGATAAAACACCCGGGTACCTTCAGTACAGGTCCTGGGGAAACCTTGGAGGATGCCTGGCAAGGGGTCATCATGGTCAGACTTAAGCTTCAGGATGATCACACTGGTGTGGAGTCGGACACAGATTGGAAAACTGGAAGTTAGAGGCAGGGAAGTGAGAAAAGGTGGCTGTTGAGAAAAGACCAACACCTGTTCCAAGGTAATGGAATTTCAGAGAGAAATGAGAGGGTGTATTTAAGAGTTATTTAAGAAGTAGACTCACAGGGGCACTGGGTGGCTCAGTTGGTTGAGCATGTGACTCTTGATTTCAACTCAGGTCATGATCTCCCAGTTTGTGATATGGAGCCCTACTTCGGGCTGTGCACTGTTAGTGCAGAGCCTGCTTGGGCTTCTCTCTCTTTCTCTCTGCCTCTTTCTCTCTCTATCTCTCAAAATAAATAAATAAACATTAAAAAAAGAAGTAGACTCACAATTCAGTTCTTGGTGACCAACTGAACACAGTATTAAGTGGAAAGATGAAGTTAAAGATTACTACTGTTATCATCACCATCATCACCATCATCACCATCATTGTCACCTCCACCATCACTGCCATGATTGTCATCATCACCACCACCATCTTCACCATCATCATCACCACCATCACTATTTTCATCATCACCATCATTGTCATCTCCACCCTCACTGCCATCATCATCATCATCTTCATCATTCCAGCTTACATTTACTTGACTTGAACTCTGAATCAGACACTGTTACAAAGCTTATTTTGGGAAGACTCCTCAGATCTACTGGGAGCCTTAAAAACCACTTACTTTGCTTACCTGTCTTCCCTGAACCTTCTTTCCTGGATGAATGCTTTCTTCTGTTCCAGAACCAAGTGTGTCTCTGCTTACCGTTCCTTTCAGTTCTCATGAGTGGTACAATTCTGTCAGTAAGTTCTTGAGTTTCTAGTCTAGACACAACTAGCCAACTGCCCAGCTAACTACCCAGATCGTGGGACCTGTTCCATGGCTATGGTCCAATAGCTTAAGGAACAACTGGGTTATAACCACTTGATATTTCTTTCTTAATGCTTTCCATGACAATTTAATGCTCTTATAAACTCCACAAAACACAAACCGTGTCTGTTTTATTCACCGATATATACCGATAGTGGTAGGTAGAGTGGGATTTAACATACATTTGTTGAATAAATGTTATTTATATCTCTACAACCCACTTTTCAGTGTTTATTGATGGCATACATATTTTTGTGACAGAAGGGAATTCTATCCAAAAAATTAATTATCACTGTTCCAAGTTCCTTATATTTTTGTGGTCCAATAGTTTCAAATATGATGAGAACATCAAATCAAGCAGGCTTTTCAAGTGTAGGACTTCTCAGAGCCTTTAACATTCTAATGCATGTTGTGAATCTCCAAGTGAAGTTTCAAGCATGTAACATTTCTTAAGGTTATTTAAGCACAGAGGTCCTCTACGCGGGTTAATGTTTCCAGGAACACACGTTCAGAAATGCTAGAGTTAAGTTCAGTGCTCAGTGGTTTCAGCAGCGGTGGACCAGCTGTCATTATCCCAGGTTTCCTTATTTATACTGTTAACATAGCTAAGAGACAAAAAATCGAATTTATCAATTAGTTGCATGAATGTCAGTTCCTTAAATCAGAGCAGGTTTGCTTAGCCAAGAACATTATCATGGTCTAAGGTCAGGAGTAAAATTTTTGTATTTAAAAATTTGGAACCCAGGGCCATCTATGTTGAGGGTATTATGCTAAGTGAAGTAAATCACAGAAAGATAAATACAAGATAATCTCACTTCTCTGTGGGATCTAAAAATCAAGACAAACAAACAAACTCCTGGACACAGAGAAGAGAGGTGGTTGCCAGGGAGGAGGCGTTGGGTGAAGTGGGGGAAGGGGGTCGGGAGGCACAGGCTCCCATTTGGAAATGAATAGTTCACAGGGATGACTTGTACAGCGTGGTGACTATAGTCAGTGGTAACGTAGCGCATATTTGAAGGTTGCTGGGGGAGTGAAGCTTCAAAGTTCTCATTGCAAGAAGAAAGTTCTTTTTTACATCTTTTTATAGTGACTGGACTCATGGTGTCGATCGTCTGCAGTGTAAACAGGTGTCAAATCATTACATAGTACACCTGAAACTAATATAATGCTGCATGTCAATCATACATCCAATTACTTAATTAATTTCTAACAAGAAACCAAGAATTCCGTATTTGAAACTGTGGATGTAAGTCCAGATTAACCAAGGCTGACATATGGAGTACTTTTTTTTTTTTTTTTTAGCACAGGTGAGATTTCTTTTCACTATAGTGAATAGAGCTTCTGACGACAAGATACCTGTCTCTGTCAAACTTAGAGTGGAGACAGGGACTTACCTTGGGCTGTGCAGAAGCCAAGCAGGGACCCTATCCCTCATACTTGACCATGAGCACTGCCCAGCTTCTCTAGCCTGTCTCTACGCTAGCGGTCCCAGCAATAGAATTCTCTAATCTAAAAGGGGACAGGATAGTTTAGCCTGGAGCAACTCTGAAAGAAGGTCTAGTGCATTTAAATAATGAGCTGTAAGAGTTATGCACTCATGGGCCACTCCCAACTCCTGAGGTTAACTGCAACCTTGCTTGGAAACCAGGAAGTAAACTTAGCGGGGTCCACATGAAACTTGAACCTCAAAGTTCAAGGACTCAAAGGACTAGACCTTTAATATAACGGTCTAGTGGTCTAATAGGAGTGAGAAATTGTATCTTTAACATAAAAATGAGTAAGAAATGAATTAACACAGAAAATACACCTGTCCTGACTTTGACGTTGGGGTTAGGCGAGGAAGGAATGGGACTCATTTTTCTGGGAATTTGTAACCATATGCTTGCTAGCCCTCACTTGGGTTTGTGGTCTGAAAAATCTCAACTAGAAAATTTTATTTAAAATGATTTTAGAGAAGTAGTTTTCCCAGGTAAGTGGAAGAAGCATATAGTCCTTTCTGGAGAAGTGAATATTTAACTTCATCCTCAACTATTTCTCACAGATAAGGTTCCAAGGAACATTCACCCCTCAAACATTACAAAACATACAAGGAAACAGGGCACTATGAGAGATAGCCAGCAGGGATGATAGATAGCAAAATCAAATCTGCAAAGCTTCAGATATTAGGATTTCTATTAGAATGTAAGATGACAATGTTTATATGTTTAAATAAATAAAGGAGAGATGTGAAAATATGAGCAAGTAACAAGATACTATAAAAATGTCTTACCAGATTTGAAAAAGAATCACGTAGAACATAGAAACGAAAAATACCTTATTAAAATTTTTAAAAGTCTCAATGAATGGATACATATAGGTTAAAGGACAAAGTGGACCTAATTAAAGACAGAATTAGTAAACAGATAAATACAGATAAAAATTTTCTAGAATACAGGCTAGAAAAGACAAAGATGGAAAAATGAAATATGATTAAAAGACATGGAGGATAGTGAGAAGACCTAACTTGGGGCCACTGCTTATGATCACTGAGATAGGATACAGCAAAATTCTAGAAGGTGTAGGTTATATCACAATAGATGACAGAGAAATATTAAAAGTAGTCAAAGAGAAAAGTCAGATCATCGACAAACAGCAATTAGGGTAGCAGCTGTCTTCTCGACAATAACAATGGAAGCCAGTATGTAATGCAATGATATTTTCAGTGTGTCAAGAGAAAGTAATTCACCACCTGTAAACGTATACCCAAGAGAGATTATATTTTAGGAATGAGAGCAAACTAAAGACATTTTTGGACAAAAACAGAGTTTATCACCAACAGATCCTTACCAAAGGAAAAGTAGGTACTAGTCAGAAGGTACTTAGTCAGAAGGAAAACTAACCCAGATAAAAGATGTCAGATTCACAAAGGAATACTAAGCAAATATGTGATTAATATGAAGGTAAATCTAAACTAATATTACTATATAAATTAATAATAATGTTTAATTTTGGGGTTGAAAATAACAAGATAAAGTACTATTTTCAGGTAAGATATAGTAGATCATGGCAAAGAACTCTCCCAGTATAACAACTATAAAAAAAAAAAGCTGCAAAAACAAAAGTTTTGAACATATCAAAGAGTATGGAAACAAAGATTAAATAGACCAAAATTGCAGAAAGAGAACAGCCCTTCCTAGGTAAGCTGATGACTATGACAGCTTCCTTCCCTGGGCACATTTATTGAGGCCTGGACATGGGTTGAGGCCTGCCTTGCCCCAAGCAGAGGTAGTCTATGGAAGAAAATGGAAACTAGCAGAGCTTTGGACAATTGTGCAGAACTGGCATGATGGATTGAACACTAGAGGAGCAAGAAATATAAGGACAATTTTCCCTTAGAACATTGCAGAGTGCTGAAGGAGCATGGGGAGCATGGAAGATGGGATGGAAGGTTGGAATAAAATCTCATAATCTCATGATACTTAAGAGAGACAGAGTTTCACTAGGAAGGGAGAGCCTGACATAAATGTCTGACCATTTTGCCCTTTTTAGGGGTGAGGGGCCAGAGACCACCTAGGCTCTCATTCAACAGCATAGAAGGACAACACTCAAGGAACAAGGACAAGCTGGAGGTGATAGATTCGGTGTGCTATGAACTGCAACCCATCCATGATGCACCTCAATTCCTGAGTGGACTGAGACAATCAGCCTTTCGTCCTGTTCCCCTGATAGAGAAAAGGGGAAATCTCTCTGGTAGAATGTATCCTGCTGAAGCTGAAGCTGAATGTATCCACAGTACTTTACTACACAATGTCCAGCAAACAGTCAGAAGTTTGAAGACTGTGAAGACGCAGGAAGAGTAAGAAAAAAGGAAGCAAACAACAAAAACAGAACCACAGAGGATCCAGATATTGTGGTCATGAGCCAACGATGTTAACTATGATTGCTCTGTTAAAGAAAATAGAGTTAATTAAGGACAAAATGGATGAAAATATGTAGCCTTCCAAAGTCTGCTACCTTTCAAGAGTTACTTGGAATCAATAAAAAAAGTACAAACTTACTGGATGGATGTAACAGCAGGTCAGACATAGTAGACTGTAACATCAGTAATTTGAAGACAGAACAATAGATAAAAGTTAAACTAAAATCAGAGGGAAAAAAGTAACATTAAAAAAACCACAGAGTATAAGTATGATGTGTGTCATTGTAGAAGGTCTAACATACACTTAATTGGAGTCCCAAAAGCAAGGGGAGAAATAGGGCAGAAGCAATATTTGGAAAGATAATAGTCAAAAGCTTCTGAAACTGATAAAAGACAATTGAAGAAACCCAGTGAAATCCCAAAAAGAATAAACACAAAGAAAATCACACCTACACACTTTACAGTCAAACTGTTGAAAACCAAAGACAAAGAGAAATTCTCAAAAGCAGTCACAGAGAAAAAAAAGATAAATTATATTCAAAGAAACATGAATAAGTCTATTACCTGACTTTTCAACAAAAGCAAATGAACTCTAGAAAATGTCTTTAAAATGTTGGAATGAAAAAATAACAAAACTGTCACTCTCATATTTTATACATAGCAAAAAAAAAAAAAAATCCTGCAGAAAATAAAACAAAATAGAGACATTTTTGGACAAATGGAAACTAAAAATCAGCAAAAACTTAAAGCCATCAGACCAGCACAAGAAGATATACTAAAGGAAGTTCTTCAGACTGGAGTAAAATTATTTCAGCTAGAAACACAAAATTGTAAGAGGAAAAGAGAACAGTACAAAAGAAATAATCTGAGTAAACATGCAAGAATAGTGACTCTTTAGAATGGCAGTATTAAATATGTCTTGTGGGATTTAAAACATGTAGATGTCAAATGTTTAACAACAATAGCACAAAAAGCAAACAGAAAGCAACAGAGTTCATTTGTTATAAAGTTCTTGTGTTGTTCAGGAAGTAATAAAAGTCCAAACTTAAAAATAAACTAGGATGGCTAAGCCTTTTATAGGCTAAAGATGCATATTGAAACTTGTGGGGTCATCACTGAAAAATAATTCTGAAACATGAAGCAAAATGACAAACCTAGAAAAATAAAAACCTAGAATAATATAAATATTTGTTTAATTTCCAAAAAAGACAGCAAATAAAAAATAAACAAAGAAATGACAAATATAAAACATATAGCAAAGTTGCAGAATTAAACCCAACTGTATCAATTGTACATTAAATATAAAAGTATTAAAAATAAAATGATAGAACTAAAATAATGAACCATGGCATTTAATTGGGAAGAAGGTAATCAGAGTCTAAACATTGTAAAGCTATCATTATTCAAAAGAAGAGTAAAGATATTAGTGAGATTAGACTTTGTTAAATGTGCATGTTAAAATATCTAGGATACATATTTAAAAAGAATCAACCTAGTAAGCTCTGTATTCTGAATTCCTTTAGAAATTCTTATCAGTTACTCTGAATTTGACAATTAATTATTCAAGTCTGTACAGTTACAAGGTTTGGTAGAGAAATAAGTCTTCCTAACATGAAAATATTTACCAATGAGCTGGCTACTTAAGTATTTAGTTTATATTCAAGTATTACTCCCCATTAACACTATTTTCTAACCTTATTCAGCTCACCTATGCCTTTGTTGGTTTTCTTCAGCTCGTTGGCTGTTGAAAATGCCTGGAGATGCAATGGAAATTCAAAGGAAATTCATGAAAAGAAAAATGCAAATCTTGAAACAGATCAGAATTTCATGAAATTAGCAAAAGTGCTGTTGGAAAACGGCTCCACTGACATTTAAACTACAATGAAGAATTGGCAGAGTTAAACTAGTTAAGAATTGAAGAAGAGAAAATCGACAAAGATGCCAGGTGTTTCAAAAGAGAATAATTTTATCATGTAATGACTAGAAGATGCCCTTGGGAAACTGACAAACCTCTGAAATATTGGCTCAAAACGAGCCAATCTTTATAACGAGCCACTCTATATAATCGTGCTGGGAGAGTCAAACACAAAATGAAGAATGTTACATTGCACTAAGATATAACTCCGTCTAAAAAATTTTACCCTCTCTCAAAATAAACCCTAATCAACCCTTGATAATTCCTCTTTTTCATTGAAAAAATGAGCTCATTTGACATTAGAACCTACATTTTGTTAAGAGAAGATAAAAAAAGAAATGCTTTCCTGCTTTCAGCTTCAGTTTCTCAAGGTATGACCCCATTCAAACTTTTTTTTCCCCTCAGCATTTACAATGAATACTTGTTATTTTGAGAAGCTTCTCTTTAAGTGGTATTTCACTGGTACCAATTTTTCTTAGAAAATGAGGACTGCCTGTGTCTTCTTTCTTTTACCCAATCAGCCTCTTTCTGTGTATATAGGTATGTGCATCTTATTTTCTTTTCCATGCAAGACTGAGTCTTGACACTTCCTGAGTTTTGACAGCTCCATGAACCAGGCACTTTGCTGAGTGCATATCTATGAGACATTTAGACTTAGAAGCTGAGGTCTACAGAAGTTAAGTGATGAACCTGCCCAGTGCCACACAAGGAGTTTATGAGTCAGTCCCAAACCAAGCTTTTGATTCGGATGCTACACTTTCCTATTCATCTTCCTCTCTCCAGGGGCCATCACAGAGTCTGCCACACAGTAGGTGCTTAGTAAATGTTGGCGGGTCCACATTGTAGCTTAACGAAGGTCTTCAGGTCAGTGTGATACAGCCAAATAGCTATTACTACCATTGTTCAGTTTGACTTTTGGGTGCATGGCTAGGACCCCAGGTGCTATAAATCTGTAGATGGGGCTGCTTCTTTAGAAGAGGAACTAACTGCCAGTAGAGCATCTTTTTCCTATCTTACTTTATAGATGCCACTGGGATGGGAGAACTCGAAGGGAGCCAGCAGGTCCCGAGCTTCTGTATGGGCCAGGCAATCAGTGTCCGACGTGTTTCAAATCTATTATCCTAATCTCCTAAGAACTGTGCAGTAGGTATTATAATCTTTTTATTGTAGATGTACGAACTGGACCTCAGAGAGGTGAAGGCACTTGTTAAGGCCTGCACAGCCCACAGGATTCAAGCTGATGACTGCAAACCTCTTCCCTCTTCATAACACTACTTTATTATTATGGTTTGGATCATCCAGACTGGGTCCGAAAGTGCTTAGTGGTTCCATCCCTGCTGAGAAGGACGCCAAAGTACTCAGTCATGGGGGGTGGGGGGGATGGAGGGTGAAGTTTCAGGAAGAGAGCTTGCTGGTGATGAGTACTGACTCATCTAGCCCTAGTTGCTGGGGCATGGCTGAGAGCATCATTCATGCAGCCAAGGAAGGTGAATCCTTCCGAGTGGGGTGTGTGGAGCTGGTAGCGCTTGCCGTCATGGACTGGCTAAAAGCTTGTTCTGAGTTCAGACAGAAGCCTCACAGTTGGGGGACTTGAGGAGCAACATAGCAGACTGAAGAAGGTCAGGGAGAGTCCTGACCTATCCAAGAGAGATGCCGCAGGCCTGGCGCTTGGGACAGAGGCCATGGGGATGTGGGACATCAGGTCGCTGGCAGAGTAGAAACATGTAGCAGTAGGAAGGGGTCTCAGAGGTCCTTTCGTCACCCACCACCTTCAGCCCATTTTATAGACGGGGAAAACAGGGTCCAGAGAGGAGAAGGGACTTGTCCCAAGTCACATAGCCAATGGACATCAAGCCCATTATTTTGATAGTGTGATTCCATTTATTTAAGCTTCACATTAAATGCAATATTTTAAAATGTATTGCTCAGGGATAGGTCCATTAATGGTAAATTTAAGAAGAAAAACAAAGAGAAAGGTAGGTGTGAAAAGGACTGGAAGGAGGATTGGTACTTCCAAGGTACTGGAATATTCTGTTTTCAGCAAGGGGCAGTGTACACAGTGTATTTTGTTTTTAATGCTCTCCAAGCCCGTGTTTCATAGTTGGAGAAACGAGTTCAGAAAGGAGAAGTCGCTTGCCTATCGTCACCCTATGAGATCATCTAGCCCTACACCCCCATTCTAGAGATGGGACCACTGAGGCAGAGATGACACACATTAGGCCCAACCCAGAAAGGCACAGTGAGCGGCATCAGATCTGCCAGCTTCTGCACACCTTTTGGTGCAGCCACACAGACCTCCACCAGCAAAAGCGAGAAATGCGTGGGGTCCTTATGCCACTTACCACACACTTCAGCTGTGCTGCCCACTCATCCAGCTTGGCCTTTCTGGGCCTCATCTTCTGCTGCTGAAGGAAGGTCAGTCTGAACTGCTGTCATTCAACCTTCAGGGGGGACATGGGAGCCAGGCACCCCCCTCAGTGTTTCTTATTGATCAGCTGCCACAGGGCCCTGCTGGGGGCGGGTCACTATCAATACCTTATTACTGAGGAGGGGGCTGCTCGACTGTCTCAGGCTCCAGTCAGTGCTTGCTAAGGGAAGGGCCATTCTTCATCACAGGGGCCTCGCGCATGTCCCACCTGTTATCTGAGAAGCACATGGAAGCCCACCTAACTGTGGTAAGTTATAGGTCCCGTACAGGAGAGCAGTGCCGGGCAACCGGACGCGGGAACAATTGCTCACTCTGGGGACGCTGTGTGAGGAATTTGGATTCATTTCCTAGTTGTCTCCCTGGGCTCCAGCAGCCTCCTCACTAGGCCTCAATACACCTTTTGAGACTTTTGCAGGTGGAGGGAGGATTGGCTCTGGGGCAGGGGCTCCATCCACCAAGTGCAGCTGGTCTCGCTGCAGGGCATGGGCTGTGTGAGCCATGCCCCAAGAAAGCTCTTGGGCCGATTTCCATGCCTAGAAATCTTGGTTGTCTCCTATTTGAGTTTCCGCGGTGTGCAGTGAGAAGAGACCTCCCTGGGATCTAGAAGGGAAGCAGTGTGCATTGGAGCTGCAGCTGACACAGGAAGAACTCAGGCCTTGAGAGCGGAAGTGAACAGGTCAGATGCACACAGCAATCTGGCGGGGCCCCTGAGGCCAGGATACAGCTTGAGGGATCACTCCCTTATTGTTACTATTATTTTAAAAATCAAATCTCCTCTTATTTCAGAGTGACCGTAAACTGACTGGGGAGGATAAATTTTTATTCACCCTGAGTTCTTCATAGGCAAGGTACTCGAGGAGCCCTGAGAGCAGAGAGAGCCGGGGTTGGAAGATACACTTAAACTTGGGACTACGTGCTTGGCACGGGCTCCCTTAAAGCACCTATGCTGAGCTAGGTCCTGTTGCTGGTGTTGGAGAGACACCAGGGAACAGGCTGACCCAGCCCCTGCCTGAAGTCTAGCAGGGGTGACAGACACTAGACAAGCAAGCAAACAAATTCCCAAGATACGTTTAGGCTGGGATAAGTCTACTGGGAAAATAAAATGGAGATGAGATGAGACACCCATGGGACCAGGGACGACTTCAGCTACAGTGGTCAAAAATATGAGGTGGGGGCATTTTTACTGAGGCCTGAATGCTGAGAAGGAGCTGCCAGCATGGGAAGGTCTGGCAGCCAAAGGCAGGAATGAGCCTGTTTGCAAAAGCACAAGGAATCCACAGCGAGCGTGGAAGAGGAGTTCAGGGAGGTCATGGGGCCAGGACAGGGGCTGTCTTGAGGGCTGTAGTCAGGGGTACGGACTCTACCCCAGGTGCCAAAGGAAACCCCTGAAAGGTTCATGCCAGGGAGTGACAGCCTGACATGTGAATTGACTTGTTAAGAGGCAAGTCTGGTAGCAGGGAGACCAATATGGAAGTGACCGAAGTTAACTGCAAATTGTGTGTGATGATGTTTAAGGCTAGGAGAACGGATGAAACCATGGAGGGGTGAATAGGGGGCCATCCCAGAGCCCTGGGGGCAGCCATGGTTTAGCAGGGAGCTGTGGAGGAGAAGCCAATGGGGAGGGCTGAGAAGGCTTGGCCAGAAACGGATTCACTGGATAGTATTGGTTAATTGAATGAATGCGTGAGGGGACACGGCCAGGCCTCCGCCTTAGAGGAACATGTGGCGAAGGGCCCCTAGGAAGGACGATGCCCCCACTGGAGCTGAGAGCATGGAGCACTGAACACCCTTGGTCATTTGCTTCAGGATGGCCCCCATGGACTGAGTGCTTTTGAGGGCAGGACCTGGGTGTCATTTACATATATCTTGGGCCCAGGACATGGCTTGGTGTGAAGGGGGCTTCTGGAATGAGGACTGGAGGACACAACCATGCACGTCATGGGATATGAGAAGTGCTCAGGGCCGTCTATCCTAAAATAGTGCCCCTCTACCCTACTCCCTCAACTCCCCTCACACCCAGTGGCAAAGCGGTCTGAAACTCCTGCATTAAACCCACTCCAGGCCTGAGTCTTTTGCTCTGAGTGAAGTCCCATCTCTAATTAGATTTTACAGCCCAGAAGGGATGCCTGTTTTCTCCTACTTCCCTAGGCTCCATGCAGGGGAGGGGTGAAGCAGGAGGGGACAGCGGGCTCGAAGGCAGGCTGGGGAAGGGAAGGAAGGGAGTTGAGAATGAAAGGGGGGCCTCAACCCCTGAAGTCCAAGGCATGGCAACCTGTTGGGGTGTTGAGAACAGGAGCTGCCAAGGCTGTGAGGCAGGGGCCGGCCTCAGGGGATCCTACCATAAAAGGGTTTTGTATTAATAGTAATAATAGCAAATAGAATATTTACTGTCGGTTGTGTGTCTGCCTTATCAGGTCATGTTGGGCTGATCAAATCACCCTGTTAAAAAAAATTTTTTTAAATGTTTATTTATCATTGAGAGACAGAGAGAAACAGAGCATGAGCATGGGAGGGGCAGAGAGAGAGGGAAGGGAAACACAGAATCTGAAGCAGGCTCCAGGCTCTGAGCTGTCAGCATAGAGTCCAACTCGGGATTCATGAGATCATGACCTGAGTCAAAGTCGGAAGCTTAACCGACTGAGCCACCCAAGTGCCCCAGATCACCCCTGTTTAATTATTAGCCCGGATTCCAGGCCGGCACGTTCCTCAGAGTGGGAAAGGGATGGCATGTCTACTGAGAACATGCCTTGGACATTTGAGCCACACGCACTCAGAGACTTCTCTGCCCATATCAGGGAGGGAATGCAGGAGAGTCTTCAGGGCTCCAGACCTAGCCCTGGCTGAAAGCAGCTCTCGGTGCCTCAGTTTCCCCATATGCAAGACAGGAAGAGCCATAGTAGTTTCCTCCCAAGGCTAGTCAGCTAGTCGGAAGGTTAGGTGAGATTTCACTTGTAAACGGCTTGGCACAGAGCTAAACTCAGCTTGTGTTCATTACTCTTGATTTAAATGCCTGAAAGGAAATAGTGCCACTTCTGTGCTAGGGGGACAGCTGCTTCAGGGTCCCTGCAGGACACAATGGCCCACTCAAACTGGGTGACGTGAAGACAGTATAACAGAGCGACTATTTACAGTGCTATAGCCCGGGTGTGGGAAAGCGCACGGACAGTGCAGTACCCTACGGTAGGAACAGGGAGAGCCTTTCACCCCCAATCTAAAGAGTGGAGGGTGGCTTTGAGCACCCAGGGGCAGAAAGATCTGTGTGGGGAGGGCTACCTTAGCGAGACATGGCCTTCTTCTGAGAGCCTAGGCAGCCCACTACGACCCTACAGGGAAGGAGCCTGTGAGTAGATACCTTGATACCATTCTCCCTCTGCCCTCAGACTCCTGCTGGTGTGTCCATTTAGAACAGTCAGGAGCCAGAGGCAGGGACCTCACGGATAGGGTCCCTCCAGGTTGGCGGCCCCAGCCCACAGGGAGGAGGAGGCAGAAATAGAGACGATCAAGCACAAGGGTTTGTGCAAGGAGAAAGCGTCTGCAGAAAGCAGACGCTTGTTCATGCCCATTTTACAGATGGAGAAATTGAGGCTCAGAAGGGTGACATCACTTGCCCAGAATTGTTGAATTTGGACCACCTGACTCCCAAGTCCATGTCCTTTTTAAAAAAAATTTTTAATGTTTATTTACTTTTGAGAGAAAGAGAGAGAGAGAGGCAGAGAGAGAGGGTGACACATATCCAAAGCAGGCTCCAGGCTCTGAGCTGTCAGCACAGAGCCCGACATGGGACTCAAACTCACAAACCCTGAGATCTTGACCTGAGTCGAAGTTGAATGCTCAACCGACTGAGCCACCCAGGTGCCCGCCAAGTCCATGTTCTTAACCATTATCTCACATGGCTCCACTCATCAGTACTCTGAGTTGGGTGTTATTTTCCTCAAATACAGTTAAGAGGACACATGCTCAGACTGGCAAAGTGAGCAGTCTGAGGTCACACAGCAGAATCCAGATGGTAGAAACGAGTCCTGGGGGTCCCAATGCTTGGTTGCTTTCATCACTCAGCACAATCCTGCCTTGGCAGGAGAGAAGCTTCTGGAAGCTGTTTAGATCAGAGCTGCTACCTCCCTGAGGCACCACCCAAAGTGAGGTGGCCTTTGCCAAAGAATGGCTGTGAGGGTGGGTATCCAGGGAGAGTGGGCTGTTCCCACTTCTCACTTCGAGAAGCCCCGTTCCGGTGAAGCTGTGAGGCATAATCTGTCCTCAGCAATGATTTTTCCAGAGCAGAGCTTCATAGGCTTGACTCTCTTCTCCTTAATCCATCTTGCCTAATACCCGGGAGACATTTCCTACTATCCTGCCTCCCTTCTTTCCTGTCCTCTCTCTTCCCTTCCCCCTACTCCCCCCAATAGCTATCCAGGCTTCTGAATGGGTTTTCTTTGACTCTGTTCTCTGCACTAGACAGATAATACATAAGGCTGTTTGCCAAGGTCATTTTTAACTCCAGTGCACTGCAGGTGAGGGAAGGAGGGAGAGTTAAATCACAGAGAGCCAGCCCAAGGCAACTCCCTTCTCCCTAAGTTCTCAGCAGGTATGTGGAGGGGGAGGGGACATTCTGGTCCCTCCCCTCTGCCCCCCCAACCCCAGCTTGACCGTTGGGACTGGGCTGGCAACAGGGAAATGTTTGCCTTCCATTATTTTATCCTTGGGGAGGATGGAGTGAGGAAAGAAAGGTCAGAGGAGAGGGTCATAGTGATGATGGAAGAGAAAAGGTTCTGGCCACAATCTAGACAGCAAATGGTCAGCTCTTGGGAGAAAGTGAGAGAAGGCTCTACCTATTTTCTCAAGTGGAAGTCTGGCCCTCTCTCTAAAAATATGCCCATTCTGCTGATAGGAAAGCTGAGTTTCAGGGAAAGTAAGGTGGTACCCACGGACAGACAGTAGTAATTACTAGTTTGGTGGAATGAGACGGCAAACTACATCTGCCCCAGGCCAGTGAAAGGAGCTCTCAGGTTAGGACTAAGAGTTCTCAGTTTGGATCTAGACTCTGCTCTGACGTGCTGTGTGAGCCTGGGCAAGCCACTGCCACTCTCTGGGTTTCAGAGTTTGACGATTTTATTTTTACTAAGCACCATGTATGAGGCAATGGGATACTGCAAAGAACAAACAAAATCTTCCTTCTATGGAGTTTATATTCCAAAAGAGTCTCATCTGGGCCCTCAGCCGGCATCATTTCTAATCTCTGGCACCACCATCAAAAATAGGTGTTATTCATGCCATTTCACAGGTGATGAGTCCGAGCTCCGTCTCTGTCCTGGTGGGGCCAGAGGAGGCGATTCTTTAGACAATCCTTTCTCACCCTATGTTCTGGCAAGAGAGAGGCAGAACGCAGTGCAGGTGATCTGCAGATCTCAGAGACCTGAAATTTTATTTATTTGGTCTAGACATGAATGATGAGACTTTTTTAATTCAAAAGTAGATTTACCTTCTTAATTATGTTTGCGTTAGGTTTACAATGATATTAACGTCCACTCCCTGAAGGCACACGGAGGCAAGTGTTTAGTTAGGGAGAGGCCTCTACACGTGTGAGAGGCCAGGGATGGGGCTGGCGGCCTGGGATTTCTGAACTTACTGCAGGTTTCCAGAGGGCAATCCTTTGCATGGTAGAATAACAGGGGTGGGGTGGGGGTGGGGTGGTTCTGGAGTTACAAAGAGTTTGGGATTAAATAGGAGGGAGCCCCTGAAAGCATTCCCTGCCATCTTTCCTCTGGTCCTTCCTAAACACACGCTGGGTGTTCGTTCATTATGCATCTACTAGATGTTGCTGAGGAAGCAAAGTAATGTGCAAAACCAGGGCCCTGTTGCTATGGTCTGAATGTTTATGTCCCCCCCCAAATTCATATGTTGGAACCTAGTCGCCAATGATATTAGGGGGTGGGGCCTTTGGGAGGTGCTTGGGTCAGGAGGGTGGGGCTCTCCTGAATGGGATTAGCGCCCTGATAAAAGAGGCCCCAGGGACTCTCTCACCCCTCCACTGTGTGAGGACACGGTGAGCAGGTGGCCTTCTCTGAACTAGGAAGTGGGCTCTCTCCACACGGAAATCTGGCAAAGCTTTGATCTTAGACTTCGCAGCTTCCAGAATGGTGAGAAATGAATGTTGTTGTTTATAAGCCACCCAGGCTGAAGCATTTTGTTACAGCAGCCAGAGCAGACTAAGACACCTGCCTTCTGGCTTCTTCTATCCCACAAAAGCTGCTGGCCTTGCCTTGTGGCCTCTCGTTCAGAGTAACGGTGTTAAAGAAACCCATGCCTTCCCTTCTCTTCCTTCACCCATGGGCACTGAGCTGTGAGGCCAGAGGTCAAATCTGGGGCGTGGGGGACATGGCATCCCCTCCTAAAGTCTCCAGGGACAGGAGCTAACCTAGTCTGGACCCTCTGAGACAGAGTCTGGCAGGCACCGCTGCTCCTGGTCCCCCTCCAGGCTCCTTGGCGTGGCCCTGAGACTACGGGCCTCACAGCCCCTGCAGCCCTCATGGCTGAGTCGGGCACCATAGAGTCTGTAGCCACAGGGACAATTTAGCAGCTAATGAGAAATGGAAACTTTGAGAACAAATAAATGAAGCAGCTACTGCTGTGGGGGAAACACATTCATCAGACTCTCTCTGAGAGACCAAGGCAGGCAGCACAGGCCACTGCACCCAGGAGGAGGCTTCTGCCTCTACGCAATGTCCCCACTTCCAAAAGGCCCTGTGCATCACCCCACAGGCTCATGCCTCCTGGGCCTCAGCCCTGGGCCAGGCAGCCAGCCTTGCCTGGAGCTGGTGTGGGGCAGAGACTGCCTGGAGGCTGGGGCTGGACGCATTCTGGGGCCACACCAAACCATCGGCCAAACAACCACCAAGGAAAACAGTAGCGGGCCTGACCCCATAGCCCACCTGGTCAAGTTCATTACCCTACTCTCTGCCGGAACTAACATTTATTTACTATGTATCAGAAACATCGAGTGTGCCCAGTTTGTAGATCAGGAGACTGGTATTTGGAGAGGGGCTATGACTTCCCAAGGGTTGCAATCTAAGAGATGAAATTTAAACTTTCTGCACACAAGTCTTAGCATGCAAAGTCTGAACTCATTTGATCAAATTTTAGCCTGAGTCACTTATGCCCACAGTGGCCCTTGGTTAAAGAGCCCATTACCCACATTGTGAAGGTGACCAAAGTGAGGCAGAGAGGTGTTGAGCTGCTGATCTGAGGCCACATCACTAGGAAGTTACTGAGCAGAGCTCCATCTGCTGGGCCCTCCCACGTCCCAGCACTGTGCCACGTGCCGGGCACACGAGGCAGCAGAGCCCAGTGGGCAAGGCTCCGGAGGCTTAGACCGTCAGCTGGGCCGTGGACTCTGCCAGTGTGGCCTTGGGCAAGCTAGCCAACCCTGTCTGCATTAGTTAGTTTCCTGGGGTGAAGAATCAGGATAAACACAGTGCTTGCCACATGGGATTGTGAGATAGCATGAGGAGAGCAGTGCCTTGCTCACCAGAAATGCTTCATAAATGTGGGCTCAAATGAACCCTCCCCACACAATGCCTAGTTTCAAAACGTACAGATGAGGGAGATGCCTCCTTTCCCCTCTCTGAGCCCTCTGATCCCTATGTTCCCCTTTCTTGGTATTCCCAATGCCCAGAGACCCTGCCCCAATTTGGGGTGCAGGCAGTGTTCCACACTGACCGTATCCAGAAAGCAGACAACAAAGAAGGCACTGCTTGACATCTGAGTCTCTAACCAGACTCGGGCAACTGTGGGCAAGGACCTATAGACATGAGAAAAGCTTTTCGATTTCTTGGGCTCTCTGAATTCCAGAAGCCCAGAGCTTTGAAGGACACATGCAAAAACAACAGATGTGGAAGACCGCATCCTGGTCAGAGAAACCTGTACCTCACCCCTCCATTCCCTGTACCTACAATGTGCCTGGTCTAGGGTGAGGAGGAGGGGGAGAATCAAAAGGGAATGAGGGTGAGGCATTTATTGGTAGTCATCTGAAAGGGGACTGTCACCCTGCTCCCTAACCCAGTGCCCTGGGGAGACACTCCCTACATAGCTGGAAGGGCCTGTCTGGGAGCAGAGGGTCGCCAGGCAGCTTTGTGACCCATGATCTAGGAACCAAGATGGTTTTCCAGGGTGTCCAGGGCAGTGGGTCTGAGGTGGTGTCAGAGGACCTCATTCCACAAAGTCCAGTATCAGTTTGTGCCCGAGGGGGAAGGAGGAACAAACTCAAGAGGCCTTGAAACTCAGATGAAGAGAATACCCCAGCACCACCCTGTGATCTGAGGCAAGATGGGGCAAGGACATCTGGGTAGATGCCAATGCAGACAGAAGACAGAGGACCAAATGTCCTTGACCCTGCTCCATACGTTGGCACTCCTGCCTGAGATGGAAACTGCCAGACACAGGAATGCAGCTCCAGAAAAGAAGGCGGGAAAACTGAGCTGACTAAGATTTTGGGTCTTTCACTTGGCAGAGTGGGACCTTGAAGTTGAAATTAATTTGGGTTCCTGAACAATAAAGGAAACAACAGTTCTTACAGGCCCAAGTCTGTGGCCTGAGTGTGCTGCAGGCTCTAAGCCAAGAAAAAGTCTTAAAATGAAGTACTGATCTCTAGGATTTAGGTCAGCCTAAAGACTTAAAAAAAGAAGGGTCTTGGAAGGTTTCCTGGAAGAGATGACTTAGGAACTGGGGTTTGAAGGTCACAGAGGATAAAGTTGGTAGCAATGAGGGTATCCCCGGCTTGGGAACTGCCTATGGAAAGGTTTGGCAAAGAGAGGGTAGTTCTCTTTGGGGAATTAAGAGTGGCCTAAGATCACGTATCAACAGAAAATAGTATGAGTTTTGTTTGGAAAGAGGTAAGATCAGGACTTGGATGTTTGTAAATAGTGAAGATTTCAGTGAAGATTTCAGAGGCCATGCTGGCTGTTTCAAGGGCCTGCTTCCCATGGGCGAGGGTCTGGAGTTCCTACGGTGCCTCACACACTGTTGGCACACTGTTGGCACTCTCTGGGGGGAGGTAGAGGTAAAAATAGCATGCCACATTCCTACCATACTGCCCTGTGGGGCTAAGTAAACAATCTTATTTATTCAACAAAGCAAATTACTAAAACATCCTCATTAGGAGCAAGAGTAACATAACAAACCATGCTAGTTATGAGATTTGAAGCTCTTGGTACCTTAGGACTGATATTACCAAAGATTGGAATAATTGTTAGTAGTGGACTTGCCAGGGAAGGATTTGAGCTCATTATTTCATGAAACTGTAGTCAGCACTTTATGTAACGTGTAACATTTTGCCTGAGGCCTAAGGGTCACAGGAACCTCACCACCTCACTAGTCATCCTTAGACTACTAGCGTCAGCAAAACCTTGGTTGGGAGGAGAGCCCAAAACGTAGGATCCCAGGTCCCAGTCCTAACCTCCTGAATCAGAATTTATATGTTAACATAATAGATCCCCAGGTGATCTCTGTGCACAAAAGTTTGAAAGTGCTGATGTAGACACCAAAGGCTTCCAAAGACCCACTGATGTAACAGTTCCCCTCTCTGATTCCCTGTTTGCTGCCACATCCTCACCTGCTTCTATGGACAGTCCAGAACTCACGCTGCCTTCCCACAGGACCATGTATAAGGATGGGTCTATCAGTCAGGGCTTCTGGTGGCACACTATGGTATCCCCTCCAGTTGGTTTTTCCAGGGAAGGAATTTATTAAAAGATATTTGGTAATTCAGAGAATCTCCAAGAGGGTCCAGGTGTTAGATTTGGAGGCCACCCTACCTGGAGTAAGATTCAAGCTCTATCATGGAGGCCTTTCCAGGAAAGACCCCATCTGCTGTCCCCACTGCTCAACATAGGTCCATGGATGCAACAGGAGACCCCAGAACTTCCCCACCATGACATCCAGAGAGCTGTTGGTCTCTGCTGCCACCTTCATCACCAATGGATTCCATACTCGATCCATTCCCTCAGGCAGACCTCTTCCAAATAAAGCCTCAACTGGGTCGCTACGCTGTCTTAGCCTTAGATGCAAGGGTGGTAGGAAGTCTGAGTGTGAGTTCCCACCTTAGGGAGGGGGAATTTCTGATGTTGGGAATTCTACGAACATAGAAAAAATGTTCAACAGATCATGGAAAACCAGAGACTGCCCAGCTAAGGGGCCAGTCTTGTGGGTAGCTCCCTGGGTAGGTGAGGTAGTGGGGGAGAGGGAGTAGGGCAGCCTCATCCTTGTCCTTGAAACCCAGCTCCGTGATATGCTAGACTTTGGGCAGATCATCTCACCTCCTTGAGTTCAAGTTTCCTCATCTACAAAATGAGAAGAGTAATAGCATCATTAGGAGGATTAAAAAAAGCAGTTCGTAAAGCCCCTAATATAGTACCTGACACATTGGCGGCCATTAACATAATACTCAATAGCTATGAGGTCATCACCAACATTATACTCCCATCCTGAAGTCCCAGAAACCTGCTGTGCTTTGATTGTATTTGTGTTGTCACTGAAACAATCAGACATTTGATGAACACTTTATGTGCTAGGTACTGCACAGAGGAGCTAGAGTAGTAGATGATAGATACAGTCTCTGCCCACCAAGTGCTGGCCATCTAGGAGAAACAACAGCCCTCCCCCACCAGTTCTGCAATGAGATGAGCTGGTGACCATGGTGGTACAGAAAAGAAGATCTCCTGGTATTAATCCTATAATTAATAGGAAACTATTCAGAGGACAGAGCATTCAAGGACAAGTTTTGCAAGTGAGCAAGGAGTGGAAAGAAGGATACCTAAAGTCTATAGACCAACAAGAACAAAAGCATGGAAGGGTGAAGTCGTGAGGCACCTTTTAGGGAAGAGTATATGACTAAGAGTCTACACTCTGATGTCAGACTGTTTCATGTGGGTTCAAATCCAAACTCTGCCATGTATAAGCTCTAACTCTGGGCCACTCCGTTCCTCTACATTGTATGTCTATAGTTTGTCATCTAGCAAATGGGGATATTGGTAGCAGAACCAATCTTAAAGGTCCACAAGGAGAGGCATGTTCAAGAGCAAGCACAGCACCTAATACAAGGCAGGTGCCCAGCACACATAAGAAAGAATGATATTATTATTCAGGCTGGAGGGGAGGGTGAGCAGGGCCTCTGCATGAGGTTAGGTTTCACAGAAACCTTGCATCCTTTTACAAGGCAGTGACATCTGTTGTTTATGCTGGTCCAGCAACCATTCCTCTTCTAGGAAGAGCTCCTTGGTTTTCCCACTCTCCTCCAAACACAGTCCATTTGGTTGTTGAGGCAGAATTTTACTTGTCCCAGATGCTGGCCAATTAGGGCGTAGAACATGATCAATCTAGGCCAATAAGAGTCAGCTCCGAGACTTTTCCTGGGACTACTGAGGTGAAGCTTTCCCATGAAGGTTACTGACCTGGCAGATTATAAATCTGGGGCTGCTGGTGGCGACTCTTGGAACCCCAAGGTTAGAGCTCTCCTGAGAACAAAGTCCAACAAGAGGAGAGCAGACCTGAGAGATATGGAAATCAGCAGATTCTTGTTGACATTTTCTTTGAGAACTTGGATGCAGGTGTGACTGAAGTTAACTCTATTCTGGCCTTCTTATTACATGAACCAGCAAATCCTCTTTTCTTCCTAAACACTAAGAGTTGGCTGTCTGCTGTTTAAAACTGAAAAGGTCTTGGTGAACACAGATGGAATGTTCTCTCACCCTTCATCCCACAAAGGGTCCATAAGCCCATCTTTGGGGCTAATGACCATCTCCTCTTTAATAAGACTATCAGCTCTGTTGAATAGCCCACTGGACTCCAATCTCAAATTCAGAGCATTACCCTATCTGGAATGAAATTTCCACTTGCATTTAGAGACAGTATTAGTATAAATCCCTGAGAGAAGTCTCCTCCTTCCCAAATGAAAAATTACCTAAAGTCCTTCTAGACCCTTGGATTTCTCTGACTGGGTGCCCGTGATCCTGTGACATCTTCAGGTTCCAGAATGGGTCCCATATTTCTTGCCTAAAGCAGAGAGTATGGTATGGGAGGTAATGGGCCCTATTTACTCTAACATCCCTCAAAGCCCTCACCTTTCCAAATAAGCCTGGGATTCGCCCCATATCAGCTACATCGTGTTCTGGGGCATTTGTCTCCAATCATCTTCCAGACAACTTATGAGGATGAACTGAGTTTTCTGGAGCTCCTGCTGTGTCCCAGGCACTAGGCACAACACTTCTCATTTACTGCTCATGCCAGCCATGCAGGGTGGCCCACTATAGACAAGGAAGGCTGCCCTGCTAGCAAATATCACAGTGAAATGAAGTCTGGCCGCCAGTTCTCTGCAGGAGTCCACATGGTGTTGAGAGAGGGTCTAAGCCCCTCAAAACAGCTCTCCGGATACCCAGAGACCATTCATCTGCAGCTGGGTCCTGCAAAAAAGGCCTGCTGACTGGATCTGGAGGAGGTGGTGGAGGTGGGGGATGGAGGGGGAGAGGGGAGGCGCCAGGAAGCTGCAGCAGCCTCAGGCTCCCAGAGCAGCTGGGATGCTGAGAAGGAGCAGCTTGGCAGCTTGGGCAGGACTGGCTGCTGAGATGCCGCTTTCCTCCAGGGCAGGCCCTGGGCAGAAATCATCCAGCTCCTACTGAGGTCAATCCTTGGCTCCAAGGAAAGCTCCAGAGGCCTCCCCAAACCTTCCAGCTCACAAATACCACTGCAGCCTCCCATCTCCCCCATACATGCAGCAAAGGGGAACTGTAAAGAAAATGACCCCTTCGGAACGGCTCTGTTTCTATAAATACAGAACAATATTGTTTTTGAAACTATTGAAATAAAACTCTGACCCCAAATCAATGCTATGTAACATCAGATTACATCATTAGTCTCAAAACAACGGTGCGTTGTTGCTGTTGTCTTTTTAAGTACTTGGGCTATGACTGAGAGCTCAAGGGCAGGTGCAGGAAAATGCCACTGTTTTGAGATGTGTGTGCTGGGGGTGGGTGTGTGAGTGTGCAAGCACATGTGCAAGTTTCGAAGCTCACTGACCCTCCCACACTTCCAGGCCTCCAAGGAGCACCATCCAAGTTTGTGCATTCGCAAAATAATCAGTGGCCACCTGCCATGCTGTCTTCCAATCATTCGTGAATATTCTAAAAGGCCAATGTCAAAGTCCTCTGCTTGGTTCTGCCACAGCTCTCAGCTGCTGACCTTAGCACGTGGCTTCACACTGGGTCTTAACAACATTCAGAGCCTCATGTAATGGGAGAGCTAACTTAGGCTGTAGGAGATAAAAGGACTGCTCTGAAGTTCTGCAGAAGCCACAGGATCAGGTTCAGAATTCTTGCCTTGATCTTCCTGATGCCAGGCTCACTTAGTTTCTCCTGGGTCAGCACCCCACCTCAGTCTAATTCAGCTCTGCAAACATTCATTCATTCAGTTGTTTCAAGCCTTTTTGGTAATGAGGCAGAATACTGGCAAATAAGTAAGTCAATATATAGCTTTATTTAACTCCTGCCATATTTCAGGCACTGTAAATGGTAGGCTTGCTCTCTGACCTTAAAGGTTCACGGCCTGGAGCTCCATGCTGGGCTCCTGTGAGCAGCAGTGTCTTGAAGCATAGAGAAGGCTCACCTAAGCCAGTCTTGGGATGGAGGAGAGACAGGGGATGGCTTCCTAGGGGAGGTGATGCTTGTGCCAAGTCCCAATGGACACAGAGTGGCCCATCAGATGAAGGTGTGAGGTATAGGTGTGAGGCTGGGCAGAGATGCTCCAAACACTGGGGACAGGGTGGATATGGCTGCCAATGTCTCAGTTTTTCCCTCCCAAATGTTACGGCCTACATTCCATTGGTGACTCCCCCATTCCAGCAAATCTTCAAGGCCCAGAAGGACTGATCTCCAATTAAAAAGAGGCACAATCTGGTGCAGTACATATCTGATATGCTGGAGGATGAATGAGCCCCTCCAGTGACAGCTCCGACACAGCTCGGAAAGAGCGGCAAAGGCCAGGATTTGGAACTCGACAGACCTGGGTTCGAATCCCCCCACCCATGTGCCTTGCCTTCATGGAACTCTCCTTCTTCATCAGCAGAAACGGGCTCCATGTCAGGTTGATGACTTTGAGCATGTACCACTGGCCAGGCACTGTTCTAAGCTCCACACACTTGGCTCTCACTTCAGAGTAACAACATACAAACTGGCTTTTACAAGTGAGAAACTAGGTCCCCAGGAAGGTGACGTGAGCCTGGCAAGTTCACCCAGCTGGAGGGTGGAGGAACCAGGTTTTGGACATAGCCATAGATGAAAGTGCCTAACGACCCTGGGCACAGAGTGGGAGTCTCAAACGTGGGACTTGGCAGGGCTGGGCCAGGGCCTGGCACCTGGGAGAGACTCCAAGGTAGTTGTAAGACAGAATTGTGCGGAGTGTATGTGGTCCCAGGAGGGCAGCCCGGCTGGCTCTGACCTCCTCAACAGCCCCGTTTCCCTGGTGACTCTGACGCAGAGCCCTGTGCAGAGAGCAGGCTTCCGGGCACGGGACACAGGGTCGGAGGCGCTATCTGCATGCCTTGAATGAACACCCTCACCCCTTGCTGAGGGGGCCAGCAGAGAGACAGTTACTTGAATTACTCCCTTCAGCCAAAGGGCCCCTGGGGAGTCATATGGCTCCTCCATCCCACTCCAGGAGATGCTTTCAGAACACCCCTGCCTCTCCTCAGCTGTCTGATAAAGGGGTTGGCTTTTCACCACATTCTGCTGTCATTGCAAAACTGTGGTCTGAGTCAGAGACCCATGTGGCAGGAAAGGTCAAGGCTTCCTAATCAACTCGAGGAAAAACTACCAATCTGCAAAGATCTATGTAGGGTCTTCACAGAGGCCTCCTTCCCGTGCATTCCAAGGAAGCAATACTCGGTGATCACACACAGGAATGGATGCCCTACAGATACTGGGCACCGTTTACTCCCAGCATTACTCCCACTCTTAGGTGTGTGTGGTTTGCTAAGTATCAGGCATGACCTTGGAGGCTTTTACATAGATGATGTCCTTTATTCCCACAAAACCCTATGAAGCAGGTGTTCTTATAAGCCCCCATTTTATAGAAGAACAAACTGAGGCTTAGAGAGGTTAAGTCACTTGTCTGAGGTCACCCAACTGGTAAGTACTAGAGTCAGGGTTAGGACCCAGGCACCTGGCAGAGTACAAGCCCAACCCCTCTGGGACAGGCCCTTCAGACACCAAAGACAGGGACCTACCCAGGGACAGGGACCTGCTCGCCTTGGCTGTTCCCCAAGCCCAGGCTGGCCTGGCTCTCCAGGCAAGGGCTCTTCCCACCGATCCTGGGCACATAACGGGGTCCAGTAAGTGGGGGCACTTTACACAGAGCCCAGGGCCTCGTGGGGACTATAATGTCCCAGACAGAGTTCCCCAGACCCTGGATGGAAACACACGGCTAACGGCACCTTCAATCAGAGGTCCCCTTATTTATTTAACTCTGAATAAAACCAAGTTGTACATTTTCCCTCTCCTTCTTTAACTGACTTGCCAGAGACAGGGATTTTGTAGGGGAGGAATCCTTCTCACACCTGGTGAGAGCCCTCACAACTCAGAGAACATGAGCATCTAGAGGGAGCTATCTAGCTCCACGTTAGGTGGGCAGAGAGCTCCAGGCTGGGGTTCAAGAGTCACGCTCCAAGAGTGGCCAGGGTGAAGCCCTTCCCCTCTCAGAACCTCAGGTTCTTTCTCTGTACAATAAAAATGTGAACTCATTGGAATCTTTTTTCTTTCTACATTTGACATTTTGTGAGCATCCGCCTTGGGACATGCAGCAAACATTTGATAAAATAGCTACTGAGTGCTTTACACGAATTATTTCACTGAATCCTCCCAATAACCCCATGGGATAGGTTCTATTGTTACTGTCATTGCTGTGTTTTAAATGAGAAGAAAGAAGAGCAGAGGGGTCAAGTCATTTGTCCAAAGTCACACAGCTAGCAGGTGATAGAGCCAAGGTTCAACCCAGATAGGCCGGCTCCAGAGCCTGGAGCATTCATCCTTACATTCTCCCATTCCATGTGTATTTTCAGGCATGACAAAGCCACGTTTGAGGAGCCAGAAGAAGTGCACAGTGGCATCCAGTAGGGTTGGTTGTCATGAGAGTGGCAGGAGACGCAGTGTGGGAGCAAGACCAGATTGGGAAGGGCCTTGGGCAGCCTGAAGAGGTAAAGTTGATGCTGAGGGTGATGGGAAGCCACTGGAGGCCAGAATGGGAAGATGCAACCAAATTTACACTGAAAGAGGTAGATCTGGAGGCAATGGGAGGATGATCTCAAGGGGGTGAGGGTGGAGGTAAGGAAGCCAGTGAGGAGGCCACGACAAGAAAGCTGGAGATGACCAGGAAGCTTGGCCCTGGGGCATGCAAGTGGGGTGAGAAGAGAGGCAGAATGAATTGAAGTGACATGGCCTCACATGGCATGAGGACAGTAGAGGGGAAGGAGATTAGGATTCGAGTTTCTACCTGGGGGTCTGGTCTGGGACAGTGAGGTGTTGCTGGCTGAAAGGAGAAGACTGGTGGAGGGGCAGATTGGGGTAGACGGAGCAGAGCTTAAGTTGGGGTGTGATGAGCTGCTTCTGAAGGAGATACCCAGCATGCATTTGGGGATGTGCAGCTAAAGCTCAGAGGGTGACGTGGGGGCCGGGCAGCTTGGCACCATCAGCATGCAGGTGCTAGTGGGAGGAGATGGGCTCTCCCAGGAGGCGAGGCCTGGAGGGAGTGCACAAGGGGGCTCAGGTTAGAACCCTGGGGGCCCCTGCCTTGAAGAGGGTGGGCAGAAGAAGACAGAACTCCTCAGCTCCCTCCCTCTCTCAGCTTTACGCTTGCCAAGTCCTGGCCCTGCCAGGTAGGATTCTTAGGAAGCTGAATGGCTCCCCTCTTTCTTTCAGACTCAGCTCTGAGAAGCAGTAAGCGGCCGCAGTCCCGGAACCCTGCCTCTGCTCTGGCACCAGCCCAGAATTCTCCAGCAGGCTCTGAATCGTGTAATTATCCATGCAATAATTATGCCTGGCAGAAGCTGCAGCTTTGCTGGGGGAGGGCTTCCCAGAGCATCACCTAACAGCCGGATCACCATCGGTCTGCTCTGAGGACACCCCCCGCAGCCCAAGCAAGCCCTGCCCATGATCGCAGCCGGTCCCTGGCCTGAGGGAGCGGAGACATCCCGGGCAGAAGCAGGTGGGCACCTGTTAAGTCTGTCTCTCCAGGAAACCTGTCAGCCCCATTCGGTCTGGCTTCCTGGATGAACACAGCCCCCTCTCAGACTGCTCCCACCCAGCGAGCTTCTGTCTCCCACAGCCCTGTTTATGACCCAGAGGAAAAAAAAATCTATCAACTCGGAGCAAGCCGCTAATCAGTTTACTTGGTTGCCTCAGGTCTTCCAATGCAATTATAATTCCTACTAAGGCACTGGTGAGTGTCAGACTCATTTCAACAACTGCTGCAGACACGATAATCAAAGTGCCAGGATTCCTTTGTTCCAAATCCTGTACAGACGAGGCTCACGAGGTATGCTTCGGAGGGAAAACTAAGCACGGGGGTTGTTTTTTCTCACCTCCCCTCCTTCCTGCTTCCTCCTTCCTTCCAGAGATCAGGGAGAAGCTGCCGGAATGTCCCGCATGCTTCTGGAGACAGACCTGGACCCACAGGACTGTGAATGTGGCTCCCACATGCTCGCGGACCAGCCACAGAAGCCTTGTGATGAGGCAGGGGAGGCTGCTGGCTGCTTCCCAGACGCCTCACAAGGTGGCATTTACCTTGGCACATTCCCCAGCCTCTGGCCCCCAGCCTTGGAGGTTCGGAAACCTGATTTTGCTGGCACACCCTGAAGGGACTCATCTGTCAGGAGAACACGCTCATTAACCCAGATCATGAGACCAAAATATAAACCACACTGAGAAATGGAACTGCCGTGCAAAACAGGGCTGCTGAAGTTGTCACAAGCAGCACTGTCTCTTCATTCCCCGAAGACAGGGCTGCCTGGAGAGGCACGTTGTAATAATGCTTCCCGGGGAACCTACAATTTGCCGGGATGTTGCAGGACCACTGGATGCCTCAGGCTCTGACTGCTGCATCCTCTCCCCAGGAGGGAAACAGCTGACACCATGACCACACAGGCATGTCCCTGGTCAGAGCAGGACTTTCCCCAGACAGGTTCAGTGTGAACCTTGCCAACTGACCTCTGGTTCTTGAGCTGCCCTCCTCCATGCCCGAGGTGACCCAACATCATCTGGACCCAGACTCCTTCCCCAGGCAGGACCCACCCTGCTGACTTGGTGCCCATCCCTGACTAGTTGTCTGTGGCAGGCCTGCCTACGGTCTTGACACTACTTCCAGCTCATGCTTCCCCAGGGGTATGGAGTTGTGACTGGGTCAGCCGGAGGCCACATTTTCTACACCCCCCACCTGCCCTTCCGTCTAGGTGGAGTTCTGGAGCAAGCTCTCCCCAGGGAAATCTGAACTTAGTGATGTCTGTCACTGCCAGGTCACTGTTGTTAAGAGGCGGCGTGCCATCTGTAACTCCTTCACCTAAAGGTAAAGGAGGCCCTGGGATTGGTGAGGTGACAGGATGGGAGGAGGCTGGGTCCCTGAGTGACCACACACAAGAAAGCTACTTGCCCATTGGGAACACCCCCAGTGAAGAGTTAAGAGTGATAAGTAAAATTCTATGTAGTTAGCCATTGAGATATTGGGGTCTATTTGTTACAACAGCTAGCATTACCCTAATGAATAAATTGTTATATTCTCAGCCTACTTCCCAGAGACCACAGTCATCCAATGGAGTGTGAATCCTCCGGAGACTTCAAACTCATATTCAGTTGCCATCTCTCGTGTCACTCCTAAAGGTGGCTGATGGTGGGTTCTTCCCACTGATTTTGCTTTCCCAAGTTCTAACTTGATTCCCAGCCACCTCCTTCCCAGATCTGAGCTGATCTTTCTTGCAGATCTCAAGCCACAGGCATGACATGGCAAGGAGAATTCTAAAAGCACAGAGATACATACAAATAAACCAACAGCAAATGACTGGAATGTTCTTTCAGCCTGGAAGCACAGTTCAAACACACACACATACACACACACACACACACACACACACACACACACACACACACAAACTCACAAAAGCAGACTGGAGCCAGATAGCCTGGGTTGTAGAGATGGAGAAGCATCAGCACTTCTGTATCCCTTGGGCAAATTCCTAGCAGCGTTATTGCTGGGTCATAGGGTAGTTCTATTGTTAATTTTTTGAGGAACCTCCACACTGTTTTCCAGAGCAGCTGCACCAGTTTGCAACAATGCAAGAGGGTTCTCATTTCTCCATATCCTCGCCAGCATCTATAGTCTCCTGATTTGTTCATTTTAGTCACTTTGGCGTGAGATGGTATCTCAGTGTGGCTTTGATTTGTATTTCCCTGATAATGAGTGACGATGAGCATCTTTTCATGTGTCTGTTGGTCTTTGGAAAAGTGTCTATTCATGTCTTCTGCCCATTTCTTCACTGGATTATTTGTTTTTTGGGTGTTGAGTTTGTTAAGTTCTTTATAGATTTTGAATACTAGCCCTTTATCCAATATGTCGTTTGCTAGTATCTTTTCCCATTCCAACATCTGCCTTTTAGTTTTGTTGATTGCTTCCTTTGTGGTGCAGAAGCTTTTTATCTAGATGAGGGGCCAATAGTTCATTTTTGTTTTTAATTCCTTTGCCTTTGGATATGTGTCAAGTAAGAAATTTATAGCAGTGCTTTCAACAATAGCCAAATTATGGAAAGAGCCTAAATGTCCATCAACTGATGAATGAATAAAGAAGATGTGGTTTATATATACACAATGGAATACTACTTGGCAATGAGAAAGAATGAAATCATGCCTTTGCAGCAATGTGGATGGAACTGGAAGGTATTATGCTGAGTGAGATAAGTCAGTCAGAGAAGAACAGATATCATATGTTTTCCCTCATATGTGGATCTTGAGAAGCTTGACAGAGGACCACGGGGGAGGGGAAGGGGAAAAACTAGTTATGCACAGAGAGGGAGGGAGGCAAACCACAAGAGAATCTTAGGTACAAAGAACAAACTGGGGGTGGATGGGGGTGGGGAAGAAGGGAAAATGGGTGATGGGCATTGAGGAGAGCACTTGTTGGGATGAGCACTGGGTGTTGTATGGAAGCCAATTTGACAATAAATTATATTCATAATAAATAAATAAATAAATAAATAAATATTACTGGGGGGAAAAAGAGAGGGCAAAACAAATATGAACTTCATCAGTACTGGGATGCAAATAAATTTCAGCTATCTCCCATGCCAACTGCAATCAATTGATAGTGGCTGTCTGGAGTGCTGTCACATTGTAGCTCTGAAGGAAAAAGTACTATGAAGGATGATCAGCATGCACCATTGGGAATGGACAAGGAGTGACAGCACATGCCAGGAATTGTCACACTTGTCCTAGGGACTAGGATGTGGTTCCAGAGGAGCATATAGTCATCCATAGCCCAAGTCTCACTGGGCCAAACCATAAAATTCTTGTTAACCCTCAAATGAGTGCCTACCCTAGAGCAGGTATCATATACACTGTTCTAATTAATCATCACAGGAGATAGGAGACCATAGGGGAGAGCTATTAGCCCTATTTTACAGATGAAGGTCCTGAGGTTCAGAGAGAGTAGGTGAATTACCCAAGATCACAAAGCTCGAGAAAGGCAGAGCCGAGTTCCAGACCAGGGCTGCCTGGCTTCTAAGTCTCATCATTATGTGGGGGCATCTCTGAATTAAGGGGTGGTCTGGATTGAGAGGAGCAATGTATGTCAGTCTTTTGGTCTGGCCGCTGCCTGCTGACCTAATAGGGCAAGTGGGGGTGGGGGGAGAGGGTTTGTCTCCCAGGCACCTCACATGGAGGTTGTTTAAAGACCAAATTGGTTTGGGTTTTGAGCTTCCTACAGCCTTCTCCTGCCTCTTGAGTTGGTTTATTGTTCTTCCAAAGTTCTGGAAGAATGCCAAGAAAGGAGAAGGACTGGGGCATTCTGGCGCTGTCAGTTCCAATGACATGTGAGCCACCAGGGTGAGATGGTGGGGTTGGCAGGAGAACTGGGGACGAGTCTCGTGTTGCTGCAAGCTGGCTGTGCACTGTGAAGCCTCAAATCCCCCAAATGTCAAATGGAGCTATCCCAGGTAGTAGGCGTAGAGTCTCTAAGCGACAGTGCTCCAGAGAGTAAGGGGCAGACAGGTCTGGGTTCAGTATTGTCCCTACACTTACCAACTAGTTGACCTTGGGTAACTCACTTCTCCTCTCTGAGAGAGGAGAGGTTTCATCACCTCTAAAATGCATACAAGAACAGTATCTACCTCATAAGATTGTGTGGCGATTAAATGAGATGATTTAGGAGATGTGGCCTGGCACGATGTCTCACATCCGTACACAGTAGCATGCTTTCCTTCCTCACACAAATGCACACACACCAAGCATCCTTTAAAGAGCTCTTCCCGTTCGACACACAGAGTCCGTGGGTGGGATTACAAGTCGTAGAGGGGAGGATGGGAAGCAACCTGTCTCAGGTTCCGCCCTTTGCGGATTGCACATGATGCTTTTAACTCAGACCAAATTCAGCCTAGGATCTGTCCATCCCTCCATGTTCCCATGCATCCTGTGTCTTTGCTTGAGTTCTCTTTTCTACCTGGGTTCCTTTCCATGTGTTTAACAATAATAACAATCAGAACAGTAAAAATGGCAACACCAGTGAATCCTATCGACCACTTGCTATGGGCATGGAGCCTGCTACCGCACTCTACGTGTTTACGTTTTCATCCATACTCTTATTACCGCTCTTCCTTCCTTCCTTCACCCCCTACTTGACTTTGTTCCAGGATTTGGGGGAACAATAAATCAACTCCAGAGACAGATAAAGGCTGCAGGCAGCTCTAATCCCAAAAGCACTTTCGTCTTTCCATTACCTCCAGTCCTGAGCTACCTGGAAAACAAATTCCCACCCTTGCTCCATTTACACTTTATTTCCCATATTCTTCCCCGGGAACAGATGTGGTCGGTTTTATTAACCTCACCGGACACACAAAGAAACCAAGGTTCACCTCGTAACTTACCTAGGGTCACACAGCCAGTGAGAAGCAAGTCTGAAATTTAAATCTAAGACTATTTGGTCTCCAACTCTTATTCCTTGTTCAACAGAACAACACCTAAACCCAGTGGCCTACAGGTCTTTCTCAACACGCCCCCCCCAACAACGTATGATCTATTCAGGGAACGTTGTAGGCTCAGAGTTCCCAGACCAGGGTATCCAGGATGAATCCAAGCCACATGTGTTCCATCCAAAAGAGATATGCAAAGTCTATGGTCTATCATTATTCACCACTTTTTATGTTAATTTCTCCACTAATGATAGAAATAATAAATGCTACCATTGATTGAGGAGGGCACTTGTTGGGATGAGCACTGGGTGTTGTATGTAAGCCAATTTGACAATAAATTATATTTAAAAAAGAGGAATTGATGATAGAGGTATCTCCTTCCTTGATTAGACCAGTGCCCATTTGAATGGAGAAAAATAAAAGAATTACTACCATTTATTGAGCCCTTACTATATGCCACATACCTAAAAGCCACAAGAACACTACAATATCGACATGTGATTATTCTCTTTCTCGAAGGAATAGAAGGGTAGAAGGGTAGAAGATGGGCTATGGAGACACTAGATTTGAAAATACTTCTGTAATCACTCCCAGCATTAGAGGGAGGGACTTGCTGCCAAGAAGAATGCTTCCAGGGGCAAGATATGCCCTCTCATTCCCTATGCATCAGAAAAGGTACCAAGGAGAGAGGCAAGGACACTCCAGAATTAGCTGGTGGCACATGCCATTTTCTCCACTGTTCCTCATGCTCAGTCAGTGCAGAATCAGGGAAGAAACTGATCAGGACAGGATAACATCCAGGAGGCTCCCAGGAAGCCTTCCCAGCCTGTTTGCATAGGAGGGCGGCTCCACCACGGACGCCTGTCACGGTGAGAGTGCAGGTGCATTCTGATGGGAAAGGGAGCTGCCTGATGACCTTGCCTACCTTTGGAGGTGGGACGTTAAATCTGATGAGTTCATTCTAGAGTATAACCTGTGTCCTCATGCAAGTTTACTCTTTCATTCCACAAGTATTTACTGAAGACTGACTACATAGCAGGCGTGGCACCATGCTATGTCCTGGGAGTGCAAGTGTCAAGAAGGTGGCTTGTATGCAAATGATTCTGAAAGTGGCAACCATGGCATAAATCTAGAGGCATGAACTAATGTGTCTTATTCTTTCCTACTGTTGACAAATGTATCTAGGGGAATCCAAATTCTCAGGGTTAGAAATCCATCTGTATAGACTAGTCAAAGGAGACAGATTGAACAAAGGGAAAGATAGCCTCCAATCTACTGGTGCCACTTCCATCACTACCACTATTACTACCACCACCAACCCACCAACAATACTACCACTAACACCACCCTATTGTTATTGCCACCATTTACTAATATCACCTCTCACCATAACACCACCATCGTGCCCCCATCACTGCCAGCACCACCCCATCACTGTTGTCCCTACCTTAATCATCACAACTGCCACTAACAGTATCATGCTCCAGCAACGCCATGGCCTACCATCACCACCATTACTACTTTAATACAACTATTATCACTGTCACCAATACCTCTGGCATCAGCAACATTATCCTATTATAACCATTACCACCACTAATACTATCTGCTATGACCTATCACTATCATCATTGCTACCACCAACACCACCATTGCTGTCACATTCATCATCATTACCACCATCAGAAGTATTACTACATCTGTGATCACTATCATCATCTACATATTAATACTCACCATGTATGCATTGCCTTATAGTTTATAAACACTTGCATTCACATGATCTCATTTAATCCCCATGATAATCTAATGAGTTGATACCATGATATCATGATTGCTATTAATAAATGAAGAAACTGACATACAGAGAGGGGTCAGACAATTTGCTTCAACCATATAGCTTGTAAAGGGTAAGCTAGGACTGGCCTTTAGTTCTATTTCACCCAACATGCCATACCTTTTCTATATACTCTAAGCTGTTATGAAATAATCTCCAATGCTCAATTTTTTTTTCTTACTAAACCACTGCCCTTGATGGTTCAGATCCTGTGAATGCTAAGGGAGCCTCAAAGCTGCGCCCAGGCTTCTTTGCTACATTAATCGCAATTAGGGAACCCCAAGTCCTCATGCATCTCAGTGTAATGTCAATTCAAGCCAAGTACCATCATATGCCAGAACTGTGTTGGACTCCTTGGAGAAGCTAAGAAGGGCAGGAAGGAAGGTTCCAGTCTTTGAGGAAAGTGTACTCTTACTGAAGGGCCAGGGCATGTTTACAGGGAACGATTATAGAGCAATTCAAGGCAATCAATTGCTAAATCATGCAGGACAAACAGTGAGTGCATTGGGGAGGAGGGGAGGAGAGAGCAGCTGTGGGTTGAAGTGATCACTGGGAGTCTCTGGGAAGACAGGGTGAGGATGAGAGGGGACAGTCCTAGTTCCGTGTCCTTTCCTCATCCTTCCTCTCTGCTACCTTTCAGCACTTTCCTCCTGAACTTCCTGAATGTGGACACCTGATTCTGGTCTCTGCCTCCACTCTGTCCCATCACATTTTTTTAAAATGTTTTTTTAACATTTTATTTTCGAGAGAGAGAGAGAGAGAGAGCTGGGGAGGGGCAGAGAGACAGAGGGAGACACAGAATCTGAAGCAGGCTCCAGACTCTGAGCTGTCAGCACAGAGCCCGATGCGAGGCTCGAACCCACAAACTGTGAGATCATGACCTGAACTGAAGTCGGATGCTTAACCAACTGAGCTAGCCAGGTGTCCCGACTTATCTCACATTTCTAATGACAACCTTTCTATTGACTTCCTCCAAGTCACAAAAGTGCAGAACATCACAGCCATTTTTATTTCTCTTCTTTCTTCTCATCTACTTCAATGACGTTGCTCATACCCTTCCTTCTACCTAGAACTCTACTAACCTATATTCTTGCATGGGCCAAGCCCTTGCTCTTTAGTCAATCTCAAATGTCACCTTTTTCAGGCATCCTCTCTGATTCGTCAGCCCTGAGCCTCTGGGAGAGATGTTCTCTCCCTCCCCTGAACCCCCACAGTGTAACACAACCTGCAATCTGGTATAGGCAGACACTCAGACAGAGCCTGGCCCGGTGGCTAAGTGTACAGGTGCTGGAGTCAAACCAGCCGGGTTCAAATCCTGGCTTGGCCACTTCCGAGAGGCGAGACATTGGGCATTTCCTTATGCTCTCTGTTCTTCAGCTTCCTTATCTGTAAAGAGTCCAGTAATCATGCTGACTTCCTGGTGATGCTGTAAGGCCTAAATAAAACCAAGCCACTAAAGTGTCTGGCACATAGTTGGAGCTCTATAGATTTGCTGTTAATATTATTATTGTAGTCACCTGAGGGCAAAAATCATATTCTCCGTAACTAATCTCCTGGCAGTTTCCTTCCTCAGGGGGCAGATGGGAACCTGACTGCTTGCTCTGGAAGGTCGGAAAGATCCAGGGATGGTGGGATAGTGGCACAAGATGAGGCAGATGTCACAGGCAATGGGGAGTGAAGGGTACCCCTGAAAGAGTCAGGACAGGATTTTTTTTTAATTTTTAATGTTTTTTATTTATCTTTGAGAGACACAGAATCTGAAGCAGACTCCAGGCTCTGAGCTAGCTGTCAGCACAGAGCCCGATGCAGGGCTCGAACCCATGAACCGTGAGATCATGACCTGAGCTGAAGCCGGACGCTTAACCGTCTGAGCTACCCAGGCGCCCCAAGTCAGGACAAGATTTGATACTCAATCTTTACTCCCAGGCCTTCCCACCCCTCCTTAGAACACACCCTGGGGGTGTTTCTGCATTTGGAGTCAGTTGGAGTTGGTGAGAATCCTGGCTCTTCCACCAGCTATCTGGGGCGGTGCTTGGCCAAGTCACTTCCTCCAAAGCCTCAGTTTCCTTATCTACAAAATGGGGGGGGAGGGTTGAATGCTACTTCTCATAGTATGAGATTTCATGTGTTACATGGGGATAATCATAGTATTGGGTTATTGTAAGGATTAAATTAGTTTAATGTATCAAAAGCACTTAGAATAGTACTTGGCAAAAAGTGCTATATATGTGTCATTTCTTTTTACTATTCTTTTTCATCTTATTATAAGAGTTTTAAATTATATTTGTGTTCTTTTTGTTATATTTGTCAACAGCTTGTGTGGTGCCAGGCACATAGCAGGCCCTCAATACAGATCAGGTTTGTTTGTTTTTTTTCTTTCTCCTTTCTGGTTCCAACTCTGATGCAGAAATACCCAACAGGCACATTCAAGAGATGCCTAAAGCACCAGTAAAGTAGAAGCATCAAAAATCCTGAAAAAACATGTTTTGAAAATGTATTATCTATTTTTAAAAAAATCATCAAAGTAGTCATCATGAAAAAAAGTCCACATTTCATTCCACTTCCTTAGACTTAGTTTCCCGTTTCAGTTGTGAAGTGTCTAATAGCAGTTGGTAGGGTCAGAGGGCGGGGCAGGGGTGGGAGTGTGGCGGACATAATCATTTTAGCTCTAGGGCCTTTAGGGCTTGGAGTCCTAATCTAGCCTAGTGGTGGCAGGTGCAAAGGAGAAAGGAAAGGAAGTGAGCCCCCTGCTGTCCCCACTAGGCGAGTAGGAAAGCCTCTGGAAGAGACCCCTGCTGAGTGTGCAGTTTGGCCATCTGGGAGAGCAGCACATGGGTGAGTGCCAGGGATGGAGAGAAAATGCAGCCTCGGTCCCACACGGAAGCCAGTGCACTGGCTTCCCCACAGCAGCTGGGTGCTGCGTGGCCTCCAGAAGCCTCCCCCAGCTGCCAGCCCTCCTCTCTCTTGGGGCCCAGGGTCTGCATGGGTGAGGAGCTGACAGGGCCAAAGGGGAGGCTGGTGGCTATCATGTTTAGTCCCCAGGGGCTCAGGAGCTAGCCGAGGTTGTTCAAGCCCTTCGTGGGCATCAGACACCTGCTTGTCCTCAGGTTGGAGGAGGAGATCATGTGGTGGGTGCCTTTGTCTCAGACGCGCTTCAACTCCTTGCTCTCTAGTCACTAGACAATCAGAGAACCTCCATGAACTTCAGTTTCCCGATTTGCAGGGGGAGACAATCAACACAACTGTCACGGAGCTACTGTAAAAGCGAAAGGAGATTAGGCATGCATAAGGGTCCGGGACACGCGGGCCCTTAACAAATCCAAATCTCTCCTCAAGCAAGGCTACCCTGTCCCTCCAATTTCTTTTTTTTTATTTTTTAAAAATTTTTATATAGTTTATTTATTTTTGAGAGAGACAGAGCACGAGTGGGGGAGGGGCAGAGAGAGAGGGAGACAGAATCTGAAACAGGCTCCAGGCTCTGAGCTGTCAGCACAGAACCTGACGCAGGGCTCGAACCCATGAACCGTGAGATCATGACCTGAGCTGAAGTCGGACACTTAACCGATTGAGCCACCCAGGTGCCCCCTGTCCTTCCAATTTCTACCCCAAACAAGCCTAATGACCCTGGATGAGTCCTGGTTAACCACTGAAGGCAGGAACTTTCTACCACAGCCAGGATGTTGGCTTGTTTGTTTTCCAACAGAGAGGTCCTGCTATGCCCCATGGAAAAGGCATTTACCCTGCATGCTTCAGGCTCTTCCTTTGTCTGTTAGACTTCCACTAACTCTGTCATATGTGGCTTCAAATGCCACACAAACTCTTTGTAAGGAAAGCAGCTTCCAGCCTCCCCTGAGATTCTGAATGTTATGCATGAAATCCCTCATGGAGAGGTCTTTGGTCCTGTACCCTGTCCTGGCCCATGTCTTAGATGCAACCGGCGGAAGACTCAGGATGCCTCCTTGTCATACTGTCCAGTAGCACAGAACTTGGAGGCACAGCTAAGACGAAGGCTGGCAGAATCAAGATTCAGGATCTCACTTGGCTGGAATAACATTTCAAATTAGTAAATTAAAACTTAATGGGCATACGTTGCCCAGCACTTCGGTTTTATTTAAGAAAGAAAGAAAGAAAAGCTCAATGGAAACAATGTGCATCTAGGGAGATCTGACTTCATAGCAATTTATGTGAAGAGAAACAGGGCTGGGAGGCCTAGAGTTCAGGTTCCAGATTGGACCCTTAAGCTGTGTGACTGTGGGCAAACCACTCACCTCTCTGGACTCCGTTTTTTTTTTTTTTAATGTTTTATTTATTTTTGAGAGAGAAAGAGACAGCGTGAGCAGGGGAGGGTCAGAGAGGGAGGGAGGCACAGATCCTAAGACGGGCTCCAGGCTCTGAGCTAGCTGTCAGCACAGAGCCCGACGCAGGGCTCGAACCCACGAACTGCGAGATCATGACCTGAGCCGAAGTCGGACGCTTAACCAACTGAGCCACCCAGGCGCCCCCCGTTTTGTTATCTTAAATGAGACTCGAACCAGAAGGCTTCAAAGGCCCTTCCAGCTTGATATGTCAACTCACAAATATACACATAAATACATATATATGTACTATAATCTGTGCTCTAGGTTGTGGGCACACGAGCCACCTGGAGATCTTAGCAAAATGCAGGTTCTGACCCAGGACCTGGGACTGAGTTTCTAACATGCTCCCAGGTGGTGTCAAAGCTGCTAAGGTCTAAGGACCACACCAAGCTGCAGACGGTCATAACTCACCACTACTTCCTTCTTACTATTTTTTGACCACTGGGTCTTACATGCATTCTTGCTGTTAATCCTCATAACAACCCTGGAAGGAATTGCTATCAATATCCCAATTGTCTAGATGTGGAAATGAAGGTTCACAGAGTTGAGGGGCCTGCTTGAGGTCGCATCGCTAATAATCTGCAGGGCCAGACTTTGTACCCCAGTTATGTATATGCCCGTAACCGCCACACCGCACGCGTATGTGTGATACAGATTTAGGCCAACATGTGGCCAAGGGCAGAAAGGAATTAGTGAGAGAGCAGAAAGCAAATACATAAGTCAAGTCCCGTGTTTGTTTCCTCTGCAATGATGACCACTCGTCAACTGACTGATCCCTCTCTGCCTCTCTGGACCCATGTGAAAACACCGACGGATTCTGGTCCCTGACGTGGAAGGTTTGAAAATCTAACACACTTGGAGACTGAAGCGCTCGATCCTTCACTGACAGGCAATGACAGCTGCAACAAAGGGGAAAGAATTTAGTTCACATAAATGATTAGATCAGAGGAGCCATGTTTAATCCTATTAATGAATTTGCTAATTGGCCTTATGCCCCCAATCATTTCATATTTAGGCTTTTGCAGTGTCAGATTAAATAGAAACGGATCCAGGGGTGGTTTGGGATGAGGCTAAAAGCATTTTGCTCAAGGCCTGCAGACGGCTAGGTGACTTGGTGGTGGTGGTTCGGTATGGCTAATGAGGGCTATCCCTGAATGCCTTCTCTCCAACCTCCACATTCCCCACTGGGGCTGTTCTTTCTTGAGGCAAGGCCAACGGGGAGGGGGATGGTGTGGTGCCTATGAGCTCAGGCTCAGGGATCAGCCAGGACTGGGCACTGCCATCCACGGGCTGTGTGACCCTGGGCAAGGAACTTCGCTTCTTAGAACCTCAGTGCCTCATCTGCAAAATGGGAACTAGAAAATGATCTGCCCTCCAGGGCTTGGAAGAGGCTAATAAAATAACGTGAGAAAAGGACAGAGCAAGGTGTCTGGCAAAGAACAGCGGTCAATATCAGCTATTATGATTACTAACTCCGGCAGATGATTCACCTTCTCCTATCTCACCACTGGGGCTTTCTTCCATCATCTAAAGCTGCCAGCTTCCCTTAGGGATTCTAGTGGCCAGGGTTGGGATGGCTCTGGGTCCCAGAGGAATGGAATCAGAGGCCACAGTTCAGAGGGACAGAGATCACCAAAGACTGCCCAGTCCTAGTACAGCGGAAGCAACAGAGGAGGAAGCGACCGGCTCAGAGATGGATAAAGGCAGCAGCAAAGCCGGTACAACCCCAGTTGCTACAATCATCTCATCTTATGTGAAGCACTATGCTCACTGCCTCCCTGACCCCATACACAGCCTTGAAAGGTAGACGTTGTCATTGTCCCCATTTTACAGAGGAGGAAACTGAGGCTCAGAAAGGCTCAGCTAAGGACTCACAGACCCAGAGTTTAAACCCAGGTCTTACTTTCACTCAGGGGTCCTGACCATTCTGCAGTCCTGTTCCTAGCCCCCTGATTTGACTGGAGTGCAGTTCCCATTCCCCCCCACTGCCCCAGCGAGGATTCCTGCCTGGACTGGAATAACAAGAATTAATCCAAAGGTCTGCTCCCATGGCTAGGGTATGGGAAGCCAGCGATATCCCAGTGGCTTACAGCTACTCCCCAAAGGTGACCCATTTAAAATACTCCCTCGAGGGAGGGGAAGCATTTAAAGATAAGTCAAACTTGTCTGAAGGTCCCAAGACTCTCAGTCACAGTCTCTGTCTCCCTCCTGTCCTCCTTCCCTCCCTCCCTCCCTCTCTCTCTCCCCATCTCCCTCTCTCTCCTAAACACTGCTCATTCCCTGCCTGATGAATGGGAACATCAACTCCAGGGCCATTATGCAGAACTTTGCAGCGTTCCTCCCCATGAGCAGACCTGGATTTCTCATCTGTGCTGCCGCATTCTTGCACTACTTGGGGCCATCAAGAACACACACCCTGCTCCATCCATCCTTACCCACCACACAGCCAACATCCATCAGGTCTGGACCCAACATCAGGCCTGACAGAAACCCAGGAAAAAGACTCATCCCTTTAGAGCTAGCCAGAGAGATAAAGGTATGAATCCGTAATCACATAATGTTCATAATTGTAGCACGGGGCCGCAGCAACAGCTGTAGAGGTAACGGGAGGGAGAGATGTGCTCTGCCTGCAGGAGCCTGCGAGAGGGTGGTATTGAGTGAAGTCTTGAAGGATGTGTAGGAGTTCACCAGGTGAATGGGGAGGTAGAGGGGAACGGCGAGTGGAAGCTAGAGTGGACCTTGGGCAGAGGTAATATCAGGGAAGCAACGTAAAGGATACTTAAGGGGTTGCTTAGTGAACCAATAAATGGGCAGACAAATATACAGGTTCTTGATCTCACCCAGACAAGGTAAAAGTGAACCCAATATACAAGGGAGGCCATGCTGGATGAGTCCTTGCTTTAGTTTTTTTTATCCAACAACAAAAGAGCGAAAGCTTAGAGATATTTTCCCATCTTCTCACCTTCCCCCAAAACACTACACACCTACTGATATCCAAAAAACTACCAGGGCTCTTCTCGACTCAATTTATAATTTTTAGCTTTCTAAGAAGCACATGCTATGTTTATTATGAATTATCTGTACCGTGGCTTCCTGTTCCACTGACTCCTTTCAATTTTCACGGTGGACAGCTTAGATCCAGGGTTGGGGTAGCATGACAATCAATGCTCTTCATGAAATGACAGTCTTTCACTATAGCCTTCCTAGGATGTCATTACTCATTCATTAATTTATGGATACATTCATTCATGCATGCACTCATATCTTCAATCATTCCTTCTGACATTCGTTTGATATTTCATTTGCTTCCTTTCATTCATGTATTTACTTATTCCTCCATGTGCTCAATCATTCATTGTTTCACTCACATGTTAACACATGCACTCCCTGTTCATTTTTACATTTACGAAACATTCATTGAGCAAAGCCCTTCCAGGTATACAAAGAGGTCCAGACTGTGTCCCTTGCCAGAGACAAACCTCCTCATTTTGGGCAGTAGTCCCTCACTTCTTTCAATCTTTCCATTTTCCCTCTTTCTGTTCCCCTTGATCTCCACTGAGTTTCTGCTGGGATTGGGGACCCAGAACTGTGCCTGGCACTGGGTGTGGGCTCCTCAAACTTTTGTGACTATCAGTAGCTGGGGAGTAGGAACACTGCTCTCAGCATCTCCCTGCTAAATGGTAAACAGATTCAGTACATTTCATGGACAAAGCCAATTCAAAGCCAGCAGACCAGATAAGAGAATTCATTCGAGGCAAAGGGCTGGTAACTGAAATTCCAGCAGGAAGCTAACTTTTCCTGCAGGGTCTGCAATTCTAGAAAATAACAGAGAGCGGCCAACCATTCCACTATTTATAATTTCCTCCAGAAAAGATTTATTGAGTACCTACTATGTGCAGGAAACCAAGCTGAGGACTTTGAGGAATGATTCAGACAAGCTCCCTGTAAGAAGTTGATACTCTGGAGCCAGGGGTGGGTGGGTGGCGGTTAACACCTCTATCCAGTACCTACTTGAATGCATGACTTGAGAGTCATGAGAATGCATGCCTTAAAATATTTGGGAACGTAGATGGGAGAAATCACTGCCTCCTGGGGCCTAGGGAAGCCTTCTTGACTGTGGAAATAGCTGAGTGAGGTCCTGGGAGATGGGTGGAATTATAATTACTGGACTAGGAGATGGGGGAAGGGAAATAGACTTAAAAGGATGGACAAAATGCAGAAGTGAGGGAGAGCCAGCACAAACACCTCTGTGAATTAGTATGCTTCTCTTAGGCACAAGGAAACTGCCATCTCCAAGGTGAAATGATTTGCCAAAGGTCCCCTGATACAAGGCCTGTGTGACAGCAGGGTTACTGCTTCTTTACGCCTTACTGCCTCTCCTTGGTTTCCCAGATCTTCTGGGTTGAGCATGCTTCCCGATTAAAAAACTACAAGCCCAGCTTCATCAAGAACCCTCTGGTTCCACAAATTCTCCAAGGTGTTCACTGATCTAGGAATCGGGGCGCCAATCCCATATTTGTTTCTAATGTGGCATGGGGCCTTAGAAGAAGCATCTAATAGCTGTGGGCTTTAGTTTGCTCATCTATTCAATGGGCACGCTGCAGATCCCAAGCTCAGCCCTTCCTGAGGGTTCTGAATGTTTCCTTTTGGTGGTGGAGGGCTGATAACCCATTTGCTTATAGGCATATCTCCACTGAGATGGCCTCGGTCTACTGATATTCTGCCTAAATTCTCTTGCCCGCCCCCCACAGGTCCCGCAGCTGCACCTGCATCCTCCTCCTCTGGTCACCCCACACCCCAGCCCTTCGTGCTTACTCGTTAAAGCCCAGAGTGGTGTCCTTGGCATAAGCACATGCAAAACTCTTGGAGCCAGAATTTCTACCTAGAACCAGGGTGCAGAGGCCGGATCCCCAAAAGCAGGGCGGCCTTTCCTCATTCTTAATTAAAGATAAACAAAGATCCCAAACAGAGAAAGAAAGTGAATTTGAATGTTTCTATTCAGTGACCCAGCTCTTAAACTAATTCGGACTCCAGCTGCCTTCAGGAAGCTCTCCTTGAACACCCAGTTTGGGCTAGGTGTGTCTCTCTCTCTCAGCACTAGTCACATGGGCTTTTGCCCTACTTAAAAAAAAAAAAACGTATACGTGCTGCCAAATGATATTTTGGAAACATGCAGGAATTTGTTCAGCAAGCTACGTTGTTTTCAGGACCAGCCACGGAGCAGAGGTCAGTGGGGGCTGCAGTAACAGGACCAGCCTCTGTGCATCGAGGGTTTCGGGTCCTAGTTGTCTGGACAGCGCTGGAAGAAGGCTCCAGAAACGAGGCGGTAGGACTCCCAGAGGCACTGCCTACTTCCAGGATGGCCTTACTCTAGGCACTTGGAAGCCGCAAACAGTTTAGAGCCATAAATTGAACAGTAGCTAAAATTTGCTGACCACTCGCTACATAGCAGAGCTGGTGCTGAGCATTTGACTTGCATTATCCCTGAAATCCACACAACACAACAGCGATTTTAAACCGGTAACTACTACTACTGTCTCTGCTTTACAGTGGAGGAAAACAAGGCTAGGGAGTGGTAGGCCTGGATCTGAATCCAGCAGGGAGATCAATTCCTGAAATGAAAATCTCCACCATCCTCTTCTTACTGCTTCTAATTAGATCTGAGCCTGACGTCTCGGAGATCATAGTAGCAGTTCCAGCAAGAGCATCAGCAAGAAAAATCTTCAAGTTTGAGAGTAGGACGGAACCTGAGGAGAAACTGAGGCACCAAGGCGGGGGAAGGGACCCGGCCAGGAAGTGACCCCTGACCACTAGCCTCCGCAGCCAGTGTCTAAGTCACCTCCCTCTGCAGGAAAGGTCTTGCACTGATTAGCATTCCACAGAGAAAGATAGTAAGATAAGAGCTGCTCAGGGCAAAAATGCCCAGAGAAATACACATAGCTGGAGCCCTGGACAATTCAGCCAACGTGGGGAGCTCTGTGCAAGAGGGGCTGACCACTCAGGGCTGGGGCAGCTTGTCATGGCGGCCTTCCCAACAGCCTCGCCCTGCTGTGAGCTTCAAACACGCGTTGTTGTGACAGTTAAATACGAAGGTGCAGAAAAAGCACCCAGAACTATGCCAGGCACACAGGAAGGGCTCACCGAATGCTGGTGGCCCTTCTCCTTCTTAGGATCCTGGGAGAGAGCAAAGAGTTCTGGCCTCTGGGACTCCTGTGGGAATTCACTGGGGTGACCTAGAATTTTGTGCAGGAGAAGGGAATGGTAGACAGTAATGTTTGAGCTCTTAATCTTTGCCTGACCCTGTGTAAGGAGTTTCATAGCCATCCTTCATTTTTTTTTCAGGTCCTTGCAACAGTCTCTCTTGGGTCTCCGGTGGCTCAGCCAACACTGGGTATGAAGCAGGGTCCTCCCTCCCTGTACTTCCCACACACCCAGTTTCCTGCCTGGAGGTAGTCGTCTCACCCATTTAATGGGTGAGAAAACTGAGGCTGAGAGAGGTGAGGCTGGCCTGACATCTCAGAAGGAGGCGGTGATGAAGCTGGGATGCACACCCAGATCCCACTGGACTCCAGAGCTCGAGATCTTTCTGTGACACCTAGCTGTCTCCCAGAAGTGCCCCAGGCATTGAAAATATTTTAAAACAAACCCCTGGGTTTCTTGTACCACAGTCCCCTGGCCTCTGGGACCTCACAGCAGTTAGATAGATGATGGGGGTTGGTGCTGGATTGCGTCCCCACACAGGTAGTATCTGAGGATCTGTGCGAAACAGGACTCTGAATGTCAAGGTCCTGGACCAAGGTTTGCAGACCTGTCCTGCCCAGGACTGGTAAAAAGGCAGCCAGACCCTTCCCTGCCAAAAGGATGGGTAACTCGCATAGCCTCAGACTCCTGTTCTAAGAAGTAAACACCAATCCAGCTTCATCACCTAAGATCTACCTCCCGGGATCTCACTCCTCCGTGCTCAGCCAGCCCAGTGTCTGGGAGCTAGGCCACATGCCTGGATCCCTTGAGGACAGGTTACTCATGGAGAACTCTGAGATACACACTTGCCTAACGAGTCAGGAGAGACCAACCACATCCTAAGAGCAGGTCACTGAGCACCTTGAGGTCCAGCCTTACTTTAATACAGGTCTAATCACTAACCAGCATTAAGGATTGGGCACTGTAACCCCCGCTTATAGCCAGAACCTGAGCTCCAATGGTAGAACTTGAAGGTTTAAGTGTCGGGTTACTTAAAACCCTTCTACCACTCACAACAGGATTGGAGCATTAAGCAAAAGAAAACAAAACCCATCATTCTCTTTCTTCCTGATTACATCCTGTCTCTTCATTCCAACAACCAACTTTCTAACTGCCGGACAGGAGGCCTGCATAGTCCCTACATGGTGCAACATATGTTTGCCCCAACTTCACATGGACCCATCTGACACCCCGTCCCACCGGCTGGTGAGACTGGGCATGTCTCAGCTGGGGAAAGGCAGCTACGCAACAGGGTCCAGGAAGGAGGGACTGCAGGCTATCCCACTTCCTAATCCCTGACATAAGCTCACTGCTCCATCACACCTCCATGGCACCCTGAGCCCCCCACGGGTTCCCAGAGCATGGGAGCACCCTTGTGTGACACCCTGGCTCCTAGTGACTCCCGGGGCCACCAGGACATGAGCCCTGGGAGTTTCACCACCTGGCAGCAGCTGATTCCTTTTGGCTTGCAGAGGTTTATTGGGGTGGGCAGACATAGCACTGTCTCCCGGATGAGGGACTCCTAGGTCTGCACGAGCACTACCACCCAGAGGAGTGTGTGAGTGTGTGAGCACCCTCGCTCGGTGCCCACAGTTGCACAATCGCCAGCAGTCATGGGAACGGGAAGAGCTTCCCAACATTCCAACCAGACAATCCAGTCCCCCCCACCTGTGAATCTGACTCTTCCTTCTGTTCCTAGAGATTTCCAGGAGGAGTGTCGTGGCAGCTGGCGCCCTAGAGGGGATCTGCCCCATCCCTGGGGCCAGCGCCCACTCTGGTTCCCTCTGCGTGTTCGAGATATTCACACCAAACCTCCCGCCACGTTTCTTACTCCTTCGGATACAAGAACTGGCCCTCTCTCCTCATGGAGAGGAGGGTCCAGGCCAAGGGAGGCAGGTGGCACACCCCAGCTCGGCACCGAGCACCCACAAACCCAGTCAAGGGAACAAAAGGAAGAAGGAGGTGGCTTACCTTTAGAAGGTCGCCTTTGTTTGGTTTGCAGAGACGAGAAGGTGCCCATGACGGCCCCCATGGCAGCGAAGACTTGTGTGTGACTTGGGACCCCTTGCCCGGCCCCTCCCCTCCCCTGCAAAGAAATCAGTGTGGCTCCTCTACTCCGAATTGGAGGAGGGAAAAAAAAAAAGAAAGAAAAGAAGAAAAGCACTCGGCAGCTCGCCTGCAGCTTGGTATTCAGCGAGCGTGGGGCTGGGGCGCTGGGAGCCTTTCCTTTCCTTCTTCAGCCCCGCACATGCACTGACTCACAGGGCCAGCCGCTCCCCGCGAGCCCCCGGAACCCGGCCGGGCAGCTCCGCGCGCCACGGGCCGAGGACGCTGCCCCGCAGCCTGCTCGGTGCCGGACGCGGGGCGGCGCGCCGGGCGGCCGAGGCTCCCGAGCCAGCGGTGCGTGCGGTGCGGGAGCCAGCCGCGCTCGCCCGCCCCTGCTGCCGCGCGCTGCGCTCGCCTCCCGGCGCTCGGGCTGGCTCTCGGGGGGCCGGGTACCAATCATGAATGAACAGAGCCAGGGACTGCGCGGAGCGGAGCCGCGCGCCCGCCCGCCTGCCCGCGCTCGGGGCGAGTCTGAGGCGCGCAGAGTGGCCGGCGGGTAACCCCGGAGGGGCGGGGCGGGAGGCCGGGCCCACGAGGGGTGCCCGCTGCCGCACCGCTGCCCACCGCCCTGCGCGCCCGCACCTGCCCGGCGGTGCGCACTCCGGGGCTGCGCCCCAGGGCTCACAGACCCACGGAGGCACCTGGCTGATGGGTGGGGTTCAGGGGGCAGCCGCAGATTGCTCCCGGGGAGAACGTGTGCCTGTGTGTGTGTGCGCGCGCGTGTGTGTCCCTGCGTGTGATCCGCTATTTCATTTGACTTCAAGGGAAATCTTATTTAACCCACCGCCTGAATTCTCGGGGTGGGAAGAAAGTCTGCCCCACCCAGGGAGAAAGAAAAACATACATCCAATTGGGTTGTCATGGGAGGAAGGGACCCTCCTGCTCCTTGCCAGGGCCACCTTCTACAGATGGAAAATTGGGAAGGGCAGAGGAGCCCCGGTGGGCCTTGCTTTCTCTTTTTTGTTTCTACCCTCTCCGTGTTCCTCCTTCATCCTTCTACCTCCCTCTCCGTCCTCCCCCTGCCCACAAATTTCTTAGCCATCAGCTACAGGCAGGCTGTGAGTTAGTGCTGTGGGGGGTAATAGCCGAATTTAAGAAACATCTCTCTGCTGTGAGTTTTCCCTCCAGACCTCACAGAACGCCAAACGCTATCTCAGTGTCTCATGCGAAAGGGCCAAGTTTGGGTTCACTCCTATGGGTTCTCCCCAGCTCTCTGTGGTGCTGAAATGCAAAGCCAGATCTCTGGAAGCACAGGGAGGAGTTACCCCTGTTCCAAGGAGGAGCCGCCTGAGTTCCCACACACACTATGCTTGCAGATCGCAGGGGCGCCCAACACAGGACCTCACAAAAACACACATACTTACACAAAAACTATGGGCACAGTCCCACAAGTCCACACAGACATTACTGTGTTATACACACAGGCACACTCAGCCCATAATACACTCACAGGTGCATCCGCAGGTCCCCACGCAAGATCCAGACACAGGGACACACAGGCACAAAGACATGCACACAGCAATGCAAAATGGCATTACAGTTACCCACATTTATGCAGGCTCAAAGCTGCACAGGCATATAGTCAGACCTCAAGGATACAGGCCCCTCAGGAGCTGTTTCCTGTCATTCCAGCCCATTAGCTGCCCCTTCGGGGACAAAGGTGGCCTGAGTCTTGACCAGGGACCCTGAGTAATTTTCTTTACCTATTCAGCACTTAATGCTTTCTCAGATCCAAAAACACATGTTATATTTTGTGCAACAGGGAAGGTGTACTTAATAACATCTGTCCCTTTCATTTGCATTCCCCTTTGCTGTATACAACCCACACCACCCCATGCCCTGTGAGTTAGACAGCTCATGTCTAATCATTACTGTAGTAAGATACTGAGGGTAAAGGATTTGCCTGAAGTGACTTAGCCAGAATATGGGATGAGAACTTGGAGTCCAGGGCTCTGTCACCACCTCCTGTTGGCTGGTGGGGACACTGGTGACCCCTGAACTGGGGAGATATCCTCTTCGTCCCACCAGATTCAAAGCTTCCGCTCTTGTAACTGCCAGGGCTTATCTGTCTGTGTCTATGAGGCCCAGAGTCCTGGCTAATGAACAGGACTGGTAGAGGCTGTTCCCCTGCCTCCTGCCTGTGCTCCCTGTTGGAGAAGAAGGGTGGGGGTGGGGCTGAAGCCACGGGTCAGGAGAGGACACACCTGGATGGCCAGGACTCAAGGAACAGAGCGGGGACCTCTGCCAGGGAGAGGGTGGTGCAGCCTTCTAGTGTCACTGGACTCCCAGGCTTCTGCTCATCTCCACGTTACCTGCAGACGAGGACCAGCACTTGAGAGTTTACAGAAGGCAAGGATGCCTTTCTTGCATTTCCTCTTCTTCCCCATGACTGTATGAAGAAGCAGAGTAGAGATGAATTGCTCCATTTTACAGATCAGAGATAGTAAAGTACCTCTGGAGGAGTTTATGACCGGCTGACTCTGAGCAGTGAGAATAAAGTCAAGTCACCAAGATAAAGTCCAAACTGCAGAGCATCCATTATGAGGTCCTTTGGTGACCTGACTTCTTCTCCCAATCACCTTGCTCCCTGTGGGGCTCCAGCCACTCGGAATCTCACTGGTGCCCTCTAGGGTTGGGTTTCAGGGCCTTTGCACGTGCTGTTCCTTCTGCCTAGGATGTCTGTCACCCCTTTCACCCCTCACATCCTGGAGCATCTAATTCAAGTGTCATTTGCTCCAGAAATACCTTTCTGGCCCTGAAATGGTGCTTGCCTCTGGCCCTGAAATGGTGCTTGCCTCCTGCCCTTGGGCCTTTTTGCCCATCAGAAAACTCATTTCCTTGGTTCTCATTGTGCCTTCCCTGTCTGGGCCTCCCTCTGCATGGAGAGTACCTTAAGAGCAGGGACCATACTACTGATTTAGCTCCACACTGTCTACTTACCCCCTCATTTCTAACAGGGGTGCAGTCAATCTGTGCTGAGTGAATGAATGAGTGAATTGAACTAATTTTCTTTGCTCAGTGACCCAATTATTAAGTAAAAACTGTGATTACCAGATCACCCTAGCTCTTCCAAGGAAGAAGCACACTCTTCTAGATTCATTTATTCAACAAATATTTATTCATTCATATGTCAACCATGTACCAGATATTTACACGCATGATAGCTCACTTATTCCTGACGATGCCCTGAGTGGTAGCATTATCTATAGGTAAATGGACACACACGTGCACTGTAGGATGTGGCAGACATTGCCTGGGGAGGGCTCACAAAGAATGCATCTAGGGAGGAATGCATGTCAAGTGTGAGGGAGAAGAGAGAGAAGACAGCAGACCTGCTGCTGCCTCTTGGAGACTCGCTGCGGAGAACTGCATGGGCAGTTTGTCCTGCTGTCCCCAACATGTACTCACTGAGGCCATCTTTCCAGCCCTGTCCAGCTGGGGCTTCACTGGCCGTGGCTCCTTTCTACCCTTGAAGGTTAGCTGATCTGTGCCCGATGTCTAGCTCTGACCCCTCCCTCATCCATGCTCTTATGGGCTGAATGTCTGTGTCTCCTCAAAATGCATATGTTGAAGCCCTAACCCCGAGTGTGGCCATATTTGGAGATGGGGCTTCTAAAAAAGTAATTAAGGCTAAATGAGGTCATAAGGGTGGGGTCTTGATCCTATTGGATTTGTGTTCATAATGTCCTATAAGAACAGACATCAGAGAGTTCCCCCAACCCCTGCACACATGACTAAGGAAAGGCCTTGTGAGCACACAGGGAGCAGAAGGCAGCCATCTGTAACCCAAGGGGAGAGCTCTCACCAGACACCCACCCTGCTGGCACCTTGATCCTGGACTTCCAGTCTCCAGAACTGTGAAAAAAATACATTTCTGTTGTTGAAGCCTCCCAGTCTGTGGCATTGTGTAATAGCAGCCCGCGCTGAGTAATACACACCCACGGCGCCTGCCCATGCCCTCAGAAAGCTCTGGAGGCAAGGCCTTCCCTTCCCTCTGACATCAGCACCCATGTAGGACTCCTTAGGGTACTCCTGGAAGGCTGTTCAGGGAGGCAGGGGTGAAATGGTCAGAGACCTGCAGGGATCCTTTTGAAAGCATGCCCATGCTTGTCTGTGTAACACACAAGGCATGTTTGTTCCCTCCCCCTTCTGTCACATGCTCACTCACCCTTGTTTCTTTCCATTCCTGCGGCAGGGAGATTTACTGAGTTCCCACCACACGTGGAAGTGGCAGTGTCAGAGTAAGAGCACGGATCTGGCGGTGCTGCTAGGTCTGGGTTCAGGTCCTGATTTTGGTGCCGTTTGACTGAGTGAGCTGGAGTCTGATGAGTACTTTCTCTGCACCCTACTTTCTTCAGCTTCCATGGATTACATTAGTGCCTACCTTGTAGTGCTGCTGTGAGGGTGTGGAGGTGATGTGAAGCCCTTAGTAAGTGCCCGGCGCACAGTGTGGCCAGTTACGGAGGGCAGACTGCCACTATCACTATTGCTGTGGGCCAGGTATTGTTCTGGGTGAGAGGGGTATAGAAGTGAGTCAGCCACAGCCCTTCCCCTTGGCTTCCATCTTTGCTCTTCATCTGTTTCATAGGAAGTCTATTCTCAGGGTCCCCATCTGGTATTAAAAGACTCAGATTAGTTAAGGAAGGGAATGTGGTTGGCACCTGATTATGTGCAATTCAGCACTATGCTAGCTGCTGTCTTGTACCATTTCCCAAATGTTCTGCATGCATAAGTCTGGCCTCCTCAAATAGATCCTGAGTTTTTAGAAAGCAAAGCAGGCTCCCCTCTCCCCTGCCCCCATCATCCACAATGGCTCCACTTGACCCGGGACATCCTAAGTGCTCTGCAAACACTCACACTGAGGTCATCAGGGTAGGTGAAAGGGCACCATCATTTAGCCCTGGGATCAAGTCCCACTTCTCTTACCAAACGTACCTCTGGGCCTGGGCTACTTCTCTCTGAAACATGAACAGGGTCCTTTCAAGGGTTGATGTGAGGTTTGGGTCAGATAAAGTAAAGGGAAAATACTGTGTTATTCTGCAAAGCATTCTGCAAATGTCCTTTATTACTGGGCCTTATTCGGTTCTTCATTCATTCAACAAATATTTATTAAGCACGATCTACCTGCTAGGCACTATTCTAAATATAGGGACCAATAATGAACAAAGAGACAGGAGTCTCTGCCTTCAGGGAGTTGGCAGGCTAGGACTGAAGACTATCAGATCCTCTTACCATTACAAACTGTGACCAGCCTGGCAGAGAAGAGGGGACCAACGACTTTGGGATGAGGTGGGGTGGGGGATGCTCAAAGCCAGTAGGATAAACCTTCTGCAAACTACAAAATTATGTCACAACTGAGTACAGAACCTCAGAAGGCAGGGAGTTAGATATAGCTTGCAGATCAAGGAGATCAGGTTGCAAATGCTGGGTTTGTTCTGTGTCCTCAAGCAAGTTATTTGACTGGTGAGAGTTTCAATTTCCGCAATCTGCAAGCAGAATAATTCGGCCAGCCTCAGTTTCAGGGTGGGACTGAAAGTGATCATGATTACAAAAGTGCCCGGCACTGGGTCTCTCACCTACAACACAGTCCTGGTTCAGAAAATGCCAGCTCCATTCCTCAGTTTCCCCATCTAGTCTTCTTTGTAAGCAACGTCATCACCCCCTTCCCAGGAGGAAGAAAAGATCTTGGAATAGGACTTGGACTGGGGAATTGCCTCTCTGGGGCCACATCCTTAATGCATCAAGAACGGCCTTATCTGTCAAGGTTGATCGTGACCCTTCAGGGAGCAGGACTGATGCTCAGAAGCCAGGTCACAGGCTCTGTCTCTGATGTCCTGATGGCTTCATTGCCCCAAGGGTTCCCCCTTCATGCTCTGGTGCTGGAACAGTCTCCACCAGCGGCTGAAAGGAGTTCAGACAGAGTGCAGTCACCCACGCAGCCCAGACATTGGCAGCAAAACACTCCCAAGTTACCCAGATCCAACGAGGGGGGAGGACATTCCAGAGCATCTTGGCTTTCATTATCTGAAGCAACATACATAATGTGACCTGAGAAGTCATGGGGGCCAGCCCCAGGCCCGGCACAAGGGAAGTACTTCGTGAAATTGATCAGATGACTTCCTGGGGGTGGATGGAAGGCTGGATAGAAGGAAGACGGGTGGTAGATTCAAATATGTTCAAGTAAACATTTAAATACCCAATGAAACCTGTGAATCTTCTCCCCCAAAACAGCCATGCATGGGTGCACACACATTCACAACCTTGCATAAAATTTTATGGTGTTTACAACTCTCCCACACGAAGCACATCCCTGGACACCTAGTTAAGAAACTCCGTGCTACAGGGGGAAAGATTCTAATAAGGGATTTGATACAGTCATTTCTTAGCTGTCTGGCTTTAATGTCTCTGAGCCTCAGTGTCAACATCCATGAAATGGGGGTAAATAATTGTGCCTATTTCTTAGGGCTGTTGTAAGGATTAAATGAGAAGCAGCATTCCAGTGCTCTAGTGTAATGCCTGGCAAGGCTTAGTGAGAGGTGCTGGTCATTGTTACCGTCCTCACTAACCTGCATTCACTCACTCACTCACTCATTCGTTCCGTCACAAGTTAGTGAGCGCCTCCTATTCCATCACACCCTGAGAGGGTCTCTGGGGCTGCAGAAGTGGATGCTCACGTGCTTGGGAGACTCACAGTCCAAGGGGGCAAAGAGCAGATAAGCAACTCACGATAACACCCCAGACTTCACCGAGAACGAGTGGGAATAACTTCGCTAGCTCTGCTGCTGAGAGAAACAGCCCGTGACTCTGGACAGGATGGCTCCCACCCGAAGTCCTGGGAGAAGCAGATGTTTGGACTCAGCAAGGTCAGGGGCCTAGATCAGGCTAGGAGGGCAAAGGTCAGGGTGGAAGCAAGGTGGAGAAAGGGATAGGGCTGGAGGCAGTGGAGGGGAGAGTCAGGGGCAGAGTAGGGCTGACACGGGGTGGGGGTGGCCCTGGACAATTGCCATAGTGGTGTGACACTGAAATGGCTGGGGCAATGAGGACAGAAATCAGGGGCAGAATTCCTAAAGCGTGTGCAGAATTATGGCTCCATAATCTCCCTGGGTAAACGTGCAGGAGTTTGTCCTCTTCACTCCCCTCCTTTATTCTCCTTAGATGATATAATCATTACCTTAACAATGGTAGCCACCGTCTATGGAGTTTTTGTCATGCGCCAGTTGTTCCTGGTCCCATTACTTACTTCAGTAAGATAGGTATCTTCATTATCTCCCATTTTATACAGGATTCAGCCAAAGCACAGAGAGGTTAAGTGACCTGCCCAAAGTCACACAGCAAGAAGTGGTGGAGTGGAGTTGGCTTTGAACTTAGATGGTCTGACTCCAGATCCCAGGTTCCCTTTCTGGCTCCAAGCCCTCCTGCCCTACTGTAACTTATTTTTTCTAGCATTGTTTCTCTGGGAGGCAGCGATTCACTGGGGACTCACAGGTGTGGTCTAGCTTCTCAGAGCCAAGGGACAAATGCGGAGGGGAGGTCCCCTGGGTCCTGGCCCTCTGGCTGGTGGTTGCTGCCCCGTCCATACCCCTTACTGCCTGGGGGCTGCAGCCATACCCACCTGCCCCTGGGAATGCAGGAAGCACCCAGGGCGTGCTTTCCTTCCACAGACTGAAGCCGCCAAGGAAATGAGCAGGGGAGCAGGGAAGAAACAGCAGCGGTGCTGCGTGATGATTAGTAATAATGCCTGCGATGAGCACCCCTGGCCCTACACGGCCCACTGAACCTGTCAGCGCTGGCTCCCAGCTTCCCAGCCGGGCGGCTGCTGCTGCAATTGGAGCCTGAGGAAGAAAAAAAAACCTGGGAGCAGGGAGGGAGGGAGGGAGGAAGAGGGGAGAAAAGTCATGGTCGCCTTCATGCTGAGGGCTGACTCTGGGACAGAATTGCAGCACTGTGGCAACATAAAACTACAAGATAACAGTGGAAGTTTCTTCTGTTGCTTCCTGAGACCATGCACCCTGCCCCACACTTGAGACCTGTGGCACTCACTGCCTGGGGCAACATGACACAGAAATGATGGGGCCCCCTTCTTGGATTTTGACTTACAAAGGCTCTGGTCTGATAAAAGGCCTAGAAGAATGTGGGCTTGGAGACCAGGTTTGTCCTTGACCCGCCTCACCCAGAGCACTATTCGCACTCAGCACTGAGGCCCCAGACTCCAGTGGAATCTGGGGGCCGGGGAGACCCTGCCCCATTCCCAAGTGGAGTCTGGGAAAGTGGACATGACCCCATGTGGCCCTCCCAGCCCTGCAAGTCCTCTGTGCTGCACAGACAGTGCACATTCCTCTAGTCTGTGTCAGGAGAAAGATCCTGATTTGTTTCTCCTAGCCGAGTCCGGCATGGTGAGAAATCTTTCCCCTGTGCTCAAGAGGGACATGGTGGGCCCAGAGAGTGGGCAAACCTTAGCTGTAGGCCCCAGCTATGACCTGGCTGGCAGAGGGACCACAGAATGCTTGGGAACCAGCCCATGTCAGAGACCACCTGCCGGGAGGGGCTGCAGAGCAGAGGCTGAGTCCGCCCCAACCCTCAATGCCTCAGAAGCCCCCAGAAGAACATTTGGGCAATGCTGAGGAGATAGGGGTGTCGTGAGTTTCTTGAGATTTCATTGCTGCTCCCCAGAAGAGTGGGAATTTGGAACAGAAATTAAGTTCAGCATTTTAAGACATAAGCTAGGTAGCACTGGAGGCACCCCAGGGGAAGTTGCCTGAAATCCTTGGCTGCCCATAAAACAGTGCTCACAGTCCCTCTGTCTCTGCTCTCTCCTCCGTTTTATGCATTAACATACTGAGGGTCAGAGAGCCGAAGTCGTGTGCCCGTGGCCACACAACTGGAGACAGCTAGAGGGTCAGGGTTTGAACCCAGTTCTGTCTGTCTTCAAAGCCCATGCTATTAGCAGCAAAGGAAAGGAAGGGGAAGGGAGCAGGGGAGGGGAGAGAAAGAAGTGAGGGGAAGCAGAGCAGTGCCAGGAAGAACAGGAGGGGTGAGGGGGTGCTCTCCACTCACGGTCCCGGACGATGCGCCAGGTCAGAGGAGAGGGGCTGGGAGGAGCCTTTGTCTTGGTGTAGAGGACCACGATGGGTCTTGGGTCACGTGCCCTGAAGCTGGCACCCAGGTGGCCTGGCTTGTAGCTGGCAGGGTGGAGGGAAGTGTGATGCAGCACCTCCAAAAGCAGGAACACCAGCCCTGCTCCTGAGCACCCCCAGGAGCCCCCTTCTTGAGACACCAGGCTGGCCTCCTCCTCCACCCCCTCTGTATAGAGACCCCCTTCCTGGGAGGCCACAGGCATTGCCTTCACTACAGTGGCACTTCAATATGACTTCCGTGTCTGTTCTTTCTTGCCCTGGCTGGCCCCTAGTGAGCGAGGGGATCGGGAGCTCTAGCAGGTGCTTGGGGGAGCTAATTGACAGTCCAGGGCTCTCTTTCTCTGAGCTGGCATTTGCATGCTGCATTAGTATTCGTGCCCACAGCTCGGGCTGTTCTGGATGGAGGATGCTATGCAGATGAGCATCGAGCCTAGTGCGTGAGGGGGACCTGATGCAGTTTGCTAGGAATCCAGGCTGCCGAGTAAGAGGAGGCTGAGGGAGGCTGCAGAAGAGACCGGGGCTCCTCTCCTGGCTCCCACACTGCCAGTCCCTGGAATCTGCCATCTATGATGTAGGAGCTCCCAGCCAGTCCCTGCAATGATTCGCCAGCACCACTGAGCCCCTGCTCTGCCCCACCTGTGCTGGGGCGGTAGCAGAGCTGCAGAGAGAGGAGAGGTGGGCTCCATCCTGGCCCTTAGGAAGCTCCTGTCCTGTGGGGACAGAGTGACATATAAACCATTTGAAGACCAGGGGATGGGCCTATAGCAATCAGCAGAGAGGCCACACCAGCTCCAAGAAGAGATGTCTAATTCAACCTGCAGGAAGACCACTGGGGGGCCAGTGCAGTGAGGCACGGCTTTTCAAAACAAGAGATGCTGGTGCTGGGTCTTAAAAGACAAATACGAATTTAGCAGCCACACATCGCTGTGGACACATCGCTGAGAGACACTTTCATGGGAGTGTCTCAGTGGCCAGGGCAGCAAAGCACCACCGGTCCCATCTATGGGGACCTGTAGTTGGATGGACTTTGGGGAAAGCTGGTCCAGGCACCACGTGAGAGATAACCTTATGACAGACGATTAAAGTGAGCGACTGAGTTATCCAGAAACATCTCCAGGGATGGGAAATTCCTGGCTTCTGTATGCAACCTGCTGCAGAGTTTTGCCGTGCCCAGAGCCAGGAAGTGCCTGCTAAGGTCTCACCAGTCTGCTAAACTGAAGGGCACTTACTCTTTATATTCCAGAAAGCAGGGGACAGAATGCCTTTGTGCAAACTACCAGAGCCACACAAAACTCTGACCACCCCAAGCCAAGCCCTCAGGTGGGAAGGGAAGCACAGGTAGGTGGCAGGTACAGCTTTTTTCTATGGTAGAAACTGAATGGCTGGGGTAGGGAGCGGCTAAGGGACTTGGCCTGCATCCCAGGCTCTACTTCTGAATGTGCACGCATCTCAGAGACTCGGATTCTCCCCAGAGTAGTACCCTCTCTCAGAGTTATATTACTCAAAGCTAAAAAGGACTTCATATGCCGCTTTACAGATGGCCAGGGGAGGGAAATGTAGGGAGAGAACAATAGAATTGGGACTAGAACTCAGGGCTCTGGAAAGGGTCTTGCATAATTGACAGTACCAAAAGGTGTCCTCAGAACCAGATCCAAATTTGCTCTTGGCTTTCTATGAAGCATGACATTATGGGCACAGGAAATGTGCCCAAAACGGACCTCGCTCCTCTTTGCTGAAATTCCCTCAAGATGAAGTGATATCAAATAAAGTTTATAGTCCAAATCTCTGGAGGAGGTTGGTACTGACCTGGAATTCAGACTAAAGTTTAAATGACTGATATTATACCATAAGCGATTAGGAAGGTTAGCAATCAAGAAGTAAGGGCACTGGAGATCTGAACTATATGGAGGGATGTGGGACCAGGAGAGGAGTCTGGGCCTGTAGTAATCAGAGAAGTGGTGTATATGTGTTTAAATAACAGTATGAGTCCCGGTGGAGAACCTCTGCATTAGGTAACTTTTTTTTTTTTTAACTACTGCTCAAATGCAGTCTTGTGTGTATCCAGCCATCTACCATTAATAAATATTCAGTACCCATCTGCAGTACCTGTCCCTGTTGCAGGTATGGGGATATGCCAGTGACTAGGATGGACATTTTTCTTGCTCTCTGCAGCTTCCATTCTCATAGACACAGCGAACAGCAGATGAGCAAACAAACAAGGTCATGTCTGCTGGTGGTAGGCACTGTGAGGACACCAGGGGGGTCCCTGTGGGAGAGATGAAGGGGTCACCCTGAGACAGAAGGCCTCACTGAGAAAGGGGGTTGATTCTGAAATGTGATTGACAGGAAAGAGTTACTCACGCTGAGGATTTAGGGTGAGAGAACTTGAGGTGAAGGCCTGAGGCCCCGCAGAGGGAGTTTGCCGGGCAGGCTGGGAGCACAGAGAGGAGGGCAATGGGGTTGGGCCGTGCAGAACATCGGAGAAGGTTTCAGGGAGACCAGCTCGCCCAGGGTCTGTTGTCCTTGTCACAGTTTGGAATTACGCCAAGAGCAAGGAGAGGCCATAGCAGAATACTTTTTCACTTTTTATTTTGAAAGAGTTATAGACTCAAAAGAAACTGAAAAAACAGTACAGAAAGGTCCCCTGTCCCCTTCACCCCGTGTCCCCCCAGTGTTAGCTTCTTACATAACTGTGGTGTAACAGTAGCATCCACAGACCTTGTTCAGTTTGCCCAGGGTTGCACGTGCTCATCTGTTTGTGTGTGTTCCATGCCATTCTATCCCAAGTGTAGACTGCTGCAACTACCACCACGGTCAGGGTACCGAACTATTCCATCTCCACAGAACAGCTCCCTTGTGCTCCCCCTTTATTGACACCCTATCCCCCTGCATCCCATCACCATGCAAGAATCTTAAGCAGGGGAGGGGTGGAGGGAAGATCTGGAGCTGTCCTCTGGGGCAGGGACATAGCCTATGCATCTTCAGTGGCCCCAGAGGCCCTCAACAAAGCAGGCTCACTGTGAATACGGATTGTTTTGGCTGGTTTCACTTTGCAGTTGAAGAGCAAGAACAGAAAGACTAAACAATTCAAACAAAGTCACACAGTACAACTCATGGCTCACTGGCTGTCTCCTACTTAGATGATTCTGACAACTCTCTGCCGACTTGGTGTGTTGGTTACTAGGGGACCGTGGGATTGTGGAGCAAAGAGGCCCGGCCCGAGGCCACCACTCCGAGGCCTCATCCCTCAGTCTCTGGCACCTACCCAAGGGGGTAGGGTGAAATGCTCTATCACCCACGTCAAATAGTCCCAGTGAGGGATTGGTTACAAGATACGTGCAAAGTGCCAAGCATGAGGGAAAATCCTACCTGCTTTCAACATGCCAACATTTGACCCTAAAGTGTTTGAGAGAAACGGCTGTCCTTCACCGGCCCTCCCCTCCAGTTTCAGTGGGGAGGGTGGAGAGGGTCCCCCTGGGAGACTGATGATCAGCCCTCAGATCCTGTGACTCAGCCCCTTCCTCCGGACGCCTGGATTACAAGTCTCAGCTCGAGCCCCCTGCACGTGGCAGATAGCCCAGGCCGCCCGCACCTGCAGGAGGCCCCCCAGTTCTCCTGTTGCTCTGGGTGGGACCCGGTGGCCAAGTTCACTTCCTGAGGCTGCAAGTTCTGGCCCACCCTCCAGTGTGGCTCCCAGCAGTAACAGGGGGAATCTTCACCGCATCCAAGCTCTCCATCTCTGTCTCAAGTGGTCCTGGGGAAAAGAGGGGGATTGATGGTACCTTTAAGCTTCAAAGCCAGCAACTCGGGGCCCCTAGGTCGCTCAGTCAGTTAAGTGTCTGACTCTTGATCTCGGCTCAGGTGTTGATCTCAGGGTCATGAGTTCAACCCTGCATTGGGCTCTGCCCTGGGCGTGAAGTCGACTTTAAACAAAACAAAAACAAAAAACGAGCACGGCTGTGTGCACATGATCGCTGCTCCAAAAAGCACCGCACTCTCATTTAGAGGTCTGCTCTGACCTGCCCAGGATGCAGTGGGGGTGGGAGGGGGAGGACAGGGATGAAGAGAGGGGGTCGAGGAAGATGGGAGAGGGGAAGAACTGGGGTGGCTCTGGGGCCTTCACAGGGCTCTGAGGGAGAGTAGAAGGGTCAGCCGCCCCTACCCCCGCCAGTCATCGCACCCTCATTTGGCCCTGGCCCGACTCTGTCAGCCCCCGACAGCCTCATTCCTTCTCTGCCCCCAGGGGTGCAATCTCCACTTGCAGTAGCCTGGCTTCTCCTTTCTTGAGGGGAAGTTCCCGCAGTTTCTGGCAGCCATCCTCCATCTTGCAGGATAAGTGCTGAGGTAACAGATGGGGTCCTGCTCTTCCCCACCTCCTTTAGTGCCCGTAGCTCCCAGGCTGCTCAATCACCATTAGGGGTCACGGGGTCACCCTCCCTGCCTGGCCTGCCTCCTGCCCTCAGGCCTCAGGGGAGAGCAGACACATCCTTTCTCTCCCAGACACTAATGAAATCCTCCTCCTGCTCAGTGCCCGGGTTGGACCCAGGGTCAGTATTCTTACCCATTCAGCTCTGCCCTGTGCTCTGGCTCGATAATGACATGCCACACCTCATTATAGACAGGCCGCGGCAGCACGCTTGCCTGGTGGCACCTTCTCTGCACCATCGCCCCTTGGAGACTTAAAAAGTCCTCCCTGGGTTGCAGGGACTAGTGACCTAGTCCTTGCCTGGCATCTGCTCACACGGATGCCCTTTCCTTCACACACCCTCAGGAGGCCCTTCCAGGCCTCTGTTCCATTCACCTGAACCCTATTCCTCACTCCAGACTTCACTCATGTTGCCCCTCCTCCGGGAAGCCTTCCCTGATTTAGTATACCATCTCCTTCTACATTCAGAGACCTTGATTCTCTCAGGGACTGCTTGCTTCTCTGAGCACCAAACACCAGGCATTGGCCTTGGTTCCTTACAGTTTTGCGTAAAATAAATGGGGAGTGGATGAACGCATGAATGGATGAATTGAGTACAGGCTTGTACATCTATCCTCTTCCTCTGACACTTAGCCATATGTTATTTGATTTTCCTTCCTAACTGCCTCACAGAGAATGATGAAGGAAAACCCTTGGAGAAAAGTGACCTTTTCCGAAATGTAATTTCTTCGTCACCCAGGCACGTCAGTAAACCTCCTACTTTGCACCAGGCACGAGGCCTAGAGAAACTAGTAAGCTTGTCTCTGCCCTTGAGAAGTTTTGCCTAATGCCATGGCTTCTGACTCCATGGGACCCTTTTGAAAATCTGATGCATCTATAAACCCTCATCTCAGAAACCCACACAAACATACCCACACCCACACCCACCCACCAATGGGTAAATGTCGGGTCTATTTCAAACACTCCTGAAATCCACAGCTGCAGCTTAAGAACCCCTGGTGGGGTGAGAAAGAGAAACAAGTTAATATCTTTTGTTCAGGGCCCTGCCAGGAGGCACAGAGAGCCTATACCGGCCATCACAGAAGATGAAAAGGTTAGTTCACTCCCAGTGGGATGGAGTTTCTCATGAAGGCTGGAGTCAAGGAAGAGATTTCAGAACAGCTGGCTTTCAAGCAATGAGTAGAAGTTTGCAGGGTGGGCAAAGGGAGAGGAGGAGGAGGGTGAATAAGCATGTGCAAAGTACAGAAGGTTTCCAGGAGCTGGGGGAGGGAGGATGGAGGGGTGAATGAAGGGTTGGGGTTGTCTCTGAAGTGATAACATGGTCTGTGATTGGATAGCAGTGATGGTTTCATGGCTGCGTGAATATGCTAAAAACCCCCTCAGTTGTACATTTTAGATGGGTTGATTTTATAGTATGTGAATTACAATGGTAAATTTTATGTACCAAACTGGCTAACCGCAGTACCTAGTTGCTTCATCAAACATCAAACAGTCTGGGTGTTGCTGCGAAGGCATTTTTAGATGAAATTAACATTTAATTCGGTAGACTTTGAGTAAAGCCAATTAACTTCCACAACGCAGGTGGGCCTCATCTAATCAGGCGAAGGCCTTAAAAGAGACCGAGGTTCCTCTGGGGAAGAGAGAATTCTGTCTCCAGACTTGAGCTGCAACATCAACCCTTCCTTGGGTGTCCAGCTGCTTCCTTTCAGATTTCTGGCTTGCCAGCGTCCATAGTTATGTGACTCAACTCCTTGAAATAAATGTCTATGTGGAGTCTTATTTATTATACATACGATATATAATACTGTTATACATGATAACGAGTGTATTAATACTATTGGTCCTGTTTCTCTTGAGAACCCTGACTAATAAGTGAATTCTATCTCAATTTTAAAATGCTTGCTGGGGGACGGGGGCTGGCTTGATATATGGTGGTAAAGCCATAGAAAATAAGTGGGCAGGCATGATCCAGGGCGGCCCATGTGGGGTCTAGCAGGCACAGGTAGGAAGAAGGTGGTTGGGACAGGCTGGGAGCCCTGACCACAAGCAGCCTTGATGACCACACTACGGCTCTCTATTGGCTGTAGGATAGTGATATATTAGAGTTATTTTTGGTTGCAAGCAATAGCAACTGACTCTAGCCGATTTCAGCCGAAGGAAGAGATTATGAGAAGAGTATGAGGACTCACACACCCAGAAGATGCTTAACAACTAAACTGCCAGGCACTGCCAGGAACCCGGCTGGTTCCAGAAGTCTCAGCAACAGGAACTCGTGAGTAGGGTATCTTCCGGGTGAATCCATTGCTGCTATTTTCTGTTCTAGGTTACTCTGCTCGAAATGCACACTTTCAGAAAGGGAAATTCAGTGACTTCTCTTGAGTGCATATGGCCAACCCTTAAACTGGGAAGGAGAGGCAGGATCTCTCCTTTGACCTTCCTGCCAGTTGGGTGATAACTGGGATGCATCGTCAGGTGCTGCCAGACAAACGGAGGGTAGGTGTGGGCAGGTGCATCGGCGGACGTGCATGGTGCGGACAGTGTTGGGATCCTCGCCCAGCCAATGCGCATGAGCTGCGGCCTGATGTTCTGAATTGAGCTTCTGGGTCTGCATTACAGCAATGACGCTGCCCCACACCCAGCCGTGTCAGGGTCACAGAGCACCTGTTGCCAGAGCTATTTAGTGGGAAGATGGGAGCTGGACAGGCCTTGACGCTTCTAGCTGTGTGGACTTGCTCATGTCACTTAGCCTCCCTGAACCTCAACATCCTCACCTGTTTGGGTCAGGCCCACACCTTCTTAGGAAGGGTAAATGAGAAGACAAGTGGGACAAAGCCTGGGCCAGGGTCTGATCATTCCAAGGGCTCTGTTCTTCCATCCAGGGATGGTCTTCAGTCTTAACAGTGATGCTGAGTCTAGAAGAATGACATGGGGATCTTGTTCGGTCAGTTCTCAGCTAAACTGAGACCAATGGGGATCTTAGGCTGGGCCTGGGACCAACGAGGTGGGTCCTGGGGCCGGGCTCAGCTGTTCTCTCCTTGGGCTCTTTGCTTTCTCTCCCTTCACGTGCCAGGCCCAGTGGCAGCCTAGAGGCTTCCTACCTTCCTCTGAGACTGTCTCCTCAACAGCTCCCCATCCCCAGCCCCTTCAGGAAGGGAACAGAGGCTCAGCCCCTGAGAGGCGGAGGGTGGGTCCTATGGAGACTCAGACCTGCCCCAGCTCCTTTGCAGATTCCCGGAGGTGGTTCCCAGAATAGTCCTTGCAAATCCACATGACCCTGAAGGTGGGGCATGTGAGTGTGTGCGTGTGGAGGGGTGGGGGGGTAGGGGACGATCAGTCACCTTCTTTGTCCAGACCCTGGACCCAGAGCTGGGCTCTGTGGCCTTGAGTGTGGGACATGGGGGAAGAGGTGGTGAGGGAGGGGACATTGCCACCAGCTAGAAGGGAGATGGGATTCTGCTCTAAGCCCAAGGCCAGAGACCCTGCCCTGGCCAAGAGTTCCGAGGGGAGTGAAGAATCAGTTCTCACTCCCGCTAGGTATGGTTGGAAACAGGGTCGGGACTTGCAAATGGAGGACGATATGGAAGAAGCAGGAAAGGGAGCCAGAGCCAGAGAGATGGAGTGAAGGACAGAGAGACAGAGGGAGGGGGAAACAGCGAGGAGAGAGAGAGAGAGAGAGAGAGAGAGAGAGAGAGAGAGAGAGAATGAGTGCTCTGGCCTTGGAGGAAGAGCTGGGCTGAGCAAGGCTCCGCGACCCGGGTTCATGGCAGCCTCTCCAAGACTTGCGTGTGGCGGAGGGCTGTGCTGGCGGGGAGTCACCAGCCAGGGCTCAAGGAGGGGCCACATGCCTGGTTAGCTTGTTAGCTTGTGTTCGCTCTCTGATATATGACATGCTCTAAATGATCTATTAAAGCAGAGTGAATTCTACAAATGCTTCCACCCACCGCCGCCCCCTAGGGAAACGTACTATATTTGTGAGGTGACTCATCTTGCTGCCACAACCCCTGGGGATCTGATGCAGAACGCTTGTCAGGAGTTCACCTTGCAAAGGCTACAGGGACAGCAGGGATGGCCCTAGAGGGGGTGAGTGTTTGTGGAAGAGAGATTCAGATGAGTGCGTTTGTCAATCCCATCGGGGTCCATGTTAATCCAAATGATCGGCAGGGCAGGGGAGTGATGACAGAATATTGCAGATGTGTCTGGGGATGGCTTGAAGGGACTGCTCTCCTGCTGCCCCTACTCGGCTAAATCCCACTGAGGGACCAGAGATCTTGCCTAAGAACTTCCTGTTTCTCTCGGAAGCAACGCGATGGGGTGGAAAATGGCTTCTCTCCCTTCTGGTTGCTCGTCAACCCCCGTTTCATGCTGCCCTTCTACCACCCACCTCTATCTCACTGTATTTCCCAGAGGCATAATATTACACTTTTTGGTGAGTTATTCTCACTGTCATTACTGTCTGTCATGCCCAGTAGACTGAAATGGGAGAGGAGATATGGGCTTGGCTCAGGATTGTGTCCTCAGCATCCTGGTCCCCTCTCGAGAAACATTTACAGAATGAACGAACATTAATGCGCCTATTTGGGAATCTAGCAATGCCGAGACTGTATATGACGGAGGTATCTTTTACAATCCTTTTGCAAGTGAGGAGAATGAAGCTCAGAGACACATGGTTACTGACCTGAGGGGACAAAGCTAGGAAGAGGAAGAATGGGGATTTATCCCGGGACTTGTCCCATTCCGGAGGCATCCTAACCCTCACTCCGGAACCTTGCAGCCCCATGCAAATCATCATTGACAGATCTTTTCCTGAGTTTTGCAGGGATTTGTACTTTCCCGTTGCATGCCAACTCCAAAAACAACTTTGATATCTTTAAAGAGAAGCAAGAGGGACCATCGCATACAAGAGAGGCAGTGTTAAAATGGAGAGGCTGCTTCAGCCCATTTTAAGGGGACTCCGAAGCATACCTTAGGCAGATCTGAGCAATATCCCAGGGATGGTCACAAGAGACCACAAACGTTGCATTTCCTCCTGGAGTGGCTTTTGGCTTTCATCCTTTTAGTCAAAAGGTCCCCAGCCTTGGGTCACCGTAGATTATTTCCCCCACAACCCAGCTGGCTCCCACCTCAAGCTCACCTGTAAATTGCGGGGGGAGGGGTACAGGTAAGTGTAGCTCTAAATAAACACCTGTCTCAACAGCCTGCAAATGAACATTCTCACTGTCCAGATTTTGAGGCACAAAACTCACTTGTGACCCCATTCATCCTTGGAAACAAGACTGAACAAAGCTTGAAGAAAAGCTATTTCTTCGATGTGATATTTTCAATTTAGAATTTAGGCTTAAGTCTTCCAGAGGTCACATGGAGTCTAGTCATTGCTTACTTGAAATACTGTTAAGACTAAATAAAACCTTTCAGGACAAAGAGACTGGGACAGCAGTCACAAAATGCTTCTCCTGATAAGTATCCCAAATATATGGCTGTGAATGTCACCACAGCTGTATCAGTGGAGGGAGGAATTGGTGAGAGAGGGCTTTGGAAGTTTATTATAATTTTGGAGTTAATAAATCGCTCTCTCCCTTGCCTTCTCCTCCCTTTCTCTCTCTCTCTCTCTCTCTCTCTCTCTCTCTCTCTCTCTCTCTGATAGCCTTGGCCTTGGACATTGCTTGACTCCCATAGCATACTAGATAAAATCTTCCATAATTCTGTCAGGAGTTTGTGGACTTTTAAAATATAAATGCTCAAGCCCCAGCAAAGACAAATTACATCAGAATCTCTGGGGGCTATGGCTTTTGGCAGGAGGCATGATTCCTCAAAACACCAACATCACATATGCCCAGTTCTGAGCTCTGCCATTAATCAGCTGTGAGTCCTTGAGAAATTACTTCAGTTACCTGATCCTTGGTTTCATCAAAGGTGAAATGAAGCAAAGAACTGTACACATTTCATGGGATTGTTTCGAGGATTTTGTGATATAATAACTAAAGAGCCCCGTGCTGTGCTTGACGCACAGTAGAGATCCCAGTGGGCCCTTGTTGTAATTATTGTTGTTATTCCTGCTAGTAATTATTGACTAACCCTTGGCTAAAAGTCGTCGCTTCCTTGGCCTCTGGGGAAAGGACATAAACTGGACCCGAAACGTCCAGAGTTATAGAAGGTCTATGGAGCAAAGTCAGAGGAAGATCAATGGCGTCACACAGGACGTGTCTTGTGCTATCTACATGGTAGATCTCTTCCCAGAGTGGATTCCAAGCAGACTGTGTCTTTTCCTGCTAACAATTCTTTTAAAAGCATTAACACCTTCTATATTCTCAATTGGCCTAACACACCACTCACTGCCTGAGGGAATGTCAATACATCATGCTTAGTGGAAGATATAGATTGCACGCACCTTGTCACCCCAGCCAACATTCTGTTAGCCATGTCGGAGAGGGGCAAAATGCTTTAGTGGTGGATAAAAGACTGAGATTCAGAAATTGACTTTACTATATCCATAAACAAAGAATAAGACTTAGAAAGAAGGGCTCAGAAGCAAGCAATAGCACTTGCACTTCACATATGACCATGTGGGCCACTCAGAAAAAAAAAAAACCCAGCATGGATTAGACCTCTTTAGCTATGAAATAAACTATAAATAGCCATCATTAGGGAAGGTGGGTGGGGTTATTCTCAACATGTTTTTCTGTCATGGTAATAAATTCCAAATAAATAAGCCCATTGATTGATTTATTTTAGAGTTTATTTATCTGTTTGTTTGTTTATTGAGAGAGACAGAGAGAGCGTGTGTGCATGTGAACGCAAGAGGGGCAGAAAGAGAGGGAGAGAGAATCCCAAGCAGGCTCCACGCTGTCAGCGCAGAGGCCCAACATGGGGCTCAATCTCACGAACCTGGAGATAGTGACCTACGCCAAAATTAAGAGTTGGGTGCTTAACCGACAAAAGCCACCCAGGCGTCCCAATAAGCCCCTTTAGGTACGATGAAATGTACACCCTTCACTAGAGAGGACTCTACCTTACTTCTACATTCTTTAATCGCCTGACTACAGATTAGTGAAAAATATTAAACATTTTATATCTATTTATTTTATAAACATAAAACAAAAGACAAGTGAGGTACAACTCACGGCTTGGATGAGAGGTTAAACTGGCATGTCACTGAGAAAATATATTGGTAACTTTTACATCAAACAGCATACCTGAGCAATGCTGTGGTTAGATTGGAAACACTAACGTGAACTCCTCAACTTCACACATTTCCCATCTCTGTCACTAAGAGTGACCACAGAAGCAGCATTTATAGCCAACCTCCAACTCTCATGTGCCCCTAAAGCTCAGATTTTATCTCTAATACCTTCCTCCACTGAACAAAACAGGGCTCCTTGGAGGGTGGCCTTAGGTAGGAAGGAAGTTCCTTTATGCAGAGAAAGCACAATGTCACAGGGTTAGTTCTGAAAGGACCAAAAAAGCTAGATTAGAGACTGCCATTCGTCGGGCTCTGACAATTTGAGTATTGAATGAGATTGATAACTATAATCAATTTAAGTACATGGAATCTGTGAAGGGCCGTAAGTTCTCAATGAAGCTCCAAGGAGGAAAAGTTGATATAAATTGTACGAAAAATGGTGAACAGGATCCAGTTTCATTTTATATTAAATAGCTGCCTATATGAGTGATATCATTTCTTCTATTAAATACATGTTGGGATATGAAGTACATAGGTACTTTTTTCTATCCTTGCAAGGAAGAAAGAGTGGCTTTTGAATACATCTAATAGTCATGGAGGAAAAAAGTAGAAATTAGTAGTCATGCACAATAACAGAAGAGAAACAATAATGTGGTAGGAGACGCTGAATTGGCTAAATGTCTTCACGAAGATGGAAAACTTCTGATTTTCGATCCCTGGTTTCGTGAGAGATGAAACATCACTTTGACAAAACCCTCTGGTCCCAGAAAAGAAGATCTATGTGAAAGGCATGGACTTTCACATTCTTAGTGAGACCATTTTTAATAATGTGTTAATATTGAGCATAATAATGTTGGAAGATCCTTTATTGGGGTCCCAAATAAGAAGCAGTAACCCCCAAACAGCTGGCCTAAGGGAACAATATTTTTCTTTTGGTTCTGGAAGAAATCTGTAATCCTAGCAGAAAATAAATTTTGTTTGTCCTAATTCTAGAAGCTAGTATATTAATTCTAAGAAACTATCTCTGAGAAAGTATAAGTATAAAAATAATGAAAAAATCAATATACGTCCATAATCTTTATACTTTGTAGCCACTTTAAGAGTAAGAGTAGGTGTATATTTTTCAGTCAGGGTGATGTTCTGTGTACAGTTTGGCAGAGTTTTTAGGCGTTTGAAGTGTTTAGGTGTGTCTGACACATAAACTTATGGTTTTAATGAAATTTTTTGGAAAATGTGGGTAAATAATGTTGTAACCAATGTTTATAAGCTTGAGAAATTCAAATTCTTTCAATTTTTAATAAGTTTTGATTCATCAATTAGGTAAATAAGAGTTTGAATGTCAAGGAAAAATTGTTTAATAGATTCATGAGATTGGGAAGTTGAATACAAAACAAAGTGCAAATAGGTGTGCGTGTCGTTCCCTCCGGATGACAGATGTCCCACAAGCATAGAGAACCTATCAGCCAAAATTCCGGAGCCCCGAGTGGGCCAAAAAAAGAGATATTATCTTCATGGAACTGTTGTAAGGCAGGAAAGGACTGAAGATGATTTTTGCCCTGGGTGCCATGCTGTGCCTGAATTTTCGTGTGGAGATTCCTAAAAGTGGAGCAATCTTCAAGTCTCAAAGGAATTGGTCAACAGGAGCTTTTCCAGATCCTATGTGGAAGGTGAGAGGGGTCTTTAGGGCAGGCATCCTGACCTCTCATCCAATTCTCTTCAGCCCCTCCCCTGAGGTTGCTATTATGATGGCGATACTATATTAGATATACATTATAATATATATATATTATTATCTGGTATTATTATTGTCGTTATGTTATTTAGAAAAGCAGTATTTTGTCATATAAGAAACAATAGGCCATTGCCTTTTCAGTACCTCCAGCTGATGACTTCTTCAAAATGCCCGCAAGGCCACAAGCCCTAGTCTTCTAAACAGCCATTGGAGAGGGGTCCTCTTTGAAGGCCTGCCCCTGAATGGCAACCCCATGCAACTTGGATTCCTCTGGTTTGATGCTTCCTTGACAGGTAACTTGCAATCCCACTTTTCAAAGTCCAGAGGAAACAGGATTGAAACATCTGGGGGCAAATGCCCTGAAAACACTGCTGACCCATTGCTTTCCTTTCCTTTCCATTGACCACCTCGAAGGCCATGCGAGAAGCTCAGATCCATAGTGCTGTTACATTTGTAGGACGTGTTCAGCTGTCTGTGTCATTTTTATTCACCCTATGCACCTTGAAAATCCCACTGAGCCATAATCTTGAAACCTAACACCTCACAAGAACCTTTTCTTTTTTTTCTTTAGAGCTTACAAGTGTGTCCTATTTAAGTGTCTCACCTAGACGCTTAGACATGCAGAGGATTGTTCTGACAATGGAGAACCGGGCTTGACAGGGGATGGTTCTCCTGGGAAAGTGAGCATGGGAAATTGACCTTGGAGTCTCACGGTCTTGCATAAACCCTCAGGCATGGGCTGAGTTTGGAGTCTCCAAGGTCACTTCATGAGTGCCCAGGGGGTAAGACATCCTTGTGGGAATAGCAGAGGAAGCATCCCAGAGACCTGAGCGATCTGTAGCCTCATCAGGACCTACATCGGCAGCAGGTGCCCTCCTGAGACTTGAAGGCCAGGAAAGTTTTTCCTCCGACCTGGAGTGTTGTTGCTCCTCTTCGTCCGCTGAAAAAGCCAAATTAAAAGAGCTCCTATCCTTTGCCTGTGTCTGTGATGGCTTTCCAACCATCACACCACCAAACTTTAGCACAGTTATGTAATAACTAAGCAAGGAACTTACAAAAGGTATCAGCCGAACACGACTACCAGAAAATCTATTTGGATCAAGCCCCATTGTTACCTCCAGGCGCTCCATCATTCAACCCCTTCTGCCCTTCTAGCTGCATTTTGAGCAGCTCCCCTGACTCGCCCTCTGCACTGAAGTATGTATTTCCTGGATTCAACCTGTTACTCCAAGCCTGCAGGAGGCACTAAGATCCAAGATCTAGCTCAATGACGCTTCTTCTGTGAAGCCCTCCCTTCCCCCTCCCACCACAATTGACTTGTTCCCATCCTCCTTGAGGGCACAAGCATTGGGGGTTTGGTCATACTTGATGGCAAAAGTTAATTTGCACATTTCTGAAGATGTGAACTCTGGGGACAGGGCCCTGTTGAATTCATCTCTGTCTCATCAGTGGCCTGCAAGAGGGCCTGCACAGCAGCGTTCAAACACATTTATTCAATGAATGAAGAGTGACAATAGTCACTAATGACTCTAAACCAGGCTACTAGGTAAATAGTTAAGAGCCAACCCAAGAAATAAACAGGTGGTTGGTTGTCTTAGACGTGTAGAAAGAAATATTTACTTTCTGATAGGTATAAAGTCCCAGAGGGAAGTTATAGGTCCAAGTAACATATAGGAAATGTCCTCATCTGTGGGCCAAAGGGAAGGCCATTTATAGTAAAACACTTTGCATTTCAAAGCTGTCTTTGTGCTTCGTAATTTATGTTGAGCATTACTGGCAGGACTTGGTCGGAATATTTTCATCCTTGAATCTGAGGAATTTGAGGCTCTTTGCTACATAGTGGGGAGGGCTGTGTCAGCTTGTGTGATAACAGTGCTTTTCTCTGAGAACAGCTCTCCAAAGCAGAAGTCAGCAGGAAAACAGGTAACGTTATTTACCAAAAATTTCTTTAAAATCAAAGTTTCAGGCTATTAACCATTTCAGTGAGTCATACCACTGTCCCAAGAGTGTAATTTAGAAAGACGCCATTATGTGAAAGGTCAAAAGTCAGGACAAAATACAACATGTCTATTTTTAAAGGCTGAACCAGAATCTTTTCTTTTCAGTCTGTTGTCAACAGTACACCTTTAGCTGGTCAGCCATGAAAAGGGAAATAAAGAACCCAGACTGGAGTGGAGACAAGTCTGACATCTAAGGTGGGACACTAAGGCACTGGAGTCAAACTGTGGAGAAACAGAATGTGTTGGTTCCTGCAGGAAGTGGGGGTGGGGGGTAAGCTCTATGCGTTGACATTTGATCATCCCCTGCTGTAATTAATCGGAGAATGAGCACCTAATAATTTGGAACTGCAAATTAGAAACAAATTTAAACCCAAACCAATCCAATAATCATGAGATTGTCTCCCTGAACCCCGATAGCATGGGCCACGGCCACCCCTAAGCCCATCGTTAGAAAGGGGATACTGGGTCATTCGGGATTTCACCTTGAGCTGAGTGTAGGGTCAGCTTCCCTGGGGGATGGATCAGTGAATGAGATTGGGTCTGTTAGCAAGGAAGTAAAGGGGAAAGGAGGGAGGGAATGCAAGTGCAGCAGATGACCAATGTCTTCTCCAGCATTCTTTAAGGGCCCTGGAAACTGCAGATCAAAACTTCCCAAAGGGGCCCTTACCCCAGTTGTGTTAGGAGTTGTATCCAGCACAGAAAGATATTTTGAGAGTTCCTGTAACTTTGTGCCTTTCTCTTTTTGTTTTGTTATTTTTATCCCCTCTGTTTCCTTGTTTTACCAGAAGAGAGAATCCTTAACTTAGAACAACCTAAGAAAAGCTGCCTGCTTGCTCCTGGGACAGCAGCGTGGGAGATCACGTCCCTGGGTCTGAGGTGGGAGCCAGGGAGGCTCCTCTGCCCAGAGACCCTCCCCTTCCCAGGGTGAAGCGAGCAGACCAGGTAAGAATGGTAGGTTCAAGTGTGCTGCATACAGTAGGTGCTCAGGGTGAGGCTGGAATGAATGTGTGGAGGTGGATATGATACAGACAGAAGTGGAGCAGCAGAGGAGAAAGGTTTTGAGGTTGGTAAAGGCTTTGAGGTTTGATTCCCAGCATTGCTATTAACCTGGCTGTGTGACTTGGGGCAGGTTACTTAGGCTCTCTGGGCCTGTTTCTTCACCAGCAAAAAGGAAATAATGACAATGACCCCAGAGGAGTCTTGTGAGAATCAGAAATCATTGAACGTACAGCTTATGGCAGGACGGGGCCTGACACTTAATAGGCACTCAATAAATGGAAGCTGATTTCACTCCTTCTGGACCCACGCACTGTGATTCTTTTCAAAATTAATATGCCATGTCCCAGCCCTGTGTGAGCTACACCAACACTACCTGTCTCCTTGCTCACCTCCTAACGTGGAGTGGGGAGCAGAGAACCAGCAAAATTGCCAGGACCGTGTTGCTGTGGTGAAATTTGTGGATGAGATGGCAAGAATGGAATCTGTCTCATTTGTCAGCATGACAGGTGTGCCCACAGCCTCCGTATCAAGCTGCCCAGGACCCTGGTGCTCAGCTAACCTCGCATTTCCCTCAGCTTTAGGGTGAGGTCACCCTGATTATAAAAGTTCCTAGCCTCTCCCTTGATTCCTCCCAAGGCATTGACCTCAAATCTGGCTTCACCATCAACTAGCTCTGTAACTTTGGGAATATTGCTTTTGCACCCCTTGGCCTCAGTTTTCTCATCTGTAAAATAGGGATACTACTAGTCCCAACCTTGTGATGCTAGTAACAACTAGGGCTGTTGTGAGAATTTGTGAGCTGGTACACATAAAGCCCTCAGCACGGGGCCTGGAATAGACAACACTCTCAATAAATGTCAACTGTGTCCGTGACTGCAGATGATTGGAAATTTCACCCGGCCCCTCACCCAGGTGAGCTGATTCATAGGCCAGTGGAGCAAGTGCCGCCATGTCCAGCTCCCACACCTGCAGGTTTGCTTCCATTGGCCTGTTGGAGCGGCCTCTCATTCCAGGATCTTGCTTCTGATTCTCACAATGGCTTTGTCAGGTTTGGACCAAAACTATTATTTCGCAGATGAGTATGCTGAGGCCCAGGGAGACTAGATCCAGGTATTCCCCACATTTGGAAAGTTTGTGTTATGTTACTTCACTTTTACAGAAGACCTACCTTAGTACCTACTTTCCCTAACTGAAAGAATTCTAAAGAATATTTTTTGCTTTTGCAAACAAAGGTGAAAGCGAAAATAGCCTGCAGTGTTAGTGTTGGTTTTGCAGAGAGGCGGCATATACCGAGAACGGCGAGAGCGGCCTCACCAGCTCCTTACCCCGGGAACCACACTCAGCATCTCAGCATCGAGCAGCTGCAGCTTTGAACCGTGTCTGTGAGCATCTGTGCTTTATGTCAATTTATTTTGTGCATCCATTAGCAAGATGTGGCCTAGGATATCAAAAAAGCCTAAGAGAGGTGACTTCTTGGGGTCTGAGAATGTTCAAAATTTCTTCCCCCTAAGTAATTGCTTCTTCACTTTATGCCGTTTGGCCTTGGGAAAAGTTTCACAAAACTCTACTTTCATACAGTGGGGAGACCTATACTTCCCCGGAGATCTGCCTGGCGGTCTGTGGCAGAGGCAGGACTTAGTCCCAGGCGTCCTGACTCATTGGGGGGGGGGGGTGCTCTCTCTGCCTTATGCCTCCAGTATGAAGAGAGAAGGCTGAGGGCTGGCGGAGAAAGGGTCAGGGACTTGCCCACTCCCCACAGCTCCTGCAGGGCCAGACAGGGCTCTGACACTGCCTTCTCTGCAGCCTCCACTCCTCCCACCTGGCTGCCAGGAGGCCTCTAGCAGAGAAGTGAAAAATGAGCCACTAAATGTATTATGACTTGTGAGGCTGTCTTAATAATTAAGTTTTATTAAAACGAACGCCGAGAAATTTCCTGACACGGCTTGCCTGGCAGAGCTCATCAAAAGGTGATAAATGGGTTCTGGGGAAAGAGTGATGTAGAAGCAGGGAGAAGGGACCCAGGGAGGGCCTTGGAGCAGGGCAGCAGGAGGAAGGGGGCCTGAGCACCTTGATCCCAGCAGTGCACACGGCCGGGCCTGCCGCCTTCCAGCTTCTGCCAGGACTCCTGCCCGAGAATTTCCTTTGTCTAAAGAGGGGTGAGCAGTTATCCATTGTAGGAAAGTTGGCCACTGTTTCCACACATGGTTACCAAGCTATTCCCCAAACCAACGGTGGCTTCTTCCAGAAAAGGCCCTGGGACTGGCAGATGAGTTTCCTTAGAGCAATTCTCTTCTACGATAATCATGTATTGCTTTTGTACAGGAAACCGATGGATACTTCCACCCCACATGAATCCTAGAGTGCTGGGCTGAGGGTCAGGGCAAGGTGGAGGGCACAAGTCAATCCAGACCCAGGTCCTGCCGAGGTCTGTCCTCCCACGGTGGTCTGGAAATGGGCGTGGGTCAAGAAGGGATGTTACTCATGGTGTGCGTGGGCTGGGGGCTGCGGCAGAGGTGAACCCAGGCCAACAGGTCGGAGAGGAGCCTCAGGAGATGTTTACTGGACAAGAGAACACCTGAGCTGCGTTTTGAAGATCTGGACTGTTTAATAGAAGAAAGGTGGAAGTGGGGGAGGAAGGGACCCAAGGGAGAGCCCAGAGGCATGAACAGGGGCTAGGAATTCAAAGACTTGCAGCTCCTTCTGTAAGGATAGAGTAGAATCTCTGATGGGCTCTTCAGTTTCTGCACAATGGTATCAATTCTAGCATCTGCTGATAGCTCTGCCCTCAGGCAATAGCCCAGAGTAATGGCTTTCTGGACTTCATCAGAAAATAGAGTCTTGGACCTCTGTTATCCCCATCTCTTATTAAGAAAGAAGGAGAAAGCCTGTGGAAGGAATTGTTATTTATGGAGAATTGAGTGAAGGGCATTCATGCCCTGGGAGAGTCTAGGTTTTATCCTTGAATCAAGTCAGGTCATCAGAAAACTTGTACCCAAGGAAGGCGAGATCACTGGGACCGAATGGAAAGGCTAGAAATAAGCCCTAATGCCAATGGGAATTCAGGGCCAGATAAAAGTGGCTTTGCAATTCAGGGAGGAAAAAATGGCTCAGCCAGGAGTCAGGGGGAAGGTTGACTAGGCATCGGGAATAAAACAAAGCTGAAGGCTCATGCCACACACTGATCAAACATTTGCATGCAAGAAAGAAAAAAAGAAAGAGAATACAGAATATAGGAATGAACATGGATAACATTTTTATAATATTGGAGTAGGAAAAAAGTCATTCTAAGAAAAACAATGAATCTCAAAAGCCACAAAAGACTGACATATTTGATTACAAAAACATAAAAATGTCTATATGCTGAAAGAAGTCAAAAGAAAAATGATTGTGTGGCAAAGAGACTTTCAATGGGAAGGCGCTAAAGGGCTTTAAGCAAAGGATTGTGGGGAAGTGGATGGAGTGAGGGATTAATCATAGTTACTCTATGGCCACAGTAGGGATGCTGGAATGACGTGGAGAGAGGGAGATGTGGGGATCAAGAGATTGCTGTTGCCATGGGCCTGACAGGAGACAATGGCAGCTCGGGACAGGCTGCAGGGGACACAGTCAGCAGTGGGAGCAGAAATCATCTGGGGGCATGGTAGTGCTGTGGTAAAGGGCTGGATGGTAGCAGAGCCATCCACTGCAACAGGAGAAGATTTGATGGTAGGGTGGGAGGTGTGTGCTTCTTTCTTCCTGGTCTTGAATTTGAGATGCCTTTGAGCAGGGCCGGCCTCATGGGTGCAAGGCCTGTGCAGTCACTTCAGGCCCCACACATGGTTTAATATTCTTCTGTCACCATCTTGAAACTCTTAGTAAATTTTTAGCAAGGGAACCTGCATTTTTGTTTTGTACTGCGCGCAACAAATGATGCAGCCAGTGCCGCCTTTGAGCCATCAGGGGACAGGTGCTCCTTGAGCAGTTGTCCAGATCTGTGGAGAGCCTGGAGGGGCCTCCTGGCCTGGAGACATACGAATATATGCGTCCGCTGTTCACAGGTGAGGAGAGAAGCCCTGGGCAGGGACGCACTCACTTCAGGAAAAGGTTTAGGCTGAGATGAGGACACTTAAGGACTGGATTTTGAGGTACTCATAGATGTAATGTCTAGGTAGGAGAGCATGTGAGGGTAGAAGCGGGTAGAGGTTGGACAAGGCAGAAGACAGTGGGCAGCCCAGTGAGTGAGCAGAAAGAGAGAGCCAAGTGTCAAAGCCACAGATCAAGGAAAAGAACTGAGGCCTATCTGGTGGATTTGGTGCTGTGGAAGCTGTTGGTGCCTGGGTACGTGCTGTTTCGGGCACCGAGGGGGTTTGTGGAGTGAGTGGGAGGGGAGTGGAGACACCTGTTCTGGGGACAAGTGTGGCCCTGACTTGGAGGAGAGAGGTGAAGCAACTTTTACCTTTATTTTTATGAGCTATGTGGATAGGTTTCTAAACTACATCATTAAGGGAAAAAGCAGTACAGAACATTAGACAGACTAGATCTCTCTGTATACAAAATGGCAGAGTGGGGGAGGGTGGGCTATCTGTGCATGCGAAGACAATTTCTGGGAGGATCCCCAAGGTACTAGCAGCGATGGTGGTCTAGGGGGAAAGGGCCTAAGCGCTTCACCTTTTCCCTTCCCTGTTGTTGAATTTTTTACCATAACCATATGTTTTTTTAATAATAAAAATCTATTAATTTGATGCCCTCAGGAAAGCTCTCGGACCCTAAAAATATTATTCAAATTCTTAAAATTAATGTTCAATTTATTAAAGTTACAAATCCATACAGGCCCAAGTTCTTCCACAAGCTTTAAAGTTTAGTTTACAAATCCTATTATTTATTTATAAGTCTAGCAAATTTTAACAATCACTTTTAAGGGCACCTTTGAGAAATGTTTCTTCTCATTTATAAATGGGTTTAATTAAATTGCTGTAAACATTGTGAACTGCATTTATACATTTAATATATTTGAATCTCTTTTTAAGTACTTCAGTTGTCTAATGAACCTTCTTAAGCATTAAGTAACTAGTGTAAATCTTTTTTTTTAATTTTTTTGTTTTTTATTTATTTTTGAGAGACAGCGCAAGCAGGGGAGGGTCAGAGAGAGAGGGAGACACAAGAGAGGGAGACACAGAATCCGAAGACAGTCTCCAGGCTCTGAGCTAGCTGTCAGCACAGAGCCTGATGCAGGGCTCGAACCCATGAACGGTGAGATCATGACTTGAGCTGAAGTCGGACGCTCAACCGACTGAGCCACCCAAGCTCCCCAAGTAACTAGTGTAAATCTAATTCATTAAAGTTGCAAATACAGCAAATCTTATATTCTTTTACAGGCTCCAATACTTATTTAAATTTAGTCAGATTTCAACTTAAAATCCGAAGTCAATTAATTGCTCAATTAATTATTTTACATTAGAACGGAAAAGTTAATCTATGACTCTAAAAGACCACGTTTTCCTAAACATTGCAAGTACATAAACACAGCTTATTTCAAAGCACAAATATTTTATTGCAAAAGGTATTATCGTCTTCTCTTCCCTTAATTCCAAATCTTCCCAGGGCTAAAAGGTCCTCACCTACAGTGGGCTGAAGCTCCTAACGGACCATGAAGCATGTCTTCTAGAGTGTAGGTACAGTTAGGTACGGCCGTGTGACTGAGTTCTAAGCAATTTGAATATAAGAAGAAGTGACATAAACACCTTGCAAGTCTGGCCCATACAAACTTCCTGTGTGCATACAGGGACATTCCCCCCAAGAAGCACACATTAGCTAAGCCTTTTGTCTTATGATGGCTCCCTTGTTAACAAGACTAAGAAAACTTATACTTACGCTTGAGATAAGTTCATCAGAGAACCCGAGTTATCCTTCTAAAATTTAAAAAGGTAAACTGAGAACAGCCCATACTAAGCATGTCTAGGAGAATCTCTAGTGGTGTGGTGACTTTCCCTAACTTTATGTCTTTCTGAACTTTTAAAAGATACATTTTAATTAAGAGGATGAATTACTTTTTTTTTTTTAACTAAGTTTATTTACTTTGAGAGGGGCAGAAAGAGGGAGAGAGAGAATCCCAAGCAGGTCAGAACTGTCAGCCTCACATGGGACTCGATCCCACGAACTGTGAGATTGTGACCTGAGCCAAGATCAAGAGTCAGAAGCTTAACTGATTGAGCCACCCAGGTGCCCCATGGATTATTTTTATATGAGAACAACTGTATAACTTGAAAACATACTTCAATCTGAACTCTGACATAGTAGCACTCACAGAACTGTGCTTGAGGCTTGTACTCCTGACTTGCACCACTTCATGATCCTATCATTGCATTTGTACCTGGACGTTCAGAGCAGTATCTAATTATGGATGTATTAGTGTGTTGATTTGCTCAAAGTCTGTCTTTCCCAGTGAACTATAATCCCCTTGAGGTCAGAGGCCTTGGACAACTGACTGAACTCTCTAAGCCTCCATCGTCTCATCTGTACAATGGGAATATTAATACATGCTGGGGAGGGAAATTCCAGGCAGAGGGAGCAACAGAGCTGAGACCCAGAGTTTGGGCATGCAGGGAGCAGTAGGAAAGCTGTAATTGCCGAATGCAGCCAAAGTGAAGGAGGTCAGGCTGGTCATGCAGGAGCATGTGAAGTTGGGTTTTATCTTGAGATCAAGGAGGAGTAGGGCAGTTACATGGTCAGATGTAGTCCAACAAATCTGATGTTAATCGAGTGTCTGCTATGTGCCAGGTATTTGGGATAAATCAACGAACAAAATAGGTTTAATAATTCCTTATCCTGTGGAGGTTATATTCTAGTAGAAGGAGATAGACGATAATTAGACTCACTAAATTAATTAATTAAAGGGAATGTTGAAGGAGATAGATACTATGGTAAAAGTATAAATAAAGCAAGAAAAGGGAAGTTGGGAGTTCCTGGGGAAGTGTGGAGAGGTGGGCACAAGTTATAATTAAAAAATGTTTTAATGTTTATTTATTTTTTTGAGAGAGAGGGAGACACAGAATCTGAAGCAGGCTCCAGGCTCCAAGCTGTCAGCACAGAGCCCGAGGTGGGGCTCGAGATCATGACCTGAGCCAAAGTTGGACGCTTAACCAATTGAGCCACCCAGGCACCCCACAAGTTATAGTTTTAAATGGTGTCCTCAGGGTGATGCCTTGTTGAGAAGTTGACTTTTCAGCAAAAACTTTAAGAAAGTGAGAAAATGAAACACCTAGTTATTTGAGGAAGACATAGTCCAAGCAGAGGGAAGAGGTGATGCAAATGTCTTGAGGCAGGAATATACCTGATGTGTTGGAGGAAGAGCAACGAGCTCCGTGTGGCTGGAATGAACCACCTGCAGAGGAGAGTGGAAAGAGATGACATCAGAGCTAAGAGGGTCAGATCAGCAGAGCTAGTATAATGAATTAACTTCGGGGTGAAATGGGAGGGATTGGGGGATCTACTTTATGTGTGTTTTAATTACGCTGGCGAGGCCAGAGAGGAGATTAAACGTGGGCAGTGGGAGGCAGGGTGATGAGTGCGGACTTCAGGGATAGCTAATTCATGTTTTTATATAACAGAGTTACCGAAACATCATTTACATACTATATAATTCACCTATTTAGAGTGTATAATTCAATGCTTTTTGGTAGATTCACGGAGTTCTGTGACCATTAACACAATCACTTTTAGAACATTTTTATCGCTTCCAAAAGCAATTTGTTCCCACTAGTAGTCATTGCTCATTTTCTCCCAAGCCCCATCTGCAGTCCTCAGTAACCACTAAATATACTTTCTGTCACTACAGATTTCCCTATTCTGGGCATTTCATAGAAATGGAATTATATAAGAGGTAGTCTTTTGTAGAAAAAAGTCTGTAGCCTTGTTTTCACTTAGTTTAATATTTGCAAGCTTCATCCATGTTGTAGCACGTGTCAGTACCCCTTTTCTTTTCTTCTTCTCACGGAGGAATGGTATTCCATGTGTGGACCTGTAGCACTTGTTTTATCCATTCAGCATTTGACGGATGTCTGAGTAGTTCACCCCCGTCGGCTGCATAGTGTTGCTGTGAATATTCAGGTACAAGATTTGGTTTGGACACTTGTTTTCCAGTCTTTGGGGGATACACCCAGGAGTGGAATTACTGGGTCATGGGGACAATTGTGTATCTCACTCACTGAGGGAGCACCAGACTGTTTTCCACAGTGGCCACATCATTGCACATTCCCAGCCGCAGTGCACGAGGGTTCCATTTTCTCTGCATCATGCTGCCAATCCTGAAGCAGACCTCTGGGGCTGCGAATATTTATTAAATTATATGCCAGGCACTCTTCGAAGCACTTTTCATAACTGTCTCATTTAACCCTCCTAATCACTTGATGAGGATGTGCTGTTCTAACCCTGTTTTAAAAATGAGAAAACTGAGGCTCAGAGAGCTGCAGAGACTTGCCCAATGTCACACAGCAGGTGAATGGTAGAAGTAAGAGAGATGAGGATGATGTAGAAAAGGTAAAACAGATGCATATAACTTAATAGAACCTATTCCACAGTGGACCCCCCCCCCCATCTCCCTCTTCTAGTCATCACGGCTGAAATGAGTGGCTTTAGACAATACCATTTCTTTTCTTATCTCTCATCATCTCAGTGGGGCAGGAGTTCAGGAAAGACTTGTTTGGGAGCTTCTCATACAGTTGCAGCCTGATGGTGGCTAGAGCTGGGGCTGGGTTGAACATCCTTCTCTCTTCAGGTAGCCTTAGGGTCTCTTTACATGGTCCATGTGCATGGACAGGTTTGGACCTCCTCACAGCCTGGTGGCCTCAGGACAGACTGCTTACAGATCAGCTGAAGGCCTCAAGAGAGAGCACTCCAGTGACCAAGGTGGAGGCTGAGTGGCCTTGGGTGACCTGCCTTAGTGGGGTCGTCTCTGCTGAGCTCTATCGGTCAGACAGTCAAGTTCCACACAGATTTCAAGGGAGCGTACACAAACCCCAGTTTCAATGGGAGGATTGTCCAGAGGACATGGTAGATGATGATGTGCAATGCAGTCATCCTGGAAAAAAGTCTGCCAGCCCGCCCTTGGAGGAGGAGGGCTCCAGGCCCAGCTTCTAATCGGTGAGTGCACTGTGACCCTGCAGTCTAGGAGTTCCTCTATTTACTTCCTGCCTCTCCCCTCCCCCACCCCCAGCCTAGCGTGTGAGGCCCTGAAACAGGTCTCTCCCTGAAGACCAAGGTCTAGCTTTGACCCAAGATGCTTTGCACGGGGATGCCATCCTCACAGGGAATTTTAGCTCAGCTCCACCCTGGGGACTGGACTCAGGGCCAAGAGACATTAAATGGAGCTGAAAGGGTTGACCAAGTAGAATTCTACTGGCTAATAATTGGGGGAGAAAATTGTTAGGCATGATCCTCTTGGCGAAACAGACTTCCAGAGTGAAGTCGGGGCTGGACTAGTTAGTGCTTATAGACAGTGAGGAGGGTGGCAGAGGAAAGTGCACGTATTGGACATCATTTGTGCCCCAGGTACAGCCAAGGCACACCTGAGGCCTTCACCTCATGTCAGCATCCCAAAAACCCTATGGGGTGGGTACTACGTACTTACAGAAATGAGAACACAGAGGCTCAGAGAGGTGAAATAATATGCCCAGAGTCACACAGCTGATAGGAGGTGGAGTCAGGACTGCAAGGAAATTCTTCTAACTGCAACTTCTGTTTGAGTGCTCTTCAAGAAATATGCCCAAAAGTTACCCTTAGATCCACTCAAAAGTGCACTGGCACCAGAGGTGCGGTCCCATTCCTTCCATCCACCTGAGTGCATGGAAATGTACCTGCCGTCATGGGCAGCGTGGTGGCCATGGATGTCTGCAGACTGCCTTCCCCAGGCCTTCAACGCGAGTCCAGCATACTGAGGGGCACAACAAAGCCCATTATACTGAAATGGGGGCTACTTCCCCTAATATAGTAACTTTCCTTTAAAGTTAAATTGAGAAACTAAAGGGCTGGGTGCTACCCTTCTAATAGCCGCGGAGTATAAATGCAGTTCGAGGGCAAATGGTCCTTCAGAAAAGAGCATTTCTAATGTTCTTTCAAATTGTCAATTGAAGGGTGAAAGGAAATGTGATTAGGAGACCAAAATAACACGAATTTGGAGACCAGCAAAAACGTTGACTGCACGAATGTGTAATTTAAACCACCAAAGTGCTAGCACATTTTTGATGCCAAATATACTTAATCAGTAATAATCCTATCCCTCAAGAAGGCTCCTAATTTGCTTTATTGCCTTTTTAGATTTGTCCCCTTTCATTTTCTAAAATATAATCATAGTTCATCGACTCCATCTGTGAGCGCCGGCAACGAACTCTGGGTGGTAATGATGTAACCAGCGAGTAACAATTCCTTAATCATGCCGTTTCCTCCATTGTCGCCTCATTTGAATTCATGGTTTTCAGAAAATTCAATTATATTTGCAATTTCGTCAAGAAATTACTCAGATAAATAACTGACAGAGTAACAGTTCATTTATTTGTCAGGAACAGAGCGAAAGGGAGGGGCAAGAGAGAAGAAACGGCAAAAGACAAATTTGATAAAAAGCGTCATAAAGAAGTTTTGCTTTGTCAAGGGGCGAGGGGAAGGGTGATGATTTTACACCTGCCCGCGTGAGCTCAGCCTGTGGATGGGATGTGATGGGAGCCCCTGAATGAGACATCCTCGTACATCAGGCCTAGCCTAATGTCTTTCTCTGGAGCCGTCACTGGCCTTTGCTGACATTTGTGATGTCCTGGCCTTCATTCCAGGTACAAATTTATGACGGGACACTTGTGACCCTCACCGCCATCTTTATCATCTGAGTGTCATATTGGATTTCTGCTGCCACACACGCCAGGTGCCATCTGGCTGCCTTACCTGGACTTTAATCTCGCCCATTAAGATTCTCTGAGTTTCTACAAAGAAAATTAATCATCTTCCACAAGGCAGACTAACATCTGTTGGCCTCCTGCCTCTGTTAGGGAGATTCGGCCCATTGTGCATCCACTGTCAGAGAAGATCCAGTCACCACCTAATATGACTGGTGGGCACTCTCTGCTGGGCACTCAGCACCCAGATCTGTTCTGTTCTCAGTCCCAGGTGCTATCAACCAGACTTCCTCCTCGGAAGGAGGAATCCTTCCGGGATTCCATGGGAATCAGGATGGGGGGGTGGGGTGGGCGTGGTGGAAATGGAGCCACAGAGGTGCCCGCTGGCTGGTAGTGATATGACCAGGCATTTCTGAGGATGGCCTTGCAGACAGTTACCAACCTATGACAACAGCCTCCAGCTCAGACTTTACCCAGCGACGCTCCTGGGACAGACAACATCCGCCCTGTGCTTCCCAGAAAGCAGACGTAATCTTCCGATGATGACACTCATTTTTTCAAAGAATGTTAGCTGATGTTCTTCCAGAGGAGACATAGCCGGTCACAAACAACCAGGACTTCCAGCTGAGGCAACTCTGCGAACCAGTGTGATGGTACTCTAGGCACTCCGCTAGGGCCCAAGCTCCCAATCAGAAATATATTCCTCATCATTAATTAGTGTGCCGAGATTTTCAAATTAAGATTTCTTTTAACAACTGCAGGGTGAAGGGCTAAATCATACCAATGTGTTTTAACCAAAGGCCTCCAGGGACACACGGCAGTTGAGCTGAGTTGGGTTTACTGACACTGCAGAGAGGGGGAATGTGCCTCATGGGGGACAGTGAAGTGTCTGAGCAAGAGGGTGTGAGGAAGGACTCAACAGAGGATTTCGGCTTGTGCTAGGTGAGTGTAGGGAGTGCTCAAGGAAGTGGGGCTTTGCTCCGGACTGGATGTTGTCAGGCTGCAAGGATAATTCTGTCATTAGGGATCTTTGGAAATTCTATCCATAAGGCAGAGAAATGAAACCGTCATGGATAAACAAGCAGCCATTACGCAGATTAAGCTAGAAAAGGGAGAAGCGGGTCACGTTGATGGTTTGGACAATGTTCCGTTTTTGTCTATGCTCAGACATGACTACAAAGTGGTCTTATTTGTATCTTGCTCCATCCCGGTCAGTGTAGCCTTGCCTGATGTCTATGTTCTGTGAAATCATTTGTGTCCAACAAGTAAACGCTAGGGCCCCGCTGGGAGTGCCAGGCCAGCTCCCACCTATGATAAGTTTCTTCAAGGTCACGAATACCTTCTTTATGTTTATATTCTTAGTAATTTCACGCAGTTTTCAAAATATTTTCAAGCACCTCCTCCTCTATTTCCAGGAGACTGCTCAGCCCTCACTGGTCCTGCAGAAGCAACAGTTGCAATGGAGTGTGGTGAGTACCCGGCTTGAGATACACAAGGATGTTACCAGCTACCAAATGGAAGGCACTCTGCATGGCCAGGGGACACTTTCTGCAAAGAGTTGAGCCTTCAAAAGAAATAGGAATGGGTCAGGGAAAGAGAAAAAAAGTGTTTCTAGTTGGGAGAATAGTTGGGTCAAAGCTTAGGTCCTTAAGATCTGAGACCTACAAGTGGTTTAGTGAGGTGAAGCCGGACAGTCGGCAGGGACTAGACCAGAGACCTTAAGCAATTTGCTCAAGACCATCTAGTGGTGGGGCTGGAGTTCAATGCTAAGCGGCCATGTCGGGATCTGTGTTACTTTCCTCTGGGCTTCCCCCAGCCCTCAGGCTGCCAGGCTCCGCTCTGGGCTCTGCATGATGCAACCCTTGTGGGCTTCACAAAACTCAGTGTGGAGCTCAGGGGGGCAAAGTCAGGGACCACAGTGCAGTTTGGAAAGGAAAGACCACGTTCAGGAGTAAAGGGCTGGAAACTCAGCACTTATGGAGAAGCCTTTTTTTTTTTTAACTTAGTAAGTGTGTCAAGTGCCCAGCACAAAGCTTGCTGGTTTTGCACTAAAAGTCTGAAATTGTTATGTAGGTCTGAATCAATAAATGAAGCAACGGAATGCCTATCTTTGAAAAAGATGACAGTAAGTGCAGATAAGACATGAGAAAGCTTTCTCATGAAGATGCTATCCCAATGTTAACAACACAGGGAGAATTTGCTGCCTGGAATTAAGTGTAAACCGAAATGCTGCCCCTGCACTTCCCAGCTGTGCAGTCCTAGACAGGTTATTCATACCCTATGAGCCTTAGTGTCCTCATCCGTATGATGGGAATAATGACGCTCACTTTATAGAGTTGTTTCCAGAATTAGAAAATACATCTTAAATGTCTGCTAAGGTATGTGACACATAGCAGGTTCTGGGTAAAAAGATGTTAAGTATTAAAAACTGTGACTTTATACCAGTGTTGTAGATCACTGAAAAGTAGAGCTTTCTTTCTCTGCAGTGGGAGTGGAGGAGGAGTGAGGAACAGGCCTTGAATTGGGTCCAGACCAGCTCAGGCACTATTATTTGTTTGCAGTGTCTTTTCACTTGTGGCTTTATGTCTTGGCCAGTCTTGAAAATGATTAAATAAATGGCTGCCTCTTTGGTAATTGTTCCCTTTGGTGGTCAGTGTTTTTCAAGCAAGTCTCTCTATTACAGAGTCACCATGGCAACTTCCCACTTAAGAGGCTTGCAGCTGGCCTGTGCTTCTTCCAGGGGGCAAGCAGCCACTCCTCCAGGTGCCTAGAGCTGAGGGAGGACAGTGACAATGCAAGCGCTTCTGCCTGCAGGATCTGAAAAGTGCATGAAGGAAGGAAGGAAGAGATCTGGCACGCAGTAGATACATAAGAAATGCCGGTGGAAGTGGCATGAGGCAGCACCATTCCAGGGAGGTGTTCTAGAACAGGGCAATTGCCCTGAATCCAAAAAATGTAAGATGCCTTACTCTGCCAGGAAGCGATGGTGGGGGCCTCTACCGGGGATTGGGATGGGATAGTTTCATTATTCATTCATTCATTCATTCATTCATTCATTCAACAATATTAATAGGCCAGGCACTAGTATATAATGAAATACAGTTTCTATCTTCATATAACTCACAGAGAAGTGAGAGAGACACAGAAATAAACAGACAAGATCCAGAGGGGCAAGTGCTACCAGGAGGGACACACCGAGTGCTGCAGGAGCCCAGACTTGGGGCAACCTGGGAGGTTTCTCAGAGGAAGAGCCATCGACCCAGACACTTGTCTGGATAAGTACAAGTCACCCAGAAGAGGAGGGTGAGGATGACTGCTCCAGGTGCAAGAAACGGCATGTGTAGAGACCCCAATTGGAAGCTCAAGACCATCTGTTTCATTCAGGGTCTTATTTGTAAGTGACAAATAGTAAGCCCAGCTTACGTGAGCAGAAAGGGGATTGATTAAGTAACATTATCTGGCTCACTGAATCTCTGAGAGACCAGAATCAACTTGAGGCCATGAGCCAGAAGCAGCCCCTGAAACGACACTGAAGAACTGGCCCTGTGTAGCCTCCTCAGCCTGGAGGCTGGCACTGAGGCTGAGTTCTGGATGCTAACCCTGGAAGCTAGGTATGGTGGCTTCCCCACCACTCTCTGCACAGATGGGTTTGGTGTGGTTCCTCATTCTTCAAGTCACAGCTTCTAGTTCAAACTGTGGGGGCAGGAGGATTTGGTTGATTTGGCCTAGGACATTCATGTTCACCACAGCTTCAAGGGAGGCTGGGACAGAGGGTATTTGGCCTTCCCAGCTTTATGGTGGGAGATGAGATCTGCCTCATAAGATGAGGGTTTTTCCAAACATAGTGTGGAGGGATAAGCAATAACAGTGAACTAACAAGGAGAGCATCATCATGGAAGACATTGGGCCCACAGAGGTGAATAAGACATGATAATTGACTTCAACCTAACGGAAGTGACAGTACTCTCCATGTGACTAAGTAACACTAGGATAGAGAACGTGCAAGGAGGGGATCAGTGCTATTGAAGATGGGCAAGGAATAGAAGGAGTCAATGTCAAGGCTCCAAGTTGGAATCCTGGGATTTTGATGTGGTAGGAACCACTTTGATACTATATGAGAGTAAGGCTGACCTTGAGCCATGCTGCCTATGAAGTCTGTCTGAATTAGTGGGACCAGGAGAATCTCATGGTCCTACAAAGATAGGGTCATCCTCCAAACATCCGGTTACCCTTCATCAGCCATTAATCTAACCCTTGCAGAAACAATTTCTATTTCATATTTGTAATGACATACATTATTCGATACTTGAACTTGCAGGACTGTAATTTCACACCTGAGTTTCCCCAAAACATCCCTTCCAATAGTTTGGGTTGTTGCCTAATGAATATGGTATAACTCCTTCAAAGTACTGATGGATTTGGGTGGTCTTCAGCCTTCTGAGAACAGGAGAGAGTGCTGAGGGAGTCTGAGAAAGCAAATCTTAATACCTCAATAGAATTGGCAGCTATAATAGAGGTCCAGCTAGAGGAGGGAGTGTTTAGATCCTCTCTGGATCTCTGCTTTCCAGGATCATACATAGCAAATCCTTTTAAGCCCTCTGTCTCTTAAATAAGGCCACTGGGGGACATCTGTATTTCTTTTTGTCCTAGAAAAGGACACCTTTCAGATTATGTTATTATGTATTTATGTGATTCTGCTGTTCTTCTAACTTGCTAATGCTGGACAGACATTGAGAAAATCCATAGTCACCTAGAATTCTCAGTGCTTGTGGTTGGTGGAATAATGGCACCCCAAAGATATCCATGTCCTAATCCTTGGAACCAGTGAATATATTATGTTACATCGCAAGGGAGAATTAAGGTTGCTGATGCAATTAAGGCTGCTAATCAGCCGACTTTAAAATGTGGAAACTATTCTGGATTATTCAGGTGGACCTGATGTAATCACAGGAGTCTTTTAAATGTGGAAGAGGGGCCAGAAAACAGACTCAAGGAGAGATTTGACTATTCTCTGCTGACTTTGAGGATGGAGTAAGGCAACCACAGCCAAGGAATGCAGGTAACCTTTAGAAGATGAAAAACACAAGGGAGTGGATTCTTTCTTAGAGCTTCGAGAAGGAACCAAGCCCTGCTGAAACATTCATTGCAGCCTGATGAGGCCCATTTTGGACTTCTGAACCTCAAGATGATAGATTTGTGTATCAAGCGACTGAATGAATGTTAATTTGTTATAGCAGCAGAGGCAACTGATATAGTGGTCATTGTCAGGGCTTCACTATCAGGTAAGAAGCTACCCAAGAAGAAGGAAGGTCCAAGACCCTTGAGGGGGTAGAGTTCTGAACAGAGAACAAATGCCCTTATGTGTAGACTTGCCCCTGATGAATAATGAGCCCAACTTCCTGTCATGGGAGATTCGATCATATCGTGATGGGGAAAAGGTAGTCTGAACTGAAAGGAACAATTTACATTATGTGGGGAGCTTACCCTTAAAAATATATACTCCCTTCAACTGGTCCTGAGATGCCATCATGAAATCAAACATTCCTGAGGTTTTTGTCAGCCAGACAGGTTTCCGTTTTCTGTTCTCAAAGGGTCATACCTACTGGTGGTGGTAACAGAATTGATGAGCTCAGGAAATGGAGGTGAGTTAATGGGGGAGGGAGGACTTCTCAAATCCTAACGGAATACTGGGGTGATGTGTAGCCTGCTGGGGGTGGCGTGGGCTCCTGCCACTACAGGGGAGACTCCCAGCTTGGTCCTGTAGGCTGAGAACAGAAAAGGATGGAACTCAGAGGTTAAAATAGATCGTAAGTGAATTTGCAGGACAATTTCAAAAAAGAAATCCATTTCTAGGTGTTCGATGAGAACTGAATTGATAGTAATGTGACACCAAGGAGCCTGCGGCAGATTTTTTTTTTTTTTTTTTTTTTTGTAGGGCAAATATCTGTTATTCCCCTTTCAGCAAAGAAATACTTTTCCCATTCTCCTTTGAGAAACTACCCACCTCCTGCTCAATCTTTTTGGCTAAAAGGGATTGCATACATCAGCTAACTTGAGGATGTGCATAACCCAGAACTGGCCAATCACAGGCTTCCATTCCTCTGGCCACAGTGATTGGTTGATGGTTGGGCACGTGGCCCACGCTGGCCAATGAAAGCCCCCCTCATGACCGTTGGGATTGCTAAATGGATGGAAGGTGGTTTGGACCTTCCAAAGGTCCAACTGGCTGCTGAAGACCGCCTTGTTACCAGAGAGGAGAGCCTCTGGGGCGGTGAGGACCGCATAGTGGAAAGCAGTGCTAGGGAAGGGAAAGACTCCTGAAGATGTCCGGACGTGCAGGTCCAGCTGCGCCTGAGCCCCCTCTATTTAGTCCTCTGTGCCGATAAGCACACCCCTGCGCCAGTCCAGCAGGAGCTGGGGTCACTTCACTGGCGGTGGGACGCGCTCCCAGCTTGGAGCCCAGGCGGGAATGCAGCACCAATTCCCACCCTATGTGCGGGGGCGCTGAGCCAGGCACTGATGGAGCTTCAAGGGGACCTCACAGGGTGAAACAAACAATGGGAGACACGGACATCTGGAGAATAAAACTACATTTAAATGACACCACTGGTTAAGGCAGGAACACCTATTATGACTTGGGCACCGGAGAAGGGAGACAGGGTTCAGTCAGGACCTGGAGGGGGTTCCCATGTTCCCAAGATCCCAGGGGAGGGATGTGAAGGCCCAGGTGGACCACTTGGTGGAGTGTTTGAGGGCGAGAAATGGGGATTAAGGCGTGCTGCATGTCCTGCCTGGCTTTCAATAGGGCTAGGGTAGAAGTGGGAGAGGTGGAGCATCAGGTGCCGCATTCCCAGACCTGCTGTGGTTTCTTGGCTGTCAGGGCAATGCAAGGAGACTTGAACTCAGATTGAAGATGTAATTTCAAGTTCACACACCTCATGCGGAGTTGCCAGACTCCAAACCCAGTGCTCTGTGTGCTGCTTCACAGTGACAGGCCCCAGAAAGGGATTATTCCGGTCAGAGCTTTCTAAGCCTCAGCAAGTGAAACAGAAGGGGAGAAAATCCCCAGTTGTCCATCCCCTGGCTGCCTGACTGAGGCCAGCCGTGCTGCGGGGACACTTGCCTGGGCTTACTGTGACGACTGTTCGCACTCAGAGCCTATTCAAGGGTAATAAAGGCAGGAGCTGCTCAATATATTTTCAACTGTCAATCTCTTTAGGTTGCTCGGCACACTTAGGAAGGATTGAACAGAACAGATGGAGGGTGCCAATTTCCCTGGTCTTGGCGCAGACTTCCTAGAAGTTGCACAAACCAAGCCCTTCTTTCTTTGCTCAGGGAAGGTAGCAGAGACTGATTGAGGGAACTGAGGAGTAAAGGACTTGAACTCGAAGTATTGCCCCAGCCCAGCCCTTTCACCTTCTTCAGCCCCCATCAGCATAGCCTGACCTTGAGGCCCCGGTGATTCAGACTCAAGGAGATCTCTGGAGACAGGAAGGCAGCCGGGCTTAGGGGGAAGGGAGAGGGTAATATAGCTGCTGGATGGGATCTGGGGAGACCATATATGTACCTGTGGGGAAAGGAAGCAAGCTGCTGTCCTTGTTCGGCTTCGAACCCCATCTCTGACTCTTACTAGCTGTGTATGTAGTCTTAAGCAAGTTTCTCCTTAGTAAGTCGGCTTCTTCATTTGTAAACTGGGAATGATAATAGGGATCAACTCATACAGTGGCTGTGTGGACTGATACATTCTAGCAAATGCTCTTGTAAGCAGCAGTGGGAATCCACCCCAGAGCTCCTCCACGACCTCTTCCCACCATCTCTCCCCCAGCTGTGGTAATGTGCCATGGATAGCTCTCCTCTTGCCTTGCTCTCTGCTTTTTTGGCTGACCTGATATAGTCATTAACTGTCAGATCAGGAAGAGCTATTCATTCAACAAATATTTACTGAGCGTCTACTATGTGTTCAAGGGTTAGGGAGACACGACAGTGAGTGAGAGAGGCAAGGGCCCTGCTTTCATAATAGGTCTCTTTATTGCTCATGAGATTGTTAAGAAAATTGAGGCCCAGAGGGGAGGAAGGCCCCAGTCCCCAGTGATGGAGCTAACCAATGAGGTTAGGACCCATGTAGTTACCACCTCTGTATGTCCAACTACAAGCACTAGGCCTGACAAGAGTAGATTCTAAATATTTGCTGAACTGGAGAGTACGTAAATCATTAACTCCCAGTCTGTGGCCTGTTCCAAAATAACTGGGCAGAGAGTGTGTGTATGGAGGGGTAAGAGTTAGTACTTTCTATCGTGGGGCCCCAGTTGCCTTCCCCTCTGCAAAGGGTAGGCTGAGAGAGTTGGAGGGGATTTTATCTCTACTTGGAAGACATTGCCAAAGTCACAGAAGCATGCCATTCAGAAATTGTAGAGCTCATGCCCAGGCCTGCCAATTGTGTCTGATACATAGCCCTGAGGTCTACAAGAAATCAGACTCTAAGGAGAATCGTACTTTTTAAAAGTAATTGTCAGGCACTAATACTGTTCTTTCAGGACTCAACAAATCACACTCCAAACTTCTGTAGGGTTTGGGATGAGAACACAAATGGAGGATGTGGTGGGCACAATAACAGCCCTCCAAAGATGTCCGCATCCTAATCTCTGCAACCAGCAGAGATGTTGTGTGACAAAGTTTGCAGACAGAATTCAGGTTGCCAATCACCTGCCTGTGAGATGGGGAGATTATCCCGGGTTATCTGGGTGTGCTCAAGTCATCCCAGGGGTCTTTATAAGCGGAAAATGACTCAGGAGAGAGAGACACAGAGAGATGGCAGTGTGACAAAGACCTGGGCATTGCTGGCTTTGAAGAGGGAGAAAGGGGCTTCAGGCCAAGGAATGCAGGGATCCTCTAGAAGCTGGAAAAGGCAAGGAAAACTTTTCCTTTGAAAAGGAAGACGTGGAAGAAGTGAAAAGGCAAGGAAGGAAACGGATTCCCACCAGAGCCTCCAGAAAGACCGTAGCCCTGCTGACACCATGATTTTAGCCCCATGAGACCCAGTTCTAACCTCCCGAACTGTAAGATGAGACATTTCTGTTGTTTAAGCTTCTTAGTTTGTGGCAACTGCTTGCAGTGCCAATAGGAAACAAATATAGAGGCCCACTTACCCTCTGTCTAAGTGGTTAAAGTTATAAATCAAGTCAGGTACTTGCTAAATAAAATGTGTTCTACCTTCCTATGTTAACAAAGATGGCTTCTCAGCCGCTTGACTTTGCAGATTTTTAGCCTCCTTGGAGTTGCTCAGGAGAACATGGCAGCTCATGGAAAGCAGGCCCTACCTCCCACTCCCACAATATTACAGTATTGTGATCATTTTTATAGGAATATTTTTGGGTTGTGGAACCAATCATCTTGAGTTTCCATTATATTATGGGGAAATTCGCTTTGATATACAAATGCTTTGGATTACAAACATGTTTCCAGAACGAATTGTGCTCACGCACCAAGGTTTTATACTGTACTATGTAAAGTACAGTATAAAACCCCTTTCTCTTCTTCCACATCTCACCCCTACCAGAAAAGTCCTTCTGCACATGCACATGGGCACCCAGGCTTCTGTCCAAGCCTGTCCATAGCTCCTGCAAACAGCTGCCTCTCAGGAAGACCAGCCCAGAAAACAGGCCTGTGCAGGGCCTGGACACAGTGTCAAGGCTATGAGGACAGGGAATTCTGGGGTCTAGAGTATGGTCTAGACAGAAGGAGGGCATGAGCTTCTGCACAAAACCCCTGCGGCCCTTGCTGTCTCCTTACCTGTGGGGAGAGTGCAGCTGGAGGGCAACCAGATGGGCTCATCGGGGGTTCTGTTTAGGAAGATCTTGAGTCCTCCCTCCTTGCTGCCTCCTTCCCTTTCACACAGAACACTTCACCAAACACGTAGGGGTCTTCCCACACCAGATCATTCTCTCTGACACCAGCTGGGTGTCCTGCAACTCAACACGATTCTGATGCTGCCTACCGGGAGATAGTGTCAGATCCCATAAGCGAAGAGCTCAGTGCCACCAGACTGTCCCTACCCCACTTCAGATGCCACCCACAGGTCTAGGTTGTCCTGTGTATCTGACCAATCAGCTGGAGATCTGAGGTTCTCACGACTTCCTCCTTGGGTTCAATTAATTTGCTAGAGTGGCTCACAGAACTCAGCAAAACACTTAATGTTTACCAGTTTACTCTAGGATATGATAAAGGATCCAGATGAACAGCCAGATGAAGAGATACATACGGTGAGGTCTAGGGGGTCCTGAGTGCAGGAGCCCCTGTCCCCGTGGAGCTGGGATACGTTACCTTCCCAGTACATGCATGGGTTTACCAACCTTGCTCCTTGAACCCTGTACTATTGGGAATTTTACGGAGGCTTCGTCACGTAGGCACATTCGATCATTAGCTACATTTCTAGTCCTTCTCCCTTCTCAAGAGAAAGGGGAGGGGCTGAACATTCCAAGCTTCTAATCATGGCTTGGTCTTTCTGGTGACCAGTTCCCTTCCCGGAGCCATCCAGGAGCTCACCCAGAAGAACCTTATTCGAACCAGAGCTATGCCTATCACCTGGGAGATCATTTCAGGAGCCCCATGTCAGGAACCTGGGGTCAGAGACCAAATATTAGAACTGAAGATGTTCCTGGTGCTCTTACCACTCAGGAAATGATGTACAAGGGTTTCAGGAGCTCTCTGAGCAAGAACTGGGGGCAGAGACCAAGATACGTATTTTTGATTATCTCACATGTTCCACAATGGGCACCCCCTTGTTCAGACCAAAGGGTGGTCCTCGTCAACAGCACACCTTTGTAAGCCCAGAGAAAGCTGAATGATAAGTTGACAGGCAGCTGGGTTTCCTTGCTACAGGAAAATACCTCAACTTTCCCCCCATTTCCTTTACTAACAAAGTAAATCTTGCTGAACCTGTTAGTTCACAGTAAGGTGAATAGCTACAGTTCAAATCCGTGATGAGGCCTCAAATCCCAAATGTGTCATGGGATAGAGAACTGCAAAGTCCAAGGTCAGGACCAATGCAGAAAAGTGGGAAGAAAGCAGGATTGGCCTCAACTTTTCACTATTCAAGAGACTGCCCTGTAAAGTGGTGAACTACTCATGGAAGGGAGTATTCAAGAGCAGGTCAAATGTCTATTTCTCTGGGTTTTGCAGAAGGGACTCTTGCACACAAAGGCATAGGATTCTGTGTCCCCTAGAACATCAGAAAACCTATTCTAAAAGACTGAAGCCCTGCTTTTAATCTCCTCCTGTGTTCTGGGTTCTTTTCTGTTATGAAACATGCCTGGGCTGGCAGTGTTATTCTACATGTGCTCCCCGACCCTCACCCCGAGGCAGAAAGATCTCCACCCCAGAGGGGTTGTGGAATACATCAAGTTACTCATTCATGGCAACGTCCTCTCCAGATTCATTTGGCAGACATGGGACACTGTCCTGAGTATAGAGACAGGGTGCTTTGAGAGTCAGAGGTCGTCCCTGCAGCAGACTCAGCAGGGCTGGTGGGATGGGTTTTGCTTGGAGATGCTCGTCCTGCATATTAAGAGAGGACCCATCTCCAGGCAACCCAGGGCAGACACCCAAGGTCAGACTGGATCTTAGGTCAGGTCCAGGGTCCTTGCAGATGAACACACACTGAGCTGAGACAGGGGGAGGGATCTGACCATGGCACATATCTGATTAGTGCCAAAGCCCTGAGTAGGGCTCCAGGGACCCTGCGGATCTCCTGCTTCACAGAGGCTCATGTGAGTCAAGTGTCTAACTCACTGCACAGGCCTGCCAGGGGACAGGGCTGGAGTGGACAAATTCCGAGAACGAGCTTGGCCCCGGCTCTGATCGATTGCTTCCTGTGCTCGAGCAGCAAGCTGTGCTTGTGGTAGTGAACAGCGTCAGCACCTGCTCGTTCATTAAAGAGCTTCTCCTGTTCTCCCAGGAGCCAAGCACTGTGATGGGTCCAGGGACTCCAGGCCAGAGCAGGCTCAGGTCTTACCTCCTGTGCTTCTCTGTCTCCCATCCTGGCTGGGACGGAAACACACAGAGGGGCAAAGTTCATGCGGAGATGCGCCAAAGCCATGCACACGGGCACACCTGCCCCAGAAGCTCACAGACAGGGACCCGGGTTCTAGCGCAGGAGGTGCGAGGGCAGGCTCCGAGGTGTCTCTCGCCATAGGGCACTCCTTTGTTCCAGGTTCCCTGGAGCTAGTGCCATTCCCTGAATCACAAGTCCTCACTAAACTGGCCCCACATTCCCTCTGCTTCCAACCAAACAGATTTCCAGATGGGGCTGCTGCATATAATTGGCTCCGGATGGAAGGGGCTTCGAGGTCTGATCACTGCAAACGTCCTGTGGTCCTCTAGCAGGGCCTCTGCAGGCCTGGATGGTGCCCAGAGGAACCAACCACTGTCATGCAAACTGAAAATAACGTTTCCTTACAAGATATACAAGAAGTCACATTCTTGCACACCCGAGGCTGCAGACTCGAAATACATCCTGGTCACACATGCTCAGATTGATTGCTAATGAGGAGAGATAAAGCAGGCGGAGAGAGGGACACAAGAGCAAAGGCACGGAAAAGGCGGACATGGATGGATGCCGGGCTGGGACACAGATTTAGCACTGGGGCAAGAGGGAGAGAACATGCAGAGCCAGCAGCCCTGCCTGCCAGTGAGGGGTTGAACCCCAGCCTGGCAGACAAGGATCCTCCGCTGTGGATGTCTGCCTGCTCCGGCTGTCTCCACGGCCACCATGCTTTCTCAAACCCCCAGGTGTTCCTTGGCCAAAATTCCATTCACATTTCTAGGCAGCCGCATCTCTGCCCCAGACCCAGGAGGCAAAGCCATTGCCGCACCCACTGGAGTCCCCACTGAGCTCCCACACCTGGGAGAGACAGGGTAGCCAGAGGTGAGGTCCTGGCTGAGGCAGGGACAGAGAAACCAGGAACTCCGCCCCAAATATCTAAGCCCCCGGGGACTGACCCTTGGGTCCTCCATTCCATCCTGGGCAGGGGCTTCATCAAGGTTAAGTCCTCTTGTCCCATCATCTTTTAGAGTTGACAGAGGTTTGGGTGTCACGGTGTCATCCAGTTGTGCCGACTCTCCTGTGAGGTAGGTGCGGTTACTGTCTCCACTTTTGAGATGAATAAGATGAGGCCAAGGTCACATCACAGATCTGTGGTCACAGCTAAATGTGAACTCCAGACCTCCACGTTCTTCTCTAATACTGCCACCGAGTGGGGTCACATGGCATATTCTCATCTTGCTTCTGCTCCCATCACCCAATAAAATCAACTCTTTCAAAAGTCATGGGTGACGTCTGTGGTGCTGAATACAACCTACTAACATTCTCCTCTTGGGCTTCCGTGATACACTTGGCTTGGCTTTTCTCCCCTTCCCCCTCCCTGATCCATTTTCTGCCCTTTCCTGTCCTGCTCTGTCCTCCTGGTCTGTGTCACCCTGGCTTCCTTTCCCTCTGACTCTGGCTGGGTTTGGCTGATGAGAGAGGCACCAGCAGACTAGAGAGTGGGAAGAGGAGAGGTCAAGCACTTCTCGCTCCAACCCCCTCCCATCCATCTGTAGGGCTGGTAGTGGCTGCGTCCCTGCAGCCACAGCACCACTGGGTGCTGCATCCCTGCTGCCTCAGGCCCAGGGTTGCTAGTCCCTGGGTACACTGCCGTCCTGGGGTTTCCTCAACGCTGCCCATACCTCTGTACAAAGTCCCCTCCCTAAGCTCTCTTCCCTTAGACCCACTGAGCATGCCACTGTCTCCTGCGGGGACCCTGAATGGTACAAGGCTCTGCTGGTTTTCCTTCTAGTTCTCTGGCCATTCCTGCTTTGCCTTCTCTTAAGGTTCAATATCCTTTTTTTTTTAATTTTTTTAAATCTTTATTTATTTTTGAGAGTGAGACAGAGAGAGACAGAGTGTGAGCAAGGGAAAGGCAGACACAGAATCTGAAACAGGCTCCAGGCTCCGAGCCATCAGCACAGAGCCCGACGCAGGGCTCGAACCCACGAACCGCGAGATCATGACCTGAGCTGAAGTCGGACACTTAACCTACTGAGCCACCCAGGTGCCCCTTAAGGCTCAATATCTTTTATCTGGCTATCAAACACAGATGATCCTGCAGGATTGGTCCAAGGGGCTCTTTTCTTGTCATTTCAATACCATCACCCTGGGTGATCTCCTGTGACCCCAGAGCTGCAATTGCCACCCACCCAGATGACTCATCAAGGTCTCTTTCCAGTCCAGCCTTGTCTATGTCTTCCAGAGCCTTCCCTTTCCTTCCTTCCTTCTTTCCTTCCTTCCTTTTTCCCTCCCTCCCTTTTTCTTTCTCTCTCTTTCTTTCTTCTTTCTTTCTTTCTTTCAAATATTTTAATAAATGTTTATTTTTGAGAGAGAAAGAGAGAGAGAGAGAGAGAGAGAGAGAGAAACAGAGTATGACTGAGGGAGGGGCAGAGAGAGAAGGAGACACAGAATCCGAAGCAGGCTCCAGGCTTTGAGCTGTCAGCACAGAGCCCGATGTGGAGCTTGAACCCATGAACCATGAGATCATGACCTGAGCTGAAGTTAGATGCTTAAACCAACTGGGCCAGGCAGGCACCCCAAGAGCCTTCCCTTTCTTAAGGATGATGCCACCATGACCTACACGTGCAAGGCAGCAGCCCAGAGGTCATCCTTGACCCTCCCCAGTGCTCCCCTCCCACACCCAATCCATCCCCGTGTCCTGCTGATATTTTGCACCTCCACACACACCTGGCCCAGGCTACCCTCAGATTTTATCTTGGCACTCATTGCCATGTGGTCAAAGCGAGCTTTTCATAATACAGAACTGATCACACCAGCCCAAGGCTTAAAATCTCCAGTGGCTCCTGGGTTGCACTTGGTACTTGCCTCTCCAGTGTCTGCCATGTCTCACTTGTCCTCAATCTCTCCCCCGCCAGAAACAGCAACCCACTGTTCCTGATCACCAGGTACCTTTCCTCTGTAGTGGTGTTTTCACGTGCTGTTCCTCACCCCTGCCCTCTCGAGCTCCTTCATGTCTACATTCCTACTCCTCCTAAAGCTCTCAGCTTGATGGTCACAGCCCCGCTCCTCTGGTCCCCCTGCCCAGGCCACACTCCTACTATCCTGGGTACCTCGCCTGGGACACTTTTTACAGTTTCAGTTTTACGTGTATCTGTATGTTTCATAAATACCTACTTCCCCACCTACTGTGTGAGGACAGGGGCCATCTGCCCATGCTGTCTTTCACTCGTCTCTGTGTCCTCATCACCCAGCCCAGTGCCTGGCACAAATCAGGAACTCAGTATTTGTTGAATGAGTGAATGAAAGCACAGTTCTACCAGGGCTTCCCAGAAGAGGTGTTGTTTGCACTGTACTGGACTTTTAAGGATCTATGGGCGTTTTCTACCTGGAGCAGAAGGAAAGGACATTTCATGGAGACAGAGCCTAAGTCATCGATTGTGAAAGGAAACTTGGTCCGAATTACTTTAGGCAGTGGAATGTGTGAGTTTGTCACGACAGACCTTTAAATGCACTTTTCTGGTAAAGCTTCTAATGGTGAGAGCCTGGATCCTCTCAAATACCTCCTTCCTAAGATTGGGGTCATGGAATGGAGCTTCATTTTCAGGGGCCTCTGGCCTTAGCCCTGAGCCATAGAAGAAGGCTCTGCACTGAGACCCTCTGGGCCAGCCATGTGTGTTTGCCTCCCCGTGGCCATCCCCACATCTTACTGTGGCAGCCCTGAGTGCCTATGTGTCTTGTCTCCCCCATGTCTGTCGGCCAGGGGTGGCCACATGGCCCAGGCCCAAAGCCAGTTGTGGGCCTCATTTCCCTGGCCTCAGCAACTCATTAGCTCAGGGCTGGACATGTAACATAAGCTATTGAGTCAACAAGAAGCCCGGGAGGTTTTCAGGAGCCGCTGCCACAGACCCTGGCTCTTTCCCGTGGGACTCGGGCCTGAGAGCAAGTGGGGCTGGAGCTGAGAGGCCAGTTTGCCTTCTGGAAGGAGAGACCCTCAGAAACCACCATGTGAAAAAGAAACCCACGCAGGAAAGCAGGGCCAAGCAATGGAGGGAAACAAGTCCTGTTCACATAACGGGATTCAGCTGTGCCTGAATTCCTCCTACCCCTGAACTTGTTAATTCTGTGAACCATGAAACCTCTACATTACTTACGCCAATTTGAGCTGGGTTTTTTGTCACTTAACCAAGACAGAGTACTCACTGAAACAACCTCTGTCCTCTCAGCATCCCGATGCCTCCAGGACCTTTTCCACGTCTCAGCGGAAAGTGCCAGGCAAGACCCTTACCTGGACTCAGTCTGCTTTGGTCCCACTTTGACTCAAATTTGCTGTGTGACCAGGAATGTCCCTTTCCTTAAGGTCCTCAGTTTTCTGATTTGTGAAATCACTGAGCCTCTGCTCTGGGATCCATTGTACCCCATGCTTTTTCCACCATGGCCTTATCACAATTTTGTTTCATTATCCGAGTCCCCCCCTTGCATCCTGTGGGTGGCCTGACAAAGCCCTGGAAAGCAAGGATGGACCACTCCTTTGGGCTCCGAGTCTTCTAAGGTTTGTGGCCCACCTGCTCTCAGGAGGTCTTAAGTGGTCTTTCCCCAGTGGGCAAAAACGGCCCCGCACATGCCATCCCATGACCGACCAACGGGATGGGGATGGGGGCTGCAAGGCCTGGGCAAGGGGAATTGTTGGGAGCCATTTCTGAACTCACTAAGTTGAGAATACTCCTTGTGAGCTTAAGGCAAGTTTTTGCAAGGCCTCCTGCCATCAGATGGTGACCCACTCAATTATTTTTGCCTGAGCACCGACCCCCAAGGCACCTTGTTGATTGGTATCGGGAGTGACTTGTCCTCTTATTCTGGCCCTAAAATATGCTGATTGCACCTTGTGAAGGAACTTATTATAGGAATTTCTTCTTTTGTGATTATGGGAGCAAATATTGCACTTCCTGAAAAAACTGTTTTTCTTCCCCTCAAGAAAACAGGCTATTGACCCCTGCTCACAAAGAACTAACTTTTGCCTTTGCTATGCTAAAAACATTGTCTTGTATTTGAATGCTGAAGATACCTTCCTTTCCCATATGATAAGCATCTAAATCACCTACATCAATCACTATTGATAAAGATTATGCATGAGTCTTCTACAAATCTATGTTCTGGAAAATTTTTACATACCAAAGAAATTTGTCATCAGAAATCATTGTCTAAGGCAATTGCCACTTCTGTGCTGTGCCCCATACACTTAATGATAAATAAAGCTGAGTCTCAGTCAGTGCAGAGATGCCTGCCTGGTGATCAGAAAGAAACTTGAGGCTCTCTCATCCCTCTCCTTTTCGCCGACACCGTCCATCCTTCAGGGAACCCTGGACCTGCTGGAGCTGGACTCCGGCAGGGAATGTCTTCAGTGTCTTAAAGGCTTCCTGGGCCCTGAACTGCTGTCTCAGCCTAGAAACACTGAGGCAGAATCTTCCCCAGGCTAAACCTTCTTGCCGAAGAAACTCAGAAGGACCACTTTCTGAGTGCAGGAACCCCCTTCCCCTTCCCTGGGCAAACATCAAGTCTTCTTACTGAGAGGCAGCAGAAAGCAACAGGGGGACAGATGCCAAGCTCGCCCCCCTCCCTCCCATCATGCTCAGCTCTTCTGACACATTTCAGGAATGAGCTGCAGCGGCAGGTGGTGGGGGGACTTCCTGGAAGGCAGCCCAGGGCCCTGGCACTCAGCCAAGCCCGCACACTTATTCCTCACCTGTGCCTGCCTGCCAGTTAGCCCGACGAGCTTTTATAAGTGCTGTAATTTGTGGAATTAAAATTTTCTTCTTCTTTGCATCTGGCAGCATGGTGGCTGGGAGCATAGGAAGGGGTAGGTGGGGCTAAAGGCCTCTGGTTGGTTACTGGGCCTATAGTGGAGGTCCTAAAGGACACGGACCCCTCCTGCCTGCCCACCTGCAGGGACAGGGAGCATCCATGGTCAAGGAGGCTCCTCCAAGGGACGGAGGCAGGGGATGGACACAGGTGAGAGAAGGGGGCCGAGGGGCACAGACTGCATTGGCTGGGGTGCTAGTGGGAGGAGGCCTAGAGTGACAGAATGATGGTGAGCCCCTCTTCCTTGCTTCCGGGCTGGCTCCCCTCATCATCCGCACAGGACAGGCCAGAGGCAGGTCCTGCCATGACACTGCCTTTGTCCCAGGGAGTAGAGAAGAAACTAAGGACGGCAAGATGCCAAGGAAGGCGGTGATCTCAGGAGTGACCCTATGGGACCTCAGGAAGGCCACTTGCACTCAGAGTGAGTCCTGCCTCCAAGCAAGGGGGAACAGCTTTCCCACCCCCAGCATTGGCCAAGGTCCTGGGGAAGGGATGAGGTAGCCTGAGACATGAACTCCCAGGAACTTCAGGCTCTGGGCAGCTGAAAAAGCAACGGGAACAGCCTGGGGACAGATTTCAGAAGGGTGTGATAGTCATGGGCTTGACAGGACTTGGACACACCCAGAATGGCAGGAGGGCAGCGTTGGTTTCGTGCCATACGGTACAGCCAGAATGTGATCCCAGGAATCTTGGCTCCTGCGACCAAAGGGTCTGGGACTGGGACACCCCCTGCCGTGTGGCTCTGAAGACCAGCAGGGCCCAGGGCTGGGGAGTAGCTTGAATGTTATTAGATCTTTCCACAGTTCCATCTAAGAGTGTAAAGAGGGGAGAAGAGAGAAATGATGAGGCAGTGGTAAGAGAACCGCCTTCCTGCCACGGGCCGAACCCAGAGTGGTGGCTCAGAACCTGCGGACGGAGCCCAGCTTTGAAGAAGAGGTTCCGGTTCTACTTGTTACTTGGTGTGCTCTCGGTGCACTTGCTAATACACTGGCCCCGTGATGGGCTCTCAAGTCTCCTTCCTGGGCCAGACACCCTGATTCGAGCTTGGCTCCCTTCCTCGGCCAATTTGCTTCATCTCTCTGAGACGGGCACTTACGGGTTTGTAGGCTTGTTTGGAGGACTGGCTGGCATACAGAGAGCACACAGGTACTCGGTAACTGGCCTAGCAAGGTTGCTGCAAGGCCTGGAGACCAATGCCTGCACAGGATTCGTGGATCCTAAGGGGCTGGGCCGCAGTTGCCGTGTCTGATCTTGTCTTGTTCTCTGTGGCTGAGAATGGGGTCTATAAGCTGGTTCCCAACCAGGAGTTAGAGCTGAATCACCGCAGAAATAAAAAAAAAAAAACGGGAGAAAACACACACACACACACACACACACACACACACCCCTGGGAATTTGTCAGAAATGCAAATTCTCAGGCCCCAGCCCAGACCTCCTGAATCAAAAACTGGGGGTGGGCCCAGCCTCCTGGGTTTATTGACCTCCCCCCCCTCCCTGGCCTCCCAGGGTGAGACTGGTGTGTCTTCAAATTGAGAACCACTGAGTAGGAACAGGCCTATCTTCTCGGTTCTGGCCTCTGGCCTAGCGGCTGTTCCCTGTTCCCAGCATGCAGCCTGTCCCCCTCTGATGTGGTTGCTGAGACCTTTCTGTTCCTCACGCAGAGCAGGAACTGGCCCTATGGGGAGCAGCCTGACTCAGCCTGTATTTCAGGCAATCTTTACCTGGATCCACATTCTCTCCAGGAAATGGATAGCCTTGGATGGCTGCATATTTGCATAATGGTTCTCTTGTCCCTGTCTCTTGCCTTAATTGTTTTGGATACTGCTTCCCTAGGCTGGTTGCCTAGAGCAGGGATATTTTAACCTTGTGGGCCTCAAAGTCACCTGGGCAGCCTGTGAAAAGGCAGATACCCGCCCCCATTCCTTCCTGGGTCCAGACCCCTTTAGTGTAGCTGGAAGCTGCATTGACACTGGACATGAACTGGAGAGGAGGCCGTGGTCTTGGCCAGTAAAGGGGTGTGAGAGTGCTGGTCTCCTTGAGGTCCCAGCAGCTGCCCTCTAGGAGGGCACTGGGGCCGCTCAGGTGGTGGTAGGCTTCCTGGAGGTGGAACCAGGAAGGTGGTGGGAAGGAAGGGAAACACACGGGGCACTGGTCCTAGAAGGAACACCCTCCAGGAGGGCTCCGAGGGGCGTGCCCTGAAGAGCGGTAGCGCTGCTCCCTAAGGGCTGCTCAGGGCACTTGCTGTATGTGTGCTTTCTCCGTTAATCCTCCCGCAGCCCCACAGGTAGGGGTCTTAGCTCCAATTTAACAGAGATTACGTGGCTCCTCCAGAAGCACATCACTGGTCAGGATTAACCACAGTCCCGCCCTGTTTTGGAGCCGGTGCCTCAGCACCATCTTGTACTTCCTCCTCCTGGGAGGGAAAGTCAAGAACATAGCTCTGTGCCTGGCACAGTGTGAGCTTACAAGAAAGACAGCTTAACAAACAGCCCCTTCCGACCCCACTTTATAGATGAGGAAGCTGAAACTCTGAGGGGTGTCTGGACCTACAGATGCTGGGATGCTCCGTTCTGGAGCAAGAATTGAAGGCCTTATTCCCTATTTGCCGGTGAAACTTCTAAGCAGCCTAAGAGATTCCAGAAGACCTCCGACTTGGAGTGAATGGGAAAAGAGGGGCAGGGTGCCTCCAGCCTTCGGGCAAGAGGGGGGAGACACTGAACCCTGGAGACTGGACTTGGTAGTAAAACCTTGCTAGGAAAAAGCTGGGCCGGTGAGCCTGTGGCCTGTGCCGCCCTCTGCTGGTCATGGGTGGTACTGGTCACAGCTGGTCAGGGTCCACTCTTGGGACTTTATGGGACTCCGGCTAGGTCACCAGGGGAGATTGTCTGAGACCTGACTCTGACCACTTTCACTCTAGCTCAGACAGTCTCACATCAGCATCATCCAAGGCCATGTGTTGGCAGCTGGCTGGAGCCACGCACTCCCTTCTATTCTGTTCTTGGAGGAGGTTTGACAGTCGTGTCGCCCTCTCTGTCAACCCAGGTCCCTGGTGCTGTTCTTCTTGTTCACAGGGGTCAGCCAAGGTAGCAGTTTCCTGCCGGAGCTTCCGTGGTGCCCATCTTACCTGAACTGTAATTCCTGGGCTCTCCTAAAACTGTCCATTCTAGTTTCCAAGGAGGGGCTTGGTAGCACCCTATCTAGGATGCCCCCCCCCCCCGGATTTGGGGCTGTTGGAAAGTAAGAGTCCCAGACTCCCTCTCACTCCAGCTCCTGGAATAATATTAACAGTGCCTGACATTAACTGAGCACTGACTATATTCCAACCACTTTTCTAAATATAACGAGTACGTCATAAATATATACGTACAGAGTTGTTACAACACACTTACGAGGGAGGTACTAATATTATCCCTGCATTGTAGAAGACAAAAACTGAGGTTCAAAAAAATCTTGCCCATAGTTCGAGGTCCCACGGCCATTAAGCACCAGAGCAGGATTTGAACCCAGGATTTTGTTCCTCCGCCCTTGCTTTTTAGCTGTGACACTGCCCTGCTGAAGGTGGGCATAATCCACAGAATTCCATCTGTGGCCAGACCAGTGCAGCCCAGCGTGGGGAATCAAGGCCAGGAAATGGTGCTGAGGCGAGCGGGAAGCACCTCTGGGTGGACGGAGATCCAGAAGTCAGGGGAAGGAATTTGGTCTCTTGGCCAGGCCCAAATTCCCAGGTAGGCCTGGGAGAGGACCCAGCGCTGACCCTGGTGAGCTGGGAGACTGGCAGATTGTACCTTGCTCTGAGCCTCAGTGTCCGTATCTGCGAAATAATAGTAATAACATTCCTTTCTCTGAGGGTTTTGGTAAATGTTAAATGGGACAAGTAATGTGACACTCAACAGAGGCGGGTTTCTTTCCTTCCTTTGAAATTGGACTTATGCCACCAAGCCACCTGGAGGGGGCAGAGGTAGTAATGATGATGATGTTGAAAACCCCAGCTGCTTACAACGATTGAACATCTATGTTTAACTGGATAGCTATGAAAGGCTGTTATCTGTGCGTGCATTAGCTTTGGACTTGCTTTTTGTTCCACTTCAGTGGTTCATCCATGAAACTTTTAAAAACACTGGCACCCAGGTCCTACTGATTTAATCGGACTAGGACAGTACAGGATCATGGCTTCCCCAGTGGTTCGTATGGTGCAGCTGGGATTGAGAGCCACTGAGAACATTCTCTCCTGCCTACTCTTATCCCACTTAACACTTACTTATCGTTCAGATCTCAGCTCAGATGTCACCTCTTTAAAGAAACATTGCCTGACCACCTGGACCAGGCCCATTGTCCTTGTTTCATACTATTATGTATTCCTTTCCCTCAGAGAGAATTTATCTCATTTACATTTATTTGCATGACCATTTCAACGTCTGTCTCTTTCACTAGACAGTTTTCTCATCTGTAAAATGGGAAGATAAGTTCCTACCTCACAGAGCTCTTGTGAGGATCTAATAACAGACTGCAGGTAAAGAGCTTGGTGGTGTTCTAGGTGGTCCCTGTGAATGGCGACTCGCCACCTGTCACCTCAGGGGGCCCTTGGGTAACTCATTGCTGTCTTCTAATTTCCTAATTGGCAATGTCAAGCGTGGGCCTGGTGTTAGTCTCTTTGGATTTAGGCCACAAAGCGATCTTCAGGTCATCTGAACTACCCTGTTAGTGTGGCCTCATATCATAGCCCCTAGGCTATGGGATTCTGAGCCCTCAAGTGCCAGCTCTGAGCCAGTATTCTTATTTTGTGTGCCCAGTTGGTCGGTCTTTTTAATAATCAGATTACTCACTCAACAAATATTTAACCAAGGCCCAGTTAGGTGCTGGGCATCATCCAAAATGCTTTACGCGTATTATCTCATTTAAGAACTTCTGCTGTTTCAACAAAGCCTGTCCTCTTATTTCTAGTTAAAACCTAGGGATGAGGGTTGATATAAATGAGTTCAGGGAGGGTTTGAATTGGGGTGGTGGGGGGTGGGGAATGGTCCCTTAGCTGCTGAGATCTCAGACCTCATGGAAAGACTGTGCTTTTCAGCATCATCTAATTGCTTCTGCACAAGCCCAGAACTGCCGGCTTGCCCTACTTTTAAAGAGAAACCAGCAGCCCACATTTTTATATGGAAACCTTAGAAAATGGCTCAATTTGGAAAAAAAGAGACATAATTCCATTGAGGTTAACCAAAACTCAACTATAAGACAGAATCTGCTCTTAAACAGCCTTCAGCCTTTGAGGAGAGAGGGTGGGATGTCCTCGAGCCAGGCATGGGCAGGAGCAGGAGGAAGCTTGGAGGGAAAGATGGAAAAAAGAAGAGAGTCATCTCCTTAAGTCCAGAAAGATGCTGAGAATGTGTGTAGGTGGTAGAGCCTTGGTGGGGGTGATGGTTAATTTCATGTGCCAGCTTGTCTGGGCGAAGGGATGCCTAGGTTGCTGATAGACATTATTTCTGTGTGTGTGTGTGTGTGTGTGTGTGTGTGTGTGAGGCTGTTCCCAGAAGAGTTTAGACTGAGTACTTGGCCAGTGCAAGTGGGTATCATCCAATCCCTTGATGTCCTGCATTGAACAAAAGCCAGAGGGCTGGCAGATTTCCTCTCTTTGCTTGAGCTGGGATGTCCGTCTTCTCCTGCCCTCCTCTGACATCACATTGGGCACCCCTGGTTCATGGGTCTTCAGATTTCAACAGAGACGGCCACCACTGGCCCTTGATTATCAGACTTGCAGAGACAGACTGGGTTTCCTGGTTGTCCAGGTGGCAAATGGCAGACTGTGGGAGGTCCTGACCTTCACAAGCACATAAGCCAATTCCTACAATAAGTGTCTTCTTATGTCCATCTATATAGATCCTACTGGCTCTTTTTCTCTGGAGCACCCTGAGGAATCCAGTGGGGTGCCTGAGTCCCTGTGTACCAGTCTGGGAAGCCCAGTTTCAGCAGAGACTCGATGCCCCACTGACCCCAAATAACAGAGCCTTGGACTTGCAGGACCCTGGGGGCGTGGACAGCAGGGATATCAGCTGTGAACAAGACTCTATGGATTGGAGCCCTTTATATATATATATATAATCTAAAGTCTCCCAGATTCTTGCATGCAGCTAGAGAGAGGGGGAGAGCAAATCATGAGACAGGAAATGCCACACCTGCCCAGGGTCCCATACTTAGTTTCAAGAACGAATGGCAGACAAAAGAATGGACATTTCTTCCACTGCTGGACGCAGGGAGTACGGCTCTAGAATGCTCCTCACGCCCTCCACAGACACTTGTCCAGTCCACGGAGGAGAAGCCTGCACCATGACCAGCAGTGGCTCAGCCTGGGAAGATGAGCAGTCAGGCCGGCTCGTTTCTGTCGAGCCTATAAACTTGAATATTCGCTTGGATTCACAGCCCAATTGTCTGTAAAATGAGGCCATTTTCGGCAGGTCCCGTAATTAGAATCCGTTCCTCTAACTCAGAGGCAAGAGGCTGAGCCTGCATTGCTAGCATCTATTGATGGAATGTGATGGGAGAATCTTCCCTGCAGGAGCAGAGGGACTGGGAGGGACAGGGTAGGGGGGGGGGGGACCTGCCCAGGCTGTCCAGCTGTGTGAGGAAGACAGCGAGCAAATTTGGGGATCTGGGAGGCAGGTTGGCCCCCTTCCTTTTGGAGCAGGTGAAGACGTCAGTTAAAGAAAGAACAGATCCAATAATAACACCAGCAGTGGCAACAGCAGTAGCTGCGGTCACCATTTCTGGGTCACTTCTTATGAACCAGGAAAGTGCACACCATCTCACATAATCCCCATGACAATTCTTTCAGTTCCATCTTTCACTGGTTCCTAACAGGGGGCCAGGGCTCCCAAGGAGAGCCTTCGGTTTAGGCAAGCATTTACTGAGGGATTTCTTTAAGCACAGGGCTACAAAAGTGCCTGATAGGACTTTCCAGTCCTTGGATAGAAATGGGTATTTAGGAAAGTCACCAAGTACCAAACAATGCTAAGTGCTGCATTAGCCATACACGGTGTGATAGAGCCAAGGAAACAATAATGTGATCTCCTTCAGGTGGACTAGTTGCCTGGGCAGGGTTGGGGGTATGAATGAGCTGGGCTTTGAAGGGTGTGTAGGAGTTTTCCAACTGGAGAAGGTAGAAGGAAATGCTGGACAAATAGAACACCTTGAACAAAAGCATGGGAGTACTTGGGGGGACTAACAAGAACTGCAGTGTGCTATTACCTGGGGCATAAGAATATATGTGCTGGAGGGATAGTAACAAGGAAGACACCAGGCTGGAGTTAGACTGTGATGAGTCTCATGCCATGTCATGAAGCTGGAGTGAGTAGGGACTCACTGAGGGGTTTTAGCAAGGAGAATGATTTATCTAGTCTAGCTCTGTGGTGTAAAATGTCCCCTCTGGTGGCTGATGTGGACATGGGTGCTGAAGGAAGATGCACGTAGTGGGAGCAGGGCAAAGGACAGTTACTGGGAAACTGCCTTGGGCTCATGGAAGGAGCTGCCTAACATATCAAGCTGTCATGTGATAGGAAAGGGTGGTGCCCAGAAATAACAAGTTCCCCGTCAGTGGAGGAATCCAAGCAGAGGGGAGGCCTCCTTCAGTTCCTTCTCGTCTTATGACTCCATAACTGAGTGGCTGTGAGAAGGACCTTTGCAGCTGGGAAGCAGTAGAGAAGGCCTCTCCAAGCTCGCTCCCCCCACCCCTGCCAGCTCAGCAGGGGTGCCCGAGCACCATTGGGCTGCTCTGCTGTGGCATGCTAACTCAGCAGCCACTTCCACCCCCTGGACGACAGGGCCCTGCTCTTGCGACAGAGCTGGCAAACCCCAGATACTTTTCCACCCTCCCAGCAGGTGAGCAGGGGCATTGAGTCAAAGTCAGATCAAGGGGGCATTAAGAAGAGGAATATTGTCTTCCCCACATAAAGGCCGGAAGTTAAGGAGACATACACCTTTCTTCCTGTCTGACATTGGATGGAGTCAGTTGTACGAGGCTGTGGCACCTGTGACTATTGACAGGACAGAAGAGAGTTGCAGAAGCCACCCCAAGGCTTGGCTGAATCAATGGCCCTAAAATTGCCTATGCCCTGACCTGTTGCTCTGTAAGCCAATAAATATCAGAGTTTAAGCCATTTGAAAGTCAGATATTATGTTTCTTCTAAATTCAGTCAGGAATATTGTTTTAATAAAAAACAAGATAAAATTAAAAACAGGTCCACCTCCAAAAGCACTGGTAAGCAGTGTAAACTTTGACTTACATTGTGGGGAGACTGAAGAGAGCATTACATCCTACATTCTGCCTTTTGGAGAAACTCCTTCACCCTTCTGTCCTTCCTCTCGAGTTCAGGTGCTTGCCACAGCATTTTTCCCAGCCTCCTCCCATCTCTCAATTTCCTCTTCATCATTTAGTCTTATGTGAAACAATTTAGATTTTCCTCAACTTCTTTGCTAAGGAAAACAGAGGTTCTCTCTAGGACACATTCACATCAGAAGGTGGGCATGGGAGGAACAGGTGGAAAGGGAACACTTGAGCACGGCGTTGAAGCATGAATAGGAGTTCACCAAGCAGAGGAGGGAAGAGGGAAATAGGGAACTGCACTTGTAAACCTAATAAAGCTGCTTTCTTTCTGTCCACACTGAAAATGCTACCTTTGAAGTTAACCCATAGGTCTCATCTGGGAGGCTCTGGGAAGCGTGCTGACTCTGGGCTTGGGGATCAGACCCAGATGCTCTAGGGAGTGTGAGCAGAAGAGACGTCGCTGGGCCTTGGCAGCCTGGCAGCGCACTGTCCCTTGGGAGGGAGGGGCAGGGTGGGGAGCCGACTCTCAGGAGGAAGATGAAGGTGGCAGACCTTCTGGTCTGAGAATAGCCCTGGTGCTTTCCGCAGGCTGGCACGCAGTGTGTGGCTCACATCCCTGTCTGCACTGCCTGGGAACTCGGGGGCTTGGGTGCAAAGGCTCCTGGGAGGGAGTTCCCTTCCACGGCCCACATGCTAAGTTGTGTTGGTCGGGACCAGGTCGTACTGTCTACTGACTGTGTGAGCCTGAGAAGTCACTTCCCCTCTCTGTGCCTTTCTCGAAACTGGGGAAATAAGAATGCCCACAAAGGCAGGATGAAATGAAGTGGTTGTAGCTAGAGTGTACTTGGCCAGACTCAAGAAGAGAGTGGCCATGAAGGACGCATGCCTGGCTCAGAGTCGTACACCCTTTACTGTGTCTTAGTATTAGCTCCTAGCAAGAGGCACAGCAAGAGAAGGTCAGGCTTCCAAATTGAGCTGGGAAGCGAAACAAATAGGACATGTGGGTTATTAACAGGTTATTAGCATGTGGGTTATCATTAACAGCTGCCTCATTGAGCTAATGGGCCTGATAATGTTGAAATAGTGTGTGCATGTGTGTCTATAAAGCCCTTTCAGTCACAAACACCTAACAAGCCCGTCCCGGGTAGGGCAGGCCCTGAGGATACAGAGAGCAGAGGTGGACAAGAATGGTCCCTTCCCTGGAAGGGCTCTGCATCAGAGTCAGTGCAAAAGAGAGGAACCACCTGGGTGCTGTACTGAGGAAGGGACTTACCGAGGGAAGCAGGGGCCTCCAAAGTCACTGGAAGGGCCGGAGCAGTGGGCTCCAGGGATGACCCTGGCGCACTGCCTCTGAGGGGCTGCTGGCATCGCTGAGCTCGGATACACTGCTGGGGCCGCAGTATGGGAAGCAGGAAGCTGCCTCTGGTGCTGCCCGCATAGCAACTTCCTCCAGCCGGGAAGCTATAGCACTGATAGCGGAACCGGGCCACAGGAAACCTGTCTCCGCCACCAGGCCTGCCCTGGGGGCGGGAAGAGGTCTTCCGCCTTCCAAATCTCACACAGGCGTATATGACTGGTGGCCGGGGTCTGGGCCCCAAGAGGTCTGCGGTTAGCTGTCTGGCCCCCATTGCAGAGCAAGGGACACTTGGAGGGAGGCTCGGGTTGGAGCCAAGTCAAGGACCGTGGCTGAGTCTCCGGCAGTCACCACCGGGTGTCTAAAGCCTGGGGAGAACTAGCAACCTGCCCCACGTTCCACTTCCTCTTTAGACTCAACCTTGCAGAAATGGGGACAGTGGCTGGCCCTCCTTCTTCCTGTGGATACAGGGAACCCCAGAGGGTCTCCTGGAATTCCTTCACCAGCTCTCTGCCTTACTCCATGGCTGACATCACTTACAAGGCTGGCGTATGTACAGGAAGCTTGGGCCTGGAAGTGACAATTGGTTTCCAGATTGAAATTCTCCCTTCCTAGGGGTCAGGCTAGGGTTACTCTAGTGTGGATGCAGGGAAAATGGATGTGGTACGTTAATTAATCATTTATTCAATTACTATTTACTGGGTACCTTGTGTGTTTCAGACACTACTTTAGGGCTGGGGAAACAATGGTGAACAGCTCAGACGCCTCTCACGGAGCCTACTTTCTAGTGAATCAGAATATAAATAAGCAAGTCAAGCACTGAGAAAGGAATAAGTGGTTCAAAGTAAACGACACAGAGCTGTGTAATGAAAGGAGCCTAGAGGTGGGCAGCTTTCAATGGAGGGTGCAGTTGAGGGCCTTTTGGGGGAGGTGACTTTGAACTGAGGTTTGACTGACAGGTTGGAGTCAGCCATGGGAAGATCTGGAGCATGACCAAAAAGTTCAGCATGTGCAAAGGCCCTGAGGCAGACATGCTCTTAGTGGGCCTGAGGACCAGAAAGAAGCCAGGATGCCTGGACAAAGGAGAGTGGTAAGGAAGAGCAAACAAATGTCAACAGATGTCATTTCACTCAAGGCCTTGAGGACTATGGGGGGGGGAGGTTGGGATTTATTCTGAGAGTGGTGGGAAGCCATTGGAGGCTTCAAAATAGGAGAATGGCATAGTCTGATTTACATTTTAAGGAAATGACTGAGGCAAATGGGTGAATGATGGACTGGGGTGGGCAAGAATGAGGGCAGGAGGCTGGCAGGAGTCTGGCATGGTGAACAAGTGAGAGATGGCAGAAACTGGGACTAGGGTGCTGGCCCTATAAATGGAGCTGGATCAGAATCTCTGTTCCTCTCCCAGCCCCCCAGCCCCAGCTCAAAGGCGTCCCTAGATCTTTGTCAATCTCATCATTGCCAACAGGCATAAGGTGTGTGGAGTCTGGGGTGGGGTGATGTGCCCTTTGTTCTCAGACAGACTTGTGTAGTGTGCCAAGGCCCAGACAGACCTGGGCTCAAATACAGGCCCTATTACTGACTGTGGGACCCTGAGCAGGTTACTTCATTGCCATAGGCCTCCGTGTCCACATCTATAAAATGGGGACAGTAATGCCTTCTTTTGGTGAGGATGAATTGTGAGAAAGCCAGCCCGATGGTACACGCCCTGTATAGGGCCTCTGTAAATGTCTGCTTCACGCCTGTGTCACAGTCCACGCCCCTTTACTCACACTCCTGCTCCCCAGCACGCGGGGTGGGGGGGGTGGGGGAGCCCAAATGGTCTGTCTAAAAAGTCCCCCAGTAATGAAAATGTCAGCAGCAGAAGAAAAGGAGCCAAGCTCTGCTCTGACGGCAGTGATGGCAATGAATGATTTATGTCCAGCGTAATGGTTACATAAGCAGCTGTTACATTTTAAAAGCATCATGCAAACAATATGAAACATTTATTTAAGTGGTTCTGCACTATGGGGAATTTGATTTAATCAGCCTTTATTTCTGTTCTCATTAGAGTGAAGTCTGGCAACTCTAGTAGACAGCCCTACCTCCATTTGGTAGCTTCCAGCTACTGAAAGCAAATATTTTCACTGTGTCACAATTAAACATTTATAGAGCACCCGGCTCCCCATCTGGCCTGCGGATGGGAGGGGAGGTGCGGTGAATTCGTGCCACGGAAGTCTCACACGGAATGAAGCAAGAGGCACCCCCACATCTAACAGAGTTAATAAAGCATACGGAGAGCCCATCAGAGAGTAAAACAGTTCACGGATTCATAACATTTCGGATGTGCTGGGAGCTGTAGGCAGGTAATCTGAGGATCCTTTAGGTGGGCTTTTTTATCTTTGTTATTCTGGCCCGAGTAAGATATTTTGTTTTTGTTTTTAAATTCTAAGATCATCACAATTTACAAATCATCAAAGATGCTAAGAGGAGCCTGTGAAGATGACGGGATCTACTTGAAATTCCACCAAGATTTTCATGAATTATGTTACCAAATTCAGGATAGGGGTTCCCCTGTGGAGGGACTTGGGAGGTGGTTACACAGGGGTTTTTACTGAATTGGCAATGCCTTGGCAATTGCCTTGGTGCCTTGGCAATGTTTTATTTCTTAACTGGGTGGTGGCAACATGGATAATTCTGTAGACCTTTTGTATGTTTTAAATAGTGTATTCTATTGGTAATTAAAAAAAAGAAAAATAATTTACTGAGTATTGGGGTAAAAAAACGTGACATTCCAGTCTTGGCTCTGCCGCTGTCTCTGTGAATCTTAGACTTGCCCCCTGCCTTTTCTGGGCCTCAGTTTCCCTATCTATGAAAAGGCAGAGTTGGGCTAGATCAGTGTTTCTCAAAGTTTGTTCCCTGAATCACTTCTCAGGTGATGTCCCTTAAAAAAAAAAAAAGTTCCATAGTTAAAGAAGTCTGGGAAATACTGTGTACTGTCTGCCCCCTGGGAAGATCATAGAACGTTAGAGGTTCTGAGAAGTCCTGTGGCAAGGAGGTCTCTTTTGTTAAATACCTATTTAACAATCATGAGATACCAGCATTCTGTAAAATAGCCCTTGAGATTTGTTATTCTGGATTAGTTCAAAGATCCTTTTAAGTCTACATTCTTTAATAATTTAAGCCAGCTTCTTGCCCCCGAATAGGATAATCTCTATCCCTGGAATAGAGAATGAGGACACCCCAGCCCATCACTTTTCTCTAGGTTAGCCATCTGAGCACCATTTCTTCCCACCGTATCTCCTCTTTCGGCACCGGGGCTCATGCCCTCCCGCTGCTGGGAAACTCTGCCTCAGCCACTCACTGAAATTCCCAGATGTCTATCTTTCCTTTCTCCTTGGCTCCCCACCCTGTAAGTGTAAATTTTCCAGACTGCCTATGGCTTAGTATGAGATGATAAAGCTGAGGGTCAGAGAGGTTGTGCAGCTGAGACACAGTCACACGGCCAGGGAGTGTCAGGGCTGAGACCAGAACCAAGTTCCCTTTCCTCCTCCTCAAATGCTCCAATGCTTGCTTTACATGCAGTTTACATTCCACTCTGTCCTGCAGTTGAAGAACAGTTTAAGTCCTTGCATACTATCCTGATGCTGTTTTTTCTGGCTATTGTTTATCTATGATGGTTGTTTCTTTTGTTTTTGTTTTTGTTTTTGTTTTTGTACAGCTCCCTGGGAAGACTAATAATCTCGTTAAAGGTGAATGTCACGTCTGTGTCTGTACAAAATCCAACACTGTCCCAAGGAGAGCAAGGTGCTGATGACACTGTCAATGCCTAGTCAGTGAATGTCCCACCTGCTGCTTTTTTTTTTAATTTTTTAATGTTTATTTATTTTTGAGAGAGAGAGAGAGAGCACAGCAGGGGAGAGGCAAGAGAGAGGGAGACACAGAATCCAAGCAGGCTCCAGGCTCTGAGCTGTCAGCACAGAGCCTGATGTGGGGCTCGAACTCACGTACCACGAGAGGATGACCTGAGCCGAAGTTGGATGTTAAACCGACTGAGCCACCCAGGCACCCTTCCCGCTCTGCTCCTTAATCTGCCTGCCAAGCAATCTTGGTGCCGAGCACTTCTCTCTTGAGTGATGTAGTTACATGATTTTCTTCATACAAAGTCACAGTTAAGGCTCCCCCTGGCCGTGGGGTACTTCAGAAGTCGAGAAGCACATCAGCTCTCCTCATAGGTTCTTAGTCAATTATTCATATTGGAAAAAACCTTGATTGACTGGAAACCTTGAGCAACCACACCCAGTTTAGTGAGGAAGATAACAACTTGGGGGAAACCAAGTTTTTACCGTGGATATACAATCATATAGTGAAATTAGGTGTGAAAGTGAAAAAAAAAAGGAACTCTGCTTTTTTGAAGGATTGTTTTAAACACGTCCTGCAAAACAGTATCATTTTCTGTGAAATCCTTATGTGACTAAGAAACAGAAATGAACCATGGCTGAGGGGCGCTGATAGCGTGTTGATTTGAATTCGCTCCATGGCTGCCTGTCTGCCCTGGGGACCAAGTCAGAAATGACACTCTCCTCCCTCCAAGTTCTTTTGGGGGAGCTACTCCTGAGGCGGATTGTTTTGGATGCAGAGTTTTTTTGCTGGAGATGTTTTCCAGGAGAGGGGCATCCACCCACTAGATGGCAGTGTGCCTGCGGCCGGATCTCACAGGGCCTGTCAGACTCACAGGGCCCACGGACCCCTACCACATGTGGCTATTGAGCCCTTGAAGGGTGGCTGGTCCGGAGTTGAGGTATGCTCTAAGTTGGGGGCGGGGGAGGGGGTAATGTACAATATTTTATGAATAATTGTTTTCTATTGATTGCATCGAATGCCACTATTTTGAATATTTGGAGTTTATAAAAAACATAATATTAAAACTGATTTCACCTGTTTTCATTTGCTTTCTAACATGGCTACTAGAAAATGTAAAATTACATATGTGGCCTCATTTGTTGGCCTCAACAAATTACATTTGTTGGCAGAGGAGAGCCAACAGAGTGGGTGTGGAAGGTGGTGATAGGACAACTGGGCAGAGCCAGCATAAGATCCTGTGCAAAATGGAAGGATGTGGGCTTCGGCAAACGACCAGCTGGGCTTGGGTCATGGCTCCTTGTCTGTTCTGAACTGATGACTCAATCATTTCAAGGCATTGTTTCCTCCATCTGTAAGTGGGCAACAAGTGTTACCTGGTTTATGAATGTTGAAAAGCTTAGCTGCAGGATAGCCATAAGCTGTGGTCCACTCAAGCCTGCATCCCGATGCAATATTAACAGCACCCCCTTCAGTCCCAGAATCATCCCAGTTAAAACAATAAATTATACGGTCTCCCTACTTAGATGAGATTATGAATATTGAACACCAGGCACATTATAAGCACACAGCTTTATATACAATAGATCACACAACTCAGATAAGAAAGATGCTGACTTCTGTAACTCCGTGAAATTCCAACTTTGAGCCCTACTTCTGCTTGAAGCACAAAACTCAGCCTCGTCATTTTCAGGTAAATTGGTTATTTCAGAATTTTATCTGCATCCAGAGTTCTGTCTGTTTCCTTTCTCCCAATGGTAGCATCTAAGTTGAGGGGAGGTCATGCAGATGGATGGCAGTGGGCAGAGAGGGGATTTTGACCATTTACTTGTTTTCTCCAATGGACTATGTTCCTCCACCTCTCTGGTCACTGCCCCATGACTCATGAAGTCATGGCCCATAGCACTTCATCTGCTGTGGCACCCCCAGCCCCTCCTGGGGTCTCCGCACCCTCCTGGAGACTGGCTGTGGTTTGCAGAGGTCAGCACCGGAAGCTGACTCTGTCATCCCCTCTTGTGTAAGCTCCCTCCTTCCTCACTCAGACAATGACTTTACATTGTATAGCAGGAAGGTCCATTCGTTCAGTAACCACAGAGACTTTGCACCTACTTAGACCAAGACCTTTGGCTGAGCCTATGGGATACAGAGACAAATAAAAACTGTCACCAGCAAGGACAGCACCATCTTAACCAAGACACTCACCCAAATACCAAGTGGAAAATAACTACTTCCTAGACAGAAGTGCAACTGAATTAGGGCTTTGGGATGGGTCACTCATGGGAAAGAAAACCAGGGTTGGGACCGTGTAGATAGCTTTGTTGAACAGCTTCTGAGGAACACCTGGAAAGGTGGAGGGATGGTGATCCAGCAGAGGACCCAGCATGAGCAAAGGCTTGGGGGATAAACACCCAGTGTTCCAGTGTGTTTGAAGGCCTTTGAGTGGAAGGTTTGAGTTTGGTTGCGTTGGCCTTACGTTTTGAGTGGAGTAGATAGAGCCAGAACTGTATTTCAAGGACCCTTTTTCAGAAGTCACACATAACACAGACTGAAGAGAGGAGGCGTGGAGACACTGGAGGCAAGGGGAGCCCACCAGGAGACCTGGATGAGGGAGGAAACTAGAGAAATGGCGTGAAGGGCTTGTTGGAAAAAGACACTGCTGAGGTCAACTTCACAGGCTTTGGGTGCTGAACGGATGTGACAGATTAAAGAGGTGCAGATAAAGATGGTTTGAGGTTTGGAGTGGGTGGGGACTTAAAGGAAAAAGAAGAGAGAATTTGGTTTGGGAATCAATGTTAAAGTTCTGTTGTTGGCATGGGTGTTATGAGTTCCCTGGTTGCCTCAATGAGGATATCTGGTGGGCAAGACTGGATGTCAGGAGAGAAAGTCAACTTGAACGGGTCAACTGGAGAGTCATTTTATTTTAGGGAATTAGGACTGAGGACAAGAAGAAAAAGCAAATAGGATAAGTGTATCAGAGTCTCATCCGGAAACAGATGCCATACTAAATTTTGGTGATGTGAGGAGAGTTTTTCTTAAAAAAGGACGAGGGACAAAGTTGTCAGTGGAGTATAGAGGCAGCACAGGGAGAGCTGGGGGACCTCTCTCTCTCTCTCTCCTCTCCTCTCCTGGAGGCGATGGTCACCAGAGCCCAGCAAACAGGAGGGTATATAGAGTCAGACGCCTTGAAAGTGGCCATCTCTACAGGTGACCTCACAGAGAGGGAGCCCATGGAATGTATATCCTGGCTTCATGCTCTCTCTCCTCCTCTGATCCTGCATCATCTCCAAATTGGCCCAGAGCAGATCCTGAGAGATAACCGGAAGATTCCAGCAAAGCAACCGTAGCCCTTGTGGCCAGACAAGATGCTAATTCCTCAGGAGAGCATGATTTCCAGCTGCTTATTCTTTTATCCAATAAATTTTATTGGGTTTCTTGCTTATTACAAAGGTAGTACATGTTCGTTGTAGGAAAACTAGAGACTATAGACCAGCAAAAAAAAAAAAAAGAAAGAAATTAAAAATCATTAGCAATTCCACTGTTCAAACCAAATCGCTGTTCATAAAAATGCAATTTCTCAGACTTTTCTATTAAATAGGTAGTGTAGCTGTCTTTTCATGTTGGTACATACGGATGTCATTTTGAAAAGTCCTTTTATCTAGGCACCACAACTGATTTAAATAACCCCTCATCATGGAGATGCAGTTGTGTTCTACATTTTAAATAATACTGCATCTCTGCCGCTGAATATTTATACCTCCTTAGGCTCTGTTCCTAGGAGTGGAATTGTGAGGCAAAAGGTATATTCATTTTAAAAGATAATGTGACATATTCTGACATTGGTTTAAGAAAGAGAATATAACTTAAGGGTTAGAGTGTGGACTTCTTGACCAAACCTGATTTAGAATCCTTAGTGAATCTAGGGAAATTAATTCACCTCTCTGGGCCTCGGTTTCCTAATTGGTAAAATGGGGATAGTGACAGCATGGTCCTCACAGGTTTTCTGTGAAAATTCAGTGAACTGTTGTGCATGGTATGCTTAGAACAGAGCCCAGAACATGGTAAATACTCAAAACAAAGTGAGCTAGATGTTATTATTACCCGAAGTCTTCTTACATGGGAGATACTGAATAGACTATAAAGTTCTTCATATCAAATGCAGAAATGCAGCTTTGTTCTTCAAGACCTTCAGTACCAGCCGAACCATAGCACTGCAGCACAGAACGGGGAAAGCGGCTCTGAAAAAGCAAAGTTAACATGAGCCCAAGGGCTACAGGATGGCTTCACTGGGCATAATGAGTCTCGTTGATGCTCTTTCCTATGTATCACTTCTTTAAGCTGATTTCTGTGAGGTTGTTTGCAAGCAGACAACCCAGGCCTTCCTTGCCAGGGTTGGGATTTGGGGTTTCCTGCGTAGCGTAAGGGCAGGCCCACGGCGACGCGAAAGGCAGCTAGCTTTTGCTGAGAGAGGAACTGCCTGAGTAGCATTGTCTCCTGGAAGCAAGGACCCTCTCCCACGCTGAGATGTGGCTCGGGGGCCACGTCAGCTCTTGCTTTAGACTCAAGAGTTCAGACCAGATTTAGGAATCCCCCCCAACCTGCCCAGTGTGAGGCTGGAGAACAGGGAGAGAGAAGAAAGAGACAGGAGGCCAGGGGCAGGATTTGGAGGCATCTAGGGGGTCTCCAAAGGTTTGCTGTCACTCTTAGAATAAAATCTGTACTCCTCAGTCTTACTAGTCAGGCTACTTCCAGGGTCTTGGCCCTGTTCCTCCTATCTCCCCTACGTCCCCACCAGCAACCTTCACATGCCATGCCTACAGGCTTTGCAATGGCTGTTCCCTCTGCCGGGAATGCTCTTCCTCAAACCTCCCATGGCTGGCGACTTCATATCCTGGAGATATCACCTTCAAAGAGAGCCTTCCCTGAACACCTCCTCCTTGCCTTCATCCATGCAACCACATTTATTGAGAACCTACTAGGTATTGGGCACTTCGAGGCCTTAGGATAGAAAGATAATCAAGATAGAAAGGCCCCTCATGGAACTCACATTCCAGTAGAGGGAGGCAGACAACACACAAACAAATTTATGCCTGGAAATTATCAGAGAGAGACAGGTGCTCTGCACAGAAATTAAGCCCTGTGACAGGATGGTGAGCTCTGAGACTGGACTGGACCAAGTGGTCACAAGGCTCTCTGAGGAGGTGACTTAATGCTGAAGTCTCTCAGAAAAAAGAAGCCAGCCATGTTCCCAGGGGTGTGGGGTGAGGTAGCGCTATAGCACTAGTCCCCAGTCTGGGAAATTTTGCTCCCCAGGGGTCATTTGGCAAAGTCTGGGGACATTTTTGTTTACCACAACTTGGGATGGTGAGTTGCTACTGGTGTGTAGAGAGCAGAGGTGAGGGATACTGCCAAATGTCACACAGATGCACAGGACAGTCCTCTATGACAAACAACTATCCTGTCCCAAATGCCAGTAGAGCTGAGGTTGAGAAGCCAGCGCTTTGGGTTAGGGGTCCAAGGATGAGGAACATATGAGGGGAAATAGAGGGACAGACAGCCAGCAAACAAGCAAATACCGAAGGGAGAACAATTAGCAGGAAAATCCCTCCCTCTTTCTTCCATCCAGCCCATCCCCTCACTCGGAAAAACAATGAACCAACGTCCATTTGGGTGATCCCAATTAACAACCATCATGTTTGCTCACAGAGAGAAAAAATTGACAGGAGATAGCACATTACGTCCAAATTCAGCTAAAGTGACAATATCCGTGAATCATTAAAAAATACACAGAAACTGAGCTCATCATTCAAAATTCATTCCGTGAATATTTGCCGGGCGCCTACTATGTGTCAGACATTAGAAACTTTACCAAGTACAGCGAAGAAACTCCTCCCCACTTCCACCTCTCTCTTTTCTTGCAACCCACAGAAACAAGGAGCAGCCAGAGTGGGAAAGGCTGAGCAGATTTTAAACATTTATTTATGCTCTAAAGAATACTCATCAGATTTTTGGTCGAAGAGTTCAGGCAGGTTTTGATAGAGGAAGGATAACAATTAATGATTTCCTTCTTACACACACACGCAGACACATTTTATAAGTTTGAAACCTGGATCCATCCAAGAATCAACAACTACATTTAATCATTTAATATTTAATATAGACCTTTTCCAAAAAAGTTGTCATTAGGTTGATTGCATGTCTCAAAATAGAGTTGGCTGGATATAAGAAGGGATTATTATATATGACATTTACACGTCAGTTCCCCCTCCCTTGCTCCGGGCAGACATTGCTAATTGATTGCAGCACGCTTGACTGGATATACAGAGCTATGGACCCAGCTCTTCCTAATGTAACATTCCAGGCACTCAGTGCCAGTAAATCTAAGTTATCACAAGGATGAAACATTTTTGCCTTCTATGCTATATATATATATATTTTTTTTTGCATTATGTCATTTTTTTCCCATCCTCAACCGTGTAGGTGTTTTTGTTTTTGTTTTTGTTTTTTTTTAACCTTAGCTCAGGAACAGTCACAGAGACAGCTAGACAAGATTAGGGAAACATTCAGGATGCACACATGGCTGGGGTTTGTTGATTTCCCTACAGGAAAGAGAGATGATTGGTTCTAAGTTCGTTGATGGCTTTTGCTCCTCCTTGCTGTGACGGCAGGTCCCAGGGGCAGGCGGGGCCAGTGAATGGGGGAGCAGAGTCTGTGATGAAACAGAGACACAGTCAGGAGATCCTTTTTATATTTTTATATACACAAGTCGCGTCCAAAGGGCTGGACAACGCAGAGCTGGGAGCCCTTGGGCTGAGGGCAGATCAGACGTGAGTTATGAGTTGAACACTGCCAGCAGACACTGAGTGACATAGAGTCATTCCCTCCCCCTATTCAGGGCCAGCTCCTGGCTCCTGCACAGGATGGTTCTGGCGGCCTAAAGCCATCCAGTAGAGCTGTAAACTCTCTTGTGTAGACCAATCCTCTGCCCCTTCCCCATCCCTTGCCAAGCACAGACTGTCACTGTCCTTGCGCTTCAGATAAATTACTCCCTTTAATGGTGCTCAGGACCTGAGCCAAATCTCCTCCCTTCTGCCTCTTTCCTCACCATTTCCCAGGCACAAGCACAGAACGAAATAAATGCAAACCAAACACTGAGTAGGTTTTACTCCCCCAGGAAATTCTGAAACAGTTCGGATCTCTGCTTGCACTCAGACCCCACAGACAAAGAAAATAAGCTCAAAGTACCACCACTCAGCAGTTATGTTAGGATTCTGGGCCGGGAAGAACTCAGAAGGTGTCCCCCTCCTTCTGTGCCCATACACCACCTTCCCTTCCTTTTCACTGGTGCCAAGTATGCCTTCATTCATAAATTAAACATGGGAAAACCTGCCTGCATTCCTTCGAGAATCACATAGCGTTGGGTTATCTGTGTGATACTTTTCAATTTATAAAAATCTCTCAACTCAGTTAATTGTTTGATCTTCACAACACCCTGTGACATAGCTGCTGTTACTATTGCCATCTCACAGACAAGGGAACTGAGTTTCAGAGAAACAAAGGGTCTTGCCCAAGAGAGTGAAATGGGTCCGTATTTGGGATGTGAGTCCATGTCTTCTGACTTAAGGCCTGGAGTCCTTTCCAATACAACGCAGCTGGCCTGTAAGTGCTCTGACCTCTTAATTGAGTGCGGCTATGTTTAGAAAGGTTTCATTATGATAGGAAATGACCCCACTGAGTGCCAAGGCCAGGAGTAATTAATTTGAAAGTGTCCACTGCACTTCCGACACCAGTCAGTAGGGCACCGACGAACTCAGGCTGGCCTCCATCTGCCAAGGCCCTGAGGGCCTGCAATAGCAAGGCTCCGCCCTGGTCTGCTCCCTGGTGCTGGAGCTGATGTTGCCTGTGAACCACACACTTACAGATCCACCCATGCTTCATTCATTCCTTCATTCACTCACTCATTCACTCGTTCATTCATTCATTCATTCATTCACTCACTCATTCACTCATTCATTCATTCATTCACTCGCTCATTCATTCATTCGCTCATTCATTCATTCATTCACTCATTCATTCACTCACTCATTTGACAAATCTTCACTGGGCATCTCCTGTGTGCCAGGTGCTGCCCTAGCACTGGGGTTCTAATAGTGTGCGGAACTGACAACGGTCCCTGCCTGTGTGCGGTTCTCGTGCTAGTGTGCATGCGGGTAGGGGATGGTGGAGACAGGTACACCAAATGGAGAGACTGTGGAATATGTCAGATGGCACTAGGTGGTAAAAGTACAACAGGACGCATGGGGCGGTAGGTGTCTGTTATTAACGGGGAAGGAAGGAAATTTCATGGGGTGGTCAGGGAAGGTGTCACCAAGAAGGGGACACTTAAGCAGAGCTGGGCAGGAGTGAGTCACGTAACTGGGCACAGGAAAAGCACTTCAAGCAGAGGGAACGGCTGGCGCACAGGCCCCAAGGTGAGGAGCAGCAGGGGAAGAACGGGGAGCCGGGGTGCTGGAGCAGCTGGCCCGCTCTACGCTGGACCCCCAGAGGGAGCTATGTCCCAGCATTCTCTGTCCTAGACTGCACTGCAAGGATCTCCAGGTATTGCTCTTTCCTGTGTGTGTTCAGTGATCTCCTCCGGCAAATGTCCAGAAATCAAATTTCTGGAGCAAAGAGTTTACACATTTTAAATGGTAGGAGCCACTTCTGGAAGCTTTCTCCTACAGCATGTTTCTTCTTCCCTGCCCCCCCCCCCACCACCCCAGTCCAGTACATTTTGCTTAGAGACTCACATTAATCTCCCCCCAGATTGTTTACGTCCTGCTACTTGAATGTTCAGAGACTTCAATGGCCACCACTTGCCCAGAGGAAAAGGCTGAACTTTTTGGCCTGGAACTCAAAGCTTCCTCTGTCTGCTCCTAACGGATTTCCCGTACATTTTCTCCTGCTGCTCTTTTACACCATCTACTCGCTTCTCCCACAGATGTTTCCTGGTGTGTGCCTGGTCCTGGAAAAATGGAAAGCTGGAAACTGAAGGACTTCAATCTGGTTGGTGGGGTCACTGTCAACTGAACTGCACTTGGCGGACTGTTAGAGGCTCAAGGGCCAGCCACCCCGTACTCCACAGTCCCTCAGCCACACCCTACTTCTCAACCATGTGTCCTTTATTTTCATTGGATCCAATATTTATGCTTTCAGCAAGCACATATGATCACCTGCTAGAGGCAGGCTCTCTGCTAAGCATGGGGCCCCCTAAATGGGTAGGATTACCCTTTTAGGCCCAGCTCTGGTGCCTTTCCCATTTCTCTCTCTGAATTCCTCTAACTCTACTGGGATTCCGCCTACCCTAGGAATCTCCTCAACCACCTGGGAGCCCAGTCAGCTCCCTCCTCCCACCTCCTACAGCACCTGGTCTCTGCTTCCTTTTGGCACTTGGCATGAGTTTATCCACAGTCACTAATATTTTTTTTTATTTTTTTTAACGTTTATTTTTGAAAGAGGGAGAGAGACAGAGTGTGAGCTGGGGAGGGGCAGAGAGAGAGAAGGAGACACAGAATCTAAAGCAGGCTCCAGGCTCTGAGCTGTCAGCACAGAGCCTGATACGGGGCTTGAACTCATGAACCATGAGATCATGACCTAAGCCTGAGTCAGATGCTGACTGAACCACCTAGGTGCCCCAACACTAATTATTTTTTGATAGTTGTGTGTTTCATTGTTCCAACTAGACCAGAGCTAGGGGAAGACAGGGACTACAGCTTATTTTACATCTTTGTAATGGTCTCCATGGCTAATAGATTATCTGGCACATTGTGCTTTCTTATCAAATACTGGTTTGTTGAGGATCTGATTATGCTTCACCTCTGCTCAAAAAACACTTGATAAAATTCAAATTCCTTAGCCTGGCACTCAAGACCTTCTCTTAGGACTCTTTAGACTAAATATCGCCTCCTCCAGGAAGTCTTCCAGGAATGATTATCTTAGGTTGAAGCCCTACACACAGGCACACACGCAAATATGCACACACACACACTCCTCTGCTGTCCTGTCTCACAACAGGTATCTGCAAGGTGGATGAGAACTTGGTCTTCAAAGGCACAAGCCCATGCGGTCTTTTTTTTTTTTTTTTAATGTTTATTTATTTTGGAGAGAGGGGCAGTCTGAAAGTGAGGGAGAGGCAGAGAGAGAGGGAGACACAGAATCCAAAGCAGGCTTCAGGCTCCGAGCTGTCAGCACAGAGCCCAACTCGGGGCTCGAACCCACAAACTGTAAGATCACGACCTGAGAGGAAGCCAGACCCTTAACTGACTCAGCCCCCCAAGTGCCCCTCAAGCCCCTGAGTTCTAATCTTGGCTCTGCCACTTAATGGCTGTGTGGCAGCTCCCTCAGCTCTTAGAATCTCAGCTTCCTCGTCTGTAGAATAGGCATCATAATCACATTCGCCTCCTGGCAGGGATAGAGGGCCATGCTGTGAGAAATAGTGAGCAACTGCTGCCACGGGCTCCAGCACCGCGCATGGAAATCGCAGGAAATTAGCGTCATCTTCTTTCTGGCCACGTCAGGTGTCTGTGAGCTCCTTAAGGGCTGTCCAGAACCAGCTTAGTTCCCCTCTGAATGGCTGGTGCCTATTGGGGTCTGGGATGGGAAGATGCTTAATCGATGTTTGTTGGGTGAGCGACCCGGCACATTTACCTGTGCCCAGGAAAACAGAGCTGAAAGCCCGCCGAAAGGGCATTGGGAACAGAGATAAGGCCTAATTTGGGATTGAACTTGTCTCTTCTTGGGCATGGTCTCCTATTTCATGACACTGACGGGCTCCCTTGGGCAGCTGTGTTAAGCCAGCCTCAATATCTTTCTGACAGATTCACTCAGATTCATCTAGACTCCACTGAGTTCTTCCTTTTTCTTTTATCTTGATTCGAATAATGTATATTTTCCCATTATAATTTAATTTTCTCCCTTCCTCCCAAACCAGAGCACTTTGCCCATAGAGATATGGGCCACTGTTTGCATTTATAGCATCCTTATTAATCCTGCCCTGACCTCTGGGCTCAGTGCACAGCCTGGGGAACAACTTTAGTTCCCTTTCCACAGGGCCTATTAAAATGCCTTTCTTTTAATTGGTCCAAAACGGAAGATGAGCTAAAAAAATTATGCCAGCTTTCCTTTTCCATTTCAGGGTGCAGGAAGGACACACGGGTGTGCCTGTGTCATGTCTGCAACTGCGTGAAGGACACAGGGGAGCTGCGTGGGGCAGGCTGATGAGGCAGGTGGCTGGTGGGGGTTCATGGATCCTCTGAGGGCTGTTCTGGGTTTCTGATGGTGACACCGGGGCTTAGGATGGAAAAAAAAAAAGTAAAATTGCATGATACTGTGAAATCAGATTTGGCCATCAGCAAAATTGTCTTTTAAAAATGCTGATCGGACGCTATGGCTACTTTAGATACTCACTACAGGCCTTGGGAACTTACTATGCTTTAGGCTCTGCTCTCAGTGCTCTCTGGGCATTCATCCCTCAAACCCTCATACATGTGAGAAATACATTATTGCTTTCCATTTTCAGGTGAAGATATTGAGGCACAATGAAGGTATAAACTCAACCAGATAACCTAACTTTAAACGGCAGAGAGCTGTGGTAGCACACATGGATCCTTTCTGGAAATGATGGAGGACACTCTGTTCTCTGGGTGGTGGCCCAGCCCCCACCACTTGGTTATAGCAGCACCGGGTGCCAGCCGTCCTTGCCATCTTGGACTGAAGCCCTTGCTCAAGGTATAAACCACCCAACCTTCCATGATGGCCCTGGTGGCAGAAGCGGGATCTGAGCCCAGACTGGCTCTGGAGTCTGTGTGCACAGCCCCTGTGCACCCCAGCCCTTGCTGAGCTGGCCCCTGGGGGCTTTTCTGTGCCTGAGTTACCAGAGCTGAGAGCAGAGCTGGGATGGAGAAGTACCTCAGTCTTGTTGGTTTGCTAGGAGCAACCGGTCAGGAGGGTTCATGAACATGTCGGACCCCAGGACTAAGCCCCAAGAGCAAATCTTTGGGGTCTGAGGGTCCTGAAGGCAGGTCCTAGGCAAGTCTCTGGAAGAATTTGTGTAGGTTAGGAACCCACTCTCGGATAAGGCGGGGCATGGAATGACACTGTCAAGTTTGAGATTTCTGTTTCAGGAGATGACATGGTGGAGAAGGAGAGGTATGGTGTTGAGCATCAGACAGACCGGGGTTCTGTCCCAGACCCACCTCTCACTGCCTGTGTGACTTTGGGGACATTAGTAACCAGCCATGCTCAGTCTGAAGATGAACCGACTTGTCCTTGCTGGGTGCCGAAAACAGAATCTCCCCACTCTGCTCCCCCATCTCTTCAGCTGTGAGGGTCTCACGCCTCCACATCAGCCACCCCTCCTGTCCCTGAGCCTCTCAGCTGGAGAAATGAACAGAGTTCCTGCTTGTGGGGGCCCAGGGGATTTGGTGCCATTAGTGAGGAGAGGCTCACGGCCTTCCAGAGCCCAGGTGCTCCGGGAGTAAAAAGTTTTCAGAACCCTCCCCATCACCTTCCTTTTTGTGTAAAACGCCCATGCAGAGACCCACAGGCTGAGTCTTCGTTCTGCTTCTCTTTTTCTGTGCTTAGTTTTCTTTGCCACTGAGACTTTTGACCGGGGCTATGGCAACAGCCAAGAAAACATTTTTCAAGAAGCCAGTGAACATTTAAAATGCAATTCTCCCTTTGCCCAATAAGAACGACTCAAAATGAAACAAAATGCCAGACCAGACCATTTCCTCCTTGTCTGGCACACACATTTCAGGGTCCAGGGGGAGCTGCTAGGGACAAATGTGGTTTCTGACGGTGTTCTCGACCCTCCAAGTTCAGGATGCAGGATAATTCCGCTCACATCACCACTCCTATTGAGTTACATCACAAAGAACTCATTCACTCAGCACTTGGCCAAAGCCAATTACAGACTAGGGTGTGGCCAAGCCCAGGAGGTGACTCGCAAATGCGCTCACACGCAGGTAGCACATCTCCCTCTAGTGGGTCTGGCCTGTCTCGTGGAGCCCCCCACAGGCCAACAACTCTTCCAGAATGACAGTAAGGACAAAATGAGAACAGCTGGCATCTACTTTCTCAGGAACTGTTCTACATGCTCTACACATATGATCTCCCTTCATCTACCTCAGAAGCTAGGAGCCGTAATTCTCCCAGTGTACAGATGAGAAAATGGAGGCTCCAAATGGTTAGACAGCTTGCCTTAGGTCACACAGCTGAACAAGTTGTGGCTCCACAGAAACAACACCTTGGAAGGGCTACCACCCTAGATAAGATGCCACCAATGGGGGGTCACCCTCCCTTCCCTGCTGAGATTGGCTGTTCTGAGAAGCAGTGTAATTTATACCCTCAAATCCACGATTCCCAAGCAGGCATAGGACGCATGTTCAGAGCAGGCACTTGTCCTGTTAGCAATTTCTGTGATGTAGGCCTTGCCCTCAGGAAGCACGTGGTCTAGGTGAGGAGTCAAGATTAGTAAATGGGAAATGATGACAGAAACAAAATCACGTGGATCGGAAATTATATTCCATGAATTATAAATATCAAGGGGAGTGCTTTCAAAGTGCATTTTATAAGAATGCATTTCCTTGAGGTGTTAGTACATCTTCTAAAAAATATTCAGGGGTCAGATTTCATTTGTGCAGCAGTGGGCTAAACATTGCCAGTTTCATTTCTCTACCACAGGATGTCTTAGGACTTTTACTCTCCTAATCTGCACGAGGCTCTCCACGCTGCATTTTCTTAATCACAGCGTGCCATCAGTTCTAAGTTGCATCACTTATGCAACAACTACTTTCCTAGGAAATAAACACGTTCACATATGCTGTATATCAAGTGTGAGACACGTGCTGATTTCAAAGCGTTCATAGGCGGCAATCAAAGAAATGTGTTATTAGGCCGGGTTTCCCCCAGACTTTGGGCCCAGGAATCATCTTATTCAGGGCGGGTGCTCCTCAGAAAAGTCTTTGGCCACCACGGGATGGAGAAGGGAGCTGTCTCAGAGCTGGGTGGCCAAGAAGACATCAGGGAGGCAACCTGGAAGATCTGGGCAAGAGGGGGGAAAGAGAGGCCAGAGACTGCTGGGTGCTGGAGCACCTTCCCTCCTTCCCTCCTTCCCTCCTTCCTTCCTTCTCTCAGGACTGTGTCCTACCCCGTTATGAAGGGGGACTGCAGGGAAGAGGAGGAGGAGGTTCTTGGGACATGTTTCCCCACCACCACCACTCAGCCAGATGCTAAATACAAGGGAAAGCAGCCATGGCTCATGCCCTTGGGACCTCATGGTCTATTATGGAGACCTTGAAACCAGCAGTTTTGGCACAAGCCAGGCATTGCTATGATAGGGAAAATGTGGGTGCTATGAGAACCTAGCAGGTGCCCTTCCTGGCTGGGACGTAGTCAGAGAGGGCTTCCTGGAAGAAGTAGCTTTTAAACCAAGGCTTGATGGATAGGGGGAGGTGAACAAAATTAGTAATAGTTAGGGTAGCCGAGACGTTGGGGTAGAGAAATGGGGCATTGAAAAGGCCCAGGTCGTGTAAGGTCTTGATGACCACGGGAGGACATATGGATCTCACCTTGCAGACAGTGGAGACGTGGTGTGGGGTTTAAGACCCCACACTGAGGTAAACACACTGAGTCCAAATCCCTGCTACAATCTTTCTAACAGTATGGCCTAGGGCAAGTTCGTGTCCAGAGCTAAACCTCAGCTCTGTCATCTGTGTAATGGGGATAATGACAGTACCTACTGCAGAGTTGTTGTGAAGGTTGTGCAGAAAAGTGTATGCAAAGTGCCTGTCATGGAGTGAAGTATTATTATGGAAGAGCCCTGATCCCAGAGTTGGACAGTGCAGGTTCAAGTCTGGCTCTGTCCCATGTTAGCTGTGGGCCTCGTCACCACACTGGACCTCTCTTTTCCACCTGTTCAAAGGAGATGGTACCTGTCCAATCTTCTAATGTGGGATTTTTTTTTAAATAAGTTTTTGGTTACACTCATTAGTAAAAGGAAAATAGAGGTATCGGTCAATGCAGGCATTCTCCTTTCTCTTTCTTTCTAAAGTCCTGCCCTTTCTTAGATCTATAAATGTTCCTCCCATTTACATTGGCTGACTGCCAGACATGTTCTGAGACCCCAGGCTACCCCCCTCCCCCAGCTTCAGCCCCTCAGATTAATCTCCGGGCTCCACACTGCTCTGAGAATTCCACCAACTGATTCTTTCTTAGGCCGGATACCTTGTGAGCAAAAAGGAGAGCAACAACGACTATTTCGTCTTGAAAAGCCAACAAATTATTTAAAATTGTGCTGGGCTCAGGTGACTGAGCTGTTGGCCCCACAGCACTTGGAGTTTTCACGTGGGGTCTTCAGCCCTGGGACCTTCTGCTGTCACTCTCTTTAGAGAATCATGGCACCGACTTAGGCACATGGCCTTCCCTCCTTTCTGGCTTTGGGCCTTACCAATGCGGAAGGTCTGGTGTTTATCAAGCTCTAGGCAGGGAGGAGGGTGGTTTCCATGTCAGGATCCTCCTGGCTACAGGGATGCCCAGTCCTCTGAAGGAGGAAGGAGCCTAAGGGGCAGAGTGGATGAATGAACCCTCTATCTTCCCCAAGTTGGGGCCAATAAGAAGTAGAGAAAGATGCTGTGGGAGGAGACAGAGGAGGCTTCTCTGGATATGAGGGCCATCTTCCTGGTCCCGGTCCCGCTGATCAAGTCTCAGGCAAGGCTGATTTTGGACAAGCCACTTACCTCTTTGTGTCCAAGTCTCTTCTTAAAAACTCAATAGGTGCTATTATTACTACCTGCCATTTATTGCCCAAATCCTCACAATCACCCTTATGGATGATTACGTCTATTTTACAGATGGGAAAACTGAGGCACAGAGAGGGGGAAAAACTTGGCCATATTCACAGGACCAGTAATGAGTGGAATGGAGATGGGAACCAGGGTGTGCAAACTCTAAGCCTGTGAGCTCACACAGGTACACACAGCTTCTCCAACCCACCCCTCCCTGCTTCATTCCTAGGGCCAGTCCTTTCAAGCTCCAGAGAGCTCTTTCAACATCTAGACCCATGTATCTGTGATTTCCCATGAAAATACCCCAGATATCTCTTCCACCAACTCACTAATCATGGTATCCAATATTCCCCCCGATTATGCCATATATTTCACAGGTTTTCCATATAGCTGCAAGTCTGTTCCCTTAGAGGAAAGCATGGTAAACAGAAACACAATCATTTATCTGATCAATTGGTGTTTTAAAAGCACAGGAACTGAGGAAATAGCAGAGGAGGCAAATAAGTTTTGAGGAAATGGAAGAAGGTGTCCCCACTGGGAGGTTAAGCCCAAGGGAAATGGCGATGAGCCCTGAGTCTCCATCTGGAAGTGAGACCAATTTCAGTGTTGCCAGTCTCGTGGGTTTCCAGAGGTTCAAGTGGAATCATGACTGAGCAGGGGCTCTATACACAGCCATGGGAGGGGGTGTCACACCCAGCCCGACACCGTTGCTCGTCTGGGGTCCCACCTGCTCCCCAGCTCGGGAGCAGGGGGTACAAGTGGTTAGAATCACTGGCCCAGGAGATACATTATCCACGCTTTGACAGACAGGAGGTAAAAGATCACAGGGGCCTCAATCAGTTGCTGTCCACCACAAAGCTGACTCTCAGGCCCAGACCTCAGATGCTAACATTGCCCAAGGAAGGGCCTGCCCAGACTGGGCTTTATTCCAGCTCCCCGACCTGGTGCGCCAGCAAGCAAGAGGATCCCAGGGAAGCCAGGTGGCCCGCAGGGAGACTTGCATACAGATTGCTGTTGAAAATCTCTCTTCCTCTTGGGGTTGGAGAAAAAGCAGCACATATTTGCAACGCAGCTGGACAGCATGTATCAAGGACATTAAAACAGTGTATCCTTTTTGGCTCTATTTCTGGGAGCCTATTCCAAGGCGATAGTCAAAATGACAGAAATACCTACCTGCATAAAGATGTTCTGTGCAGCCTTATTTATAACTGGAAGCAATCTTCATGTCCAACAGTTGGGAGACAGTTAAGTAAACCATAGTCTATGCAGGCAGTAAAAATAATGTCATGAAGACTTGGTATTAATAAAATGATGATAATACAATAATAAATGAAAAAGCAGAAGAGTTAAGAACTTGCAGGGGTAGATTGCAAAAGTGGCCACAATATTTTGTAGATTTCCCTATCAGGAGGCCATCTTTCCTTCCCCTCTTGAATCTGGGCCAGTCTTGGGAGCAGCTGGGACTAATAGAATGTGGTGTGAGTGACATGGCACATGCCAAGCCTGGACCTTGTGAAGATTTGCAGCCTCCAATTCTCTTTCTGCTCTTGGGACCAGCACCATAAGAGCACTCATAGAGTTGGCTAGGGAACCCCTTGTCACCCTAGTCACCCCGTCACTCGAGCTGACAGCCAGCCGCCCACAGGACATGAGTGAGGCCTGTCAGGGCCACGTGAGTACATGAGTGGGCCCAGCTGAGGTTAGCCAAGCTCAGATCCGACCAGAAGGACCACACAGCAGAATCATGAGCCTCTGTTGCTAAATTTGGGGGTAATTTGTTACACAGGAGCAGATAACTGACACCCCAGCTTGTGAGTATAACCCAGTGAAGGAAAACTACTCACAATGGGGGAAAATAAAATCCTGAAGGAAAAGATTCCAAAATGCAAAGACTAGGTTTATTAAATGGTGGTGGGATTACAGATCATTTTTTAAAAGATCATTTGTTTCAAAATCTTCAGGCTACGTTTAAGTAGCCTACGTTTTCATTTGCAATGAAAAGTAAATGCACATTTAAAAAAAATAGCCGCATTTTCTTCTCTGTAGAGTTCTAATTCATGTCTCTCTGACACGATTGCTTTTCGAATTGGGACCTCATCAGTCTGCCTACCACGGGTCCAGGGGGAGACTTGAGCTCTGTCCTCCAGGTGGGGCCAGGACGATGGGCTCTGGAGGGCTATCCCAGGACACTTGGCCTCTCTCCCCTAGGCTCTGAAGCAGGAGGCTTGAGAACTGTTCTCTGGTGTTTTTAGTCACCATCTGTGGCTACCCCCACTTTCCCCCAAACCCCTACGGCATTCACAGTCCACACAGGGCAGGCATTCTCACACCCTTGTTACTTCTCCAGATCAGAAGCTAGCAGAGGAGGACGAGCCTGGCATTTGGCGTGTGAAAGCCCGGACCCAAATCCCAGCTCTGCCCTTCCTGGCTCCTGCATTCATTCCTTGGTACAGACTTTGCTTCAGGGCCTGAGCTAGGCCTGGACTTTAGAGATGAATGGACACAGTCTCCTGGAGGCAGTCCTTGGTCTTGTGGGGAGACCCACACACGAAGTTAGGGTGACCACATAATTTACTGTGGAAGTTGGGTTGCTTTGGGGAGGGAAGGGGGGTGACTGGAGTAAATGGGGGCTGTCCAAGCTACTGGGGACCTGGGGTCATGCTACCTGGAGCCCATTCTCTCCATACAGAGCTGCAGTCTGGAAGTGCAGTCCTGCAAACAAAGGGAATTTAAATAAATTACAGAGAAAAATCACCGCTTTCCTTTAAATGCATGAAAGTAGGTAACACTCATAGTTCACAGTTACACTGTTCTTATTTTTCCTTTGCTCCTGAATTTTTCCTAACTGAAGCTGGTCCAAAACCCTGCACATGTCAAACCGGAGAAGATTTTCTAGGACACCTGGCCCACGTGGGTTTTCTCTCTTTCAGCCACCCCTCCCTTTCCAGCTCTCAGCTCTATTACCTCTCTGCCTCCTGCCTCTCCAAAGCCAGTTCTGTCCTCCCATTCTCCAGAGGGCCAGGCAGGAGGAGGGAAGGGGAATCTGACAGTCGAGGACAAGGGACTGACTACGTGGGGTGGGGAACGAACACGGGGAGGCCTGTGTAGAGAAATCTGATCAATGTCATTCTTGGTACACACACAGATAAGTAACACAGTGTGCAAAGTTCAAAGATAGAGCAGGCCTACTTGAGGGGGGCCACTGAATTCAGATGACTCTTAATAAACATTGATTGAATTATGATTTAAATGCTCAGTGACTTTAGTCAAATCACTTAACCCTTCTGAGCCTCAAATTCCTCTCCTGAAAAGTAAGTGAAAGAATGGATTATATGAATGAGGAATACATGAATGAATGATACTATGGCAGTCACAGCCAGCTGACCAGCAAATTTTGATGTGCCCCTCCTCCAGCTCCAATAATGTCATATTCATGCTGAGAAGTGGCATTTCATCCAAGACTACGTTTCCCATGCTCCCTTGCACCTGGGTGGGACCATGTGACTGGTCCTCACAAATGGAAGATGAAGATAAGTCTTGCATGTCTCTTGTGGGCCAAGGTGGTTAAGTATCAATCACCCACATTTTCTCTCTGTACCCATTTCCTCCTTCCAGTCTACTGGCTAGATAAATCTGGGGTCACCTCGAGGCCACAAAACAGTGGAGCCATAAGATGAAGGAGCCTGATTCCACTAGCAGCCACCTAGAGGGGAGCCGCCCAACCAGAAGCATATATTCTGGACTCCCCGCGAATGAGAAATGCACTGTTACAGGGGAAAGCCAGTAAAATCTCGAGATTGTCACAGCAGTGAATCCATCCTAGATAATTCTCCTACCTCTCAGGGTGGTTATGCAGATTATATAAAATGGATGTAATGGCTTCAATGGTGCCCCAACACCCACCGCCCTCCCGACAGCCATGGAAAAAAGATTTGTCCATGTCCAAATCCCGGGAGCATGTAAATGTGGCCTTATTAGAAAAAAAGGTCTCTGCAGATGTAATTAAAGATTTTGAGATCATCCTGGATTACCTGGGTGTGCTCGAAAACAATGATAACTGTCTTTGTAAGACAAAATAGAAGACACAGAAGAGAATATTTAGTGAAGATGGAGGCAGAGATTGGAGTGACTGACATAGCCGCCAGCCAAGGAAGGCCCGGGACCATCAAAAGCTGTGAGAGACAAGGAAGGACCCTCAAGGACCCTCCCCTAGAGCCTCTGTAGGGAACATGGCACCGGCAACCTCTTGATTTCAGACTTGTGGTCTCCAGAACTATGAGACTATACGTTTCTACTGCCAATTTGTAGCAATTTGTTACAGCGACACTAGAAAACTAACACAATGAGGTACGTACAGAGCCTAGCAAGATGGCACTCAGTAAATGGTGAATTGTAAAAAACTAACTCTGGACATCTCTACAGTTTGTTCCTTAGAGACAGGGTCTTCTGGGAGATGGCGTCCCCTGAGAGAAGGCACAGTTCATATCTATCCGGTTAACCCCTTGAGCTTTGTGCGAGCAATCTTCTTATTTGTGGATAACATACATATTTATTAATGTGAGACAAGAGAGATTAAAAAGCCCTTCTCTGCCGCGTCTCTTTTTAAATGCCTGCAGATGGGGCACCTGCGTGGCTCAGTCAGTTAAGTGTCTGACTTCAGCTCAGGTCATGATCTCACGGTTCATGGGTTCCAACCCCGTGTTGGGCTCTGTGCCGACAGCTCAGAGCCTGGAGCCTGCTTTCAATTCTGTGTCCTCTCTCTCTCTCCACCCCTCCCCTGCTTGTGCTTTGTCTATCTCTGTCTCTCAAAAATAAATAAATGTTAAAAAAATTTAAAAGTATGTTTTTAAAGGCCTGTAGGAAGCAGCTGTTGGGGCCAGCACCCTGGGCTGGCAGCCCAAGAGCCAGCCTCAGGAGCGATGGGTGGCTTCCTCCTGGGGTCCTGTCAGACTGAGTCACTGGCTGAGGCTTGGCGAAGAGCTTCGAGAAGGCCATGGCTAGCCCCTTCCCAGGTGGAGGAGAGGCTGTGAGGCGAGCCTTCCCAGGGCCTGCTGAGGGAGGCTGTGGAGCAGCAGAAGGAAAAGTGGTGGAGTGGCCAGCAGGTTACCGCTTTGCAGACTGTCTACCAGTCACACATGGCTCTTTACATTTAAGCTAATAAGCTAATAAAAAGAATTTAGTTCTCCACTCACACTGGCCACTTTTCAAGTGCTCAAAAGCCACACGCCCCAACTGGCTACCGTATTTGGATGGCACAAGTTTCCGTCACTGCAGCATGTTCTATAGGACCATCCTCCTCAGACAAGAAGGGCTAGGAGCTTCAGCTCTCTATGTCACTGGCATTGTGACCTTGGATAAGTAGGTCCCTACTAGTCTCAGACACTTGCTCTGCTTTGGTGCATCCATCTACAAAATGAGAATAATCATAGTACGTACTTCATAGGGTCACAGGATCAAATGAGATGCTGTGTTCCAAGAACTTAGCACAGTGCCTGCCACATGTTCGTGCTTAGGAATTGAGAGCTCTAGTCATGGGTAGATAAATAATCTTCAGGACAGGAGGATGGTAAGAACACTGCCTGGGATTCAGTGGACATGGGCTGCAGACTACGTTCTGACACTCATGAGAGGCTGTAGAGAAATGTCTGAATCCCAATCCCTGCACCATCAAAGCTGTGTGGCTTTGGGTAAGTCACTTCACCTCTCTGAGCTCAGATAGCTCACTGGCAGAAGGGAAGCTTATATCTTATTGGATCCTATACTTCCAGGAAAAGTGACTCCTATGATTCCAGGAAAAGAGGAGGGGTGAAAGCCTTTAAAAGGCTCATAATCGGGGCACCTGGGTGGCTCAGTCAGTTAAGCATCCGACTTCAGCTCAGGTCATGATCTCATGGTTCGTGGGTTCGAGCCATGTCGGGCTCTGTGCTGACAGCTAGTTCAGAGCCTGGAGCCTGTCTTTGGATTCTATGTCTCCCTCTCTCTCTGACCCTCCCCTGTTCATGCTGTCTCTCTCTCTCTCAAAAATAAATAAAACATTAAAAAACTTTTCAAAAAGGCTCATAATCTTTGACTGTGATCCCTGCTTTTAGAAACCTACTGGAAGAAAAGAATCAGAGAGCGGAGCAAAGACTGATGTCCCAAGGTTGGTCACTGGAGGATAGCTAATAATAACAAAACCTTGAAAATAGGCTAAATGTCTCCTAATAGGAAAGTACACACTATGGCACATCAGTAAAATGAACTATTACAGACATGAAGCGTTATGTTGCAAAATAATATCACATTAATGGGAATGTGTTTCTATTTAAAATAAGAAGGGCGTATTTAAAATCATACAGAATATTCCTAAATTTGTTTTTAGAAAGCATTTGCATTTGTCTTTAGAATATAATTTAAACATCAATATTTTGACAGTCGTTTTCCTTGGGATGTTGGACTTGATTTCTTCTTTTTGCCTTTCTGTACTTACCAGATGCTCTACAACTTCTCTCTATTAGTTTGTGAATAGAAAACCTTACACACGCAGGAAGCTGTCGACCTACATGACCCCTGAGGGTCCTTGAGGGATATTCTATGACTCAGCAAAAGGGTAGGAATATTCTGTTTGTAGCGTCGAAGCCACCACCATGCAGGGAGTCAGAAAGGGGTGGGCAAGGGAATATTGTTCAGTCTTTGGACCCCATCCTGACAGCCACCACTAAGAATAGGTAATGCAGATGGGGGCCCTGAATCTTACCAGAGTCAAACATGTCCAGAACAGGGACTTCTTGTTCACTTCTGATCACATGCAGTAGACGTACCACGAACACGCACTGAATGACTGACTTTAGGAATGAATGATGAACCAAGTGCTTGCTATGCGCCAGGCACTGTGTGAATTGCTTTCATCGATTTTCTTCCTTTGAGTTTTTTTTTTAATTGGGGGCAAAGAAATTTGCTTTTAATAAGTGTATGAAGAACTATTCAATCCTTGCTGGTAGTATGAGCAAAACAAACTAAAACTGGGACTAATGATTTTTCACCTAGTCGATAGGCAACTCTTTCTAAATTTTATCGTGTCCAGTATTGGTGAATACGTGTGGAATCAGCCACTTTTATGTACCGACTGTATGTACACATTTATCAATTGGTATCAATGTTCTGGGGAAAAAAGTATACAGTAAGTATAAAATCTTAAAAATGTAGAGACCCTTCGCCCTAGAATTTTTGCAGTCTGGTCTTTATTCTAAGGAAATAGAATGGGCAAATAATTGCAAGTAATATTTAATGCAGCACTGTTTAAGTCACTCGAGCTTTCTCAGATTTCATCAGCTAGAGGCTACAAATGAGCAGCATTTATTTTGATATACAAACATTTGGTCTCAGAGGCACAGCTTACAGCGACGCAGCTTTCAGACCCCCATGGATATTTCTGGGGGTTTGCAGAAATTCCCTTACGTGTTCAAGTGTTCTTTGCCCTGACCTGCTTGTTGATTCTTCAGCCCCAAAGCCACCCCAGTCCAAAAGATGGACTCATATCTTCTTGGATGCCCCCTCAGACCTACTCCCCACTTTTCTTCAGATCCTTCTCTGCACACTGACCAGAGGGACTAGAACGACAAGCTTCTCCTCACCAGTTAGAGGGGCCCCGGACAGTGAGATCAGCTCTTCCTTCCCCAGCTCTGCCACTGAGGGTCCCAGGCTAGAGATATCCGCTCTCAAGGAGACTCTCTTTCTGATGCTGGACACAGCTCCCTTCCCTCACCCCTTAGCCCAGCACTGCTAGCCCCCAGGATACGACACCATTTTCTGTGCTTCCCTACAACCTGCCCACACCATAGTCAGTAGGACCTAAAACCTCCTTGGATTTCCCAATTTGAGTGTGCCCTCTAAACTGGTGTGCTGGGAGACTAGCTCTCCAAAAAGCAAAAGCCCAGATTTGCAGTGTTTGTAGATTTTACTCGCACTGTGGCCAATTTCCAGCTCCCAGTTGTTTAACAACTGGCTTGGCGAGCCCTCTCATGAAGCTGGCGTGAGCCAGCTCAGCACATCACCAGCCCTGCCCTTCCTGCGACACTGTGACTGAGGCAGGGGATGCCATACGTGACAATGCTGATTCCCTTATTAGGGGGCTACTGCCCAGGGCCACAGCATCACTGGGAGCCCTTTGTTCTCATCACCCCAGAGTGAGTCCCATGGACTATGGTATGCAAAGAGCTCCATCAGCCTGCATCTACTCCCCCTACTTTCTCTCTCCCTCTCTCTCTCTGTCTCTCTATCTCTCTCTCTCCCCGCCAAGGCTCAAATCAGGCCTGGCCTGGGCTAGGAAATTGAAACCTGCTGCCATCTTCCACTTCTACGGCTTTCTCATCTTTATCCTCAGGCTATGGTCCCCAAATTGTGTCCTTATAGATCCAATCTCCCCCAGGCCTGTCAGTTCCAGGACAATGATGGGTGCAAGTGAGGGTAGGGGTGGAGCAGGTCCACCGACCAGCAGAGTGTGACCCCGAGTCCCACAAAACTAACAAGCCAATGAGCACCATTCCTCAATATCCAACAACATGGCTTCATTTGAATATACTACGGCTCACCCATATAAAAGGTGCACTGTACAAGCTTTTAAAAAATGTTTTCTGGTATGGGAAAATGATTATAATATTCTGTTACATTAAAGAGCAAGTAGGTTTTTTTCTGGTCAAATGCTACAACATGGATGAACCTTGAGAACATCATGCTAAGTGAAATAGGCTGACACAAAAGGACAATTATGGTATGATTCTCTTTGTATGAAATATCTAAAGTAGTTAGACTCAGAGAAACAAAAAGTAGACAGCAGTTGTCAGGGAGGAGGGAGACCTGGGGTGTTATTGTTTAATGGGTATAGAGTTTCAGTTTTGCAAGATGACCAAGTTCTGGAGATCTGGTGCACCACAGTGTCAGCACTCCCAAGCTGTACACTTGAACTAGTTAAGATAGTGAACGTTTTCTGAAAAAGCAAAAGCTTTTTTTTTTTTTTTCAAACTAAACCAAAAACAACAGCAAAACCCCGGTTTTGTAATCTAGAGATGTGACAATGAGTAAGAACAGTTCTGGCCCCGGATCTCAGGGAGCTAACACACTGCAGTGGAAAGACCAGTGAACGGGGAATATGCACATGAAGAAACAGAACATTACAAGGACAGGGAGGGGAGGAGCGGCAGACAGTGCTCCGAGCATGTTAAATCACAGCACTGACCTGGCCCAGGAGGCCAGAAGAGTGGCTAAGGGACAGGAAGTGAGGGCAGGACCCCAGGACTGAGTCCTAGGGAAGGGGAAGAGCTCACTAGCAGGTGGGGACCGAGGGATGTGCCCCCTGGAGGAAGAGAATGCATGCATCCTTTTCTGAGTATCTGGAAGGACACACCCCCCCCCCCGGCCAGGTGCCTATATATATACACACCCCTGTGCGTCTAGATATATAGGCACACTGCGTGCATGCATATATATATGTATATGTATCTGCATTTGGATGTGGCTCATTTCCCTCCAGCTGGTGGGGTACCATTGTGCCGTATCCTCTTCCTGTACTTCTCTATCCTACCACTTGTCCACGGTGAGCCTGGGTGATTTTGCAGTAAGGAAAGAGTGTAAGAAAACGACCTTACTGTGCAGATGGATAGCAGCGCTCTTTATTTATTTATGCTCTTTCTTACTTCAAAGAGGATTTCAAGCTGCTTACAATTATGTTAACAATATAGCAAGCTAAAAGACCTTGTCACTAAGTAAGAAAAACGAGGGGAAGGAAAAATGAGGCTGAAAGAGTGAAATGAGGAAAGCGGGAGGCTTCCCTTCACTCAGAGGGAGCAGCCCTGTCGTACTCCTCCTCAGGTCCAGTCTTGCCATTTAATTCGAATACGGACATTTAATTGTCCTGTTTGTATACACTGTCTTCTCAACTCCCCTGAAAAATCTTTCACTGTGATTTCCTGTGTCTTTTATTACTCTCTCTCTGAAAATATGTCATTTTATTTTTCCGTTGCACCTTTTTGCAGTTTTAAAAATCCATCTGCCCTTCCCCACAGGGACCCACTGCACCAGGGTGACGTATTCAGAGCCTCCGCACAGTAGGTCCTCAAGTGTCTGTGAGCAAACGGCTCAGTGAGGACTGAGGGCCACTCACACCCACTGCCAGCGGCACGCAGCCAGTGACACACTCTCACCACGGGCTCAGGACATGGTTGCCAATTTGATTTATGGGACTTATTATCCCAAGTGGTGGCAGAGAATAGGTATTGATTCAAAAGGGTTTAAATAAATAAATGGATGCACAATACAGAAAGGGTTATAGACTGAGGAAGGGGGCTCATAAAGCAGCTGAGGCAGACGTTGTAAAGGAACACTGGTCCTCTTGAAAACTGGTCCTCTTGAAAACTGTGCCTAAGAGAGTCCTGGAGCCTAACAGGCGTGAGCTGTGGGGTCAGCAAGCACAGGTTCACGTCAGGCTCCATCACATCATGTGACGGGGAGTGACCTTGGGCAAATCATAAAAACGAGACCTTTTGTGAGGACTACTGAGAGGAATGTGTATATTTGTGTATGCATATGCATGTGCATGTATGTGTGTATGTATATGCATGTGTGTGCGTGTATGTATAGGTTTATGGGTATGTACATGTGTGTATATGCATTACATTGTGTACATATGTATATGCATATATCTGTACACGTGTGTCTATGCATGCACACGCATGCACACGTGTGTATATGTATGTGCAAGTGTGTACACCTTTATCTGCATACATATGTGTGCAGATATGTGCACATGTGGGCGTTGTGTGTCTACACGTGCGTATACATGCATGTGTATATATATATATAGGCACACTGCGTGCATGCGTGTATATATGTATATGTATCTGCATTTGGATGTGGCTCATGCCCTGGCCCATAGTAGCTGCTCAATAAATGAAAACTCCCTCTTGTAACACTGTTCTTCTATTCCATTTGTGCATCAGTGAGCAACCTGATATAAGAACATAGAGAGCATTTCTAAAGCTCCCCTATACCACTCCATATAGTCACTTCAGGCTTTTTCACCATCATTGGTTCGAGACTACCACAATCACTAGCAACAGTAAGTTTCCCTTCTAAATCACTTACAATATATTCCAGTTACTGTGGCTGCATAACACATTCCCTCAGAATACAGTGGCATAAAACAACCATTTAATTTGCTCATGGATTTCGTGGATGAGGAATTCGGAGGGTGCATGGAGTGGGCGGCTGGTCTCTGCTCCATGATGTCTGTGGCCTCGGCTGGGGGACTTGAAAGCTGCCGTCATCCTCAGGCTCCTTCACCCATGTCGGTGGGGGGTGCTGGTTGTTGGCTGGGAAGCGAGCTGGGGATGTCAGTTGGAGAACCTACATGTGGCCTCTTGGCTTCCTCATAATACAGTGGCTGACTCTAAGGGATGTGTCCCGAGGGGGGTGCTCAGTGAAAGCTGTATCACTGTTTATGACTTAGCTCTGGAAATCCCACAGTGTCGCTTCTCCCACATTTTACTGGCAAGGTGGTCACAGAGCTCTGCCAATGCTGAAGGACACAGATGCCCCTCTTGATGGAGGAGTGTTGACGTCACATTGTAAGAAGAGCATGTGGGATGGGATGCGTATTGGTGTGGCCATCTTTGGAAAATACAATCTGCCGGTCAGGAAGCTTAGGTGACCTCTTATTTTTCAAAAAGCACCGAAGGTTTAGGTGTAATTATCTCTATTCTAGAAATGGACGAACAGAGACAAAGGTGCAAAGTAACTCGCCTTGGGCACTTTGTTTAACCTTTCTGAACCTCAGTTACCCCGTCTATAAAATGGGTAGAAAAATCTCTACCTGAATAGATTGGTATGAGCCTGCAGTGCTTATTACATTAGGGTGTTGGAGGTTTGAGGTTGGGAAGGTGTTTTGTGATTTCTAACAGCCCATGGTAATGCAGAGAACTAATCTTTATTGTTGTAGTATTGTTATTTCCTTGCCCTTCACCTACAGCCCCACAGCCAGCTAAGGACCTGAGTCTTTCTCCACATGCCGTCGAGAGCACAGCTTGTCCCAGCATTTTGGAGGGGACTCACTTTCATGCAGCAGAAGAGCTCACGGCCTCCTTCCTTGCCTGTTTCCATCTTCCAAAAGGACAAATACCTTGGGAAGAATGCTAATGTTTGCTTATAAATTCCGAATGTGTAACCCTTAATAACTCCTTCCGTCAATTAAGCGCAGGGAGCCCTTTGGTCATAGAAAAACGACTCCGTTGCATTCGCAGTGTATTTCTCCCCCAGGGAAGCAGGGGCAAGGACTGGTAGTTTTGCATTAGTTCGTGGGTCCCAGAAGGACTCCTCTGGCTCCTGGGTGGGCCAAGGACCATCTTGGAGCATGACTTCTCTGGGGAGTCACTCCGGGCCCCATGTCTCTCATTGTCAAGCTACCTGCAAGGGCTAAGGCCTTAAAAGACCCACTCTCTGCTCACTTGTCATATTGAGAGGAACAGATCTCTGCTCTTGACCCCAAACTATACTTGGACAGTCTCTGGGAGGCCACCTGGCTGAGCAGGCTGTCCCTGGACCTGGCTGGCTGGGACAGCTGTGGGACTCTCACTGCTTTCAGCTTCTGCTTGGCTGGGTTTTAAAAGATGGATTTCTCTTCCTCTGCCTCAAATCTCCATTATTCCTAACTTTCCTCATTGCCTTGAACAAAGAAAGTTTAAAAAATCCCAATAACATAGTTGAGAAAACTGAAGCTCAGAGAGGTGCCGTGACCTGTGCAGGGTCACACAGCATGCAAGTGCCAAAGGCTCTGGAGGATCTGGGTGCTCCTGTGGGGAAATGCCAGCCCCCTAGTGGCTGATAAGCCCAACCCCTAGGAGCTCTAACTCCTCCTCCTTCCCTCATGTCAACAAAAGGAAAATCATTTCCCATTCCTGGCTTCTGCGCCAGACCAGAGAGACTGAGTGATAAAGAAATGTCTCTAAACGTATCGGGATGATCTTTCTTGGCTTCTCAGTTTTGCTGTCTTTTGTTGTTCAAAATCTGTTTTCTACAGACCCTGGAGATTGCAGGTGTAGGGGCCTGCTACTGGCTGCCATTGTTCATTGTTGTCTCCGGGGTTGGTACCTACTCTCCAGAGTTTGTGTCCCGGGGCTGTGGGCTGTGTGCTCAGACTTGACCATGTTTGGGCATGGAGGCTTGTCCCAGATGGGGACCAAAGCCCGCTTTCCCAGAGATGGGCTGGGAGCCCAAGCGTCTCGCTGCAGCTCAGGCAGCCTCTTTTGGGGTGGGGGCAGGGGGCCAGGCGAGAAGTGTCTGCCTGCTGAAGACTCCAGGGCACGGGAGACTGTGAGTAGTGTGTCCAGAGCCCTTGGGGAGTGGTTTCTCCAACGACCCGGGGTTAGTGGGGAGATCGTCGGGGAGAGAGGCTGGCCGTGGGAACTTCCTTCCTTAAGGGAGGTCCATCAGGATTCTGGGCTCCAGAGGGGCTGACAGCGGTGTCCACCGAGAGACTAGAACTGCTGGTGTCAGGGCCCATGGTCTGGTGGCCTACTGGGGGAGTGCACCATGGCTGGATCACTCTAGTAGCTCAGTGTCCTGGCACCCAGATCCCAGCTCCCAGAGCAGCAGAGTGCAGCCACCGGGAGAGCAGGAGAGCAGGGCTGGTCCTGGCATTAGTCCCCAGGGGTGGAGTGGGGCAAAAATAGGCTCCGCAAGAGCACTGGGGCTTCTGCTCCAAACCTGCAGGATTCCCTTCGTTACACTCAGAGCTAATAGTTAGTGAGAGCTTGCGCTGGGCCAGACACTGTGATCAATATGTGAATTTTGGTATGTGACTTGATCTCTGTCAGAACTCCCTGAAGCAGGTACTACTACTCCCGTTTCATAGTCATATGGTTGCTAAGTGGCAAAGTCAGGATCTGATCTCGGATCTGCTGACCCCAGAGTCCTCCCTGCCCCACACCACCAAACCCTTAAACACTATACGCTCTGTCCTTAAGGAAAAGAATGTCTAGAGGACCCTCCAAAATCCTACCTTCTTTTTCATTCTCCATCTTTCCTAAATTCACCCAAGACTTTGAGTGACTTTTCCCAGTCGGAGATATAGCCAAAAAGTCCAGAGATATTTAGCAACTCTCAAAAGTGAGAAGTTCTTCTTGGAGTCTAACTGAAATCCCTCCTCTTGTAGCGGCAATCCATTTCTTCCTGTCCAGGCCTCAGGGGATATCAGCAGTTCCTACCCTTCCTCCTGTCCCTGTGTTTGTTAAATCCTATCCATGCTGATAACAATATCCATACCCATATCCTCACCTGATTCTTTTGTCCTGCATGGTTTTAGGAGCATTTATCACGACTCTGCAAACCTACTTACTCGGTGTAGGTAAAAATCTCACCAGAGCATTATAGACAGGTGGGATCTGAACAGATGGCAGGTTCCAAACTTCTCTGTGACAGGGGGGCCTCTCCTCACCCCTCTCTTCCACACTTCTCCCCTCCCCTCCTCTCCCCTCTCTTTCACATCTTTCCTCTCCTCTCCTCTCTTCTCCCCTCCCCTCCCCTCTCCCCTCCCCTTCCTTCCTCTCTCCTATCCCCTCCCCTCCTCTCCTCTCCTTTCCTCCTGAGTTCCCAGACCTGGTCACCCAGCACACCTGCCTTCCCAGCATCAGGAGGGCCCAGGGGCTGGGAGGATACAAGAAAGCATGCAGCAGAGGGGGCAGTGGCCCTCAGAGGACTGAGTAGCCTGGAAGGTAGGGGACACACCAAGGGCAGCTCCTGGAGCACACCCCCACCCTCCAGTAAAGAGCCCGTTTTGTTCGGGGCACTCAGCCTACCCGGCTGCCTGTTGGGGTCCCTGCTGCCCCTTCTCTGCTTGCTGCCCCCAGCACAGCCAGCCTTGCCTGGGGACTGTTTGGTAAAATGTGAAATGTTTCAGGTTTTTTAAGACAAGTGTCCTACGAGAAAGTGCTTGGGTGTTCCACGCCTGCTGTCTACTGTTTTCATTGATCTCACTGTATTACTTTTCTATTACTGCCATAACAAATTACCACATACTTGCTGGCCCCAAACAACAGAAATCTCTCAGATAGTTCTGGAAGTCCAAAGGCAGCGAGGTGTCAATAGGGCTGCATGCTATCCAGAGGCTGAGGGGACAAGCCATTGTTCTCTGTCTCCTCTGGTTTCTGGTGGGTGTTCACACTCCCTGGCATGTGGCCTCATCACTCCAGTCTGTCTTCCTTGGTTGTGTCACCTTCTCCTCTTGTCCAAGGACCTTTGTGATTACATTTAGGGTCTATGTGGACAGTCCAGGATGATCTCCCCATCTCAGCATCCCTAAAGGCTTTGCCATGTAAAGTTCCAGTCGCAAATTCCAGGGCTGAGAATATGAACCTCTCTTGGGAGCCATTATTTAGCCTATCACACATTGTGTGACCTTGGACTAGTCACTCTACCTCTCTGGGCCCTGGATCCTTCAACTGTAGAAAGGGGATGATACTTGCCTCTCAGAACTGATGGGAGGCTTATATGGGGTCAAGAAAGCCCTCTGACGTTGCAAAGCTCCACATAAAACTAGAGGTGATGTTGATCTTTCAGTACTCTGCCCTCTTACTGTTCCCCCCTTGGGGGATTACCTGTCGCCTGAGCTCATCGCACGTCTGTTTGCCTCTGTGGCTCCAGAAATGACCATTGCCTACAGTGGACATGGGGAAGAAGCTGGTGATGGCCCAGAAGCGGGGAGAGACTCGAGCCCTTTGCCTGGGTGTGGCCATGGTGGTGTGTGCTGTCATTGCCTACTATATCCTGGGCACGACCATGCTGCCCCTCTACCAGAAAAGGTACTGAACTCTCCTAGCTGGCCCCATCCTCCAGCCATTCTCCTAAGGGTCCGGTCTGCCAGGAATCCCAGTCTTATTCCTACCCATCCCCTTGACTTCACATCAGGCAGGAAGGTCTGGGCAATCCCCAATCTTAGGGTTAACAGTTCAAGTGCAGGGAAAGTTGGCCTGACTGGACCCTGCTCATCTGGGGTTCTGGGACCTGGGAGTGACAGACATAGGAGGCTCTTCTCACAAGACACAGAAAAGGATCAGAACAAATGTTCCAGCATGAGTTTGATCCCAGGAGAAATGAGAGTTCTAGATTTTCATAGCTCATGTGCACAGTGTGACTCCCCTTCTGAAACCTCCTAGCCAGATGGGAGTCTAGCCTCCTGTTGAATATCTCAAGTAACAGGGAGCTCAGTACTTCATTGTACATAGCATTTCATCTTGGGACTTTTCTGAGTAGGAAATGTCACATTGGGCCAAAGCCCGCTCCCCTAGAGCTCTGCTCTGGAATCTCAGAGAATGTTCCATGCCCTTGCTCCCTGACAGGTCAACCTTGAGCTTTTAAAGGAAAAGGTGCGAGGTTCCTGATCCATTCTCTATTTGGAACAAACACACTCAGTTCTCTCCACTTGTTTTGTGAGGACACGTCTCAGAGCCTCGCCTCTGGGCACACCCCAGCCGCTAACAGCCCCTCCATCTGGCGATGTGTGTCCTGCCTGATAAATGGGAGATGAGTCACAATTGATTCGCTGGCGTGTTGATGAGCCTGAGCCTGTTAGCCTGTCCTGGGCTTGCTTCCTCCTGACATTTTATAACCCTGGAGTGATTCCAGGTTGGAATCTTACCTGAGAGAAGAACTGTGCTGCATACCTCTGATACGTTAACTCCAGGTTAAGCGCCCTCCCCACCAACCTCCCTCCCATGGAACAAATCAAGTCCCTTCTACATCTACTCTTTTTAGGGAAAAAGGCACAGATTTCTACTCAGACCTCAGGTCCTGTGTGGCCTCTGAAAAGTCCCTTGACTTCTTCCCACCTCCTGCAAGGCGAGGATGGTGTGGTTAAGGGGTCTCAGGTCTGGCTGCTCATCAGAATCAAGGCAAGGGGATTTTAAAACCATACCAGGACCTGGGCTCTGCCCACCTTAGACATTCTGAGTCACTTGTTCTGGGGTGTGGCTTGGAGATGAGAATCTTTTCAAAAGCTCCCTAGGGTTTGGGGTCAGCAGCCCAGGTGAGAATCATTTATGTAGATGATATGTAAGAGGCTAAAAAGCATTGATATTCTGATTCTAGTGTTCTTGTGAGTGGGGTCACACTCTTTTATTATAAGATGAAGGTCCACCTGGTCCTCTGTGCCACCCAGGTTCTGAGATACGTATGTGTGTGTGCATGGTCTCCCCAGCGTGTGGACCCAGGAATCCACGTGTCACCTGATTGAAACCAACATCAGGGACCAGGAGGAGCTGGAGGGCAAAAAGGTGCCCCAGTACCCATGCCTGTGGGTTAATGTGTCAGCTGTGGGCCGGTGGGCCATGCTGTACCACACGGAGGACACTCGCGACCAGAACCAGCAGGTACTGACTGTGGGGTGGGGGGTGAGGGATGAGCACATATCCCCCTGCCCCTGGCAGGTGTGTGGGCCTCTTCCTAACTGGATCTGCATCCGCACTCTAGAGAGTGGAGGCTGAGAAAGCTGAGCCTACCTGACGAGGGTCCACAGCTGGTATGAGGTCCAGCCAGGTTTAGCTCTTCTGGGTTGGAGTCAGACAGATCTGGGCTGGAATCCTCACTCTGCCACTAACTGCTGTATGATCTGGGGCAGGCACTGAGCCCCTCTAAGCTCAGCTGCCACCTTTGCTGCAGTGCTGTTATGAAGACAGAGGCTGTGTAGCATGCCGAGTTCAATGTCAGGTGGATAGCAGGCACTTCTATAAGGTGAGTCAAAGGAGAGACCAGAGCCAGAGCTGACTCCATGGAGAGGAACTCCTGAGATCTCCCTTCCCCAACCCCCCCCCCCCCCCAGGAAACCAGAGGCCCAGGGCTGGAACAATCTCTGGAAACCAGTGCTTGGGAGATTTTCCCATCACTACCTCCCTGCACCTCCTACCCCCATCCTAATCTTTTCTATAAAATACAAGTTGGTCTCATCCATTCACTCATTCACTCATTCATCCAATAGTCACTGAGCACTTCCTGTGTCAGGAGCTTAGGATGCAGGAGGAGAGAGCTCATATGGGAAATAATATCTAGTGGGGAGGGATCAGTGCCATAGAGAGGAACAGAGAGAATTATGGGGTCAAGGGCAGGAGTGACTTTTTCTAGCCAACAGTGAGGGGAGGGTGTCAGGAAAGTGGGTTAATCTTTAAAAACAAGCAGGTGTTAGATACACAGAAACTTGGAGGGCAGCATGCATGGCAAGGGGAGGGCATAGAAGAGAAGGTACTAGAAGGCGTGCTGCAGAAACTAACGCAGAGCTAAGGGGGACAGGAAGATGTTGCAGAGGTGGGCTCCACATGACCCACCTATGGAATCAGAAAGGTTTTTGTTTGTGGAAGGTTTTTGTTTGTTTTTTGAGAGAAGCAAAACTTTAATGAAAATGCTACAAGTTATGGATAATAATTAGTTCCCATATCTAAAAAAATTATAGAAAACACTTTACTCATTTTTTTTCCTAAAAAAATAACCTTTAAGGATGTCCGAGTGAAACAGCGAACACAACACAGTAGGAAAGGAGAAGTAAGGGCTGAATTCTGGTGCAGGACACAACACAGCCCCGTTAGGGAAACGTGCAGAAGAACGTATCCTACAACACATGGAGTTAAACTTTTATACTCAACAGAAATTTTTTAAAGCTTTGAAAGTCCAGCATAAGGAATGGGAATTGGGGGAAGGGCTAAGCTTATCTACAATCACCATTTTACAAAAAACACACTGATTCAACCTCATGAAAAGTAGAGGTTGATCTGCCTGAATAGCAAACAGAGCAAAGGCCAAGGGAGTCCGATCTCTCCGATTCCATCAAGACAGGTATCTCAACAACCTGGGCTCAGGACAGACCAAGCTCCTTTGCATTTTGTATCAGAAAGCCAGAGCTTTATCTGGAACAAGTTCACTCCAAATAATGCTCCATGGTGCTGGTTTTAGCAGGGGGTGGGGTCACGAGTGCCTCCTAACCGAGCCACCATTTCCCCTAGCATTTCCCAGAAGGCTCTACTGGTTACCAGGAATTTAAATTCAAGTAGACCATACAGAAGGGAAATGCTAATGATATCCTGGCACAGCACAAGCTGTGTGCCTGTCATCTCTGCCAAGCACTACGCAATTATGGAATTAAAATGTGATCAGGCAAGCTGGCACTGCTCAACTCTGGCCAGGCACTGGAACCACTTGGGGACTTAACAAAACTGGGTTCCTATACCAGACAAACTGATGCAGAATTTTAGGGCTCTCCAGGTGATTCTAAGGTTTAGAATTACATCTGTGAGCAAACAGGAGTCTCTAAAGGGTCTGTGGTCCTGGGGGGCATGATCAGAGTGGTCCAGAAGAGTGTGAAGTTCAGTGATCAGACAGAGAGGCTGGGGCTATGACAAGCAGCCAGGATGGAAGTTGGGCCTGCAGTAAGGATGGATGCTGACAGTCAGAGTTTGGTGGCTGATGGGATGGGAAGGGCAGGGCGCTGACGGTGCGCAGTGGGATTACTGACAGTGTTGGGGGGTCATAGAGAAGTGGGTCTGGATGGTGCAAGGTATCCAAACCTGGCTGTCAACACGAGCGTGACTCATCCTCACCAGATGGGGGTAGAGCCCCCTGGTCCCCCTGAATCAGCTCCTACCAGGACTCCTGCTCTTCTTTGGCATTCAGTGGCTGCTGATTTATCCCAAGAAGCAAGAAACAAATTTCCAAAGGCAAGCAGAAGTGATCACTGGTGTGATAGGAATCGGGAGCAGGCTGGCTTGCAGGCTGCCTGCCTGACCCTGACCCTGACCCTGACCCTGACCCTGACGTTGCCAGTTTCAGAGGAGCAAGGGGCCAGATCTTCCCCTATAATGAGCTGTCCATAGCACGTGAGACATGCCTCTGCCTGGACCTGTAGGGACAGTGCAGGCTGGTAGCCACTGGCTCTTCTGTCTTCTCTCTCCTAGCAGCCAGGCATCACCAGGAGAAGTGCTAAAGGCGGGCTGCTGCTCTGGTGGGACAGTGAAAGCGCCCTTTGCGGTCTTGCCAAGCCGCTGGGTTGGTGTGCCAGCTGCCCCATCTACTTCCATTCAATTCTGGAGTACAGGGAGTCCGTGCTCTGGGCCAGCTTGGTGTGCTCTGGATTCACGTGTGAAAGGCCAGTCAAGGCTACCTCCCCCCAGCCTCACTCAGAGGAAGGGGGCTACTGGTTGGCTCTTGGTTCTTCCATGAGCCTTAGCGTGGGAGGGTCTAAGCCCCTTCCCATGATCTGTGCTGAGAACAGTGACATCACAGGACTTGGGGGAAAGTTTGGACCTTTTCAGATCCTTCATATAACTCGGGGGTAGCTGGATCCAGGGGAGGGGGAGGGAACAGAGGATGTAGGTAGGCCCCAGGCCTCGGAGGTCGGTCCTGCAGAGTGAACTCCTGTCCAGTGTCTTGTCAAAAAGCCCCACCGAAGGATCCAGCATGATCTCATGCTGACAAAAGACCCAGAGGGGCCCAGGATGGGCACAAGCCCCCACCTCAGAGCTTATCCATGAGTCTCTCTTTAAGAATGGAAAGAAAGAGCTATTGTTGCAATTTCATAGTTAAGTCCTATTATTTTTGTTATTATTTTTGATAGCATTTTCCATTTACTGAGCACTTACTATGTGCTGGGCTCTGTGCTAGGTGCTTTCCATGTATCACCTCCTCTAATGTCCTCACAAACCTATTTTGCAAGACTCGGAGGTGGCACTCACCAAGGTCACACGACTTGGAACTGATGGTTGAATCCAGGTCTGTCTGGCTCCACAGCCACACCTTTGCTCAAAGGGGTAGGATACCCAAGGTCATAGTCAGAGGCATAGGGGAGATAGGCCAGCTCTTCTCAGCTCAGAATTCTGAATTCACCCGCTACTGGGACCCTGCATTGCCCAACAACTTTGACTATCAAATTCCTTCCTTAGAGGCAGCTTTCTCCAGCCTCAGTTGCTCCCTGGCTAGCTGGGAACCTATTCTGGCAGCAGCTCCCCCACTTCCCAGGCTGTCAGAACCGAGATGCAACCATCCTCTTTACTGCTGCATGACTGCTGTCAGAGCCGGCAGCTTTGGTGTCCCCAAAAGCTCATGGGGTCTCATTCACATCTAGGAAGTGACCAAGGCCTGGGGAGAAGCTGGCTTGACATTACACATTTTGATCTTGGACATGATTATACTAGGCCGGTGGTCTCAAACCTTTGTGTATGAAGGAATCACTTGTTTAATGGGCCCTGCCCTCAGCAATTCAGAGTCAGTAGGGAACTACGCTCTGGCCAGGTGGTCTGCTGCAGATTCTGTGGTGGGGGGACCACCTTGCAGAATATCTCCCAAAGCCTCACGTACATACCATTCAGACCTCCTGGCACAGAACTGAGATAAACCCACGGTCTCCACTTCATGCCTCTTCTGCAGAGCTTTCTAGTTGGACCTCACCTGACCAGGCCAGAGGCTCCTAATAACAACCACCGGTGTCAGAATTAAGTGTGTGCCGTGCTCTGCCTGCACAAGCTCTTTCAAATGTACTGTCTCTTTCCTTTGAATCCCGGTGTCAAATATCAATATTGGCTTGCCAATATCTTCTGTTTGGCTCACACAGGGGCAGACCCCGCAGGGTTTTTGATTCAGATTTTTGCCAATGTCTTAAAATTGTGGGAGTTCACATTCAAATTTGGTGTTTTGGCTTTTCTTGAAATGTTGGAGGCCTGGCTACCACAGGTCTTCTGGATCCCATGGCATCCATCGTCCGGATGGAGCGATGACTGCCAGTCTGGATGCTTCTGGCTCTCTTCATTTCACCAGGTCCCACCAGCTCCAGACAGTTGTCCCTGTCACCAGGACAAGTCCACTGGCACCTATCATCTCTTCCCCCCCACCCTGCCACTTCACATGTGCACGTTACAGCATGAGCCCCGTGGGCAACTGCATGTATGACCTCTGCCCTGGATCCAAATGCAGAGTCCACTCGGTCTGTGTCACTCATTGGTCAGTTAAGTTTGAAGCCCTTCTTTAATAACATCCTAGGAAGGAGATACTGCTATTAACCCATTTAAGAGATAAGATATCAAGGCTGAGAAAGGTGAGCAATTTGCCTAAGGTTCTACAGCCAACGAAAGCAGAGCCAGGACCCCAGTTGGCCTCTGCCTCCAAGTGTGTAGCATGTACCCCGAGCAGCTCCTGGGCCACTGTCCTCACAAATGACACTGTGAAGGTGCCCTCTAGGCGCCACAGCCTGCCAAGTGTCAACCAGTCCCAACTCCCACCTGGGGACCCGACTCCAAAGCCAACACTTTCCCTTACTTCTTGCCAGCCCCTCATCTCGCCCAAGGACACAGGGACTTCCCATTTCATGGGTGTTCTTGCTTCCCCTCACAGTGCTCCTACATCCCAGGCAGCCTGGAAAACTACCAGGTGGCCCGGGCCGATGTGGAGAAGGTCAGAACCAACTTCCACGAGCACCGGATTTTCTACTGCTTCTCAACGACTCGGGAGAATGAGACCTCTGTCCTGTACCGGCGCCTCTACGGGCCCCAGACCCTCCTCTTCTCTCTCTTCTGGCCCACCTTCCTGCTGACCGGTGGCCTCCTCATTATCGCCATGGTGAAGATCAACCAGTCCCTTTCCATCCTGGCGGCTCAGAGGTAGACCTATCCATGCCACAACATGCTAAGGCCACAGGGGACTGGGTGGGCCCCCAGGCCTCTCTCTACTTATGTATCCATGCCTCCTCCCCTGCCTTCTCACTGTTCCGCTCCTATCCATCCCAACTTCTGCTGCGTGGGCGGGCCTTGGGAAATTCCTCTGTTAAGTCATTCTGCATCAGGAACATGCAACAGCACCCTGGTGCTTCAGAGAGTTCCAAGCCAGCTGGTAACAGCTTCGCTTTACCTGTCCCCACCCAACTGACTCAAACCCACTTTCTACTGCACTGCTGACCCCGCCCACAGACAACAATGATGCTTATCTAGGTGCCTGTGTTCTCTCGGTCAGCTCAAAGGCCCACCTTGGCTATCCCTGGCAAACTTCAGTTCCTTCTTTGAATTCCATAATGAAAACAATGGCAGTTCCCACGTATACAGAACATTTAGAATATTGCTTTTAGGACACTAAGTGCTTTATGTATTTTTATTCCAATATTAACAAATATAGGCACAAACTTCCGGTTATAAAATACTTAAGTCATGGGGGTGTCATGTACAGCATGGTGACCATAGTTAATGATTCTGATTCTGTATTACATATTGGAAGGTTGCTACGAGAGTAAATCTTAAAAGTTCTCATCACAAGAAAACAAATTTGTAACTATATATGATGACAGATGTTAACTCGATTTATTGCGGTGATCATTTTGCAATATATACAAATATCGCATTATTATGTTGTACACCTGAAACTAATGTAATGTTATATGCCAATTATACCTCAATAAAATATACATATATATATCAAGAGGCTATAAGGAAATATACTAAAATATATCACAATATTAACAGTGGGATTGGGATGGTGGTTAATTTTAATTTTCTTCCTCATCCCTCTTTTTATTTTTGGTACTTTTCTAAACTTTCAGCAGTAAGAAGATGTGGTTCATTGGGTTTGTTTTTAATGAGAAAAGCAATGGTAGATATTATTTTAAAAAGATTTGGGAGGGTGAGCCTCATGTCACCAATCAGGTGGAAGTGGGCTGGGGAGGGGTTGGGATCCAAGCAGAGGCAGGCTTCTGAGAACATACAATTTTAAGAGCCCTCTATGGAAAGAAGGTAACCACATACATGGGGATGTATAATTTACAATACAGGTAAGTATAAGGCACTGGCCCTGCAAGGGAAGCCTGTCTCACACTTGGAAAGGGCATAAGTGGAGGACATAGGGCATAAGCCATCGTCTCTACCGTTACTACTCCAAGAAGTTTTCCTAGAGCAGTGGTTCTCAAAGTACAGTCCCTGGTCCAGTGACATCAGCATTCTGGGGAGACTTGGGAGAAATGCACTTTCTCAGGCTCCAGTTCCAGCCCAAGGGAGTGTGGTGGAGTGGGGTAGGGTGGCGGATGGAGGAGGGGGACAGCATTCTGTGTGTTAACAATGGCTTCAGGGGCTTCTGAGGTACCCTCAAGTGTGAGAACCACTGGTGGAGAGAACCAGTGCCCTGTCTCTGGGCTTTTCAGAATGGATGGATGACTGTTTGACAGTGTAATTCCTGAGCTGGATGTGAAGTTAGGCAGGTGTCTCTGAAGTTCCTTCTGGAGCTGTGATTCTAGACACAGCCCCAGGGTATAAATCTTGTCTCTGCCTTTGCCAGATTTCATCTCTCAGATTCTCAGTTGTTTCATCTTTAAAAAGTGACTCCTCCTTTCGGGTAGTTGGGAGGGCTGAATAAAGGTTTGGCACATGGTAGGTGACCAGAATGGAAGCAGTTGTTAATAACTGTAATAAGTAATAAATACTCAGAAGCTCCTAGAAACAATTATACCAAAGATAATGTTAGCTAGCATTTATTTGTCCTTACGTATTATACGCCAGGCACTGTGTTAAGCAGTTTGCCTTGTAAAAACTCAGCAAGGTACTGTTGAGCCAACCTCAGAAAGGAGAAGAAGCACAGGACAGTGGTTAAGTAGGTGAACTTGCAATGTGGACTGCCTGCCTTGAAATACCCAACCCTGCCATTCACTAGCTCAGTGACTTTGGACAAATACCTCAATTTCCTCCTTTGCAAAATAGAAACTAATAATATTTCCCTTTTAGGATTGTTGGTATTAAATTAGTTATTCTATAAGCTTCCTAGAATAGTGACTGGCACATGATAAGTGCTCTATAAGATATTATGAAAAACTGAAGCTCTAAGGTACAATTGGCCAAGGTCATCCATATAGCAGATGAGGAGCTAAGAATCAAGCCCTGGGCTGTGTGATTCTAGAGCGGACTGTCAACCACAGTACTTGAGCAGGTTCAGCTGAAGGGCCGAGGGCCCCAGTCCCCCAAAGTCCCAGGGACCAGGTAAAGGGACAGTGTTGCATCCCTGGAACACAATGGTGCTCTCATACAAGTCAGGGATGTGAGAGGACAGCATTTGTAATCTGCATGAACATCCCTCACTTCCAACCAGAAAGCCCTGATATACCCCATACTCTCCGGGTTCTTATCTAGGGACATTCCTTCCCAGGGGAGTACACCATTCCCCAGAGGTTCTCCCCTCTGGGTGTCAGGAAAGTCTCAAGAGTCCTCTGAGTCTTCTAAGAAAGCCTCAGAGGTGACATTGTACTATGGTAATGGTACTAATGGTAAGACATTGGAGGAAATCAGACGAAGGGTACAATGGGATCTCTCTGTATTATTTCTTCCAACTCTGCAAGTATCTCAAAATTTTAAGTTTGCCATGGGGGAGGGGAAGGGGGGAAATAGGGAGAGGGAGGGAGGCAAATCATGAGAGACTCTTGAATACTGAGAACAAACTGAGGGCCGAGGGGGAAGGGGGTGATGGGCATGGAGGAGGGCAATTGTGGGGATGAGCACTGGGTGTTTTATGGAAACCAACTTGACAATAAACTGTAAAATAAATAAATAAATAAATAAAAAGAAGAAAAAAATTTTAAGTTTGATTTAAATAATAATAAGAAAAAGTCCCCCACCATAAGTCTCACTTGAAGGGACTCCTTCACCCATGGTTTTCATGCATCTGCATTTGGGGCTAAAATACACAGAAACTCAAACAGCCCCTGTGAGGGGAAAGGCCATGTACCTCTAGAAAAATGCCCAGCCCCCAGTGCCCCATGCATTATTAATGACGACCTTCATTGGCTTGGGACACATGCTCTCCTCCTGTCAGCAAGACTGGATTATATCTGCCTGCTGCTCACAGAACTCCATGTACAGGAGGAGCATGAAATAGTGGCCATTTGAGCATGATAAGTTAGACACTGAGGAAAAATGTTTTTTGGGATAATAGCTGCCTAGGAGCAGAAAACCGTCATCAGTGCTTAATAAATCACGGCTAATGAGCATCTTGTGTTTCCACCGTTTTTGCTTTTCATCTCACGGGCCAGTGACTCACACCTGGAAAGGTGTGCCTCCCTTGCTCCCCCGTTCCCCTCCCCTGGGACTCAGCCCATGTGGTAGGGATCAGAGACAGGGGATGGGGAGGGCAGAGACCAGTCAGACCCAATGCCTGCCTTCAAGGAGCTTTTCCGTCCTTGCCAGTCTTCCTGCCCCATTCTCCACCGTTACTGAGGTCTTCCTTCTCCACAGTGAAGAGCCTAACTTAGGCAAATTCAAAATCATACAACCTGAAATATTAATAAAATATTTCTGTGAATTATTGAAATGATTCCAGCCCCACTCCATCAACAATCTATCCAGAGTTTCTCCTAATTTTAAAACTCCTTCTTTAAGTGAGTGGATTGTAAATTGCATTCATTCTATGGCTAATTGACAATACGGGCTGGAGCATAAACATATCTCCTGTCATTCAGAGTAGAGTTGCATTTAGAGAATTTTGAATCATATGACATGCTTGGGAATATACTGTTTGAACAAAGTGTAGCTATCTGGTACCTCACCAGTGGCTGCCTTTTCACATGGAGGGACAAGAGAAAGATTAAAGCAAGATTAGAAAGACAGGGAGGAATTCAACCTGGTGGAGTGTAGCGTTTCTCAGAGAGAAGGCTTGCAAGGTCAAAAGTGTTCACAGTGATATTCAGGTGTTCAGCTTCTTTCTAGATTTCCATAACTCTTCCTTCCCACTCACATAAAACAGATGATCCCCAGTCAACTTCCCTAAAGTATTTGGGGGATGGGGAAATGTTGGCTATAGATGCAAAGCCAACAACTAACTTCCAGCTGACAGGTGGACAAAGTTGGGGATTTATGCAAAGGCTTGCATCTTCTCCCTCAGTTGCAGTCTTTAATCTCTTATAATCTCCATCACCCCTTCCCAAGCTCCCTCTTTCCTGATATACATAAACTAAAACCAGGGCCTTGCTAAGTCCATGCAGCTTCAAGACATGCCTTCTCTCCCCACTCCCAGTGGGATGGTTGCACTGAGTCCTCTTGTGTCAATTCTGGAGTCCCTGCTGGTAGACTCCCCTTTGATTCCTCCTGTTCAAATACAAGCTCATGTTCTCTGTAGGTCAGTAGTTCCTTAAAGATCATCTAGTGCTTCCCCACTTTTTGATCTGGTGCTTGGATCCTCCTTACAACATTCCTCTTCAGTCACAGTCTACATCAACATCCTTTTGGTGAGAAACTCATTGTATCAGCAGGCAGCCACTTCCATTTGGGGATATGTTTAGCAAATCCCTCCCTGTACAAGAATGTGTCATCCCTAATAGTAGAAAGAGCTAACATTTGTTGAACACTTGTAGGCCAGGAGCTGGGCTAAACTTTTACATGTACAGCTCATTTAATCCTAACAATCTTTTTTAGTGTATTATTGCTACCTTCATGTCCTAAAAGAGGCAACCGAGGCACAGGGGAGGAACTGAACTTGTCGCAGATCAGAAGTTGGTAAAATGCAGAGCTAAGATTCAAACCTGGACAGTATGGCTTCAGACCTTACTCTCAAAGCTCTGTGATTCCTGCCCCACAGCCTCTTCTCCATATGATAAATGGAGAATCCTGAGCAGAGCACAGTCAGTACGGGGCATGTGTTGGATGCTTCAATATACCTTTTCACAGAGCCCAGGCTTTCAGCCCCGGCTCCCTGGAGTCACATCCCTGAAGAGTGAACAGATGTAGGTTGAGGTCCAAACATATGCGTCCAAAAAAGACCTGCAAACTTCTGATGTGGGCATTACTGAGACAGACAGGGGCATGCAGTCAGCTACAATCTGCCGGACTCCACCGCCACCCAGCCCACAGCCCATTAAACTTTAGACAGGAACCCAGGGACACCGGGGCCACAACAATCCCTGAACGAATCACTCTATTAAAAAGCAGAATGGGAGGCACGCCTGGGTGGCTCAGTCGGTTAAGCGTCTGACTCTTGGTTTCGGCTCAGGTCATAATCTCAGAGTTTCGTGGGTTCAAGCCTTGTGTTGGGCTCCATGCTGACAGTGCAGAACCTGCTTGGGATTCTCTCTCTCCACCTCCATCACTGTCCCTCCCCCACTCACACTGTCTCTGTCTTTCTCAAAAATAAATAAATAAACTTAAAAAAAATCAGAATGGAAGAGAGGCTGGTCTGACATGACTCTTTTTCAAGGACCCCACACTTCTCTCAGTGATCCCAGTTTTCTTTACCAATTGTTCCCAAACCATTGGCTTAATAGTCCACTCAGCCACTCTAGAATTTGTCCAAGTGTTGACAGTATGCTTATTTATACATAGCTTTAGAGACTTCTCTTGCTATCAATAATAAAAATCAGGTCTTGTGACTCTTCTTGGTATTTAAGTAATTTTTCTGTGACTCTATTGACCACTCAAGAAGTCATATTCTTAGAGACCTCTTAGACATACGTGTCTTTAAACACTGTTTTATACATCCTCCATTGAAATTCCCTGAGGCACAAGCCAGACTTTCATTGATTTGGAGCAGCAGAGCCTTCTGAGCTCCTGACCTCATGTGAGCCTCTTTGCCATCTTGGATCATCACTCCCAGTTCTCAGACCTCACTCCTTGTGGGGAAAATGGGAACAAATCCAAACAGAGGTGGGTGTTGTTTGGCTCTCCATTAGGTTATTTGCCCTAAGTAGACTCAGCTATCAGTTATTTTCACTCTTTCTCTTGGAACATGTTTGAAAAGGTTTTTTCTCATTTTTACATTTTTGGGAGGTTAAGTTTCAGCTTAGAGTGACTTTCTTCTGATGGCTCTGAATTATGTGTTTTATTTGTCTTTGGAGAGGGAACCTGTAGGAAAGAAAGCTCACAAAAGTGAGAGTTCAAATATGGATTGCTTGGGACCTTGGGCAGTTTATTGAATCTCCCTAGGTCTCAATGTCCTCAATTGGAAAACGAGCATAACATGGTTTGTTTTATAGATGGCCCAGGATGATTTGGTGCAGTATTGAATGGGGAGCGCTCAACATAGTGCCTGGCGCAGAGAAGATGCTCCTCACATGCTCATTCTCTCTTTGAGCAACCATTCCTCTTTCCTCTGATTATAAAGGCGCTTCTCTGTTTGAGCCCAGAGAGCGTCCTACTGACCCCTTACCTTACTAGCAAATTCCCACTTCTCTTTCTTGCGAGTACCACGGAGGACCACCTTGCCTCTGTGTCCCTCTCAATCCATTTCTATCTGTACTCCATCTTAAACATTTCTGCCACAAACAGACTGCCTGTCTTTGCGATGAACTTTCTTGAATCTACTTGTCTAAACTTAGCTCCTGAGGAAAAGCAGTACCAACACGCAGGGGCCACATCTCTGCCTGCCTGAACCACTCAACAGCTGACGGACCAGAGTCCATGAAAGTCCACACTCTGGTAGTACTCTCACCATTGATAACAATAGATCTGGCTGGAATAATCCTCCAAGTGTGAGGCAGGCAAATCCTTTGGCCTAGAAATCAAGCTTAATTGGAAATTAAATTGCATTTCCATGCCAACTGCAGGACGCCTATATCCACAGCTAATTTATCAAGGTGCTGCCTCATCTCCAGGAAGCCCCTGGGAAGAGAGGGCTGCATCAGCAAAATTACCAGATTGTATATGATGAGAAGAACGTTCTTGAAAGTGCAACCTGAGCCCTTCAAGTCCCTCATTCGGAATTTTGCACATTTCCTGGCTACCTCCTCTCCTCTGTGCCAGATGCTGTGCCAAGACCTGGAAGTAGGGATACCGGTGGGAACCGGATTGCTCTCTGGCTGGTCCAGGCCAGAGGCAGGAAGAGAATCACACAAGCAAAAGACTTCCAAGCCACAGCACTTCCCTTTGTTATCTGAGGGTTGAGTTGCTCAGGGAGGAAGAAAGTATCCTGGGTAACATGGTCGTTCAAAATCTGATTTCTATATTTAACACTGGTACTAATAGGTCACAATGCTCAAGGGTGTGCCAGACTCTTCACCCAGCCCTTTGCACACATTTATTCCATCCCCCAGGCAACTGTAGGACATAAATACACTGTGATATTCATTATCCTCATTTTACTGACAAAGAAACTGAGACCTAGGAAGTACGTAACTTGCTTCAGGTCACTGCTGCCTATTCAGCTTATTTCATAGCGGAGTCTATACCTTGGAGCACATTACAGTCCTCCTTCATGTCCTCCCACTTTTCATTCTACAAATGTCCAACTATAAAAGAGTTGCAGAATTAGTACCAGGAGCATGTACTTGGTTCAATGATTGTTTTCAGTAGTTTGCCATATTTTCATTCCTTCCTTTGTTTGTCTCTGTGTGTGTGTGTGTGTGTGTGTGTGTGTGTTTTCTAAATCATTTGAGAGTAGATTCAGGGGCAGGGCATAAAGAACACGTCTGGTTTGGAAACCATGTGGGATCAGTCTGGCTGGAGGAGAATGTTCTAGTAGACGGGGAGCCATGGTCAGACGTAGGCTGAGGTCATGGGCTGAGGCCGTGGGCTGTGGAAGCCAGGCCCAGAAGTCCAGTGTGCGCTCCAGCACGGACAGGGAGGCCATAGTGTAGTGACAGGGAAGGCACAACATTCACTGAAGGTCTTGAGAAGAATTAAAAACCTGAAGATGTTTATTCAGCAAATTATTTCTTTATGGTCTGATTAAATATACATGTTTATTGAAGACAATGTAGGTGACACAGATAAGTATCAGGAAGAACTTTAAAAAATAACCCTTAAGTCCAGCTAAAACCCATGCCAGTGTTTCAGCTTATTTCTTTTCTGTTTTCCTTTTCTGTACACATCTCTATTCACAGATTGGAACTTCACTGTACATACAGTTTTTTATCCCCACTTTTTTTCTTACCTAATATTATGTTAATAGAATTTCTGCTTATTTTTAAGTAGTCCTCAAAATAATTTTTCAAAGATTTAATATTACTCCATCAGATAGATAAACCAAAATGTTTTTAACCCACTCTTTTTTAAAATTTTTAATGTTTTATTTGTTTTTGAGAGAGAGAGACAGCATGAGCAGGGGAGGGTCAGAGAGAGAGGGAGACACAGAATCCGAAGACAAGCTCCAGGCTCTGAGCTAGCTGTCAGCACAGAGCCTGATGCGGGGCTCGACCCACAAACTGCAAGATCATGACCTGAGCCGAAGTCGGACGCTTAACCAACTGAGCCACCCAGGCACTCCAACCCACTCTTTTTTTAAGCTGAAGTTTAGATTATCTCCAGTTGTTCACTATTATAATGTAATACCATGATGAACACCCCTGCGTAGAGGTCTCTGTGCATATGTCCGGTGATCTACTTAGAACAGATTTCTAGAAGTAGGGTTCCAAGGTCAAAGAGTTGGGAGAACTATCTCTTTGTCTGGCCATGGTTTGGAGGGGACAGGAGAGGGAGAAATGGGAAGAAATGCAGTTGGCAGGCAGCTTCAGCTAAGACATGAAGAGGGTTTAGACTTCAGGGATAGTGCTGAGGATGGAAACAGAGTGACGGGAGGAACACTGACAATAAATGATCAATAGGACTTAGTGAGCAAGATAACTTCAGGGTGCAAGACTGGGGACATATGAAGGGAAACAGAGAGAAGTCAAGAGAGAGATAGGTCTGCTTTGCTTTTACGAGGGTTGAGTAGAGGCCACAGGAAGGCATTTAAATAGAAGGGTTTATGATCTATCCTTCCCTCCCTTCCTCTTTCCTTCCTTTTTTCATTCATCCATCTTTTGAGCCCCTACTCTGTACCAGGCCTTGTGCTGGATGTTGGCCATTTTTAAATAACTAAGATATGACCTCATGTCTCCCATGAGCTCACAGTTCAGCTGGGGAGTCTCCTATAGGCCTGGATCTTAAGAGACAAGACAGAGCAAGGGAGAGAAACTTGGGAGAAGAAGGCACAAAGTCAAGAGTGCAGGGTCAGAGCTAAAGGGATGAGGGCCTTGTCCTGTCTCAGCCTAAGTCACTGTGTGGACCTGCAGAGCCATCTGCTGGGTGGCTACACCTCTTCATCTCTGTGCCTCTGGTACCAGCACCCAGACTCTGTCTCAAGGTACCTAGTTCAAGGGTGCTCCTTGCTCTGGCCTCAGTTTGCCCACCCGTACACCAAAGAGGTTGAGGGGTGGAGTGTTAGGAGAGTCTCCTGCTGGTCACCTGCCCCAGTGGCCTCAGCTTCCCTTCACACGCCGGCCACCACCAGGCTCTTGGCAACTTGCTGGGGAGGACCTCAAAGTCCAAGGTACGAAGCACAGGCCCCGGTTAGCACTGGGAAGTTACATGCCATCTGTCCTTCTTCATCACAGGGCCCAGTGAGACAGGCCAGCAAGCAGTGGCAAGTCATTTTTACTTTCCGGCCTTCAGTTCACCAAATGTTGCTAAATGTCCTGCCAGAGCCCTTGAGGCTTTGAGATTTGGGGCCCAACTTCCTGCATCCAGGGTGGAGGCATCCTTAGGAGAGTCTGACCCAGGCCCTAAGAGATGTTGTAACATTCAAGTTTTAGGCTTAAGGAGCTTATAAGGCTTGGTTTCTCTGCCACACTTCCTATCTTTCACCAGGAGGAGGGCGCTCACTGTGACTGGGCAGGGCCCAGGAAGGGACTGGACTGAATGCGTTTTGAAAGCTCTGGATGTTAAGCTCATTCTCTGAATGGAGTGCTAGCCCTCCTGTCCCATCTGCTGCTGGCAATCGGATTCTAGGTAGAGAAAGGGAAGGCGGAGAGAATGTTGGAGAAGTCTCTGACTCTCTTCTGGCCCACATGGGTGATTTCAGTCAACCAGCCATTTTCTGAGACCCAAGAGGTTTGATTTGGCTACAGATGAGTGGAGACATAACCTCAGTCCTTATAAACAGCAGTAACACATAAAGGCAAAAATAGGTGATCATTTGTTGAGCTCTTGATCGACACAGCATTGCACTAAACACTTACATGCATTACTTCAATAAACCCACAAGATTGATATTATTGTGTCCACTTTCCAGCATAAAGCAAGACTCAAAGAGGTGATGGGACTTCCGAAGGTCAAAGGGCTTCCAAAGGGCAATGGTTGGCTTCAGAGTCTGATGAACCCCACAAATCATGTTCCTAGAAAGTTCTGGATCCCTAAGGGCTGGAGGACTGGCAGGCCACTGTCTGCAGCCTCCAGTGGCCTTTGCTGATGACTGGTCACTTCACACACCTGCAGAGGAGCCTCTCAGCTGAATGGAGTAGAGGGCAGACTAGAAAATAGTGCCAGTCTTTTCCCTGTGGCAACACTACCCTCTTTCCACGGGAAGAATAAATCAAAGATTAACTAAATGGCCCATAGCTGTAGTGACAGGAAGGGGCAGTTTTCAGGATGGGGGGCTAAGGAACCACACAAATGGCTCAAACCCTCATGCCTTATCACAGGATCACTGATGGTCTTACCAAAGGGTAAGTGTGAATGGACAGACAGACATGGGAAGGTGGAATACAGAACCAGGCCCTTTAACAGGAAGTCAGGGCAGAGCTTTTGGGGAAAGGGAAGAAGATTCAGAGGCCCAGATTCAAGGCCAGTTTTGCTGCCCACTTTGTGGGTGGTCTTCCCCTGGACCTTGGGCTTCTCACCTGCCTTGTTGACCTCTCAGCTTCCACTGAGCACTGCTATGTGTCAGGTCCTGCCTTGACTGCCGGGAAAGCGGTGATGGCCACAACGGCCCCTGCCCCCATGTTCCTACTCTTAGCGGGCAAGCCAGACCAGAAGCAAGTGAATCAATGTGTAACATCATTGCATGAGCAGTGAGTGTTATGCGGAAAAACAAGGTGGTGTCAGGGGACAGAAAGTGCCTGATACGTGCGTGTGTTGGTGGGGGAGATAAGGAGAGGGTACTGCACTGGAGGGGATGTGCCAGACAGAGCCAGATGAGCTCTGACACAGTGTCCAGTGGGGGTGACCGGAGCTGTGCGGGTCCACACGCTGACAGTGCTGGTGTGGCTGGGGTGCGCAGCAGGGAAAAGGAGACCAGAAGTGGAGAATGGAAATGTAGAGGGAAGATCAAGCAAAGCCTGTCAGCCCCCTAGAAAAGTCTGCCTTTGACCCCAGGTGTGTCAAGAAACTGCTGGAGCAGAGTTGTGAGCAAGTGGATAATGGGATTCCCTTTTTTATTTTAAAAATATAGGAATGGATAAATAGCAATGGATGAATGGATAAAAGAAATGATGGTATATCCAGACATGGAATATTATTCAGCCTGCAAAAGGAACGGACTTCTGACACATACACGGATGAACCTTGAAAACGTTGTGAAGTGAGATAAGTCAGACACAGAAGGACACATACTGTGTGATTCCATTATACGCAGTACCTAGAATAGGTAGATTTATACAGGTAGGAAGTGTGTGGTGGTTACCAGCACTGGGGGAGGGGGAATGGGGAGCTGGTGTTTGATGAGGACACAGTTTCAGTTTGGGATGCTGAAAAGTTCTGGAGATGGATGGCGGTGATGGTTGCACAATGGTGTGAATGTATTTATGACACTGAATCGTATGCCTAAAAAATTGTAAAAATGGTAAATGCTATATTATGTATATTTGCTACAATAAAAAACATGGTAAAGGATGCTATGCATAGATTTGTCTCTGAGGGTAGATTACTTTTCTTTCTAAGGTTGCCATAGCATGAAACCACACACTGGGTGACTTCGTAGAAATTTTTTTTTCGTGGTTCTGGAGGCTGGAAGTACAAGATCAAAGTGCTGATAGGGTTGAGACCTCTCTGCTGAGACCTCTGTCCTTTGCTTGCAGATAACTGCTGTGTTCTTGCTGAGTCCTCATGTGGCCTTTGTTCTATGTGTGCCTTTCTCCTTTTTTATTTTTTTCTATTTCCACATGTATTTCATTAGGATTTTATAATTCGATACATTTTTAAACATTTTTTTAAATTTACATCCAAGTTAGTTAGCAGATAGTACAATGATGATTTCAAGAGCAGATTCCAGTGATTCATCTCCTACATATAACACTCAGTGCTCATCCCACAAGTGTCCTTCTTAATGCCCCTTGTCCATTTAGCCTATCCCCCCACCCACAACCACTCCAGAAACCCTCAGTTTATTCTCTGTATTTAAGAGTCTCTTATGGTTTGCCCCCTCCCTGTTTATATATTATTTTTGCTTCTCTTCCCTTATGTTCATCTGTTTTGTATCTCAAATTCCACATATGAGTGAAATCATAGGATATTTGTCTTTCTCTGACTGGCTAATTTTGCTTAGCATAATATACTCTAGTTCCATCCACCTTGTTGCAAATGGCAAGATTTCATTCTTTTTGATTGCTGAGTAATACTCCGTTTTATATACACACACACACACACACACACACACACACACACACACACATACACACACACACACTCCATTTTATAAAACGGGTCATTCTATTTTTAACTTTTTGAGGAACCTCCATACTGTTCTCCAGAGCAGCTGCACCAGTTTGCATTCCCACCAACAGTGTAAGAAGGCTCCCCTTTCTCCACATCCTCACCAACATCTGTCATTGCCTGAGTCATTAATTTTAGCCATTCTGACAGCTGTGAGGTGGTGTCTCATTGTGGTTTTGATTTGTATATCCTTCATGGTGAGTGATGTTGAGCATTTTTTCGTGTGTCCGTTGGCCGTCTGGATGTCTTCTTTGGAAAAGTATCTATTCATGTCTTTTGCCCATTTCTTCACTGGGTTATTTTTTTTGGGGGGTGTTGAGTTTGATAAGTTCTTTATAGATTTTGGTTACTAACCCTTTATCTGATATGTCATTTGCAAATATCTTCTCCCATTCCATCGGTTGCCTTTTAGTTTTGCTGTTTCCTTTGCCATGGTGAAGTTTTAATCTTGATGAGGTCCCAATAGTTAATTTTTGCTTTTTCCCCCTTGCCTCAGATGTGTTGAGTAAGAAGTGTTGAGTAAGAAGTTGCTGCAGCCGAGGTCAAAGAGATTTTTGCCTGCTTTCTCCTCTAGGGTTTTGATGGCTTCCTGTCATATGTTTAGGTCTTTCAACCATTTTGAGTTAATATTTGTGTATGGTGTAAGAAAGTGGTCCAGGTTCATCCTTCCACATGTTGCTGTCCAGTTTTTGCAACGCCATTTGCTGAAAAGACTGTCTTTTTTCCATGGATATTCTTTCCTGCTTTTTCAGTGACTAGTTAGCCATACATTTGTGGGTCCATTTCTGGGTTCTCTATTCTGTTCCAGTGATCTATGTGTCTGTTTTTGTGCCAGTACCATACTATCTTGATTACAGCTTTGTAATACATCTTGAAGTCTGGAATTGTGATGCCTCCAGCTTTGGTTTTCTTTTTCAGGATTGCTTTGACTATTCAGGGTCTTTTCTAGTTCCATACAAATTTTAGGATTGTTCTAGCTCTGTGAAGAATGCTGGTTTTATTTTGATAGGGAGTGCACTGAATATGTAGATTGCTTTGGGTAGTATTGACATTTTAACAATATTTGTTCTTCCAATCCATGAGCATGGAATATTTTCCATTTTTTTTGTGTGTCTTCAATTTCTCTCATGAGCTTTCTATAGGTTTCAGTGTATAGGTTTTTTCACCTCTTTGGTTAGGTTCATTCCTAATTATTTTATGGTTTTTCGTGCAATTGTAAATGGTATCAATTCCTTGATTTCCCTTTCTGCTATTTTATTATTGGTGTATAGAAATGCAACCAATTTCTGTGCATTGATTTTATAACCCTGTGACTTTGCTGTATTCATGGATCAGTTCTAGCAGTTTTTTGGTGGAATCTTTTGGGTTTCCCATATAGAGAATCATGTTGTCTGTGAAGAATGAAAGCTTGACTTCTTCCTTGCTGTTTGGATGCCTTTATTAATTGCTGAGGCTAAGACTTCCAATACTATGTTGAATAACAGTGATGGGAGTGGACATCCTTGTCGTGTTCCTAACCTTAGGGGGAAAGGTCTCAGCTTTTCCCCATCGATGATGATATTAACACTGGGTCTCTTGTGTATAGCCTTTATGATCTTGAGGTATGATCCTTCTATCCCTACTTTCTTGAGGGCTTTTATCAAGGAAGGATGCTGTATTTTGTCAAGTGCTTCCTCTGCATCTATTGAGAGGATTATATGGTTCTTATTCTTTCTTTTATTAATGTGATGTATCACATTGATTGTTTTGCGGATATTGAACCAGCCCTGCATCCCAGGTATAAGTCCCACTTGTTCGTGGTGAATAATTCTTTCAATATATTGTTGGATATTGTTGGCCAGTATCTTGTTGAGAATTTTTGCATCCATGTTCACCAGGGAAATTGGTCTATAGTTCTCCTTTTTAGTGGGGTCTTTGTCTGGTTTTGGAATCAAGGTAATATTGGCTTCATAGAATGAGTTTGGAAGTTTTCCTTCCATTTCTATTTTTTGGAAGAGCTTCAAAAGAATAGGTGTTAACTCTTCTTTAAATGTTTGGTAGAATTCCCCTGGAAAGCCATCTGACCCTGGACTCTTGTTTATGGGGTGATTTTTGATTACTAATTCAATTTCTTTACTGGTTATGGGTCTGTTCAAATTTTCTATTTCTTCCTGTTTCAGTTTTAGTAGTTTATATGTTTCCAGGAATTTGTTCATTTCTTCCAGATTGCCCAGTTTATTGGCATATATAATTGCTCATAATATTCTCTTATTATTGCTGTATTTCTGCAGTATTGATTGTGATTTCTCCTCTTTCATTTTGTGTGTGCCTTTCTTCTTAAAGGACACCAGTCCTATCTGATCAGGACCCCACCCTGTGACCTCATTTAACCTTACTTACCTCTTTTAAGGTGTTATCTCCAAGTACAGTCACATTGGGAGGTTAGGACTCCAACAAATGAATTGGAGGGATGGCACAGTTCAGTCCATAACAGAGTGTGACAGGGCTGAGGGATCTGACCTAGAGAGTGTTCCTTTAGCACTGCCTGGAATCTTCATTCACAACCTTGGCTCTGCCACCTTGGGAAGTTATTCAACCTCTCCCACCCTTAGATGGGAATAGTGAGCATAGGTAACTTGCAGCTAAGACTGGACTGAATACAGGGATCCTCGGAAAGCCCCAGCAAATAAATAGCCCTCAAGGGATTGTGGCAATTATTATTTTCTACATGGTTCCTGTTGAGTGTGGAATGATAGGCTGCTGTTTCTGGGCTTACAATACATGGGCAGGGTTAACCAGCACAAGGCACGGGCAGGGTTAACCAGCACAAGGATGCCAGCACATTCTGTGGCCCAGCGTGTCTCCTGTTGTCCCAGGCTCTGAATGACAGCCAGTTCTAAGCTGATGTTTGCAGATAGTGAGCGGCAAGCCTGGGCTTGGCTCTGCCTGCCTAGCAGAGATGATTTGAAAAATGCCATCCAAACTGGTCCAGGGTTAATCAAAAGATTACAGAAAGGAAATTAGGGCAGGTTAACACTGGCCTCCCAGATACAAGCATCAGAATCACATCTCTCTCCCTGACTTCTGCCCAGTTCTCTGCTTCTACTTCCAACCCATCTCTTTCCAGCAAGAAGTGGAAATTAGCCAGACTGACATGAGAGCGGGAAGCCTTGCAGGGTGGTGTTTTCTTTCCTTCCTGTGCTTGCAGTGTGAGCTGTCTGGCCAGGTATCCTGTAGTTTCTGTTGTTTGCCTGGAAAAGATGGCCCTTGATGGTGGTTTGCAGTGTAGATGGGGGACTTGGGTCTCAGGGGAATTGTCCGGAATTGTGCTGCGTTGGTCAGAACAGAGGTCTTAACCTCTGATTTCTGAAAGAAATCTTGGCCAAACTGGGAAGGGATAAGCTTTGTCTTCATTGCTGTCCTATCCTGGATCTGAGTTTTAGAAATGGAGGGCATGAAATGAGAGGGGCAAAGCAGGAACTTGGAGGTAGACAGCCTGACTTCCACTTCCAGCTCTGTCCCATGCTGGCCGTGTGACTCAGAGCCTGGCCCTTCCCTTTCTGAAGCTCCAAATTTCTCATTTGTAAATGGGCCTAACTCGAGCTCCCGCCTTCTCACACTTTTGTGTGTGCTTAGAACAGTGTCAGGCCCAGAGTGGGTGCTGTGACGAGCATTGCCATTATTGGTATCCAATCTTATAACTCTAAAACTGGACAGGAACTTCAAATCAGCAACTCCCTCATTTTAGAGATGAAGAAACTGAGGCCCAGAGAAGGAAGCCACTTACTCAGTGAACAAATGTGAAGATTTGACTTTGAACTCAGGGTTGGTTCCAAAGCTGTTATTCACTGTAGGTCTAAGAACATGGAGTGGACATATGGTGGCTCCAACCAAAGAGAACCAGGGTTGGCTTTGTGTTCATGGCCTTCCTGCCCTCACCCCAACAGAAGAAAGGCTTTCTTCTGCTTCCAGACTGGGGATCTATGAGGAATACAGGGAGGGTGGTCACTGGCGGTGGTAAACACCTTCCCTCACATCTTTTCCTGGGGTCCTGGCCTCCTTTCTATCCAGCTGGCCTGGAGAGCCTGTGTTATCTCATCTCTGCTTCCTCTCCTCTCCCCAACGTCTGCCCTTCTGTGGTGCCCTCAGAGCTTGGGTCTTCCTTCCTGCCCTCCTGGTTGTGGTGCAGATGGACACTGGCCAGCTGTGGTGGACAGGCAGTGTGGGCCTGCTGCTGAGGGACCAATCTCACAGAGCATGTGAGAACTGGGATGGAGGGGGACCAAACCCTTGCTCTGGATTGCACTGACCCAACATGTCATCAAGGTCATTCTGATTGATCGCTTCTGTCACACTCCAGCACAGAATTCAGAACAGGAAGATGAGACCAGGCCTCCAAAAGGGATTCTGGCTGCAAGGCCCGATGCTGTTGGGCAGGGAAAGCTTTCAGTCATTGTGTATTCAACATGCACTCAAAAAATGAAAACCTAAGCCCAACACATGAGCCTTTGTAGGGCTCATGTCCTCATGGGGGGTAGGCAAGAAATATATAAACCACTAAATGAAAAGGATCATTTCAGCTGTCGACAAGTTTTTGATTACAGAAGTTGTAATTCAGAGTGATGGGGCCTGGTGGTGGGGGTGACTTTGGAGGAGCAGCCCATCTGGAAAAGAGCTGGAAGAGGACTTGACCCATAGCTCACTTCATTCAGCAATGCCTCCTTTCTCCTGGCTACCAGTGCAAGGTCTCATCACATGAGAAGACAAGGGCAGAACCTGGCCTCTACCAGGCAGCTGCTAGGTGCTATGTAGTGCACGCATCACATGCACAATCTTGTTCAGTCTTCTAGTAGCTCCATGCAGTAGGAATTACTGGTCCCACTTTCCAGGGGAGGACAAAGACTCAAAATGGGAAATAGCTTGTCCAAGTCTATCCTGTGAGGAAGTGGAAAAGATTTAAACCCAGGGCTAGCTGGCTCCAGAGCCATTCTTTGGCTCTCCCTGCATCTTGCAGTCTTCTTTCCTGGCTACATCACATGACCACCTCCACACTTGGGAATCAACAGCTCTCAGGGACTTGGGGCCTGGGGTCTAGTGAGAGAGGTGGCCCAGGGAAGATTCTGTGCCTGGAAGATTCTGTAACCCTGTGAGGACTGGGGAAGGTGAAGGTCACACTGGCATGGTAAGCGATCTCCAGGTCTCCAAAGACCAATTAAGACCTGACATGATCCACTCTACCCTTGTCTTGATATCACAGCCCATGGTGCCCCTCCCACCTGCCAGAGGGGCCCATTTCCAGCTACTTTTAATTTGGAACAAACTAGCCACTCCCCCATGGTCCTGAAGTTAATAGGATGTCTGTGCAGCAGTGTCAGGATAAGCAGCCCTGAACAAATTATTCCTGCCTAGTATCAGGGTGATCTGGAAGAGAGGCTTGGTGGCCCTGAAGAAGGACAGCTTGGGCTGGTGGGGGGAGGCCCCACCTTCCTCTGCTATGGGACTTTGGGGGCCCCAGAGAGCACCTGGCCAGTCAAATTGGTGAGGGAGTGATGGGCATGGTGTAGAAGGGCAAGGATGAGAGACAGGTAGGCTGGGACGAGGGCTAGTGGACATGGAGAGAGCCCAGGCAGGCTTATTCCCCACACTGGTGGGTGCTGACTGTGACTGAAGGGGCAGGCATGGACCAGAATCCCCAGCAACTGAACTCTCTGTGTATGACAAGGCACAGATAGCACTCAGGTTCCTGGATGCAACCAGGGAGTAGAGCTGTCCTAAAATGACCCCGTGCTGGCCCATACTGCCAGGACAGGAACTGGCTGGGACCTGGGGTGGTAGGGACTCTCTCTGGCTCCAGCCAAGGGAAGGGCACACAAGCTGAGCTTCTCATGGGACAGGTGGCATCCTCCTTTTGACAGAGGGCTCTGTCACATCTCACAGACCCGAAGGTTCCCAGGGTGAGTGCCGTTACTTTCGCAGAGAATTCTAGTAAACAGTGAGTCTCTTAATTCCAGAGTGTCTGGTGCCTAAAACCTTGTATATTTCCACACCGACGTGACCACTCCTCACACTTGCCCTATAAGAAGGGAGCGTGGTGGAGAGGGTCCCTCATGGACTTGGAGCCCATTCAACATCTGGTAGATGCCCTGGCCCCAGTGTACCTATCTGAGAGATGATAGTGACGCTGGAAGAGCGTGTATGTAGACGTCTTGCTGACCTTGGCCTGCAGAGTGTTCTCTTCCCCATAAAGCTCATTCCTTAACCCAGGCCATGCCACATTAAGGAATTTGTCACAACCCTTTGGAAGATGGTAGCTTCCCTGAAGAGCCCCAGCTGGTACAACAGTTCTTGACAAACCCGCCTACAAAATTAGTGGGAAGCTGGGGGCACTCTTTTCCAGTGACAGATCCCCTCTGGGGTGTCCTCTCCAGCTCCGTGGCGTGGAGAGGCAAGCACCTGGTCTTGGCCCCAGTGGGACCTGGGTTTCAATCCCAACTCTGCCACTTACAGCCAGCTGGGCCACCTGGCTTAATTAAAGGTCAGTTTCCTTATCTGTTAGAATAGTGATTGCAATATCTGCTCCAAGGGTCAGGACTGAAGCATGACAGGGGAGATGCCTGGGGCACAAAGGTTAAGGAGGGACTCACCCTCAGCTCCCTCCAAGTGCAGGGTCGCCACTTACCTTGCTAGCTGCATTATTGTCACTGAGTTAGAAAACAACCTTGTGCTGTTGATACTGTTATTATCTCCAATTAAAAGTGAGGAACCTTGGCTGAGGAAGGCTGTGTACCTCACCCAAGCTCACACAGCTGGTAGATGACAGAGCTGGGACTCAAGCTGGGCCTGCCTGAAGGCAGAGCCAAGTTCAAGGTCAGTTTCTTGAGTGGAAGAGGCAAGAGGAACAGTATGTCTCTGACAGGTCTGAAGCACAGAGAGAAACAACCTGCCTGCATCGGAGAGGAGAGTCAGGGCTCCAGGGCATTGTCCTTGAGATAAATCTTACAAGGTCAACCCCGCCCCCCCACCCCCCCTGCAGCCATGCAGGTGGCCTGGACAACTAGAATCTCTCCTGGATTGGATTCTTCCTTCCTGCTGGCTTTGGCTTCACCATCTGTGCCTGCAGTGACAGATGAGCTCCCAAAGTGCAGAAGGAGATGGGCTTTTAAACCTCCCCAACCAGAGTGGAGCCTGAGCAACTTCTGCTTCCACCGTGGCTTAACCAGGCTCTCAAGCTGGCCTTCTGCTCAGTTAAAGAGCCGGGCAGGGCCTGGCTCTGGGTCATGCTATTAACATCTAATCTAAGAAGGAAATCGGGTGTGAGAAATGTCTCAAAGGTTAGTCTTAGCACTAGGTGGGGCCTTAGGAAAGCAAGTTCTGGAGAGGGAAATTGAATGTTCTAGAGAGGCCACTCTGAGAGGCTGTGCCGGCTCTGAAGAAGCAAGCCATTAGTGAGATGGAGTCCGTGCCCTGAGGCGCTCACAGTCCTGAGTATCAGCTAATAACTGCAGTCACATCAACAAACATTTCCCGAGCACTTAATATGCAGGGAGCTTTCTTTATATATGCCACCTGGTTTAATCCTATAAGGAGGACTTTGTGATTCCATTTTATAGATTAGGTCACTGAGGCCAGAGAGGTGAAGGACCCTGCAGAAGACTTCCTAGCCAGTGTGCAGGGGACCCAAGAATGTTCCTGTCTGGCAACCAATTGTCCTTTCCTCTGCATAACTGGTTTACAAACATTTTTTTTTTAAGTGAGAGAAACTCGTTCTTTAAATTTCGAAGAAATTCAGTATGTAAAACAAATCAAAGTAGAGTTGAATGGGCAGGGATGGGTGTCCCAGATCTCCCCCACACAGCCTCCCCTTGTGGGGACAATTAAATGCCCTTCCTGAGACACTGAGAAAGCTCAGGGAGGTTCCAAATGATTTGTCTGGCTGGAGGCTCCCCCTCTGGCCGCAGATTCAGGTCCTGCAGCTGGACAGAGTACAGAGAGCCTACACTGAGCGCCTCTGGGACAGGAGCTTGCACAGTGAATTCTAGAAAGTTCCCACTCTAAAATCCTCTTGGGGCCCTCAGCCAGAATCTGTGCCCTGAGTTGCTGTTTTGTCCATTTAATGCTATTGGTGACTCGGCCACTGTGGACCAGGCACTGGACAAGTAGCCACCGGTGAGCATGTGATCCCTGCCCTCACAGGGCTGAAGTCCAGTGGAGAAGACAGCCTTTAGCAAACATGTTTTTAAAAGGAATGAGGATCACAGATTGTGGTCAGAGCTATAAAGGAAAAGCTCAAGGTCAAGGAGATGTGTCAGCAAGAGGACCTCATCAGTTCATCTCTGAAAAGGGCCCCTGTGAGAAGTATGGGCCACCCTCAGCTTAGACCAGTGGGAAAGGGATTGCTAAACTCAGAAGCAGGTGGCTGGGGTCCAGGAATGGAAGGACAGGGAGGGGTGGTCGTGGGCTCTCCCTGTTCTCCAGGTATTTCCAAGGCAGGTAAGAAATAACGAGTTGCCCCCATGACCAGCAGCAGGTACCTGGTCCTATAGAATCTTTACATTCCTCAGTTCTTTTTTAAAAAATGTTTATTTATTTATTTTGAGAGAGAGAGAGAGAGTGAGCAGGGGAGGAGCAGAGAGAGAGGGAGGAAGAGAATCCCAAGCAGGCTCCACACTGTCAGCATGGATCCCAATGTGGGGCTAGATCTGAGCCGAAATTAAGAGCCGGACACTTAACTGACTGAGCCACCCAGGCACCTCTACATTTCCCAGCTCTGGAACAGAGGAAGAAAAATCCTTCTAAGGGTTGGATTATTGCAAATTGAGGACTCAGGGCAATGAGTAAGGGAAATCACAAACCCAACAATCATTAACCTAATGTAATGTGTCCACGTAGGTCTAATCTATAGTCACCCAGGGCTGGCCTATGCATAAGAAAGACCTTTCTTTGCTCCCCTGCTCCAGTCCTGGCCCTGCTCCCATGGTCATTTATTTGACAAATATTTAGCAAACACCTGGGTTGGGCAGAACAGCAGTTTCCCAACGCGTGCCTGGCACGGAGCCAGGGCTGTGTATAAACATTAGGTGTTCTCTGCATACTGGAGAGACACAATCCTGCCTTGTCACCCACTGGGGACCGCCTCCCTGCCCCCCTGGCTATGGGAATCTCAGTAGGGATGCAGGTCGGAGAAAGGCCAAGTGGCCACTAGGTCCCCAGGGTGGGTCCCCGTGGAGCCCTTTCTGTGTCCCATGGATCTTAGCCTCTGGGACTCTGAGGGGCATCCTGCCCTGCTGCCTGGTTTCTCTGTAGAGGCTGGCATTCCAGTGCTGTTCTCTCTGCTGGTGCCAGCCTGCTTCCACCTGCCCAGTCCTGCTGACGGCTGTGCATTCAGCCTATGCGCCCCCCCCCCAGCATGCACATTTCTTGATGGAGGACTTGTGTCATATTCTCCATGTGTCCAGTGTCCAGCAGTTAGCATGGCACAGCATAGGTGCTCAGTGAATAAATGTCAAGCAAATGACTGTAGGCAAATATGCAGAAGACTGTATCTCCCTGCTCACTTATTCAAATAGCCATCTATCCACTTTCTCTCCTCTCTGTCCCTCTCCCTCTCTCTCTCTCCCTCTCCCCCTCCCACTTTTGCACGTGCTCTCTCCCTGATTGACTCTCACACTTACTCTTATTGCTGGGATCTCTCTCTCCCTCGGGTACTGCCTGGAGTGCACAGACTCACCTGTGGTCAGCTACATTAAAGGCCTTTTGACTCAGGTCCTGCAGACGCCGTGGCCTGGGTCACCCTCTCCAGACCCATGCCCATCTCAGGCCCTGACAACTCCCTCCCATCTGTAGAGGGATACCATGTCTCAGCTTCCCTGGGTCCTTTCGATAGTGCTGGGAGGTAAACAGTTTGCAGGTAATGGACTCATTTTACAGATGAGGAAGCTGAGGCTCAGAGAGGTGAGGCTTGCATGGAGAGCAAAGCCAGAGTTGAGACCTAGGTTTCCTGAGTCCAGGCCAAAGCTCTTTCTTTCTGCTAAGCCTCTGGGAAGCAGAGGCTGCCCCTCAGCCCTCCTCCCCTGAGATCCTGGAATCTGTGATGCAGGGAGAAAATCCCATTTTTCTGGAAGGATTGAATTTCGGCGAGGACTCTGCTCTATCCTCTAAGCCTGCTTCTCTCCTCCTCACCTCCGTCCATCCTCCAGCGGCCCTAGTGAATCTGCCCACAGCCTGGGTCTCGGCATTGGGCAGTCGGTCTCCCTGAGTGTCCTGGAGGCAGCGCCCTATTTCAGAAGCATAGTGGGGACAGAGCAAGGGTGACGACAGGGCCCAAGAAAGGAGACAGGCAAAACTCATCATCTCCCTCCCACACCTGTCTGCTGTACAGGCTGGACCTGCCGGGCCCGAGGCACCTGCCCCATGTCATCAGAGCTGGCCACATGCAGCCTTTATCTTCTCTCCTTGTCATTTAAAAAAAATCCCAGTCAAGGGTTTGTGTCCCTCGCTCCTTACCTGAATACCCTGCCTGCTGCTTCCAATGCGTCTCCCCCAAAGACTCTTTCCTCCTGAAAGAGGGCATGAATATTTAAAGACTTTTTTTCAGCCAGTGAAATCACATCATGCTGCTGCTCTCTCTTTAAATTTTATCTCCAGAAAGTTTGCCAGAGTGTCTCTGAGCACCTCACCCTTCCTGGCACAGTATAACCGGGGCCCCAGGGACAGGAACGGCTCTGAGAAGTCAGCCTTTCCTCTCCAGCCTGGGGCTGACTTGTGTACACACAGTCCTAGGTCTGGTTCACAGCCTCCCTTTCTGGGCTGCCTGGGGAGTCGAACCTGCCAACCCCCTGCCGCCCCAGTTCTTGGAGAAGTAGAGAAGACAGACGTTGGTTGACATAGGGAACATTGACACTGCAGAGGGACGGGGGTCCTGGAAAGCAGAATGATGTACAGAGCCCCAGAAACGCAGGACGCTAGAACCCAGTGGGAGAAAGCTCATGGCACACCAGACCCAGAGCTGATCCGAATCCAAATCCCGTGTTCGCCAGGGCACGATGGATCCCACCCCCGCTGCCATCTCTGCTGGCCTCCTCAAGCATCTCTGTTCTGCAGAATTACTCACAGCCCACCGCATCAAATCTCTCCTTCATCAACAAGACACAACACTCCCTGGATAACTTCTTGAAACTCTAGTCACGCTAAGCAGCTTCCAGTGCTCTGCGTAGGGCTCTGTCCCTCTGCTCGCCTGTAACCAATCAGCCGCACACCACCAAATCCATTTCCAAAGTTCCAGGCAATTACGGCCAGCTGAGCTCCCTGGCATGGTGCCTGCCTGCTCAGAGCCAGGACCCAGGTTGTCAGCGACCCTGACCCTGAATCCCAGCCACCCATTTCCCCCCACCCTCCTCTGAGACCTCAGCACACCAGAACTGCCACAGTCGCCACACCAAGGCACTTGCCACTTTGGCCAGCCACCACATTAAGACAGAACACGAGGGTCAAGGCCAGGTTCCCTACCTTTGCTGAGGGTCCCAGTGATGAGCTTAAAGATGGTCTGGGCAAATTTCACGAACCCAAGCTTGCATCTTTTGGAGCAGCCGCTCATGGTGGCAGAGGGAAGGCAGGCTCTGCTGTCAGCGCCCAGAAGGGAAGGCACCCACCTTGTGCGGTCCTGGAACTTGGAGCCCGCCTAGGCAACCCCTGAGCGACCGATGGACCCCAGAAGCTCTGGGAACAGAAGAGCTGCCTCTGCAGTGAGTCCGGCTTCTGCATCCAGAAAGCCTGCAGGGCACGATGTTTGCTCCCTTCCTCCCTCTCTCCAACCCCTCCTGCGGTCCACTCAAGTCCTCACCAGGGGAGGACCTGGGGATGCCAGGGCTGGGAGAGGGACGCACTGCCAGGGCACAGGGTGCTCCGAGGGCACTGAGGAGGAGTGAGGCTGAGCGGAGCCGGCGGGGAGGAGCTGGAGCTCTCCCAGGCTTTGCTGTCTTTCTTACATCGCAGTGGTAATGTAGCAATTAATACTCGAGTCAGAAGGGAGGGGACAGCTACGCAAAAACACTCCGCTCAGCAGCTCCTGCGTGCTCTCCCGCTCTTTCCTTCCTGGTTAATCTAATAGATCAATTCTCCCTGCCTCGATCGGGATGTGGGAGAACTCCCCACAGAGCCGAAAGCTGCGCTCGGCGCTCAGTGGAAAGTTTGCAGGCGGCATGAAGTCGGGCTGAGCGCGGAGCCCGCGGGGAGCTGGCCTGTGCCGTTCCCCCGGCACCAGCGGCAGGAGCCTTCTGCCTCCGTGACTCGGAAGGCCAATGCCTCCGAATGCCTCTGGCTCCAGGTGCCGCGACTCAAAGTTGGCCGCCCCACGCCAGCCAGCTCGCAGCCCCGCACAGCTGGCAAGAGTCTGTGCGCTCTCCTAGGACAGCAGCGCCAATCAGGGCTTTCCTTGATGATGAAAGTGTTCCTCAGAAATGCCGCAGGGGAATTGGATGTGATCACAGTATAATACTCTGAGAAGTAAAACTGCAAGGCGATGTGCAAATATCAAGCCCAGGGTGCAAATATGCTTAATAAGAAGTCTGGTTGCCATTCAGTTCGACGAACTGCACAGGTCAGAAGGGACCTCGGCGGATGTCTCATCCCACCCCCTGTACATGGCATGAACCTCCCCCATGACATCCACACTTTCCTTTCCTTGGTGATTCAGAAGGTCCTCCTGGGCCATCAGCATGTGCACTGTCAGGGCACCGTGGCCCCTTGAACAGCAGATATGAAAGCTACTTTCAGCTGAATTAGGCTATGCCCTGGGAAAGGCTTTCTCTTCCCTCCATCAGTCCTTCTCTTCCTCTCTTGTCTCCCTGTTTTCTGCTTCTCTGGGATGTTGGAGAAGAACAGATTGCTTAATAACCAGAGAACGGGCCACCAGTTGATAAAATGTCAGATAAGTGGAATTCATGCTCCATGCCTGATTTCTTCCATCTTATATGAGTCATGTGGAAGTGAATCTTGAAGCAAACAGCCCTGGGGAGGGGGGGGGGTCACCATCAAATTTCAGCTCTAAGACCAGGCCCTGGAGACAGCCCAAAGTGGCACAGAGCCCCGAAGTGGCCTGTGTGCTCTGACTCACCAGCATGGTATGAGTCACAACATATACAGAGAAAGGCATCATGACAGAAAATATCCCATTGTTGCTTGACATCTCAGGGTTTGAAATTGCCACATTATTCACTCTTTGCCTTAAGGTATTGAAGGTCCCAGTTAAAACACACATGGTATCTGGGAGGGTTAATGTCTTTTGTTCACTTATTCACGTATCCATTATTCACCAAGCTCCCGGGATGTAGAAAACACGAAGCCAGGCCAAGTGGACAGACAAGGTCAGTGCCCTCCCGACCTTAAGGTGGATTCATCACCAGGCACCAAAACCTTGTCACGAATCTGTTTGTCTGATGAACTTTGTCCACTTTGCAGAATCTTAGTGGAACAGAGACACAAGGCAGGTAGGTGTGAAAAAGGAGAAGGAGGGGCACCTGGGTGGCTCACTCAGTCGGTTAAGCATCTAACTTCGGCTCAGGTCATGATCTCTCGGTTCATGGGTTTGAGCCCCGCATCCTGTTCTGCGCTAACAGCTCAGAGCCTGGAGCCTGCTTCAGATTCAGCCCCTCCCCAGCTCATGCTCTGTCTCTGTCCTCTCAAAAATAAATAAAAATGTTTTAAAAATTAAAAAAAAAAAAGGAGAAGGGAGAAACTAGATCACGGAACACACCTGGTGGGCAAGGAGCAGGCAAAGAGCGGCGCTACTTCCACCAGGGAGGGAGAGAGAGTTTAGAGAAAGATGGAGGGAGGCTGTGGTAGCTACCTGGCCATTTGCCAAAGAGAGTACTACCCACTGAACTTCGGAGGACAGAACTCCCAGCTAGACCCTGTTGCTTCTCTCTCCCATCCCACACGAGGCAGGGATGCTGAAGACTGAGAAGCCAGAAGAAACAGTGGCTGTGACTTCAGAGGCATTAGCTGACTCTGCCTTTGGCCTCAAACCTGGCCAGGAATCTGCGGGAGGAGGGACTCCCAGAAGGCCATGGGCCGCATCTGTTATTGGATGACAGGAGGTGGCTGGGGGAGGAGGGGTGGGATTTGCATTTGGGCTCCAGCTCCAAAATCTGGAATCCCAGCATTTGAAACATAGCGGGGAATAAAACAACAGCACTGTTTGTCTGAGGGAGCTGGCAAATCCGAAGAGCCGGTATCTCAGCCCAGCTCCAGGTAAGACAGGTAATGGTTAAGAGCACCACCCTTTGCCGCAGGCATTGAAACACCTGCTTGTTCATTCCACGCATATGAATGTTGAAGACACACCACCTTGGGTTCTGCCCCAGGCGCTGAGCATACAGTGAGGAAGGAAACAAAGTCTCTGGGCTTACTGGGGTCACATTCTTGTGGCCAAGGACATTGTGTCGCATACAGGACTGTGCTGTGAAGGAAAAGAGAGCTTATTGAATGGGTGGAGAGGGACAGGAGCTTCTAGGTTACAGAGTCACTGAGAAAAGCTCTGCTCCATTGAATGACATTTAAGCAGAGACCCCGAACCAGCCACAAAGCCCTGCAGGGTAATAACTGTTCCAGCTGAAAGAACAGCAAGTACAAAGGCCAATGACAGGCCTGAGATTCTAGGGTCTGCAATCTAAGAGCCTCAGTTATTCCTTCTGGAAAATGGGAATAATAACCCTTACCTCATTTGGGGAGGCTACAGTGAAATCAATGTGCTTAATAGAGTGTCTGGCATAGTAAGCCACTCTTGTCAGTGGCAGAGGTCGTTATTACTGCTCTTTTTGCTGCCACTCTTGTGGTGCTGCCCCCAGCCCCTAAAACAGGTCCATAAAATAGAGGCCGTATAGGTAAAACTCTGTGATTTCCGAAAATCCTAGAGCCAGGCTCCAATTTCTAATCTCCCCTCGTAGTAACTCAAACACTAAGCATTTCAGATTCTCCTCTGATCTCAGCAAGGATCAAGTATTTAAACTCTCAGCGTGGGAGGAACGACTCGGGCCCAGAGAGGGTCCAAACGGCCTCCAAACTATCACACGGCAGAACCCCCAGAAATGTGGGCAAGGTGTTTAGTGTGCCAAGAACATTCCCCGCAAAGGAAGGCCAGTTGCATCAGTATTAAATTCATGATAGAAGAGTATAGGAAGGAATCGTTCTCTGCCCAAGGAACACGCTATCCTGCAAATAAGGAACAGAAAAGGCCACACAGTAATGGAGCATTCAGGTGGCACCAGGGAAATTAGATCATCAGCAGGTTTGTAATTAGTCAGGCTCCCCGTCACCGATGTGCGTTAGCAGAAGGAACTTGGGAAGACAGAGTTATTGCCCTGCCTGATACTGTTTACAGGAATCTTCACACGGCACCTCCAGGGGGAAGGAGGAGAGGCAGATGGGGGCTCCAGATGTCGTCGGTGCCCACAAGAGTGTGTTGACCCCTCTGAGAGCAAGGCTAAGAGAGGACAGACGTGCTGTCCTTTAGAAGGTTGAAAGGCTGTCCTCACGATGAGGACAGTGACAGCAACGTTCACTGACAGTCTTATGTATGGAGTTATCTTCACATATGTAATCCCTACAGCCCTGTGAGCAAAGTATTACTATGCTACCCCTTCTATAGACGAGGAGAGGGCCCAGAGAGGGAAAGGAACTTGTTGATGGCCACACTGATAAGGCAGAATTTGAATCTAAGACCACTTGACATTTGACTCTAAAATTCATGGAAATTTAGGGCCCCTGGGGTGGCTCAGTCAGTTAAGCATCTGACTTCGGCTCAGGTCATGATCTTACGTTTCCTGGGTTCAAGCTCCACGTCAGGCTCTGTGCAGATAGCTCAGAGCCTGGAGCCTGCTTCAGATTCTGTGTGTGTCTCTCTCTCTCCCTTCCCCCA